>CM019706.1:32366111-33566111 GCA_009760885.1 Achatina immaculata
CCATCGTCGTGCAGCCGATTCCTGACGGTTTGATCTGAAATTCGACGCGCTGCTGTCATTGACTGGACTGTTGAGGACGCAGATGCAAATCGATTCTTGAGGTGATGCAGTCGTATGAAGTGGTCTTCGGCAGGAGTTGTGACTATGGATCTTCCACTGCGCGGCCGGTCTACAACTGAGCCAGTTTCTTGAAGTCGTTTCCAAAGGCGACTAATGGTGCAACCCAACGGTTCTCATACCCTTTTGCTGCACGGCCCACACTTGAAAGTCAAACATTTTTGTGCCCCACCAATAAAGTGCTTTATATTTGTAGAGGTATAAATCTAATTTTATAAAGCTTTATGTAATATTTTCTCTAAATGTTTAACTGCATATTCATTGCTACGCAAAAATTCTTTTCATTTTCCTTAAAGATGGCACTGTTTCCAGTTGGATAGCATATCTGTTCTGGCTAGAACTTGTGACAAACACACTCGAAGATCATCCTCCACGTTCATTCTTGAACGATATTTGGTTTTCATGGCAGCCAATGCAGAAAATGAAACTTCGCTTTTTCGATGAAAAAGGTAGAAGAATTTTCATCGCCAGGGCTGACAAAAACGGATATTCCCGTGAACAGTGCACCAAAAGGAAGAGATATCCAAGATATCCACAGCGGGGTCGTTGAATCTGATTTGTAATATGCGATCGCTAGATCATTCATTCATTCATTTGCATGTCCCCTGAGGAACTTTGCCTCCCTAACAGCACTCCTGTAGGACTCTCGGTTGTGAGTAAGATGGCCTGCTGCTGATGCATCCATTTGCAGTTCATCAACGATGTCATGCAGCCACCTTCACCTTGGTCTTCCTCTCTTTCTTTTTCCCATTCTGTTCCAATACGGTTTTCTCTAGATTATCATGACGTTTAATGTGTTTAATCCTCTTTACTAGCCAGCCTTCTTCAATATTAAGTTCTTGTAGTATGGATATATTTGTTCTCATCCTGGTGATTTACCATTTTTCAGATTCTTTCTTGCCCATAAAACTTCTTCTATTGTCTGTTCGGGTTCTTTCTCCTCCAACAATAATTCACACTTTTGATTTCTGCTTTCACAGTCCGTTGTTTCATACATTCCTCTGCAATATTCCCTCCATCTTTCTAGAATTTCCTCTGTCTCTGTCAAGGTATTCTCCATCATGCCACAAATTACATTTGGCTCAGGTGTTTCATTTCTTGTCAATGTCTTCATTTCTTTAAACATTTCGCTATCTCTTCCACACCTCTGACGCCCTTCTATTCTTTCACAAAATCTTGTATGTATTGTTTTTTGTCTTTTCTTATGTTTCTTCGTACTTCTTTGATTGCTATATAGTTCAGCTAATTCTTCTTATGCAATACCGGTTAATTCAGAGAAAACTACATTGTAAAACTGCGCGTTTCAGCAACACGGTCAGAAAGACGCCGGTGTCGCACTTCAAAAACGATGCCGTCTTTTTATGTACGTCACTTTTCTGTTTGATGCTGGAAGAAATGCTGTCTGTACCATCGTTTCTCCAATAGCCGCATTGTGGATATACTAATAAAGCGACCTACAATTCTGAGGCTTCCATCCGCGTAGTCTCCCGCTATACATTGCGTGGAACATGCGGAATAATTGTTTATTGTATCTACTTTTTCTCTTCTTTTTCCTCCTTTGATGCTTCTGCGCGGCCCACAATGCTCCCTGTCACGGCCCACCTTTGGGCTGCGGCCCATGGGTTGAGAACCACTGTTCTATCCACATTAAATTGTCTGGCCACTACATTTTGTGACTGTCCAGTCTGTAAATGTTCAATAATGATGAGTCGTTGTTCTGAAGTGAGATGAGTCATACTTGCGTATTAAATTTTCAAATGAATTGATTTGAAGAGCTTCAATCTTATATAGCATTGCAATAACATGGTCAGTGAGTTTTGTGTTCAGTAAGTTTCGCGGGACTCTCGTCAACCTGTCATGAGTTATTGTCAAAAATGCTGTTTTGACTAGTGTCCCTTTTCTGTGCTCATGAATCAGCTGCTAAGTACAATTCAGCTAATGTCCACTTGAACGTTTCAGGCGATTTGCCTTTGTCTGATCAGTAAACTTCAGTTTACAACGCAACATCATATTTGTTGCGTTTCGTTTTTTAACAGTATATATATATATATATATATATATATATATATATATATATATTATATATATCCTTTCCGTGCCGTTAAACGTCACATAGGGCTCGCAAAGTAGTTCGCCAATTTTTCCTGTCTTCGGCGAGTCTTTCAACCTCATCAAAGGATTTTATGCCTGTTAATTTGGCTTCTCTTAATAATGTCCTCTTCAAAGTTTCACGCGGTCTGCCTCTTTTTCTTCGGCCTGTTGTGTTCCACTTGATAGATTGTTTTGGGATTCTCTGATCATTTCTTCTCATCAAGTGACCAACATATGTCCATCTCCTTTTCCTGATCACCCATGAGACTGATTGTTGTTCAGTCATCTGTCTTATCTCTGCATTGTTCTTGAATTCATTCCACTTGATGCCGAGTATTTTCCTTAGGCATTTGTTTTCAAAAGAGTCTAATTTCTTTTCTATTTCTTTAGTTGTTTTCCAGCTTTCGCATGCATAAATGAGGGTGGATATTACATTTGAATTGAATAGTCTTAACTTGGTTTTTGTGCTTATAACTTTTGAATTCCATATGTTCTCAAGATTCTTGAAGATTGATGCTGCTTTTGCAGTTCTGATCCTAACTTCCTCTAGTGTCACCATCCTGGTCTATGTAGTTGCTAAGGTATGCAAATTGATTGACTTCTTCACTATTTGTCCCTTCTATGTGTATTTTTCCATTTTGATTGAGAGGAATTTTCATTATTTTTGTTTTGTCTTTGTTAATTTCAAGTCCTATTTTGCTAGCCAGTGAAGACAGGCTACTTGTTTTTTCTTGCATGGAATTCACATTATTACTGATAAGAGTTATGTCATTAGCAAAATCAAGGTATATATATATATATATATATATATATATATATATATATATATATATACATTATATCCTTCCCGTGTCGTTAAACGTCAACGTCACAAAGGGCTCGCAAAGTAGTCCGCCAATTTTTCCTGTCTTCGGCGAGTCTTTCAACCTCATCAAAGGATTTTATGCCTGTTAATTTGGCCTCTCTTAACAATGCACTCTTCAGAGTTTCACGCGGTCTGGCTCTTTTTCTTTGGCCTGTTGTGTTCCACTTGATAGCTTGTTTTGGGATTCTCTGATCATTTCTTCTCATCAAGTGACCAACATATGTATATATACTTGCCCTATATATTATATGTTTTAACATATAGTAGGTATGTATATACATGAACAATATATTATACGTTTTTAACACATCATAGCTATATGTAGATGAAACTGAAACAGCAGTGAACCTAATGGCTAATAACAAAGCTGCAGGTGAAGATGAAATAACAGGGGAAATGTTAAAAGTTATTAACAGTGACAACATGAGCCAACTACAGAGAATATTTAATAAAGTTTGGAAAGAAGAAAAGATCCCTCGTAAAAATAAAAAAAGAAATCATTGTTAAAATACCCCAAAAAAGGTAATCTTAGCAACTGTAATAACTGGATAGGAGTAACCTTACTATCAGTTGTGTCAAAAGTATTTTGCAAAGTTATTCTGAATAGAATTAAAGATATGGTGGATACTGCAATGAGAGAACAGGCAGGATTTCGAAAAGGGAGAAGCTGTCTCTTTACTTTAGGAACAATACTTGAAGAACATATTTAAAAGCAAAAACTATTAATTCTGAACTTCAAAGACTTTAAAAAGGCATTTGATAACATACATAGAGATTCCTTGTGGAGAATTTTAAGAATATATGGAATATCATCTAAAATTGTCAACATCATTATGGATTTCTACACGGATATGTTTGTGCAGTCAATACAGAAGAAGGAATGAGTGAATGGTTCCAGATTGAAACAGGCGTGAAACAAGGATGTATATTATCTCTCTTGCTTTTACGAATTGCCATAGACTTCATAATGAAAATATAGGTAAAAGAGGTAAAGGTAATCCTGTCATGCCTTAGAGGCACATAGGGATATGGTGTTAGTGCCCATATTTTCCTTAACCTGTCAGCACACTAGAGGGTGATAAGGTCAGTATCACGCCTGGCGGCCTTTCCTTCCCCAACTCCAGAAGAACTCAGGTACCTATTTCTACAGCTGGGTGACTGGGGTGCCTCTGGCCGGATTCGAACCCCCGACCTTTGCCATGAGAGACCAGTGCACTAACCACTTCGCCACTCAGACACCCTGCTGCACAGTTAAAATGAGCATTGATTGGGTAATTTGGACCCAGCTAGAATATCTTGATTTTGCAAATGTCATAATTCTTATCAGTGACAACATGAAATCGATGCCAGAAAAAACAGATACCCTGTCTTCACTGGCTAGTAAAATAGGACTTGAAATTAACACAGGAAAAACAAAAATAATGAAAGTTCTCATTAATCAAGAAGGAAAAATATATGTAAAAGTAACATCTGTTGAAGGAATCAACCAATCTGCATACCCCACAAGATACAACGACCAGGAAAATGACGCCAAAAGTCGATTTTTCTAAAGCAGCATTGACCTTCAAGAATCTTGAGAACATATGGCATTCAAAAAATATAAGCAGAAAAGCCAAGTTAAGATTATTCAATTCAAATGTAATATTCACCCTCATTTATGCATGAAAAAGCTGGAAAACAATTTTTAAAAATAGACAAGAAATTAGACTCTTTTGAAAATAAATGAGTAAGGAGAATACTTTATATAAAGTTGAACGAATTCAAGAACAATGAAGAGATAAGATAGACGAGCAAACAACAACCTGTCTCATGGGTGATCAGACAAAAAGAAAATGGACATATGTCCGTCGCGTTATGAGAAGAAACAGAGAATCCCTAAACAAGCTATCAAGTGGAATACGAGAGGCCGAAGAAAAATACGAAAACCATGTGAAACTCTAAAGAGGACATTGTTAAGAGAGGCCATTTCAATTGGCATAATGAAGTTGAAAAGCTCGCCGAAAACAGGAAAACTGGACAAACTACCAAGCGTGCCCTATGTGATGTTTAAAGGCACGGGAAGGATGTAAGATGTAAGGTAGGCATATATTTGCATTATATATTACACGTTTTTAACACATACACTAAGATCACCAAAGAGTGGTATTTTCTTGTAATATCAGACTATACATGGAACGACAGACAGTGTCAGAAATGTCAGTCTGTATTTGCTGAGCCTTTTGGACATCTTTAAAAATTCAAGGTTTTATTCTACATTTCTTGAAAACAATATTATTTGGTGAAATTTTAAGACGAGCCTTTACAAGTATCGATATTTTTTGATAAAGCAAAACATTTTAAGTTCTTTTACATATGGATGTTGTATTCTGCTACTACTGGAAACTGATGGTTAGTATACAACACACAAATGTATTTCTGGAATTTGATTTGTAATGAACTAAACATAACAACATATGTTTGTTTATCTACATTCTCAGCAGCATTTATTAATACACCAACTGTCTACTCACCTCTTCCATTTAGCATTTTTGGTTCAGGTAGGGCAAAATCTGACTGCGGCTGCCAGATGCTTTCACTAAAAGGATCGCGTTCAACACTTCGAAACAAGGCTCGGCTGTCATAGCTCTGACGATCAAAATCATCAAATAAATAACGTCTTTCGTTGTTAGGAAAAATAAAAGTTCTGGGTAGTTCTTTGTTAATTCTCTTAGGCCAAGAAGTCTCAGAGTGCATTTTGTGTGTTGGACGTCTCTTAATACCATAGAGTTTATGATCTCTAGATTTAGATCCAGGTGGAAGAATTAGGTCTTTTGGTGCAGATGGTTTTGTTGACATTTTACACTGATAGTAAACTCGGCCAAAATAATCAGTGAAAGCTTTTCCTTCAGGAAGATTTCTGTGTTTATCAGATTCTTTATCATGATAAGTTCTTAATCTAGCATACTGATTTATTTTGCCTTGATTGCCGATTTTCTTCTTGTCTGTGTGAAGTTTTTTAACCCCAGCGCGGGCTGTGCCTCGAGCATACGTTTTGTCTACTTTGCTAGATTTCCTTTCCTGAGTGTCAAATCTGTCTACATCCCTGTGAGTTATCACTGAAGCATAAGCTTTATGGGCGTCCTTGTATCTCTTACCCGACATGTAAGCTTTGTCTGCATCTCTAGATACTTTATCATGGCTAAAAGCTTTGTCCACATCTCTAGGTTCTTTATCCCGGACATAAGATTTGTCTACATCCCTAGATCTTTTATCCTGGGTATAAGCTTTGCCTACATCCCTAGATCTTTTATCTTGACCATAAGCTTTGTCTACATCCTTAGATCTTTTATCCTGAGCATAAGCTTTGTCTGCATCCCTAGATCTTATATCCCGGGCATAAGCTTTGTCCACATCCCTAGATGTTTTATCCTGGACATAAGCTTTGTCTACATCACTAGATCTTTTATCCTGAGCATAAGTTTTTCCCATATCTCTGTATACTTTTTTCTGTGCATAAATTTTGTTGCCATCCTGAAAGATTTCATCCAAACGTTCTTTGTCTTTGCTATGAGTCTTGTCTTTGCGTCTAATGTAGATACTCTTGTCAGTTTTAGCCTCTCTGCTTCTACTTTCTTTCACTTCGTCGTCTTGGATGAGCATTTCGTGCTTAGTGTGCTTAGTCACACCACTGCGCAACTGCTCCTGATCTTTGTCCTTATGTACCGAAAGCTTCTTCCGCTTTTTCATTAGAGCATCTGGAAAATTATGCAGAAGCAATTGTCAGTGACTGGAGACTGCAAATGGGTAAATGGTTTTCTACTATCACAGAAATAAAACTGCAGCATTTAAAAACAACTTCTTGATCAAAAGTAGTATTCGTAAACAATATGAATAGTTAGTGTATAAGTATATAAAGTCAAATTACCAGAAAATTAAATCCTATTCCCGGAACATAA
Organism: Achatina immaculata; assembly: GCA_009760885.1. NCBI lineage: Eukaryota > Metazoa > Mollusca > Gastropoda > Stylommatophora > Achatinidae > Lissachatina > Lissachatina immaculata. Next base: position 32,373,120 of record CM019706.1, read on the forward strand.
TATATGCCATTGTGTGCAAAAGGTGTAAGATAACATATACTGGTGATAATGATCTTAGATAGATGATCGCATGCAGAAACATCTGTATGATATAATTCAACATGACTCTAAACCAGTTCCATATCATTTTAACAGCCCCAACTACAAAAGCAAATCTGATTTTCTGCTTACAGCCATAAGACAATGTCTCTTTGATGAAACAAGCTGCCTAGCGTTTGAGAACCGTTAAATTCAGGAATATGAGACGTCAGAACCCCATGGCTTAAACTCAAATTCAGATATACTTAACATTCCCTTTCTCCACAGTCATATTCCCTCTGTACTACATTCTACTCCTTCTTCGCCTGCAACACACATTTCAGAACCTCCTCACTCTATTATATTACTAACCCTCTATCCCAATCACATCCACCTATTCCACCCACCCTTCTCCACTGTATCACTCTCCCCTGTTTCCGCGATCCCTACCCCCTGTTACTAACAACCTATTACACATTTCAAAGCTCCATTTAAATACTCTTAACACTCTGCCAAGGACACTCGTCAATGCATCTTCTTACAAGCCACAGCTAAGTGCTCCTTTTTTTTACATTACTATTTGTTGTATCGCATTCATATGAATTTAAAGTTTCACCTTCCTTCCCTATTTCTTTGTCCTGTATGTTCTTGTATGACTAAGGTGCAAACCGAAACACCACAAATGTGTGCTCGTTAAAGCTGTTCCTACATTTTTCTTAAATAGTTTTAACATTTCGTAAACAGCTTGTAACTGTCAAAAATGCCATCTCTTTTATGAAGGTGAGACAGAACAGAGAGAAATAAAATGAGCATATGACGATTAATGTGCCAGTCAATGTACTAGTTTTGAAACTACATTTGTGACCCAACTCGTCTGAACTCACCTGGTCCGGTTACATCTCTAGATGATTGTCGGGACTGTTGAAAATATACATTATCATTCTCTGTATCAAAAACTCCACTAGCTCTCCCTGTGTCAAAAACTCCACTAGCTCCATAAGTGCCTCCAGTAATACAAATTTCATGATCATACATATTTACCAGAGCACCAGGATCTTGATCAACCCGCCAGTGGTCGAAATCTGTCAAAATGAAATAATTCAGTGACATATTGTAAACCTCAGGAGAAATATCTTGTTATTAATGCATTTCAGACCCGCAGCTAACGTTTGTTTTAAGTAAAGAATGCCAAACCAATGGGCCCAGACGCACAGATAGTAAACACAGCCTTTCATGCTACTTCAGGTACTTTTCTGACAAAAATTCAAAAACGTTTCGTAATACTTACTACATCTCGTTACTCCCACTTCTTTATGTATCACACATGCCTATATTTGTGAAAGGTTTATGGTGTAAAAATAGTATCAGACATTTAATTATAAAAATTCATCATCATTACGTACTCATATCGTACTCATATCGTACTTATACACCCTGAAGTCATTCTTAGGAATTTCAGTTTCAATTCACAGAGGAAACTGCCTGGACGTCATAACTGGATCTCATCTCTAACAACTGAGCTCTTCCATGCGGTCAATGGGTCCTTTTCTATGAGTATGACTAAGTGTTAATAAGAGACAATAATGAAAAACAAAATTTATAATGGAGCATTGGATTACCTTTAACTATATTAAAAATCTTTTCATGCAAGAGCTGTGAATATTACTTGCTGAACGATCTGTGTGATATCAAAATTTGCAGTAATCATCAAAACGAGCGGAAATCATCACAAAAATATTTTTTAATAATCGTCACAAAAATACTTTTTAATAATCATCACAAAAATATCAACTTCAACTTTTTTCGCAACCATAAGTTTTTTTCCTTAAAAATGCATAACATTTCTGACATATTCCCAATCTAAGCCAATTCATAATTTTTTTAAAGTTCTAGAAATCCTGACCAATTACATAAGATATTAGACTTGAATACAGTTTGGCATGTATTATTCCAGTGCTACTATATAGCGGGACAGTCAATCAGTCAGTCATTTGCATGACTCCTGAGGAACTTTGCATCCCTAACAGCTCTCCTATAGGCCTCTCAGTTGTAAGCAGGATGCCCTGCTGCTGATGCATCCATTTGCAGATCATCAACGATGTCTTGCATCCATCTTCGCATTGGTCTTTCTCTTTTCTTTTTCCCATTACGTACCCTTCCAAGATGGTCTTCTCTAACTTCTCATGACATTTAATATGTCCAAAATATTTAAGTTTTCTCTGTTTAATCCTCTTTACTAGCCAAACTTCTTCAATATTACGTTCTTGTAGCAGGGATATATTTGTTCTTTTTTTTCTGTCCATGATATTTGAAGGACGCATTTACATTCAAAGGCATTTATTTATTTCTCAGCTGTTAAGTGTCCAGGTCTCACAGGCATATGTTGAGATGGAAAGATGCATGCCATTAAAAATATTATTTTTGTAGATTTATCTGTTCCTCTTCACAGCTTCTTTAGTTGTTTTACTTTTTGAAGAGCGATAGACGTCTTCCTTTTAATATCCCTCATGTGTCTCCATTATTAGTTAGTAATAATCCAAGATATTCAAAACTCTCCGCCTCTTCCAATTTTTCATCATTGATACATATTTCATATGCGTTATTTGTTTTGTCAGTTGTCATCAATTTAGTTTTCTTCGCATTAAGATAGAGGTTTTGCTCTTCACTATTCTTATGGATTGACATAATTAGTTTTTCCATTCCTTTTTGTGTTGTGGACAGTAATACTGTGTCATATCTAATCTCTGGTATTTCATAACCTCCAATTTTGATGGCATCGTAATATTTTTTGTCTACATCTTCTCTAACATTCCTCATTATATTTTAGCGGGATATTGTGGTAGAAAAAGGAAACGGGGAACAATCAGACATATGTTGCAGATTAAGAAAAAGATAGGAAGTTGTTATGAAAAAAAGTCCATGAATTCAGTTTTTGGTATAGAATTAAAATACTTGGAACAGACGTGCTTCACAAAATTAACAAATATATTTTGCCATTTTATCAAATTTGGACCTTTTTGCTCAATAATTTATAAGCTTATAAACAATAATATTTAATATTAATTTACTTCTTTTACGGAGAAAAGCCCACCAGTTCACAAAGTTTTTCTTGTTATTGTACAAGGTCAGACAATTAAGTAATGAGACTGATTTTATTATGGCCAAGACAAAAATGGCATCTATGAAGCAAAGCGTGGAATCCAAAGAGGCAACCTTCATCTATGATCTGGCATCTTTTCTTCGTCATCTAAAAAGTAGAAAACAAACAAGCCGCCATTTTGGTGACCTAGTTAGAGGTGCATTGTCACGTAATCAGCATGTAGCAAAAAGCTAACATTAAATTCTGTTTAAAACTCGGTAAAAGTGCCTTTGTAACAGTTGAATTTGTGTGACAAGTTTATAAGGATAATTGTTTATCTCGTGCTGAGATACTCAGGTGGTATTCACGATTCAAAAGCGGTGTGGAAGTGGACTTCCAATTTCTGTTCATAATGAGGAATTCATTGCAAAAGTCAGAGAACGGATACAAGAATATCGTTGTTTGACTGTGGGGATGATGGCAGATGAATTTGGTGTTAACCGAGAGACCATTCGCAAAATTTAGTGGAAGATTTGGGCAACAAAAAGTTGCTTGCCGGTTTCTACGACATTTGTTGTCTGATGATAAAAAACATACACGTGTTAAGCACGCAAAAGACATCATCAAAACGTATCACAGAAATAAACATTTATTAAATTTGGTTGTTGCAGAGGATGAAACATGGATTTTCCGCTATGATCCCACAACTAAGCACCAAAGTGCTCAGTGGAAGTAATCATCACCAAAAGGGAAAAATAATTTGTCTTTAAAAGTCGAAAGTGAAGACAATGTTGGTGTGCTTCTACTACAGCAAAGGAGTTAATCTCAAAGAATTTATTCCAGAAGGACAGGCTGTCACTGCCAAAGTTTATTTAAGTATTTTGAAACGCTTGTTGAAAAGGATTCTCCGAGTCTGACCCCAGTATTCAACACCTGACAGTTTTTTCCTTCTTCATGATAATGCACCGGCTCGCCGGTCGGTATTTGTATAGGAATTTTTGGCTCAAAAACAAGTGTGTGTTCTCAACCATCAGCCCACAGATTTGTCTCCCTGCTATTATTTTCTATTCCCAGAATTAAAATTACCATTGAAAGGACGCTTTTTTGACGATACTGATGACATCCAAAGGGCTGTAACATCCAGTTTAAGGGCCATACCAACAGAAGAACTACAGAGGTCGTTAGTGTTTGTTAGATCATGCCACTCACTGTATCAATGCACAAAGGGCTTATTTTGAATAAAATACAGGTTATATCTTCAACTGTTATTATTTTTTTTAATGGAATTAGTCTCGTTACTTAATTGTCGGACCGTGTAGTTACTAACGTCCTATATAAACCACTCGATGTACTAGGTTTAATAACGATATTTACTGTATTTTCTAGTAATGCTTACATCTTACATCCTTCCCTTGCCGTTGAACGTCATATAATCAATGGATTTATAAATAGTTAATGCTACTTGATGGAAAATCGGCTGTTGACTTTTGTCATTTAATACCATTGAGACATGGTCCCACTAAATATATATCACTGAGATAATGCATCCAACCCAATCTAAAAATGCAACTACACTGATGTAAAGATCAAATTGAATAAAACTGAATTAACTTACACTGACTGCTAAAGTATGCGAGTCCATTGTTAAAACTTTCAGAAATATGCCAGGTCACAAAATATGACATAAAATGATCACAAACCTAAGAGATGTAGTGAAAAATGCTAAAATGACAGTACCAATAAACTTCAAAATGCCTTAGACCGGTGTCGATCATTTTTTTCACTCATAAAATTAAAAGTTGTAGGTGAGATGTAAAACTGTTTAATTTATAAATAATTTATCGCCATTAGTAACTTTAAAACTATCCGCCGGAGTTGTCCGTTGGTAGTAAAATGTTAAGAGTTAATTCTTAAAAGAATTTTATAAGATGAGAGCTAAAATAAGTTGAAAACGACAGACCAGAAGTAATCTGAAAATGTAGAGCAGTTTTAATCTCAAGGCTTTCGATTAGTATTATTCATCTAAATTTATCAGAAAAATCAGCTTATTTAGAAATACTACCTATCTGTGGTTTTTTTAAGTATTCACAGAGTACGTTTTTTTTTTGTTTGTTCAAAAAGCGATTGCTTGGTGCTAGATGAGCCAGTGAACAGAGAGATCGTAATTGGAACCTAGGGGAAATTTGTCTTCCATTTTGACAAATCTCCTTTGTGTTACAGCTATGTGTATTAGGTGACCTTTGAGTGCTGTGAGAGAGAGAGAGAGAGAGAGAGAGAGAGAGAGAGAGAGAGAGAGAGAGAGCACAGATAAATGTAACGAAAAGTTAGGCTTACAATTATGTTTTGTTTTATAATTTAAAAATTTTCATTTCATAAGCTTGACAACTGATATTTTCAGTTTCAAGCGTTTCTGAAGCTGGAAACTTGAGTTGTCTGCAAAGAGCTGAGAGAATACATCTTTTGGTTTGTTTACATGAAGTTCTACTGTTTCCTTGTTTGTTGCTTCTGCTGCCATTTTGGCATCAACTTTCTTTTGCGTCTATACTAATAGTATAAATATATTACCAACAGCGGCTATAAGACATGCCCTTTCGTCGTCTCTCACCCATCCCATCCTATCCTTCCTTCTCCACAAGTAAAAAAAAAACATACATTACAAACACTAGGAATTATAAAGCTGTACTAAAGAACAGCGCGAATAGTTTTTTTTCCTCTCATCTATTGTATCTTTACGTTCTTTTCACAGACTCTTGAGTGCGCAGCATCCTTCACAGTAGTGTTCATTGTAGCTCTTACCATGAAATCTAGTTCATGTATGATTGTTCGCCTTCATACTCCCGTGTCGTTCTCACTTTCACCTCCAAGTTGACTGAAATGAATTTTTGAACTTGCTCCCTTTTCTCATTCATCATTAAACCGATAATTAACTATTTAAGTTTTTTTTAGTGGACATCGTAGTGCCCATTCTTGAGAACTGTGAAACTATTTTTGTCAGACTTAAAGGGATAATTCTAAATTGATGGATTTTCCTCCTCGTCTATATTTTCAGTGTTCTGACCATCCTACAGTTCATTTAGAATATCACTTCTGTTATACTGATCAAAGGTTTATGTCTCAGCTATAATCGATATCACTAACTAGATAGCCCTGAACAGCATTTTGCATCTTCGAGGCGGATTGACTTAATTTTCTACAATATTATTATTATTATTGGCTTTTTGCGGAGGCGCTTTCCCAAAAGTTTGAGACTGTCACGTGCTTAAGTATTCTGAGAAACCGTATTGTAGGTATTAATATATTGCTGCACATGAGAGTGGGACAGCTCTTCCCACTCTCTGAAGTTCTTACTTAGTGGCTCACACTGAAATATATGCGCATTCAGACTTACATCACACTATGTCCCACTCTTTGTTTTGGACCCGAGTTTAACTGGCCGTTAGCCAATAATTTCTTTTGTTTTCTAAAGTTTGTCTTGTAAGACCTGTTACTGCAGCATCAAAACATTAAAACAAGGTTAAAAGCTAAAAGTAGGTGACAAAAATTGTGAATGTTAAAGTAATGGCAACTTTTTAAATTCATGAATTCATGTATTTTGATTCAAGACTACAACCTGATATCCTACTTGGTGGTTTGAGTCCCAAGATCCCCAAAGAAGGATGATATACAACAGGTCGCCGACCGTGTAATCGCCATTCGGCGAACTCGGGTTCAATTGTCGATGCTGACGCTTCAAAGTTTTCTAAATAGGAATACTTGTCACAAAAACATAAAATGGAAAAAAATATTACACGGAGAACATTTATTCAAGATGTTGTTACAAATACATATTCTTTAAATCACACTCTAAAAAGTATATATTTCAATGAATAACATTTGTAACGAGTTATTTAACAGCAGAAGACATTCAGCAATATAAAGCAAGATATGACATTGCACCCATAAATGTGCAGGAACAAGAAACCGTCAGCTACCTTACAGCATCGATTTAAATATATATATATATATATATATATATATGCAGGAAACTCTCTACCGTAGAGAGCGGAACAACAATACAACTCCTTCAGATCATCAGAGGAAGTACCCCCCCCCCCCAGACAAGTGTTTCGGCCCTTTAAACTCCTGACACTCTAAGGGGGGTGGGCCCCTCAGAAACAGCAGAAAAGGCCTCATGCTGGCTGTGGAGTATGCGAAACAAGCAGTGGGAACATAAGTAATTTCATTTGCCACAACCAATACCAGTCTTCAAAAAAATGCAGTGGCAACTGGAAGATCATGGGTTCAATCCCGGGACCGGGAAAAAAAAGCAACAACTGACAAGATCTCTGGGAGTCATGACCCAGAGGGGACCACCCCCCCCCCTTAGAGTGTCAGGAGTTTAAAGGGCCGAAACACTTGTCTGAGGGGGGGGGGGCACTTCCTCTGATGATCTGAAGGAGTTGTGCTATTGTTCCGCTCTCTACGGTAGAAAGTTTCCTGCATATATATATATATATATATATATATATATATATATATATTTTATATAAACAAAACAAAATTAATAAAAATAGTTTAACACTCCCACTGTGCTGTCACTTTCATTTGAGTAATTGTGTCTTGGTTGTAAGGGATTTCAGTTGATTTTCTTGGTGTTTATCGCTATAACTATAATTATAAATGTTTGACAATGCACAGAAATACAATCAACATCAATGTATGCATATATGTCAATTTTGTAAATTAAACCCTTAGAAGAAAAGAAAACACAGACAAACAGTTCAGTTATATGACCAACTCATTGAGAAGAACCAGCATTTTAGAAAAAATAAAACAGCTTAATACAGTCATGCCAACAGACCTAAAGACTCTCCCTGATATAAACAAGTTAACAGACGTAATGTGAGTTAGGTTAAAGAAGATCATAGTCTCGTGTTCAGATAATTATATCACGATATCGCACCAAAGAGTGTGGCCTCATTTGTACACACGGTAACCATAATAATTCACGAGAAGTATCTAGAACTCAAGATATTCCTCTTATCATAACTTAGGGAAACCAGGACATCATACCAGGTGCTGAAGACATGAGAAAAGAAAATGTGCAGTTACGCTTAGGCACTATTAACTGACAAAGATGTTCAAAATGGGCCCCAAATCAGTCAGTCAGTCATTTGCATGTCTCTTGCGCAAATTTTACTCCCTAACAGCTCTCCTATAGGTCTCTCGGTTGAAAGCAAGATGCTCTGGTGCCGATGCATCCATTTGCAGATTATCAACGATGTCTTGCAGCCATCTTCGCACTGGTCTTTCTCTCTTTCTTTTTCCCATTATGTACCCTTCCAAGACTTCTCTAAATGTTTCTCTAAATTTTCATGACGTTTAATGTGTCCAAAATGTTTAAGTTTTATCTGTTTAATTTTCTTTACTAGCCAACCTTCTTCAATATTAAGTTCTTGTAGATTGGATAAATGTGTTCTTTTTTGTGTCCATGGTATTTGTAGAACTCTTCTGTAGCATTTACATTCAAAGGCATTTATGTATTATTCAGGTGTTTTGTTAAGTATCCAGGCCTCACAGGCACATGTTGCAATTCATACCATTCAAAATCTTATTTTTGTAGTTCTACCTGTTCCTCTCCATAGCTTCTTTAGTTGTTTTACCTTTTGAAGAGCGATAGATGTCCTCCTTTTAATTTCCCTCCTTATATCTCCATTATTAGTTAGTAATGGTCCAAGATATTCAAAACTCTCCGCTTCTTCCACTTTTTCATCATTGATACATATTTTAACTGCCTTATTTGTTTTGTCAGTTGTCATCAATTTAGTTTTCTTCGCATTAAGACACAGGTTTTGCTCTTCACTATTCTTATGGACTGACATAATTAATTTTTCCATTCCTTTTTGTTTTGTGGACAGTAATACTGTGTCATCAGCATATGTAATCTCTGGTATTTCATAACCTCCAATTTTGATGGCATCATAATATTCTTTGTCTACATCTTCTCTAACATTATATTTTCAGTATACAAGTTAAATAAGTAAGGCGACAGTATGCACCCCTGGCGGAAAAAAAAACTACCACGTGAAATTCATGCTTCGTAAAAGTGGGGAGACTTTCAAATTTCAGAATTCAGCGTCACTGCATTCAGGATACTCCTATACATGCTCCGCCGCATACTCCAACATCCACCAAAGAGTCTGTCTACTAATGGTTCCCGTCAAATGTTGGTTGTTTATTATACGTTTTCTAGAAACAGACAAATAGACGCCAACAAATAAGGGCTAAATGTTGTCTGCTACAAGAAAGTGTATTAGGAACATTATGAAACTGATATTAAATATAGCAAAGGAAAGTTACACTGGTAGGAGCCATTATGCTACATTTAAAAATTGATAGTGTAAAGCGGTGAATTCAAGATTGTAAAGAATATGAATAGGGCAGCAAAATAGAGAACAGATTTTGTGACAAAGACTGAGACTTTGATACAAAGAAACTCAGTATAAAGAGAGCACACGTGGAGCTAGAAGAAGATATACAGGCATATACTTTTTTCATCAGAATGGGCATATGTCAGCAAAATGGAAATAAAACTGACTAAATTAAGAGAATATAATGCGCATACAGTTACGGCAGAACGATTTTCAACATGAAATAGTGATCGTCATCATAAGATGTACCTTTGACATGTACCGCCATCTTCATAAAAGTGGCGAAACAGACTTTCAAATTTCATAATTCAGCATTATTGCATTCAGGACACGCCTATACATACTCCACCGCATACTCCAACATCCACCAAAGAGTCTGTCTACTAATGGTTCCCGTCAAATGTTGGCTGTTTATTATACGTTTCTGCAGAAATGGAAGAGGGAAAGTTTGATATATGGAAAAGCTCAACAGGCACACTGGAAAGAGAAATCAAATGAGCTCGCCACTGAAAATAATTTATTCATGATTCGGATTAAGTGAAGAATCAGACGCAGTGAACAGATAGCCTCACAGGCAGAAGAAATGAAAGATAGTGAAGAAAATCAACTTTACAGAGCCTCTAAGTAAAATATTTGGCGTAGAAGTCGCTGAATGCCCCAGTGATGAAAAGGATGATAAAATGAAAAAAAGAAACTTACTATACACACATCAAAGTGATGAGTTATTTTTAAAAATCCTGCACAGTATCGAAATTTATTGACGACGATCAAGGCCAAAGCCGTTGTGTACAAAACAAACTTACTGACAAAAACAAAGGACCCTACACATGTCACGAAATATTCAAAACCACATCCGGCAAGCAATACTTAACAGTGTTTTGCCCCTCTACAATGAGTGGAGGGTGAGTGGAAGGTGAGTACTAAACCATCATTATTTTACTTGTTCTGCTCAGATGAAACCACGTGTAGCATCGTATCTAGGCTTCCGGTTTGGACTCTTCTTGGTTAGGTTGTGTAGATCCAGAGGCAAACACAGACATTTTGTTCGAGCTTCTAAACATTTCTTCAACAGTGGTCTATTACACTTGTCTACAGTGGTCTATTACACTTATCTACAGTGGTCTATTACACTTGTCTACAATGGTCTATTACACTTGTCCACAATGGTCTATTACACTTGTCTACAATGGTCGATATGCAGCTGTGAAAACTTCACTTGTCAATAAAATGTTCACGCTTTACCTGCCACAAGTCAAAGGATCCATGTATTAACACATCTGCACTGATGGGTTATCTCTTCTTATATTTAACTTGACCGACATCTACCACTCCATATGCTGCAATATATGCTATTCCGATCAATTCTGATATTGGATTATGTTGTAAGTGAATATTTTAATTGATGTATTTCTTAATTCGAGATACTAAAATATCTCTAAGATTTTGCTGCTTTAAATCTTCATTTATTTTTCATGAACTGAACCGTTACTCCATACTACCAGCGACTTCGGACATATATATCAGCTTGTTATTACTCATCATGTGCCGTGCCGACTGGCGTTGGCTATGCTTCTCCAGAATACCCGATCCGTCATGCAGGCCATCAGTTCAGTTGGTGATCTCCTCTCACACCATCCCGTCAGACTGTCCAGTATCATTTCTCTTGGTCTTCCTCTTGATCTTCTTCCTTCTATTTTTCCTGTTGTTATAATATTTTCAATGCCCCCTCTTCTCATTGCATGTCCTATGAAAGTACATTGTCTCTCTCTTATCTTTTTGACAAGGTTTTTTGTCTCTCCAGCTCTTCTCATACATTCTTCATTAGTTATTTTTGCTGTCCAGGGGATTCGCAACATTCTTCTAATAAACCACATTTCTGCTGCTTCCAATGATTTTTGTGCAGACTTGCCTATTGTCCATGATTCACTTCCATATAACAAGATAGGTTCAATATAGCATTTTAGGACTCGTTTTCTAACATTCATTGATAAGGATGTGTTGGTTAATATGTTTCTCATTCTCTGAAATGCAGTCTTTGCTTGACCTATTCTGTTCCTAGTTTCTGTTCTGCAGTTTTCATCTGAAGTTATTACTGCTCCGAGGCATTTGAATTTCTGCACCTGCTTTAGAATAGTTCCGTTTAATTTAATATTGCATGCTGGTGGATTCTGTTTCTTAGATATAACCATAGTCTCTGTCTTTTTGATGTTCAAAGTAAGGCCTTTCTGTTCACTTTCTTTGGCGACTTTATCCAAGAGATTTTGCAGGTCTTGTTGGTTCTCAGCTATCAGTACGGTGTCGTCAGCATACCGAAGGTTGTTAATATTGTATCCTCCAATTTGTATGCCTGGTTCTGTGATGATTGTTCTTAGAATATTCTCGCTATACAGAGAAAAAAGGTCTGGAGATAGTACACATCCTTGTCGCACCCCTTGTTTTATAGGTTGATATTTTCCAATTCTATTTTCAACTCGAACTGCTGCTTCTTGCTGCCAGTATAGATGTTTTACAATCCTCAGGTCTTTGCCGTCTATATTGATGTCTTCAAGCATTTTAATAATTTCATTATGTTTCACTTTATCAAATGCCTTGGTGTAATCAATGAAGCATAAGCAGAGATCTTTCTGTACTTCTAAGGCTCTTTCTGTTAGTGTTCGTAAAGCATAAATGGCATTGTGTGTTCCCTTTCCTTCAACAAATCCAAACTGTTCATCTGTTATTTCCATTTTTATCTTTTTCCTTGTTCTTCTCATAATTATTCTCATAAGTAGCTTCGTTATGTGACATGAGAGGCTGATAGTCCAGTGGTCGTCACATTCCTTTGCACCTGGTTTCTTTGGTAGTGCTATAAATGTGGATTTAATCAGGTCACTGGGAATATAACCACTGTTGTAAATGTCATTCAGTAACTTGGTTATTATTTTTATTCCTGTCTCCTCTAGTGCCTCTATTTCTTCTATTGTTATATTATCAGGGCCAGTCGCTTTTCCTTTCTTCATATGTTTGATGGAATCTATGATTTCATCTTCAAGTGTTGGTGGTCCCTCACAGTTTTCAGTATCTGGTGTTAATTCTGGTCTTTCTCCTCCATATAGCTCACCGATATACTCTGTCCACCTGTCCACAATGTCTTCTTTTCCCATTAACATTTTACCTTCTTTCGATTTCAGGCATCCTGTGGTATATTTTGTTTTCCTGCCTGTGAGTTCATTAATTCGTTTGTGCATGTTTTTGCTGTCTTTAATATGAGAGTCCTCTATATGTCTGCACTGCTCATTTAACCACACTTCTTTTGCTTCTCTGCATTTGCGTCTTATTTCTTTATTTATCTTGCTATATTTTTCCTCGTTATTTTTACTCCTCCTCCTCTTGTCCATCAGTCCTAAGATGTCGTCTGTCATCCATTTATTTTTAGGGCCTTCTTTTTTTGGTGGTATTATCTCCTTAACAGTTTGGTGGATATAATTTCTTAACATTTCCCATTGTTCATCTATACTATTTATCTTTGCTATTGCATTGTATCTATTTGTTATAATAACTTTGTATTGTTCTCGCAGTTCTTGGTCATTTTTAAGAAGTTCTGTATTCAGTTTGATGTTTCTCACTTTTCTGCATGCTTTCTTTAGTTTTATTCTAACTTTTCCACAGAGTGGATCATGGTCACTATTGCAGTCAGCTCCTGACATGGTTTTTGTTGTCAGTAATGCATTGCGGAATCGTTTGTTGATTAATATGTAGTCTATCTGGTTAAAAGTCTTTTTGTCTGGGCTGCACCACGTTGCCAGTCGTCGAGGATGTTGTTTAAAACAGGTGTTTCCTACAACCATGCTGTGTATTCTTGCCCATTCAATTAATTTATAACCTCTGTCATTCCTCTCCCCCAGTCCATAGTCACCAACGATGTCTGAAGTTCTTCCCTTACCAATTTTGGCATTAAAATCTCCCATGACTATGGTAACTTCATGTGACTTTGTGTGTTTTAGTGCTGTCTCTATGTCATTATAAAATAGCTGTACATCTTCTTCAGAGCTTTCAGATGTTGGAGCGTACACTTGTATAATATTTATGTTTATTGGTTGTCCTTTCAGTTGGGCTAGCAGCATACTGTTATTACTGCATACTATATATATCAGCTTATCATTACTGTAGGCTACTTTGGACAGATGAAGTGCTTGTTACAACAATTATAATTATTACATATTTTCTAAGATCAGTAATTATGTAGTGCAATTCAAGATCATTCTCTGGCTTTTCCGCTTGTCTGACCATTGGAACCGATAACGCTCTTGTGTTAGAGACGCCACATGTCAGGACTTTTGATAACGTCTTGAAGAACACAAGGACGAGGCTGGTATGATTTAGAAGGAAGAGCCAGTAATTCATTCTGGTTTAGGTCTCAGTCTGCTATACGCAGTCAATGTGACAGTCAGTAAGTACAGCTGTTCAGTATGCGAGAGACACGTAGGAGAGAGACAGGAAGGGAAAAAAAAGAACACATGTTTGATACGTTTTGATAATTTTACTGAATTTTGAAGATCAGTATCTCACATATACTATATTGTCAACTAGAAATATGAGATAAGAAAAGATAAATGAAAGCTCATTTTTTTAACATCATCAGAGGCTGTATTTATTTGCAGTGTGCTTGGGAAGTCTGACTTGATCCTGCTATAGTGACAGCAATGATGAGAAAGTTTACAGAGGATATAGAAATATAGTAAGTGAAAGATTTAAAAAGATTGACTCCTTCGGAATGGATGAAACTTCACTTGGATCCTGTCATCACTGTAGCGCCTATAAAAGACAAGGAAAAGCCCTTTACAAGATTCCATAACAATATGCATGCATAATTAGGTCCCATTTGGTAGCCATGGTGACACTGCTGATTACGTCGAAATATTGACCATTAAAATCAGGCGAACTGAGTTCATGTCATGTCAGACGTAGAATAACGTAGGCAGGCATGGTGGGTCTGCTGGTTTTGTTTTAAAAAAAAAGAAGAAAAAACCTACACCACTTGGCATATTGTTTCCGGTTCAAGACGGAGGAATGTTTCTCTTCAGCTTGCTAGGAAGCGTTGATCGACGGCCGAACAAACCGCCATCGTAAAACATCCATTGTTATAGAAATGGAATTCAGGCTCTAAATGTTATGACGCTTCATTCTAGCTCAGTAGGCACACGAAACTCAAGATCTTCAACTCCTGTGCAGTGCCATTACTAACCTATGGTTGCGAGAGTTGGAGAATATCCCCAGCAATGGAAAAGAGACTAGATGCTTTTGAAAATAAGTGCCTTCGAAGACTGCTAAATATCTGATGACACGACTTCAGGTCGATTATATCAATAAGGCAAGAAACTAAACAAGACTACATATCTAATTTATCAGAAGACGTCGCTGGAACTACATCGGCCATGTACTTATCTTATATCCTTCCCGTGCCGTTAAACGTCACATAGGGCTCGTAAAGTAGTTCGCCAATATTCGCATGTACTTAGAATGGACGAAAAACGACTCCCACGCCAAGCATTTACGTGGTCACCAGGGGGTAAAAGAAAGCGGGGAAGACCCAAAGACACACTAAGAAGAGTTATCACCAAGAAGTGTTCAACAATGCTCATCAGAAACACTGAAGATCTAAAGCAAGTAGCAAGGAATCGCCAGACATGGAGAGCCTTGTCCTCCGCCCTATGCGCCACCTTTGGCCCAAGAGGATCAACTAACTAACTAACTAACTAGGCATATCTTAAAGAATGGATGCGCACTAAGAAACCACATCCAAGACGAAGATACTGTAAGTATGCCAATGTAAGAAATTAACAGCTTTGAAGGCAGTGAAAGGTGGTTAGTGACCATCAAGTAAAAGAAGATGACAAAGGTTGAAAGATAATGTCAAGAAAATCAGAAATCTATTCTGAATGACAAGAGCAAGGAGAAAGTATAGGTCTTCTCACATCGGCCGATTTGTGGACCTTAGAAAGAAAATATATGGACGGCTTTCACTAGCAGCTGTCATGGATATGTATCTCTCTCTCTCTCTCTCTATCTCTCTATATATATATATATATATATAATTACTTTTAAAATTATCTGTTATATCTCCACGAAATAAAATTACTAGGAACAAGATGAAGAAAGGAACTATAAGCAATTGGGCGAGATACAACTTCTATCTTTTTTTGAGCACTTAGGCACATAATTCCCAATTCAGGGTGAGCTTAATTTTCCATTCATTTGTCAGAGTGACAACCAGCCACCGGTCCCAGGCTTAAAAGCCTGACGTGACTGAAACAGCTGTTGGCCTTAGGAAGCTGCTTCATTTCACTCGGTGCATGTTCCACATCAGGATCCTTCAGTGTTTTTAGAGATATTACTCAGATGGTATGCCTGCCTGATGTGACATTCCATTGTAAACCAGTCTCCATGAAATGTAAGTTCAGAAATTTCCTTACTGTATTTTAATCCAGTTTATGTATTTATGATAATTTTGGTATTGTGATTCTAGATAGTTTGTGCTTTTATTAAAATCTTTCTATGAGACTAGATTGCCAGGGTTAAAGTGTGCACTGAATTAAGGTATATCATATAGGATGAGTTACTACAGATGTTTTTGAAGTGTTAGTACTTCATTCCATATTTACTTCTACAATAATTGTCTGTCTATTGTAGAGGCAATTATAGAATCGATTGTCATTATGCTTTAAAGTATCAAATAATTGTATGTCATCCTAGATCCGATAATATGTTGGTCGAGATTAGGATATTTTCTACTGTGCTGTGAGCACGTGTCACATTTAATGTAATTCATCAGATGCTAACCTACCTGGTTTAAGAGAGCTACAGTGGGAATTGAGATGTAACATCTATTTTAATTAGATCTGATGTAGTTTTCCAACTCTTGGAAATAACTCGTGTAACCTAACCTGCAGTTATCTGTCGTGTGTGTTTAAAGCTGTCTAGAGCTGTTTAAAGCTGTCTGATATAGTAGAATTCAAGATCATATGTTTATTCGAGTTTATAGAAGTGATCCAGATTTATGGGCTGTCATATAATTAAGGAAATCTGGATGATACTCTATTTCATGATTCACTTGTTTTAGATCAGAGTTTCTAGCTAAACTAGAGATAGGACTGTTTTACGAACGATATAGCATGTTGTAAAGACCTGAGGATTGTAAAACATCTATACTGGCAGCAAGAAGCAGCAGTTCGAGTTGAAAATAGAACTGGAAAATATTAACCGATAAAACAAGGGGTGCGACAGGGATGTGTACTATCTCCAGACCTTTTTTCTCTGTACAGCGAGAATATTCTAAGAACAATCATCACAGAACCAGGCATATAAATTGGAGGATACAATATTAACAACCTTCGGTATGCTGACGACACAGTACTGATAGCTGAGAACCAACAAGACCTGCAAAATCTCTTGGATAAAGTTGCCAAAGAAAGTGAACAGAAAGGCCTTACTTTGAACATCAAAAAGACAGAGGCTATAGTTATATCTAAGAAACAGAATCCACCAGCACGCAGTATAAAATTAAATGGAACTATTCTAAAGCAGGTGCAGAAATTCAAATACCTTGGAGCAGTAGTAACTTCAGATGGGAAATGCAGAACAGAAATTAGGAACAGAATAGGTCAAGCAAAGACTTCATTTCAGAGAATGAGAAACATATTAACCAACACATCCTTATCAATGAATGTTAGAAAACGAGTCCTAAAATGCTATATTGAACCTATCTTGTTATATGGAAGTGAATCATGGACAATAGGCAAGTCTGCACAAAAATCACTGGAAGCAGCAGAAATGTGGTTTATTAGAAGAATGTTGCGAATCCACTGGACAGCAAAAATAACTAATGAAGAATGTATGAGAAGAGCTGGAGAGACAAAAACCTTGTCAAAAAGATAAGAGAGAGACAATGTACTTTCATAGGACATGCAATGAGAAGAGAGGGCATTGAAAATATTATAACAACAGGAAAAATAGAAGGAAGAAGATCAAGAGGAAGACCAAGAGAAATGATACTGGACAGTCTGATGAGATGGTGTGAGAGGAGATCATCAACTGAGCTGACGGGCTGCATGAAGGATCGTGTACTCTGGAGAAGCATAATAGCCAAAGCCAATTGGCATGGCACCTGATGATGATGATAGCATGTTGCCCCTGGTGACTATTTCAAGTCTTTTTATTCTTCTTCTTCTTCTTATTATTATTATTAATTACTATTATTATTATTATTATTGTGGTGGTGGTGATGGTGCGGCAAGCACATGGGAGGATTAGAGGCACGATATTATGTTTAAGGACAGTAGGCCATATACCTCAGTTGACCTAAGAAGGGTAGGCTGCGGACACGACAGACTGGCCATAAGGAAAATATGTCAAATACCTCAGCTTCTCTAAAAAGTCACAGATTGTCATTGTCATACTGCTTATTTGATCTACAAATTTCTCTGGCCACCTGGCACACAACGACAATCAGGTCTGAACCCGCTCCACTGCAAGTAGGTGAAATGTAGAGAGAGAAAGAAAGAGAGAGATTATTCTAATGAATAAGTTAATTATTTATGTCTTAAACTTGATGGTTGTTAAAGAAAAGCTTTATGGACAAGGGTTAATGTAGAAAGTAGGGTTAATGATCTGAGTTATGTTTTGATGCATAGTTCTCTTTTCCAGCAAGCAATAACTTCCAGCAGTAACTTTGTATCTCGCACAAATATGCAAGTTTTTATTACCATACTATATATGATGTAAAATAGCACTAAGATGGACACCACAGGGGAGCAGAAGTAAGGGTAGACCAAAAGAGACATGGAGAAGAACAACAGAAAGGATGTTGAGCAATAGAGGGCTCACCTGGGCAAGAGCAGAAAAAAAGGCGAAGGACAGGCATTTGTGGAAAACCCTTGCGGAAGCCCCATGTGCCCTGGGCACTTAAGGTTCAGAGAGAGAGAGAGAGAGATATATATGATGTAGGATGTCTGAGTGGCGAAGTGGTTAGTGCATTGGTTTCCCATGGCGAAGGTTGGGGGTTCAAATCCGGCCGGAGGCACCCCAGTCACCCAGCTGTAGAAATGGGTACCAGAGTTCTTCTGGAGTTGGGATGGGAAAGACGGCCAGGTGTGATACTGACCATATCACCCTCTAGTGTGCTGATAGGTGAAGGAAAATATGGGCACTAACACCATATCCCTATATACCTCTAAGGCATGACATGATTACCTTTACCTTTACCTTTTTTTATATATGATATTGTAATTTTTTTCATACAATTATACCTAACTTTTTTTTTTTTCTAGCTCTCTCGTGTGGTGTTTAACGACTGGGACGAATGATATTTTCATTGCACAGTAGTTTGCTTCATGACTTTTCTCCATTAGAAATGACAATTCCTACCAAAACCAAACTACAGCCTAAACCACATCATGGAGTGACAGTGGAGGAGAAGTTGGTGTGTGTGCATGTGAGTGAGTCTGTGTGCATAGTGCTTTGTTTCACTACTCATGATTTACACTTACAGTGGGGCATTAGTTGTGGTGAGCAGAGATCAAAAACGTATCACGGAATTTTCAGCTATGATCATTTTGGTGGCAGTTTTATTTTGTTTTGTTTTTGGTCAGGTAGAAAATTCATAGACTGCTGATGCTAACCTCTGGGGGGGGGGGGGGGGGGAATTATACAGCTTAATTTGAAAAAATAACTGCCTGCAACAGAGATCTCATTTTCATTGCTTCTCCTGTCATTTCCAGGCTCATAAAAATAATAAGTCATTCATGCGATTTGAAGAATCATGTTTTATCAGTGCATACATTTTGGCAGTTGGCCATTTGAGACAAGTTTTATACAGCTGATATTTACTCATTTTCTGCACTAAACTTTCATTTTCAAAACATTTTTCTGTTGTATAGTGATAAAGGACATACCAGTTCGTTATGAGCACTGAAGCAGCGCAGCAGGAAATCAACAGAGCCCACATCCTCACTATGGCCTGAGCTTTCACTGCTTGACCGAGACAGATCTGAAAAATACCTGTGGCAACCAAGCATAAGAAGAGATATTAAATTAAAAAAAATATTAATGCTAACTAATTTTTGCTAATGAAATAAAACCATCAAAGCAGTCAATACTTTATAAAAGTATGCTACAGTAGAGTTTATGATCATTAGAAAATATTTCTAACTACATTGGACAAAGTCCACTGTAACTTTCTATAAAAGTATCTTAAGTCTTTATTGCCTTAGGTTATATAGTTTTATCTACTTTTGATATTTGGGAAATAGTCTGGTAGAAGAATAATTAAAACTGACACCAGGAGTCAGTGAGAAAAAACAATGACTACTCATGATGCAGACAAATCTTCATTACAAGAAAACTACTCATGATGCAGACAAATCTTCATTACAAGAAAACTACTCATGATGCAGACAAATCTTCATTACAAGAAAACTACTCATGATGCAGACAAATCTTCATTACAAGAAAACTACTCATGATGCAGACAAATCTTCATTACAAGAAAACTACTCATGATACAGACAAGAAAATCATGACAAGAAAATCACAGCAAAGTAAAAATTATTTTTTAAAAAAAGCAACCAGAAAGTTCTGAGCTTAATTTTTCAGCTCTTTTTTAGTATGTCCTTTCATTAGAAATTTGTGATCTTTTGATAATTGATGGTGACATCAATTAGACAGCACATACATGTGGAGCATTATGATGGCGTTTGAAAATGCATTTTTTACCGAAACTGATAGAATGATAACAAGTAAAACTGAATTAGGTCACAATTCATTCCATATTATGTCTGCATTGAAAGATATTCTTCTTTTTATGTCAAAATACAATGAGTGGATGCAGATGATAGCATTAGAAAATGCTTTTAGCTATTTTGGACAGTGTAGTTCATTAAGGTTAGGCTAGATTATATCTATATGACTAACAACTCACTACCAAAAATAGCACTAAGATGGACACCACAGGGGAACAGAAGTAAGGGTAGACCAAAAGAGACATGGAGAAGAACAACAGAAAGGATGTTGAGCAATAGAGGGCTCACCTGGGCAAGAGCAGAAAAAAAGGCGAAGGACAGGCATTTGTGGAAAACCCTTGCGGAAGCCCCATGTGCCCTGGGCACTTAAGGTTCAGAGAGAGAGAGAGAGATTATATCTAAATAATTTTTATAATATGAACACAAACTTATGTTATACGGTAGATAGACATACTGATTTTTTAAAAAATTCCCTGTGCCATAAATTAACAACATAGATCACATAAAAATAAGGGAATTCCTGTAGTTTTTAATCATTAAAATAATGGTAATAGAATGCTGATAACTGGGAAAAAAGTGTAACTTGAAATTATGCACAAACTACAGAACTGTTGTCCTGATTAGTCATAGAAGAAGAAGTCAATATGATCTTAGCTGGTTTCAAGCAAGGAAGAGGATCAATAGATCATATATTCAATATAAGATTAATAATAGAGAAATGCAGAGGATTTAATGTGAGTCTATATTAATCTTATATTGACTATTCAAAGGCATTTGATTGTGTACAACACCAGAAACTTTGGGAAATAATGGAAAAATTGGGACTTCCAACACATTTGATACAATTAATATCACTGCTGTATCTAGACCAAGAGGCAGCAGTAAGAATAAATGTTGAAAGAACAACTTGGTTTTACATAAAACAAGGGCTCCATAAGGGGTGCATATTGTCGCCTTACTTATTTAACTTGTATATTGAAAATATAATGAGGAATGTTAGAGAAGATGTAGACAAAGAATATTATGATGTCATAACAATTGGAGGTTATGAAATACTAGAGATTAGATATTCTGATGACACAGTATTACTGTCAACAACATGAAAAGGAATGGAAAAACTAATTATGTCCGTCCATAAGAACAGCGAAGAGCAAAACGTCTATCTTAATGCGAAGAAAACTAAATTGATGAAAAATGACAAAAAAACAAGGCAGCTGAATCAATGAGGAAAGATTGGAAGAAGTGGAGAGTTTTGAATATATTGGATCACTACTAACTAATAATGAAGATACAATGAGGGAAATTAAAAGGAGGACATCTATCGCTCTTCAGAAAGTAAAACAACTAAAGAATCTGTGGGGAGGAATGGACAGAAGTATTTTTAAGGACATGAATCTTCCCCATCACAATATATGCCTGTGAGACCTGGACACTTAACAAAACAGCTGAGAAACACATAAATGCCTGTGAAAATATATAAATAAATGCTACAGAAGAGTTCTTCAAATATCATAGCCACAAAAAATAACAAATATATCCATACTAAAAGAATTTAATATTGAAGAAGGCTGGCTAGTAAAGAGGATTAAGCAGAGAAAACTGAAATATTTTTAACACATTAAATGTCATGATAATCTAGAGAAGACTGTCTTGGAAGGGTACATAATGGAAAAAAGAAAGGCAGGAACACCAAGGCAAAGATGGTTGCAAGACATCGTTAATGATCTGAAAATGGATGCATTAGCAGCACGGCATCTTGCTCACAACTGAGAGGCCTACAGGAGTGCTGTTAGGGAGGCAAAGTTCTACAAAAGGACATGCAGATGATTGAATAAGACCCATTCAGTTTACACCATCGCTAAAATAACAGCTTAATTTCAAGAGCTTTTGCTCTCACAAACTATTTTAAATATGGTTCTATAAACAAATCTTACCATGGGCATAGATTTATGTGGATAAGGATAATCATTTGATAGACTCCATGTTTTCTAACAGAAAGTTATATGTTTTGCTTGTCACATATCATTTTCATAGGATATGGAGATGCACTCAGGTCCTTCATGACAAGTCTCAAGTCAAGTCTCTACATTCAGATTTATTCATTCAAGTTTCAAGTCAAGTCTTAGGTCCATGCTGGCAGCTTTAAGCTAAATCTCAAATAAAGTCTCAAGGTTATGATTCAAAATGCAGTGTCCACTTGTTCAGGTTAACAGATCAATCATGATTTAAAATGAGAAAAGTTGACAAATATGAGGTAAAGGTTAACTAAAACTTTTTAAGTAGATGTGTTTTATTTTGCAAGATAATAAGTTTCAACATCCTGGACAATCAGTTTTTGAAACAAGTTAATCATCAAATACCTTTGGAGTAGAATATCATCCTTTGGAAAAATCAATACTGAACAAAAGTAATAAAGAAAATCAGGTCATTGGACAAAACACACCTTAACTGAAAACAAATACATCACAACTGGTACCAAAGAGTGCTGTATAACACAGTCTTCCATCCAGCTCTGTACTATCACTGTCAGACACAAATACTAACAGTCAAAAACAAAAGAAAAATTTACAGAAATTAGATGTTTGATAAACACGATGTTCCCTATGTTTAAAGGATATGTGTGTTTGTTCATTTGTAAGTATTTGTTCAGTGATTAGGTAGTGTGAATGTTTGCTTTACTAAATTTAACAACCCAGGAAAACTGGGTAGGGTAGCAACATTTCATGTACTTCAGCTGTAAGTATATGTGATGTACTCAATTTCCAATGGAACTCAATGAAAAATGTATGTATGTCCTCCATTTTGTCTGGTGGATGTAAGGGCTGACTGTTAGTTGTTGTGATGTGAATATTATTTACCACCTGTGTTACTATTATGATGATTAGTGTAAATATGAAGTAATTGTTATTACTGGATGTTATGAAATTATGATGAAATATGTTGAGAAGCACCATACTTTGTGATGTTTTTTGTATCCAATGTATGTTTACTGCCAAGACAGAAGGTTGATGATTAGCCTTCTGACTGTGATTTATGCATTATATTGATATTGATGATGTTTTAAAACATGAAGAAGGCACTAGCTCCATACCAGCTGCCCAGGTGATGTACTCAATTGAAATGTTAAAAGGTTTATAAGTCCTCCCAGATTGGCACATGGAAGGGCGGTCGCATTCAAAAGTGGGAGCATATTTTTGTGTGTGTCAGGTCACCTATTGTCTATCACAAACTGGACAGCCCTTACACATTAAAGTACTGACCTGTAACATCCATCTGCCTTGTGGGGTAAATGGAGACTGACTAAATTAGAAAAGTAGATGTAGAATATAATATCTCTAATCATAAATCTGTAACTAGACTTGGCATGTATAATATTAGGACCTTGTGACCTGGATTCAAAAATCTAAATTTGACAACAGAAGGACAGGGCAGAAAAAAATAACCCTTACAAACATGGAGTTTGAAAGACTACAGGTCAACATTGCTACCTTCTGTAAAACTATACTCAGACTGTCTCTGTGAAGGAAAAGAATTACACAGTCTTCAAGTAAGACCTCTGTTCTGAATAATGACTACACATAACACCTTATTCTTGTCATTACCTCTCTTGAGGCAGCATCAGAATATATTTATTGTTTAAATTCAGTGTAAAATGCTGCTTCATCATTCATGCCTATACACTGACACTAATAATAACAGCAGAAGAGAAAGGTAAATTCTGTGGAACACTACATATAATTTTAAATTCATTCCTTACAGATGAGCAGCAGTACACATTCAGTAACCTCAATACATGAGCATTGAATTTAACCATCAGTCTTGGCAAAAATGCCTAGGTCATTATTAGAATTTATAGGATAAATGAAAATAGACAAACCTCGCTAGCTCCCACAATTTTATGTGGATAACAAACACCATTTTTTTTTTTTTCAATGAAAGGTCCTTATAAAATAATACTGTGCCAATTCAAATATTTCATTCCTTACAGATGAGCAACTGTATATATTAATAACTTCAAAGCATGAACACTGGATATGACCATCATTTTTAGTTATTAAAGGTAAAAAAAAGTAAAATTCCCATTTCCATGCCAATAAGGCATATTGGGGATACGGTGTTAGGCCTGTATTTCCATGACCTTCGGCAAATGAAAGCATGATGTGGTCAGTATCACACCTGGCCACATTTACTTTCCCTGATTTCTCTGGTACCAATTTTTAGAGGCTAGGTGGACTCCAGGGCCTTTTTTGGAGTATACTAAAAAAAAAAATCCCACTGCTGGGACTGAACCTAGTATCACTGAATTAGTAAATCAAGTGCCTAACCACTCAGCTGACAAGCTGCCATTTTTAGTTATTAGCTAAGTAAAAGTAATGATTAATCTTAAGTATAAAGCTAAAGAACCTGTGAAACCAAAGACAGTCATCACGAAAGCTCAGGAAAAGAAAAACTCCTTCAAGACAGAATGAATTTGGTTTACCCATGAAAAAAAAAATGGAAGACAAAATCAATGTAGACAAAACCTGGAACGTTCTGAAAATGAATATCTCTGATTAGTCTTATTGGAAAGAAGGTATGTCCATCTTCAATTGTTCATTAGAAAGCTGTCAGTGAGCAAGTTTGTCTGTCTTTACCAATGGAAATGCAACTTGCACAATGTGCTGGGAACTGGAAATTAAATTTCATCAGAAACAGGCAACGTGGTTTTTTTTCTTGGTATAACTGAGGCACAAACTTTAAATCCTTATGTAAATGATTAATAAATATTAAATTCAATAATTAAATTAAAATTAACTAATTAAAAAAAAATAAAATGACTATTAAAACCAGACATATTTACACAGAAAACTGGTGTAATGAATTTAGATTCCTTTCCATGCAAAACTAATTGGAAGTGTTTTTGGTACTTTTTTATAAAAATGTTTATATTTTGTGAGTAAAGATTTAATAAATATATCATTGAAACTATGGCAGAACAACTTGGATGAATAGATTCAATTACCTTATAAAATTATACAAAATCTCCACAAAACAAATGGATAAAATTATGTAAAGTAAGGCTGGCTTTAATAGCAGTGTCTGTTTTTAAAAACCTTGGTGGTCTTCCTGCAAACACCTTTGGCATATCTGTTATGTTATGTCTGAATTTGACAAGATCCTCCTATAATTATCAGAA
The DNA here is from genome assembly GCA_009760885.1 of Achatina immaculata. Lineage (NCBI taxonomy): Eukaryota > Metazoa > Mollusca > Gastropoda > Stylommatophora > Achatinidae > Lissachatina > Lissachatina immaculata. The sequence continues at coordinate 32,398,578 of CM019706.1, forward strand.
TGAGAAGCACTCATAAATTTACTACAAAATATGCAGGCTTTCTACATGCAATATATATATATGATGGACACAAAAACTTTATTTGCAGCTAATAATATGAACCACTATAACAGACTCACAAAATTTTTAAATAGTATCTATGATAAATTGTTGTCTTTCTTAATAAGTAGTATCACATTTAATTAAATTTTATCTTCTTATTATCTGGTTTGTGTAATTACCTACTGTCTTCATAACAAATCATAACTGTCATAACTCATAGGCTTGCTGAAGCTTGTCTACTCGTTTGAAAATAAATTCTTGTAAAAGAAACATCAGATTCCGTTACTTCTCAGTTCATTCCTACTGGACCCCAGGCTTTACTTTTAATAACAATTATAACACAATTACTAATGCAATCACCAATAAAAAAAATGGTGTCCTATTTCTTTCTTCAATGTTTTGTAGAGAGCGGGTAATGTTGCAATTATTAGCAAAGATCATCATCATCAGGTGCTGTGCCGACTGGCATTGGCTATTATGTTTCTCCAGAGTACACGATCCTTCATGCAGGCCATCAGTTCAGTTGGTGATCTCCTCTCACACCATCCCGTCAGACTGTCCAGTATCATTTCTCTTGGTCTTCCTCTTGATATTCTTCCTGTTGTTATAATATTTTCAATGCCCCCTCTTCTCATTGCATGTCCTATGAAAGTACATTGTCTCTCTCTTGTCTTTTTCACAAGGTTTTTTGTCTCTCCAGCTCTTCTCATACATTCTTCATTAGTTATTTTTGCTGTCCAGTGGATTCGCAACATTCTTCTAATAAACCACATTTCTGCTGCTTCCAATGATTTTTGTGCAGACTTGCCTATTGTCCATGATTCACTTCCATATAACAAGATAGGTTCAATATAGCATTTTAGGACTCGTTTTCTAACATTCATTGATAAGGATGTGTTAGTTAATATGTTTCTCATTCTCTGAAATGAAGTCTTTGCTTGGCCTATTCTGTTCCTAATTTCTGTTCTGCATTTCCCATCTGAAGTTACTACTGCTCCAAGGTATTTGAATTTCTACACCTGCTTTAGAATAGTTCTGTTTAATTTTATACTGCATGCTGGTGGATTCTGTTTCTTAGATATAACCATAGTCTCTGTCTTTCTGATGTTCAAAGTAAGGCCTTTCTGTTCACTTTCTTTGGCGACTTTATCCAAGAGATTTTGCAGGTCTTGTTGGTTCTCAGCTATCAGTACTGTGTCGTCAGCATACTGAAGGTTGTTAATATTGTATCCTCCAATTTGTATGCCTGGTTCTGTGATGATTGTTCTTAGAATATTCTCGCTGTACAGAGAAAAAAGGTCTGGAGATAGTACACATCCTTGTCGCACCCCTTGTTTTATAGGTTGATATTTTTCAATTCTATTTTCAACTCAAACTGCTGCCAGTATAGATGTTTTACAATCCTCAGGTCTTTGCCGTCTATACTGATGTCTTCAAGCAATTTAATAATTTCATTATGTTTCACCTTGTCAAATGCCTTGGTGTAATCAATGAAGCATAAGTAGAGATCTTTCTGTACTTCTAAAGCTCTTTCTGTTAGTGTTTTAGCAAAGATATGGAAAAGAAATGCAGTTACCTAAAAATAGCTACAACAAGAAAACATATATCAAAAATGGGTACATATCAGAAACATTATTAAAACAACTGAGGAAAAAGCAAAACATGTGCCGAGAAATAAGAATTATTTTAATGAAGCATGCACAATAGCAATGGAAAAATAAAAGGGTAGCAAGACAGATTTAATGTAATGATACAGACAATACACAGGTAATGAATAAATAAAGCAAAATTTTTTTTTTTTACATTTCAAATAAAAAAAAATTAAAAGACATGTAAGATGTCCTTGAAACAATTACAGAGCAAATGAAATAAGAAAATTTTACAATTTAAAAACTGTAAAGAGAGGACAACAACAAGTTTTAGAAAGCATAAGAGATGAATTTAGGAAAGTTCAAAGTTCAAAATTCAGCCTTTGTTGCATTTAGGACAACCCCATATATGCTCTGCTACATGCCACAGCATCCATCCAAAAGTATGTTTGCTAATAGTTTCTGTCAAATATTTGTTGATTACAATGCATTTTCTGTCACACAGTTTGGATTTCCTGACAGCATCTTTAATTTATTCTACCTTCAGCAATCTCGCCATATCTTCATTGTTCTTCCATTTAGGAAAATGAAGTGAAAGTAAGTGAAAACTGAAAAAATACTTTGAAAAGCTGTTAAACTGTAAGGAGCCAGAAAGTCTCTTCCTGCAAGTGTGAGGAAGAGTCAGTAAATAAGTTATGATCTGATATGGGGTAGATGAAAATTGTAGTTGGTAGTTTCTAAAGGTGTCATTAGGTGGCATAAACATCAAGTTTGATGTTTCCAATTGTGCACATGCATGCACAGAAAAAAATGGTGACTGTTCTTGAGGAACGCATGTTCGAAGAACAGCACGCTGTTGTGCGTTTTGTTTTGTTTTGTTTTTTTTTTTTGGCAAAGGTTTCAAAGGTTCAAAAATCAGACTCTGGCATCATTGCATTCAGGACAGCCCCATATATGCTTGACAGCATCCATCCAATAGTATGTTTGCTAATAGTTCCCATCAGATGTCAGTTGTTTATGATGCATTTTCTGCCACATACTTCAGATTTCCTGCCAGCACTCTTAAGTTGTCCTAGGTCCAGCAATTTCTTCACTACATTGTTCTTCCAACCCCACTCATCAAACTTATGGAGGGAAGGAACTACATGATAGACCTAAACTGAGATGTAAAGATATTTATAAATCATCAGTGTGTCTGAGAAGAACTTGTGAAAGGTCCAGTCATGTAGAGATCATTTCTGTATAAGAGTGATATTTTTTGGGGAGAAAATTAAGACCGAACTTGAAGTCAGAAGATGCAAGCACAAGGAAGCTGGACCTTGCAAAAACAAAATATTTCTTGCTGTTAATGTGCCCAATTATGCAAATGCAATACTGGTAGAACCAGACATGAAAGGAGCTGCTCAAGTAAATGATGCTTGAAAATACCTGCAAAAACTGACATTGTGTACTTGAAAATTGTATCTTTAAACAAAAAGTGCCAATATATACATTATACCTCTGCTTTCCTCATACTCTGCTCCAACTCATAGATGTTTCTTTGCATGAAAGATTTGTTCCTCTTCATCTCACGGCTGGGAATGGACAGTGTTTAAGTATTAAACATATGTGAGATTTAATCAGTATTATGATTGATATTACTATAAGTTACATTAGCAACAACACCAGTGGCTATGCTATATATATATACATCTGTAGAAAAGTTTGGTAATCAAGTAGCAACACTCATATATCCTGCTGAAAATGTTCATCGCAGTTGGCTATGACATACATCACATATAAAATATGAAACTGAATAATCAAATCAAAGACTTCTAATTCCAGCTATTGCTGATATTTTTCTGGATATTAAGGGACTGAGTGATTTGCAATTCTTATGACAATAATAATAATTGATGGCAGTGATAGTTACTGACATGGCTTTCCTTATTTTCTTTATCATAATAGAAGTATATCTTCCCAGAAGTTGCACTGTCATATTTTTAATAGACTGCCACACAGAGACAAGGTCAACTTCTACTTAGCTTGCAAAGATATTCTTTTGCAGTTTTTCTCAGAACATTTAAAGAAAGGGCCATAGGATCTTGGTCAGTTATAATTTGTCTGTACTGCTTCAACAATAATATAACTGGCTATGAAGCAGTGAACCACATGTTCAAATATCACCTGCAAAGTAGGAGGGAAAAAATTTCATAACCTCAAGGAATTCCAGACTTATGAAATTCCTGTTTCCACACATCTCATTCATTTGCATGTCCCTTGCAGAACTTTGCATCCCTAACACCACTCCTGTAGGCCTCTCAGCTGTCAGCAAGTTGGCCTGCTGCTGATGCATCCATTTGCAGATCATCAACGATGTCTTGCAGCCATCTTCGCCTTGGTCTTCCTCTCTTTCTTTTTCCCATTATGTACCCTTCCAAGACAGTCTTCTCTAAATTACAATGATCTTTAATATGTCCAAAATATTTCAGTTGTCTCTGTTTAATCCTCTTTCCTAGCCAGCCTTCTTCAATATTAAGTTCTTGTAGTATGGATATATTTGTTATTTTTTGTGTCCATGATATTTGAAGAACCCTTAAGTAGCATTTACATTCAAAGGCATTTATGTGTTTCTAAGCTGCTCTTATAAGTGTACGGTTCTCACAGGCATATGTTGCAACGAGAAAGATGCATGCCTTTAAAAATCTTATTTTTGTAGTTCTGTCTGTTCCTCTCCACAGATTCTTTAGTTGTTTTACTTTTTGAAGAGTGATAGATGTCCTCCTTTTAATTTCCCTCATTATATCTCCATTATTAGTTAGTAACGGTCCAAGATATTCAAAACTTTCCACTTCTTCGAGTTTTTCATCATTGATACATATTTCAACTGCCATATTTGTTTTGTCAGTTGTCATCAATTTAGTTTTCTTCGTATTAAGATAGAGGTTTTGCTCTTCGCTGTTCTTATGGAATGACATAATTAGTTTTTCCACTCTTTTTATGTTGTGGACAGTAATACTGTGTCATCAGCATATCTAATCTCTGGTATTTCATAACCTTCAGTTGTTATGGTAGTGTAATATTCTTTGTCTACATCTTCTCTAATATTCCTCATTATATTTTCAGTATACAAGTTAGATAAGTAAGGTGACAATATGCACCCCTGAAGGACCCCTTGTTTTATGTAAAACCAAGTTGTTGTTTCAACATTTATTCTTACTGCTGCTTGTTGGTCTAGACACAGCAGTGATGTTAATTGTATCAAATGTGTTGGAAATCCCATTTTTTCCATTATTTCCCAAGGTTTCTGGTGTTGTACACAGTCAAATGCCTTTGAGTAGTCTATAAAAGATAAATATAGATTCACATTAATTAAACTCTGCATTTCCCTATTATTAATCTTATATTGAATATATGATCTCTTGATCTTCTTCCTAGTCTGAAACCAGCTTGGACCATATTGACTTCTTCTTCTACTTTCTTATGAAGTCCACCTATTATGATTTTTAACAGAATTTTACTGGCATGATTAATCAGGGCAACAGTTCTGTAGTCTGTGATAATTTCAGGTTACCTTTTCTTGGCAGTGGTATGAATACAGTTCTATCCATTCTTTTGGAATCTACATATACAATTTCTTAGACCTGTCACTTACAATCCAGTAAGCGACAGAATCCTCACTATCGAAGTGTAACAATTATCCAGATAAATGCACCTACATTAGCAACAGAAGAGGAAGTAGAAGATGAAAAAATGATATTGCATAAAATACAATAATATTATCTTATAATAATAAGAATCAATGGGCAATTTTAATGCAAAGATTGGTACAGAAAGAGCAGAAGATGAAGGATATGTTTCGGGAAAATTTAGTAAACAACACAGAAATGAGGCAGGTGACAATCTAGTGGCGTTTTGCATGGAAAATGAGCTAATGATCGCTAACACACTTTTAAGACAAGATCAAAGAAGACTTTACACATTGACATCACCAAGAATCAAATAAATTACATTTTAGTGCAAAGAAGAGGGAGATCAAGTATAATGTCAGCAAAAACTCTACCAGGTGCTGACTGTGACACAGACCATGAGTTATTAATAGCAGACATGAAGATAAAGATAAAAAAGACAGTTAAGGGATCAAGACCACTCCACTCTGATCTTACAAAAATACCAGAACAATATAGTATAGAAGTGAAGAATCGTTTCGAAATCCTGATGGCTGTACAGGAGGAAATGACACCTGATGAAATGGCTATGCAGGCCAGAGATATCTTAATAATAGCAGCTAAATTTATAGTTTCAGTAAAGAAAACACAAGAGAATAGATGGATTGCAGCAGGCAGAGTAGAACTAATAAAACAATATAGAGAAATGGAAAATGACAAATAACAACAGGGAGGAATATAAATCTTTAACAAAAGAAATAAGAGGAAACATAAGAAAAGACAAAAAAAAAACAAAGAATAGAAGGACATCAGAAGTGTAGAAGAGATAGTGAAATATTTAATGAAATTGACAAGAAGTGTCACACCTATACTAAATGTAATTTGTGACGAAATGGGGAAGACCTTGATGGAGATGGAAGAAATCTTGCAAAAGAATGCATGATACAAATGTCTGAAGGCGAAAATCAAGTGTGAATTATTATTGAGGGAGAAAGAACCTGAATCAAAAATTGAAGAAGTTTTATGATCAATAAAGAATCTGAAGAATGATAAATCACCGGGATGTGATGAGATTACAGCTGAACTCATTAAGGCATGAGGAGAGGAATTTGCTACAATATATCATGCACTATGTAAAAAGATATGGCATTCAGGTATTTGGCCAAAAGAATGGAAAAAAACTGTATTCATACTATTGCCGAAAAAGGGTAACTTGAAAGTATGCACAAACTACAGAACTGTTGCCCTGGTTAGTCAAGCCACCAAAATTCTGTTAAAAATCATAATGGGTAGACTTTGAAAGAAAATAGAAGGAGAAATCAATATGATCTAAGCAGGTTTTTGACTAGGAAGAGGAACAAGAAATCATATTTTCAACATAAGATTAATAATAGAGAAATGCAGAGGATTTAATGTGAATCTATATTTATCTTTTAAAGACTATTCAAAAGCATTTGATTGTGTACAAAACCAGAAATTTTGGGAAATAATGGAAAAAAATGGGATTTCCAACACATGTGACAAAATTAACATCACTGCTGTATCTGGAGCCAACAGGCAGCAGTAAGAATAAATGTTGAAACAACAACTTGGTTTGACATAAAACAAGGGTTTCATATTGATCTAACTTGTATACTGAAAATATAATGAGGAATGTTAAAGAAGATGTAGACAAAGAATATTATGATGTCATAACAATTGGAGGTTATGAAATACCAGAGATAGATATTCTGATGACACAGTATTACTGTCAACAACACAAAAAGGAATGGAAAAACTAATTATGTCCGTCCATAAGGATAATGAAGAGCAAAACCTCTATCTTAAAGTGAATAAAACTAAACTGATGACAACTGACAAATCAAATAAGGCAGATGAAATATACATCAAGGAGGTAAAATTGGAAGAAAGATAAAGAGCTTTGAATATCTTGGATCATTACTGACTAATAATGAAGATACAATGAGGGAAATTAAAAGGAGGAAATCTATCGCTCTTCAGAAAGTAAACAACTAAAGAATCTATGGAGAGGAACAACAGAACCACAAAAATAAGATTTTTAAGGACTTGCGTCTTTCTCATTGTAACATATGCCTGTGAGACCTGGACACTTAACAAAACAGATGAGAAACATATAAATGCCTTTGAATGTAAATGCTACAGAAGAGTTCTTCAAATATCATGGACACAAAAAAAGAACAAATATATCCATATTACAAGAACTTAATATTGAAGAAGGCTGGCTAGTAAAGAGGATTAAAGAGAGAAATGACACATTAAACGTCATGATAGTCTAGAAAAGACCATCATGGAAGGGTACATAATGGGAATAAGAAAGAGAGGAAGACCAAGATGAAGATGGCTGCAAGACATTGTTGATGATCGGCAAATGGATAAGTTACATCAGCAGCAGGCCATCTTGCTCACAACCAAGAGGCCTACAGGAGTGCTGTTAGAAGGCAAAGTTCTGCAAGGGACATATAAATGAATGAAGAGTGAAAAGGTGACATCTGATCATCATCGGACTACTGTGAGCAAAATAAAAAATTAAAACTGGAGTGTGCCAATGATGTGTGTTATCACCTGAGTTATTTTCCCTGTACAGTGAAAATATCACGTGTCATATAGATCAACTGCTTGAAATATAAGTGGGTAGGTACAGCTTGAGATATGAAGATGATATGGTATTAACAGCAAAGAGTGAAAAAGAACTACAAGAATGGCTGAACATAGCAGTAAAAGAAAATGAAAACAGTGATCTTACCTTGACAGGAAGAAAACAGAAGTTATGGTTACCTCAAAGAAAAAGTGCAATTCCTAAATGTAAACAGTAAAGGGCACAGTGCTTAAACAGGTTGATAAGTTTAGATATCTGGGGACACTACTGACCTCAGAAGGAAGATGCCTGAGATAAAGAGCAGAATAAAGCAACCCAAAATAATGTTTTAAAAAATGAAGAGCTTTTCTGTGTTATAATCGCTGTTATTGGGAGTGAGGAAAAGAGCACTCCCGTGCTACATTGAGCCAATTTTATTTTACCGATGCGAGCAATGATCAGTCACTAATGAAGTACAACGCCAACTGGAAGCCACTGAAATGTGGTTCCTTAGAAGAATGCTACGAATACCATGGACAGCAAAGAAATCAAACAAGGAGGTTCAGAGAGAGGCTGGAGAGATGAGACAAACGATAACAAAAGTCAGAAAAAAAATCCAGATTCTTAGGCCACGTTTTATGGTGAAGCAAACTACAGTACATTGTGACAACAGGAAAGAAAGAAGGCAAATTAGACCAAGATAGACAGAGAGGGGAAATGCTGGACGGAATAACTAGATGGCACGGGCAAAACACCATCACAGATCAGTACTCGGAGCAAGGAATACGTGGCGACGCCAGTCGCATGGCAACAGACAGAAAGGGAGTGGAAAGATTTTTTTTTCATTGGTCATTATTCTTATACTCTGCAGCACAGATATAGTGAAAGAAATGTTTTGTAAAGACACGTTATCCACTGATGTTGCCAATATTTAATGACACATGTAGTTATTTTCACAAACGTTCGAATTTCACAAATTCTTACTACAGTTATCGTACCAACTGATATTTAACAGAATCGCCTACTCACTTGCACTTGTATCTTACCTTAGAAGCGCAGCTTGCTGGAGGTTCTGAAGTTGTGAGTGAAAATATATCTCACTGCCTGCGTGTCTGTATAACCAATGAGCCATGTACTCTATAGGATCCAGTGGCCTTTTCTCGCACACTTCCTTCAAACACGTAATTAATGCACGACCGACCGACTTTGCAACGTATGCACTTTCTCTTCCCATTGGTTCCCGGTCACTATGGATCAACCTGTGTTGATGTAGTTATTGTTTATTTCTAAATCCCTTGCGTTCTGCACCATTCTCTCGCACATTTTGTGCTCGTTAAACGTAGTGTTTTGCTAATATTAAGTGGTGGAGTGGATAAGTTACAGATAACTATATGCAAGGTCTGAGAGGACAAATTTGAACACCCCTGCCCTTCCTCTGTTATAACAGTGTTACCTAAAAACGCATTTGCCACATATTTAACACAGTGCTCGCTAATGCACTACAGTATGAGATGCGATTCTCTGGGCTGATGAATATCTAGCCAGTAACATTCTTAAATTAATGTCGTTTGTGTTGTTTCCATTATTAAAATGTGTCCCTATTTTTTTTCTGTCCGTGTACCTTATTTCTTTTGTCGCTATTCCATAGCCATAATCAATGCCTATATTCTGCCTTAGTCTAATATTTTCGAATGATTTCTATGAACTAGTTCAGTTTACGCCTGACCATATTTTACATCTGACTGTGTTACTACAAAGTATATGAAAGCCTTTTTATTTGCGTGCTTCAGGACTCAGGACCCGAAATGAATGAAGTTTACGGTACTATCGTTAGACTGAATGAAACTGTAAGCTATGCTCCTGTAGAGAGCTGTTGTTTTTCATTTTGTGTCTGGCCGTTACATATAGGTGATATCATGATGGCTGGAGTACTTTTTAGGCGCTCCGGGAAGATTACTGGTAGGAATTGGGAAAATCTGATGTGAAACTAGTTAATATGGGATGAGTGATAATCTTATAGGTCACTATAACAATAGCGATCTGAATGTGGTAACCAACATAAAGCTGGCAGACAACAGATGGCGGAAGAGAATATGGCTGAAGCACATACCAGACTTCTCATTTCAAAATCAGTGTCTCCATAAACTGTTTCCAAACTCTTGGGTAGTCAGTATTGAACAGAGTCTGATCCCGATCTTCAATGGAAAGGTCTTCTAGTATTTGGGGTGTGGGGGGAGGGGGGTGGAGGAAGACGAATTTCTGACTTGGGGCCAGCCACGGGAGGAAGTATTTGTTGAGTCAGTCGACTTGATTAATTCAGAATGTATAAGCTAGGAAAACAGTAGGAACAGATTTATTACTAACATTGAATTAATAATTCAGTGCTGCCGTAGCTTTATATACTGCCAGACAAATCTGAGTCTACAATATATTTAGTTTTGTGTCTGGATTTGTGTAACAACTTTCAAAATATAGAAGTTTTTATCCTTATAAATAGGAGGAACTGACAAAAAAGAAACTCGAATCCGGTGCAACGCACGTTGATGACATACTAAGGATTAATAATATGTGTCAAATAGATTGATTACTATTTAAATTAGTTAATAAATTCCACTGAGATTCTGGATAATGTGAATAATAATGTATATATAGTGTCACTGTTATTTATTTTATTTATATTTCATCGCTTTCACAACTTAAAACGCCTTATTCATGCTATAATAAATCACTATTGACCTTGTAACAAGAGCAAACAATCATTGTGCACTTTTGACTCGAGACTTGAGTTGAATTCCACTTGAACTACTTGCAATGAGCAACGTTACTTGAGACTTGAAATTAAATTTGGGAGGATTTGAATTCATCTCTAATGATTATAGAGGTTTGTTTGAAAATATCATGAGTATAATCAAGCGATAATCTTTTAATAATATATTTATATTTTTGTACAACGTATGCATTTGCTGTAAGTAGAAGAATTTCTGAACTATCTAGTATAAAACACTATGCACTCAAGTATCTTTACTGTGTCGTTATACGTCCCATAGGGTTCGCATGGTAGTTCGCCAAGTTTTCATGTTTTCGACGAAGTTTTCAACCTCATCAAGGGATTATATGGTAACTAATTTGGCCTCTCTTAGCAATGTCTTCTTTACAGTTTCACGTGGTCGACCTATGTTTCTTCTGACTGTTGTTGACAGCTTGTTTTGGGATTCATCGACCGTTTCTTCTCATCACGTGACCAATATATGTACATCTTCTTTTTCTGATCACCTATGTTGTTGTTGGCTCATCTGCCTTATCTCAGAATTGAATTCTTTCCACTTTATACCGAGTATTTTCCTTACGCATTTATTTTCAAGAGTCTCTAATTTGTTGTCTATGTAGCTGCCAAGGTGTGCAAACTGATGTAGTTCTTCAACCTTGATTAGTGAGAAGTTTTATTATTTTCGTTTTTTTCCTTGTTAATTTCAAGTCCTATATTTACTAGCCAGTGAAGACAGGGTATCTGTTTTCACTTGCGTTGATTTCATATTGTCGCTGATAAGAGTTATGTCATCTGCAAAATCAAGATCTTCCAGCTGGGTCTCACGTACCCAGTCAATGCCCGTTTTACCTTTGCAACATTTTTTCATTATGAAGTATACGGAAATTCCAAAACGCAAGGGAGATAATATACATCCTGGTTTCACGCCTGTTTCAATCTGGAACAATTCACTCATTCCTTCGTGTGTATTGACTGCACAAACATATTCATTGGGAACTAATGATGTTGACAATTTTAGATGGTATTTCATATAGTCTTAAAATCCTCCATAATGATTCTCTGTGTATAGCTATCAAATTCCTTTTTAAAATCTATGAAGTTCAGAATTAACGGTCTTTGGTTTTCAATACGTTCTTCAAGTATTATTCTTAGAATAAAGATCTGGTCGAGACAACTTCTCCCTTTTCGAAATCCTGCTTGTTCTTCTCTCATTGCAGCATCCCCTATATCTTGAATTCTATTCAGAATAACTTTGCAAAATACTTTTGACACAACTGATAGTAAGGTTTCTCTCCAGTTGTTGGAATCGCTAAGGTTGCCTTTTTTCGGTATTTTAACAATGATTTCTTTTTTTTTCATTTAGAAGGGAGTTTTTCCTCTTTCCAAACTTTATTGAACATTCTCTGTAGTTGTTTCATGTTGTCTATATTATTAGCTTTTAACATTTCGGCTGTTATTTCATCTTCACCTGCAGCTTTGTTGTTAGTAATTAGATTCCTGCTGTTTCAATTTCATGCAATGTAATTTCATCTAGGTTGACATTTAATTGTGGGTTTGGTAAATCAGTTCCAAAGTCTATCAGTTCTTTTGGATGTGGTCGATTAAGTAATTCTTGGAAGTGTTCGGCCCATCTTTGTTTTTGGTTTTTACTTGATGTTAAAAGTGTACCAATTTTGTTAAAGATTGGTCTTTCTTTGGATGCAGTAGTACTTGTTAGCCTCTTTTATATGTTATATAGTTTTGCTGTCTTCTCTTTTGCTGCCTTCTCTGCTTCTTTTGCCATATTGTCCACGTATTCTCTTTTATAGCTTCTAGTTGAACTTTTTATTTTCACTTTATTGTCTAGCTCTTTGTATGTTGCTTATGCCAAATCTCTTTCAAGATCTGTTTTTATATTCAACATGGTTAATGTGGCTGCTCGTCTTTCATGTATGGATTTCCATGTGTTATCTGATGTCCATGCTTTTTCTATTTGTTGTTTGCAGGCCAGCACTTGTTTTAGCTGCTGTAATTATAGCTGTGCTGTAAGAATGCCATAATTCATCTGTATCTGTCTCCTCTACCTCACTGAATGCAGCTAACTGCTTGATAAGTTCCAGAGTAAGATTACTCTTAGGATTTTCATCTTGTAGATTTTGACTTTATTTTTTTGAGTATTGTTTTTTTGTGTTGGCTTTTCAGTTTTAGTCTTATTTTCCCTATACACAGATTGTGATCACTGTTGACATTTGCACCCCTGTATGCTCTCTCAGATATGTTCTGAATTGCTTTACAATACAAAAATGATCTATCTGATTTCTGGTTCTATCATCTGGAGATATCCATGTTGTTTTATGTATCTCTTTGTGTGGAAATGCTGTTCTTCCAATGACCATGCCCTCTGTTAGACATAATTCAATTAATCTTTCTCTATTTGTGTCATTACTTACTTCATAAATTTTTTCTCAGTTTCTTTTACCATTTTTCGAGTTTATCATGGAATATTCTGAAGGCTGCAAAATACTGCAGGGGAATAATATTTTCAAGAAAAAAAACATCAACTTCCTTTGATTTTTTTCGTCTTTTAAGAGATACAAACACGCCAAGGTCTTGTGTTCAACAGCAGTGACAGTTTGTGCAAAGTTTTTCAGTTCTATATCTTCTGAAATATTTAATAAGGAAGCTGAAATATATATCAATGAGGAAAAATTGGATGAGGTGGAGAGTTTGGATCATTACTAACTAATAATGGAGATACAATGAGGGAAATTAAAAGGAGGACATCTGTCACTCTTCAGAAAATAAAACAACTAAAAAGCTGTGGAGAGGAACAGACAGAAGTACAGAAATAAGATTTTTAAAGGCATGAATCTTTTCCATCGTAACATACAAGGTGTGTCTGGTAAGTAATGATACTTATTTTTTTTCAGCCAATCCGCAGGGCCGTGGGGGGGGGGGGGCAGATTCTCCGGGCCTGGCGGTTAGTGGGGGATGTTAAGTAAAGGGTCAATATCTCGTTGTTTGGCTCTGGGCTTTTACAAAGTGCGGATCGCTTGCTAAGTGAACAGCTGTGTAAGCGTCACGTAACGGTCAAAATGCAGAGGAGTGTCGAGCAGCTATACAGTTTTATGTTAAACTTGAAAAATCCTAGACTGAGCCGTTTGCTATGATACAGAAAACCGACAGAAAGGATATTTATCAAAAGCACAAGTATTTCGGTTTCACAAGACGTTCAACGAAGGAAGAGAGAGCGCCGAGGATGAACAACGCACAGGGCGCCCATTAAATGTGCAAATCGAAGATGAAATCGATGCTTATTGTCTTTTATTTTAATCTAAAATGATCAGCGTTGCATTTTACACGGAAGTGCTTAAACGGCTGAAGAACAATGCACCGAGGCATACGTCGCTGATAGTCAGAAAGTTTCTGGCGAAACAAACCCTAACTTCTTTGTATTTCTCCGGCTCAAATCAAGCTTGAAAGACCACTATTTTGAGGCTATTACTGACGTGCAAGCTGCTGTGGTGAGTGCTTTGAAGGAGATCTCTGTTCAAGACTTCCAGACGAGCTACGACACGTGACAGAACCGATGGCAATGGTGTATTGATGCTCAAGGATGTTATTTCTAGGAATTTTAAGTATATGTAAGTATATCTTGAACAAATCGAATTTTATGGAATCAGTCTCATTAGTTACCGGACACACCTTTATGCTTGTAAGTCCTGAGCACTTAATAAAACAGCTGAGAAACACATAAATGTCTTTGAATGTAAATTCTATAGAAAATTAATTAAAATGTGGACACAAAAAAAAAACAAATATATCCATACTACAAGAATTTAATACTGAAGAAGTTTAGCTAGTAATGAAGGTTAAACAGAGAAAACTTTAATATTCTAGACATACGAGGGTCATGCCGAAAGTCGTGAGCAAACGTTTTTAAACAAATCAGAATTTATAGATAGTGAAAATATAAATGTATCACCTTTATCTATATCATTTTCTTCACTTTTCAACATAATCATTTCTCTGCACACATTTTCCCTATCGCTCTGCAAGTTTGAAAATACCCTCCCAGTAGAATTCCGTTCGAGCTGACTGACGGCACAGACGCACTGCTTTATGGACGTTCTCTCCTGTGGGACCCAGCGGGCACAAACTTTTCTACAGTAGAGTGTTTCAATCATTTCCTGTACTGCATTGTGTCCTATTCCAAGATTTACAGCGATTTCAGATACTGTGACAAGTCTGTCTTATTTAATCATGTCGTCACGCTGCGTTCAGTGGACGAAGTTCGAGGACGACCTCTGAAAGGCATATCTTGGATGCTTTACTCACCTCCTAACACTATTAGCACCCATAAACACATCTCCATAAGTAAGTTGAAGTATTTGGTGAATTTCGACAGCGAGGATTTCCTCTTTTAAAGAGGAACTCAACAACAGCATGTTGACGAAACGAAACTTCAGCACCCGCCATTTTGTTTATGCTCCACGTGGTCACATGATGGTAACGTCATGTGACTTCTACATGACATGCAAAGGATGCAGTTAAGCTGATACATTTATATTTTCTGTCTATAAATTTTTATTTAAAAAAAATTGCTCACGACTTTCGATATGACCGTCGAAATAATTTAGAGAAGACAGTCTTGGAAGGGTACATAATGAAAAAAAGAAAGAGAGGAAGACCAATACGAAGATGGCTGCAAGACATCGTTGATAATCTGCAAGTGGACGCATCAGCAGCAGGGCATATTGCTTACAACCAAAAGGCCTACAGGAGAGCTGTTAGGAAGGCAAAATTCCCCAGGGGACATGCAAATGACTGCCTGGCTGATTTCTTCTGGTATAAATACAATTTAAAATAATACTGTTAAAAAACTGCCGTGAACTAGATATTTCATCTATCTCTCAAAATTTGTGTCTTGTTTAACTTCGAAGTTAGAGAACTTAGTAAAGACTGGAAAATTCAAAAGAAAAAGGAGAACAAGAAGACCAAGAGAAAAATATCGCAGTTGACAGACCAAGTGACATGGGAAAAGAAATGCATATGAACTGAATAGAAACATCAAGAATCACACAAGATGGAGAAGCATGATCACTAACACTATCTGGCATAGTACATAGTAATAATAACAGATGGATTACTGAATTACAGATACTGATTACTGAAAAGCAAAGTGAAACAATGTCTATTAAAGACATGACCTACACTGTGAGGAAAAAAAATTGATACGCTCCTTTCTAGAAAAATATTCGTCAAGCGTCATTTTCTTCTTCTCTTCATAAAATATATGACGGCAACTAATTCTGTTTTATACAGCTCAGTTAGCTAGCATGCCTCTTTCTACATTCAAAATTCATAATCCCACTTTCAAAACTGTATTTCTCATGAGGCTCACTCCTAAATTAGATAGTATATCAAAACAATGGTCAGAAAGTCAATATAAATGCTACTGCTAAAGCAGCTTTGCTTTCACACAACTTACTGTTGCAAAGTATTAAGAAATACTGCCACACTCAAAGGGATTTCAAAGTAAATATTTATAACCATGCTATTTTGCATGGATCTAAGATTGACAACATCATTAATGACCTCTACAATGGATATGTTTGTGCAGTCACAAAGGAATGAGTGAATGTTTCCAGGGTGAAACAAGGATGTATATTATCTCTCTTGCTTTTTGGAATTGCCATAGACTTCATAATGAAAAAATGTTGCAAAAATTGGGCAATGATTGGGTACATGAGACCTAACTGGAAGATCTTGATTTTGCAGATGACATAACTCTTATCAGCAACAATATGAAATCAATGAAAGTAAAACAGATACCCTGTCTTCAATGGCTAGTAAAATAGGACTTGAAATTAACAAGGATAAAACAAAAATAATGAAAGTTCTCACTAACAACGAAGGACAAATATACATAGAAGGAACAGCTGTTGAAGAAGTAAACCATTTTGCATATCTTGGCAGCTTATAGACCACAATGGTGACACCAGAAAAGAAGTTAGAATTCGAATTGCCAAAGCAGCATTGACTTTCAAGAATCTTGAGAACATATGGCATTCAAAAGTTATAAGCGCAAAAACCCAAGTTAAGACTCTTCAATTCAAATGTAATATCTACCCTCATTTATGCTGGAAAACAACTAAAGAAATAGACAACAAATTAAACTCTTTCGAAAATAAATGCCTAAGGAAAATACTTGGCATAAAGTTGAATGAATTCAAAAACAATGCAGAGATCAAACAGATGAGCAAAACAACAACCTGTCTCATGGTTGATCAGAAAAAGAAGATGGACATATATCGGTCATGTGATGAGAAGAAACAATCAGAGAATCCCTAAACAAGCTATCAAGTGGAACACAACAGGCTAAAGAAAAAGAGATCGACCACGTGAAACTCCAAAGAGGACATTGTTAAGAGAAGCCAATTGATGAGATTGAAAAATTCGCTGAAAACGGGACATCTTGGTGAACTACCATGTGATGTTTAATGACTTTGGAAGAATGTAAGATGTAAGATTTTGGATTTGAATAAAATTTAATGTGATTAAATTTTAAGCCAGGAGCATTTACAGTACTTGGCCGAGACACACCAATCCTGATATAACCATCACATTTGTTTCAGCATGTGTTTCATTGTGAGATCAAGGAATATTTCTGGCAAAGAGAAAATCAGACCAAACTCTTTTACCAAGGAAGTGTGCTCAGTTACAATTCACAGTCCATTCCAAAACATTTATAATCGTATTTTATATCCTTTCCATGCCTTTAAATGTCACATAGGGCTCACAAGGTAGTTCACCAATTTTTCCTGTTTTTGGCAAGCTTTTGAATCTCATCAAGGGATTTTATGCTTATTAATTTGGCCTCTCTTAACAATGTCTTCTTTAGAGTTTCACATGGTCTGCCTCATTTTTTTTTTCAGCCTGTTGTGTTCCACTTGATAGCTTCTTTTGGGATTCTCTGATCATTTCTTCTCATCACATGACCAACATATGTCCATCTCCTTTTCCTGATCACCCCTGAGACTGGTTGTTTTTCACTCATTTGTCTTATCTCTGCATTGTTCTTGAATCCATTCCACTTTATACTGAGTATTTTGCTTATGCATTTTATAGCAGTATTGGCTAGGGGTTATAACCAGGATTGGTATTTAGGAAATAATTAATAGAGTGAGTACCCTTGTTTAAAAGGTAGGTTGGTTGAGACAATTGAACAGGGGTCTTGGGAAAAGCGTGCAGCATGGAGAAAACTGAGTGGGTAGGGATAGTATAAATACCACTCACTATTAGTCTAAGGGGAGCCTTACTTGTTTGTGTTGTAGGAAGAACCTTACTAGTTTGGATGTAGATGGAGTCTTAGTTTAGGAAGAGTTTCTTTTGTTAGTGGCAGGTCTTATGTAGTTGAGATGGAAGAATTAGGTTTTCTTGTGTTGGCTGAGGTTTTTGGTGGAACGTTGTAAGTATGGTTTTATTTGTATAATGACAATTGTAAGGTTTTCGCCCATATGGCGTAGAGTTCTCTCACGCCGGGCATTGTCATTGTGAATTTCTGTTCAGCCTGATGGCTACGTTTCCATCCTAATTTCACCCCTCATTTTGTCCATCAATAAATGTGTGTTGTCTGAAGATATAACTACACCAATTGGCTTTGTTGGAATTCTCATTGTTGACCAGTTTGTTTTGGTTGGAAGACTGCCAAGTTATGTTAAGTTGTTGTATCTGTATTATTCTGTGGAGTTGGAAGCCTGGGTGTCTTGTTGTATTTTCTCAGTGTGTAACATAGAAAATTAGGTGGTTTTAGAAAACCAGCAACAAGAAGAAATTTATAGATGAAAGTGTACTCCACAAGAAGATTTAATCAACCCAATAGAATACGAATTACAGCTGATTTCAGCAATTATAATATGCCTTCAGAGAATATAAATTCTGTTACAATTTGATTTCAAAAGAGTCTAATTTCTTGTCTATATCTTAGTCATTTTCCAGCTTTTACATGAAGGTGGATATTACATTTGAATTGAGTAGTCTTAACTCAGTTTTTGTGCTTATAACTTTTGAATTCCATATGTTCTCAAGATTCTTGAAGATCGATGCTGCTTTTGCAATTCTAATTCTAACTTCCTTTCTGGTGTCACCATCCTGGCCTATGTAGCTGCTGAGGTATGCAAAATGGTGTACAGAAACAGCTCTTCCTTCTTGATTAATGAGAAGTTTCATTATTTCTGTTTTTTCCTTGTTAATTTCAAGACCTATTTTGCTAGCCAGTGAAGACAGGGTATGTTTTTTTCTTGCATCAAATTCACATTGTTACTGATAAAAGAGTAGCAAAATCAAGATATTCTAGTTGAGTCCCATGTACCCAATCAATGCCTGTTTTACCTGTGCAGGATTTTTTCATGAAGTCTATTGCAATTCCAAAAAGCAAGGGAGATAATATACATCCTTGTTTCATATCTGTTTCAATCTTCTTCTGTGTTGACTACATAAACATATCCATTGTAGAGATCCCTAATGATGTTGACAATTTTAGATGGTATTCCATATATTCTTAAAAATTTCCACAATGAATCTCTGTGTATGCTATCAAATGCCTTTTTAAAGCCTATGGAGTTCAGTATTAATGGTTTTTTGCTTTTCAGTGTGTTCTTCAAGTATTATTCTTAGAGAGAAGATCTGGGCAAGACAGCATCTCTCTTTTTGAAATCCTGCTTGTTCTTTTCTCATTGCAGTATCCACTGTATATTTAATTCTATTCATAATAACTTTGCAAAATGCCTTTGACACAACTGATAGTAAGGTTACTCCTCTCTAATTATTGCAGTAGCTAAGGTTGTCTTGTTCTGGTATTTTAACAATGATTCCTTTTTTTCCATTTACAAGGGACCTTTTCATCTTTCCAAATTTTATTAAATATTCTCTGTAGTTGGCTCAAGTTGTCACTGTTAATAGCTTTTAACATTCTGGCTGTTATTTCATCTTCACCTGCAGCTTTGTTATTAGCTATTAGATTCACTGCTGTTTCAATTTCATTCAATGTAATTTCATCTAAGTTGACATTTAGATTGGTAAGTCAGTTTCAAGTTTTATCAATTCTTTTTGGTGTGATGGATTAAGTATTTCTTGGAAGTGTTTGGCCCATCTTGTTTTTAGTCTTTCCTTGATGTTAATAGGGTGTCATTTTTGCTAAAGATTGGTTCTTCTTTGGATGTAATAGTACCTGTTAGCCTCTTTTGTATTTTGTATAGAGTTCTGCTGTCTCCTGTTTTTGCCATAATCACAACAGCAAAAGCAAGTGCTAGACTCCAAAAAACAAATAGAAAGGCATGGATAACAGAAAACACATGGAAATACATACATGAAAGACGAGCAGCCAAATTAGCCATGTTGAATGTAAAGATAGATTTCAGAAAAGATTTGGCAAAAGCAGCACACAAAGAACTAGATAATAGAGTACAAAAATTCAGCTAGAAGGGATAAAAGAGAATACATGGCAAAAGAAGCAGAGAAGGCAGATTATGGTTCTACAGAAAACTAGGTCATATAACATGGAAAATGGAAAGAACACACAGGTTTTAAAATACCCTCAAGTGCAATGTGAACTTCTCAAATAAATAAGGATGAAGAAAACAAAATATTTTGGCCATATCAAGAGACATAACAACATACTGGAGACCACTCTAGAAGGAAAGGTAGAAGGAAAAAAACAGCGAGAGGTATACAGAAATGTAGATGGAAAGATAACGTATGAGAATGGACAGGACAGCATGGCTGAATGCAGCATCAAGGCGAAGGAGTGAGGAAACTGGAGATTCATTACTGCCAACTTTCATTCTGAAAAATCCTGAGTGATTGTTTCAACTATACTAAACATATATGGTAATGAACCACAGAAACATCTAAAAAAAATGTGCAAGTTCGATTCCACTAACATTAAACGAGAGTGCAAAAAATAAACATAAAAGGACTAACAGCAGATATTTTTAATATTTATTTGCCATTGTAAATATGTAATCAAAACATCAAGGAAAATATGCAAACCAATAAAATTAAAGATTTTTTAATCAGATACAACCTTACAAAATTATAGCTGTATTATAATATTTTTACAACACAATTATCATGCTGTTTACTGCTAGTAAAGGTCTTGCGAGTCTTCATCTTGTCTGTGAATTGTTGAAATCTGGTTGATATGTTATCAAGGCTGTATGAATTAGCTTCATCAGGTGTTGATTTGTAAGGATTGCATGATGCTTTGACTTTACAAACTTCATTATGGAGTACAGTTGTCCACAGTAGTATTAGTGTTACAAACAACATGATGAGCTGCACATTAGTTTTCTTAAACTGGATATTTTGTTTCTGAAATTCAATTGTAGGCTGCGATTTATAGATCATCTTTAGACTCTTGTTCTCTTGTAATTTTATTAGTTCTATTTGCACAGCAGATTCTGTAGACAGAGGTTCAAGAACTGGACAACATTCATTGATCACATCAATAGAAAGGCACAACAGGGCTTTAGATTCTTCAACTCCTCAAACCTGTCCAGGAAATTATCAGTCCTTGTAATTTATCTTTGTATTCTTCTTGTTTGTGGGCTTTTATTTCACATCAGGGAATTTATTTATTCTCCTTTTGAGATTGGGAAAGTAACTGAAGTTTATGACAATAAATCTTCACAGACTTATTTTACTCTGAAAGCTGAAAACTAAGACCACAAACAATCATATTCTTCCCTTGGAGTGCCAAGTTGAGAGTTTGTTATGATCCATTATGTCTGTAAAGAACATTACATCTTGCAATCATTCTTGATTTTCCAGCTGAGGATAGAATCTTCTGTTTTTTAAGAAAAATAATAATAGGTTCCAAAATATAGAGACAACTACTTAAATATATTTACTCATCATAAACATTAAATTTATGTTTTAATCCTGTGAACTTTCAGCTCATACCTGGTAAATAACTATATGCCTGAAAATGTTCGCCCCATTTATATTAATTGTGAAATAAAAAGGAACTCAGTCAACATATTTCAGAGAGCCATATATTACAATCCAAAGAGTTGCATGTGGCTTGTGAGCCACAGTTTGGCCACTCCTGGTTTATGATCATCATTGTACACCATGTGCATTGGACAATCAGCTATGTCATCCTTATATGAAAAAACAAGGTTCTTGTTGATAAATATTTATGATTATCTATTCAAAATATAAAAACAGTACTCAGCAATCATCCAATAACATATTTCAAGAAACTTAAAAATTTCTACCAAAATATTTGATCTCAGTTGTAAATGTTGAAAACTTCTTTGACAAAACAATGAATTGCTTATTGTCATTTTATTGATTAACTTCTACTTTGCATGATGAATCCTTTCAGAGAAACTGAGTGACATGATTATGAAAAACAATAACCTAATATTTCAGCAAATATGCCTTTATAAAGTAAAACTGAGAAAAAAACAATGATAAAAGTTCCCTCTGACAGAAGATCAGGCACAGATTGTGCCACAGACAAGAGGGAGGACCAAAGTGGTAGTAGATGTGACAAAAGCAGTCAATGTGAAACACAGCCAGCTTAAGTGTGGACATAAAAGCATTATTAATCCTTTTGGGGGTCATTAAGTAAAGATGCGATATATAGGGTGTTAAAAAACTGATGCAACCATTGAAATGCTTGGGGGAAGGCATGTAATTTCTGTTTTTTTTTTTTTACCAGGTGAAGAAAAATGGGTAGCCGTGAGGTACACGTTGTATCAGTGGGTTTCACTGTCATGCGGTACTTCCTATCTGGTAGTTATGCTCGGACACAGGAGGCCTTCTTGAAAAAGTATGGAACAGTTGCTCTAAACAAATTTTCCATCATGCTGCTACAGAAGTTTCAGCTTTCTGTCAGCAGTGCCCACATGGCGTTGCACAGGTGCATGAAACTGTACCCCTACAAAACTCAGGCCATTCAGCAACTGGTGCCTGGAGACCAGCAGCTTTGTGTGGCTTATTGTCAGTAGTTTGTGGAATCTGTAACATCAGAGGAACTGGATGATTAATATTAGTCTGATGAGGTGTTGTTCTTTCTTGATGGGTACATCAATACCCAGAATTCTTAAGTATGGGCCGCAAAAACAATCACATGAGCTGCATGATTTGCCTCAGCACTCACAGAAACTTGGTGTCTGATGTGCCATGTCATGTAGTTGCATCTTTATGATATTCTTCCAAACAGTGAACAGTACATTATGAAGTTGAGAGAATTTGCCAACACGTTGGCAGAGATAACTATAATCAGAGCCTGGCATCCTCGCATTCCCATATGTGCTCTGACTTCCGTTCCAACATCCACTGAAGTGTGTGCCTGCTGATGAAGCCAGTCACACACTGGTTGTGGGTAATACCCACTAAACCATTTATTTTGGAAAAACATTCACTTCTCCTCCAGTTCGATCATCCTCTTGATAGAATGTTGTCATTCAACCTGATGTCATCCTCCATTATGCAGCCTATTCCCTGAATCGATGCCATGCCTGCTAGCTTGTCCATTTCTCATTGTCTTTGACTACCACATGACCCGAGCAGTTTATCTATGTCAAACTGGATAACTGAAAATCCGCAAGAAGCTTGAGCCACTCCTTGGAGAAGAAATGTCTCTCGATTCTCCACAACACGTTTTGGGAGTATGTTACAATGATCCCATGTGAATCACTTGATCTACCAATCAGAAAATAGCTTATGATGCTGCCTGCACATCCATTCTCATGCTTGAAGTGGCAGTTACATATGTTCCTGATTTACTCGCAAACAGTTTGCCGTTACAGTAGACAATATAGGTCCATCTACTTTTTAGGCCTCGAGCCATGATCTGTCTGTGAAAATCAAAGGGTCATGTGGTTTGGAGTGATGCTGTTCCTGCACCTGGGCTACTGTTGTACCCTAAGCCCAGTCTCGGCATTCACGGCCAAGCTGAATCACAACTTTCATTAGATTCTGCATGTTTGCCACTTTAGTCCATTCCAGTTCTAGGGGAATTGGGTTGTAGACTACTAACAATGTCTCCTCTGCCTCCACCATCCAGCCTTGCTTGATGCCTTGCCCTTTGATGAGTTCAGCTCTGGTGGGAGGGGGGTGGTTTGTCATGCTGGCAATCCTGAGGTACGTCTTCATCTGTGCATACTTGTGCCTTACCTTCATGCTAGGTATATCCAGCAAGTAGCCCACAGCTATGATCAGAGTATCCAGCAAGTAGCCCACAGCTATGATCAGAGTATCCCTAGTGCACCCCAGAACTACTCTCAAGGTATCATTTTGAATTCTTTCAAGGTTGAGTCTCAGATAAAGGTCAAGATGACAGGTAAACTATCTTGTGTAATGTTATATCAAGCTAGCAGATGTTCCTGATATAGATTTGACCTGCTTTGTGTCTGAATATGTCTGTTTACATGGGTATGTAGCAGTTCATAGCAGAGAAGAAGCAGATCATGTAGTTTCAACAGAACAATGCCATGGCCCATATAACCATAAATACTTTTGCTTACCTAGAAGAGTGTTTTCCAGGCTGACTGATCTCAAGTATTGCAGACAGCATGATCACAGGATTTAACACCTCCACCTGCCTGCCCTCAGATCCCCCCTACCCTTCTCCAACTTTTATTTGTGGGGATACCTGAAGGATGTTGCCTACACAACTCATCTGCACACTTCAGGAATTGCAAGTGAAAATTCACAATTGTGTTAATGCAATCCCACAGCAAACATTGCACAAGGAGTCAAAGAACATGATTAACTGCATCCACTTTTATGAAACAGAACAATGGCCGCTTCCAGAACTTACTGTGAAAAAATAGTTCCCCCACTGAGTTGCACCATTTTTTGAACACCCTGTAGTAGATGAGGCAGAAAAAGGCACAAGTAATGGACATATAAAACAATGCTGTTGATAAAAAAGTGACAGAGAAGTGTGTATGGTTATCCTTGACAAATACAAAGACCTTTAGACACACGAGAACTAAAAATAGAAAGAGACTGAAACTTCTTAGACTAGAGGTTTTCTCACTTTATTTAATGAAACACCATTTCATCTTTTTTACAAGCAAAAAATTGTAGCAATTAATATGATATAAATACTTGTAGTAAAACAAAAGAGCATTTACATGGTAACTGCCATGCACTTCATTTTGCAAACCTACAATTTGACTTCTTCAAAACTAACAGCATTCATAGGATTTATTTCAACATCTGAAAGAACAAAACATCAGTGCTTGACTGACATGATAACAAGGGTTGGTATACCTAACTTTTGACTCCACTTCCTTTATTTTTCTCCTATCTCAGTCAACCTCCTTCATATATGGTACATTTTCTCTTGACTCCAACTCTCACTAAAATTACTTTGACATCTAGTGCTTGATTAACTCCACAACCATAATGACAAATAAAACATGTAATGATGACTATGCAATACTGGTCACATAAGCAACCTCATGCAGATAAAAATAACATTAAAATAGAAACTGTAGAAACATTTCCTCATAGAATACAGGATATAAGTACATCTTACAGCTAGAATATGAAAGCTAGAAAAGTAGACTGAACACCACTTGATAAAGAAAAGAATTACACCTTATATGTAAATACAAAAGAAAAAACACCTAACATAAAATAATGCAACATGTAATGTAAGAGAAGGTTATAAACTAACTTGATACTATGGGACTGGAAAACAATATCTCAGTTTTTTTTTTTTCACTGATATATTATGCAAACTCAATCAATCAATCAATCAAATGCCGTGCCACGTGGCATAGACGATCATTTCTCTCCACAATTCCCTGTCTTTAGACTTGATTATGAGATCCGCCTGTGACTTTCCTCCTTGCCACACTGACAGCTCAACCAGTAACTTCTCTCTCTGTCTTCCTCTGTCTTTTCTTCCCTCTATTTTTCTAGTTGCCACAATGTGTTCCAATTTTCCTCCTCAGAAAATGTCCTACAAATCTCGCTTGTTTGCCTCTGATCTTTGCTGAAATTTGCCTTTTAACTTCAGCCTCTCTTAAGACTTCTTCACTGGTTTTCTTAGCTGTCCATGGTACCTTCAACATCCTTCTTATGAACCACATTTCCATGGCCTCTATTTCTCACTGTACTCTCTTATTCATGGACTATGCTTCACATCCATAAAACAAAATTGGTTTGATGTAACATTTAAGTACTCAGAATCTTGTTTTCATTGATATGGATCTGTTGCACAAGATGTTTCTCATTTTCTGGAATGCTGACTTGGCCTCTCATGTCACATAACGAAGCTACTTCTGAGAATCATTATGAGAAGAACAAGGAAAAAGATAAAAGTGGAAATAGCAGATGAACAGTTTGGATTTGTTGAAGGAAAGGGAACACACAATGCCATTTATGCTTTACGAACACTAAAAGAAAGAGCTTTAGAAGTACAGAAAGATCTCTACTTATGCTCATTGATTACACCAAGGCATTTGACAAGGTGAAACATAATGAAATTATTAAAATGCTTGAAGACATCAATATAGATGGCAAAGACCTAAGGATTGTAAAACATCTATACTGGCAGCAAGAAGCAGCATTTCGAGTTGAAAATAGAATTGGAAAATATCAATCTATAAAACAAGGGGTGCGACAAGGATGTGTACTATCTCCAGACCTTTTTTCTCTGTATAGCGAGAATATTCTAAGAACAATCATCACAGAACCAGGCATAAAAACTGGAGGATACAATATTAACAACCTTCGGTATGCTGACGACACAGTACTGATAGCTGAGAACCAACAAGACCTGCAAAATCTCTTGGATAAAGTCGCCAAAGAAAGTGAACAGAAAGGCCTTACTTTAAACATCAAAAAGACAGAGACTATGGTTATATCTAAGAAACAGAATCCACCAGCATGCAGAATTAAATTAAACGGAACTAATCTAAAGCAAGTGCAGAAATTCAAATACCTTGGAGCAGTAATAACTTCAGATGGGAAATGCACAACAGAATAGGCCAAGCAAAGACTGCATTTCAGAGAATGAGAAACATATTAGCTAACACATCTTTATCAATGAATGTTAGAAAACGAGTCCTAAAATGCTATATTGAACCTATCTTGTTATATGGAAATGAATCATGGACAATAGGCAAGTCTGCACAAAAATCATTGGAAGCAGCAGAAATAACTAATGAAGAATGTATGAGAAGAGCTGGAGAGACAAAAAACCTTGTCAAAAAGATAAGAGAGAGACAATGTACTTTCATAGGACATGCAATGAGAAGAGGGGGCATTGAAAATATTATAACAACAGGAAAAATAGAAGGAATACGATCAAGAGGAAGACCAAGTGAAATGATACTGGACAGTCTGACGGGATGGTGTGAGAGGAGATCACCAACTGAACTGATGGCCTGCATGAAGGATCGGGTACTCTGGAGAAGCATAATAGCCAACGCTAGTCGGCACGGCACCTGATGATGATGATGACTTGGCCTGAGCACGTCGGCTTTTTAATTCGTTGTGACATTTCCCATGAGCTGTTATAATTGTTCCTAAGTATTTGAATTTATCAACTTTTTTCAGTTTTGTGCCATCGATGGTAATGCTACATTTTGGTGGTATTCTTTTCTTTGATATGACCATCACTTCAGTCTTCTTTTTATTCAGGCTGAGACCTTTATTTTTACTTTCACCAACCATGACGTCCAGAAGAGCCTGTAGCTCCCCTTCACTTTTAGCAATCAGAACTGTGTCGTCTGCATATCTTGTTACGGTTGTAGCCACCAGTTGATATTCCTAGAAAGCTCTCTACATTTCTCATTATGTTTTCGCTGCACAAGGAAAAGAGGTCAGGAACACATCCTTGTCTCACTCCCAATTTTATGTCATGGAATGCAAACTAACTATACATCAGCAAGGAGGCTATGCTGAAAAGCAATGAAAATTTACATTTTCAGTTTTGTTTCATTAAATTATATTCCACAAATTTTCTTTTTTTTTTTTTTTAAGTTGAATGTAAAATTTTTCAGCTTATCCTGGTAGAAGAGTAAGCAGCCTATGCATATATGTTGCCTGCATTAGACAAAAGACCTAACAAGATCAAGAATTTCATTTTAAAATATGAGAATGTTCTAACTGCTGCTGAAAACAAAACTTCTGCTACTGTAAGGTTTCCATGAACATTTTTTACAATACACCAATTCTGGTTTTATTATTTCGCTAGACAATTTCTGATATCCAGGTCTGCTTTTCCTTGAACTATGACATTAATATATTTACTACTCATGTGCATAAAATCATTCTTCTGCTGTTCAACATTTTAAATTCTGAACCATTTATAAGCCTCAAGCTGTAAGATTCAGCAATAACTCTAATCATCTTGGAATAATTCTGCTATAGATAACAGCAGGTTTTATCATGAAGACCCTTACTAATAAGATTTTAAAATGCCATTAACATAAAAAAAAAGATGCTGCAGTGGATTTTAGAGCCTATTTTAATCTATATTTGGAAGACGAATACATAGATTAAACAAAAATTAACAACAGAGTAAATGTTGTAAATGACAAGCAGGCGTGGAGAAGGATGCAACCTAAACCATTAGAAACAATTTGAAACACAAATGAAGAAATTTATGGATGTCATGAACTAACTGATAAATATATTAACAAACAACAAATTCTTTGACTGTATCACAGTAGTAGTCAGAGAAACAACAACAGAAAAATCAAGCAAAAAGATAACCAGGGAAAAAAATAGTGAAATATCTTGACTTGCAGACCACATGACATGAAAAAAGTAAGGCAACTGGAAAGTGATATCAAAGGCAGCATAAAATGGAAAACTACCTAACATACTCGTGATCACAGTTCTAATGATACAGATCTATTTTGGTTAAATATTTTTACATATGTACAAGGCTTTTTTTTCTGTCAGAACACTCTTCTGACACCTTTTTTGTGGAAATTAAAACTTTCATTTTCTTGTATGTGTATATACTTGGAGGAGGGAAGGGGAATATATATATATGTGTGTGTGTGTGTGTGTGTACAAAAGAGCACAAAATATACATATGACTTTTACACATTATACGTGACTATTTCAAAAGCTTTCTGTATAATTTTAGTATAATACATTAACATCATAACATGACATGCATTACACAAAATGTGGACATATATAATGCATATATCATAGTACTAAATTTATTTGAATATCTTATCTTATATCCTTCCCGTGCCGTTAAATGTCACATAGGGCTCGCAAAGTAGTTCGCCAATTTTTCCTGTCTTCAGCGAGTCTTTCAACCTCATCAAGGGATTTTATGCCTGTTAATTTAGCCTCTCTTAACAATGACCTTTTCAGAGTTTCAAGCGGCCTGCCTCTTTTTCTTTGGCCTGTTGTGTTCCACCTGATAACTTGTTTTGGGATTCTCTGATCATTTCTTCTCATCAAGTGACCAACATATGTCCATCTCCTTTTCCTGATCACCTATGAGACTGGTTGTTGTTCAGTCATCTGTCTTATCTCTGCATTATTCTTAAATTTGATCCACTTGATGCCGAGTATTTTCCTTAGGTATTTGTTTTCAAAAGAGTCTAATTTCTTGTCTATTTCTTTAGCTGTTTTCTAGCTTTCGCATGCATAAATGAGGGTGGATATTACATTTAAATTGAATAGGCTTAACTTGGTTTTTGTGCTTATAACTTTTGAATAGTAATTGTTTAATTCCATCATGCAGTCAGTCATCTTTATCCAGATAACTAGCTACAATACTGTTTTCTTCTTCTAGTGCAAAAAACTGTCCCTAAAAAGGTTTCTCATGTGTAGAAAGGATCTGTAATAAACATAGTTTGACACCTGCACTGACTTGCAACAAAACTGCTAAACCAAATTTTATACATCTTGGTAGTGAATATGTGCTATGCTGTAGAGATACAAAGCATGCAGCAATGCACAATTCTTAGTGATGAAACTTCCAACTCATATGAAATTAATGTAAAGAGTTTCATACTCCACTAACCATGTTTCTTTCTAATTGAGGTGATCAAGCACAAGTGGTATGCTAGCTGAAAATTATGACATATATATCCATTAGTAACAAACAGTTGATAGAGCATCTCACAGTTGATGTATTCTGTAAAACCTGACATAATGTATTGAATGGTAGGTTGTGGTGAGTTATCTAAACTCCCTAGACCTTTCATAAGTTAAAAAAAAAAAACTCAAATGGCACCCAATTTTATAAAAGAAAGATATTAAAGCAGCTGAATTTTATTTATTTATTTTTGTTGTTGTTGTCATGAGCAAAGATGTTTATAAGGAAGCAAGAGACAGAAAAAGTGCATACTTCTATGGCTTAAATTGAATAGACAGCATGCTACATACTCTTTCCTGGTTCTTGTTACTGAAAAACCATAGTAAAACTTCTGAAACGGCTAATGTATGAGAAATAAATGTTTAAGATTAATTATGGTAAATGCTTCTTTCATAAAGATGAATTAAAATGACTTCATATTATTAATTAAATAAATATTACCTTCTTTTCACACTTTATCTTCACCTTTGTTATTATCAACAAGTTAATAATATGTTGGCATTGTCATTTCATGTATTTTAACAATAACACAGAACCTCATATCTAGTTACAAAAACATAAATTTATTATTTTATGTTCTGGGCACTGCAGAATTTTTTCAGTAAGGCTTACACTAGAACAGACTTCAAGTTCATATTTTTAACTTGTTTCTTTCTATTATTATGCTGGCACACAATATATTGCACACTGCTGTAGTTTTTTTTTATATTACATATTAAACCCAAATAATTTTTTTTAAACACTTTCTGCTCACAGTTTCTTAGCAATATCTCGTAACATCTTGTGGACTGTTGTAAAATGAGGTCGATCCTCATCTTTATATTCCCAACACTTGAGCATCACACTGTATGCTGTATCAGGCGTGCCAGGAGGTGACTCCAGTCTGTGACCTAAATTCAGAATAGTGATGCTGTAATGTCATTTTTAAAAAATTCTCTCATTAAAAAATTTTGTTTAAATAAAATTTAATTCTCTTTACACAGTGAAAGAATTTTTTTATCACTTTTTTATTGTTCTAAACTCTGTTTCCTTCTTCTCACTACCCAGATAAAATAATTTTTTTTTAAAGTAAGCATTAAAATAAACAAGAAAACAATTCATGTTACTTCCTAGTCATTATTTAACTCCACAATTATTATTAAATTTATTAATTCATTATATGTCATGCTGATAGGCATTGGTGATTATGCCTATCCAGTGAGCCTAAAGTCAACTGGCATGTTTTCAATGACAGTACCAAACTGTCAGTACATAGTCCTTTTCCTCAAACGGTACATGTGATAAGAAAATTGACATGGTACATTTGTGTTTTCCTGGATACAGATGTCTGATGGGGCTACTAATGAAGCCATACAAACTTATGTTCCACAAATTCACTTCATGTGTTCTGTCTGACAAAGGACTGTAACAGTTCAGCCTCCTGAAATATAATGCAGAGACTAGGATGGTCCAAGAATTTAGAAACACCCAATCAAGCAACAGGCCAAATAAACAGAAGTCGACCACGTGAAACACTAAAGAAGACATTGTTAAGAGAGGCCAAATTAGTAGGAATAAAATCCCTTGATGTGGTTGAAAAACGGAAAACAGGAAAACTTGGCGAACTACCATGCGAGCCCTATGTGACATTTAACAGCATGGGAAGGATGTAAGTTGTAAGAATCAAGCATAACCCACTACCTGCAAAGGCACAGAGTTGTGGTTGTATGGAGAAAGTGTTAGTCACAGCAATGTATGATAGTGTATTTTTGGGCTGACTGACAGATTTATGGTGCTGTGAAATAGGTTAATATATAGGTGGAGAATACATTTCTTGGCTAAAGCTATTTTATACATTAAGTCTCATCATTTAAATATCTCTAAGAAACAGAAAACTGATGAATATCAATCCATACAAATAGTAAGAACTTATAGTAAAAAATTATTAAAATGCTTGAAGACATAAACAACTATACTGGCAGCAGGAAGCAGCGATTCGAGTTGAAAATAAAACAGAAAAATATTAACCTATAAAACAAGCGCAGGGATGTGTACTATCTAGAGACCTTTTTTCTCTGTACAGCGAGAATATTCATTACAGATCCAGGTATAAAAGTAGGAGGAAACAATGTTAACAACCTTCAGTATGCTGATGACACAGTACCGATAGCTGAGACCAACAAGACCGGCAAAATCTCTTGGATAAAGTCACTAAAGGGAGTGAACAGAAAACCCTTACTTTAAATATAAAAAAAGACAGAGACTATGGTTATATCTAAGAAACAGAATCCATGAAAATGCAGTATAAAATTAAATGGAACTATTCTAAACCAAGTGCAGAAATTTACCTTGGAGCAGTAATAACTTCACATGGGAAATCTTACTTTTTACATCCTTCCCTTGCAGTTAAACGTCACATAGTTGTTTGCCAAGTTTTCCTGTTCTCAGCAGTCTTTCAACTTCATCAAGGGATGTAATGCACACTAAACTGGCTTCTCTTAACAATGTCCTCTTTAGAGTTTCACGTGGTTGACCTCTTTTTTTTTGGCCTGTTGTGTTCCACTTGATAGCTTGTTTTGGTATCTTCTGATTATTTCTTCTCATCACACGGCCTAATATGTCCATCTTCTTTTTCTGATCACCCATGAGACAGGTTGTTGTTTGCTCATCTGTCTTATCTCTGCGTTGTTTTTGAAGTCATTCCACTTTATACCAAGTATTTTCCTTAGGCATTTGTTTTCAAAAGAGTCCAATTTCTTTAGTTGATTTCCAGCTTGTGCATGCATAAATGAGGGTGGATATTACATTTGAATTGAATAATCTTAACTTGGTTTCTGTGCTTATAACTTTTCAATTCCATATGTTCTCAAGATTTTTGAAGGTCAATGCTGGTTTTGCAATTCGAATTCTAACTTCCTTTCTGGTGTCACTATCCTGGTCTCTGTAGCTGCCAAAGTATGCAAATTGGTTTACTTCATCGACAACTGTTCCTTCTACATATATTTTTCCTCCTTGATTAATGAGAAGTTTTTTTATTATTTTTGTTTTGTCTTTGTTAATTTAAAGACCTATTTTGCTAGCCAGTGAAGACAGGGAATCTATTTTTTCCTACATTGATTTCACATTGTCACTTATAAGATTTATGTTATCTGCAAAATCAAGATCTTTTATTTGGGTCCCATGCACCCAATCAATGCCGGTTTTACCTGTACAGCATCTTTTCATTATAAAGTC
The DNA here is from genome assembly GCA_009760885.1 of Achatina immaculata. Classification (NCBI taxonomy): domain Eukaryota; kingdom Metazoa; phylum Mollusca; class Gastropoda; order Stylommatophora; family Achatinidae; genus Lissachatina; species Lissachatina immaculata. The sequence continues at coordinate 32,431,519 of CM019706.1, forward strand.
TATGGCAATTCCAAAAGGCAATGTTTCACGCCTGTTTCAATTGCTCATTCCTTCTTATGTCTTGACTGCACAAACATACCCATTGTAGAGATCTCTAATGATGTTGACAATTTTAGATGGAAAATACATAACAGAAATTAGGAACAGTTCAGAGAAAGAAAAACATATTATGCAACGCATTCTTATTAATGAATGTTAGAAAACGAGTCCTAAAATGCTATATTGAACCTATCTTATTATATGGACAATAGGCAGGTTTGCACAAAAATCATTGGAAGCAGTATAAATGTGGTTTATTAGAAGAATGTTGTGAATTTCCTTGACAGCAAAAATAACTAATGGAGGATGTATGAGAAAAGCTGGAGAGACAAAAAATCTTGCCAAAAAAATAAGAGAGAGAGAATGTACTTTCATAGGACATGCAATAAGAGAGGGCACTGAAAATATTATAACAACAGGAAAAATAGAAGGAAGAAGAGCCAGGGGAAGACCGAAAGAAATGATACCGCAGTTTGATGAGATGGTGTGAGAGATCACCAACTCAGCTAATGGCCTGCATAAAGGATCAGGTACTCTGGAGAAGCATAACAGCCAACACCAGTCAGCATGGCACCTGATGATGATCCTATGTCTGGTGTAATAAATCAAAATGAGAAAATGACTGCTGCATTACTCATTAGGTGGTGAATAAACCAAAATATATGATGCGTAAATGACTAAAAAACTATGCACACAAGAAAAACTGACAGGCAAAAAAACCACACACAATATAACATTGGCTGCTTGGAGTCAAATAAGAGAAAACTGATGACAGGGAAGGAGAACATCATGAAGAGATGGATATCAGTGAAGTGTAGAAGAGAAAGAAACAATTCCAAACATGAACAACTGTGAGGGACAACCAATAACTGAAGAGGAAATCTTAAGCAGATAAAACATCTGTAGAATTAAAAGCTCTTGATGACCTGGTGTAAAAGTGCTATTAAAACTGTACAATGACATCTATAACTGTGGATATATGACGTCTATAACTGTGGATATATATCAGTATCACAATAAAATTCACATTCACAGATTTACCAAAGAACGCAGGGGCCAAAGAATGTGAATATTTCCACACAAAAAAAAGTCCTTTATGGAAATGGAATCACAGAAAAAAGGAACATATTGTGCCACATACGCACTATGAATTCTAATAGTGAGAACGTCTTAGCACAGAAAGACTTAATTGCATTTGTATGCTTAATTGACTAACGTAAGCATATGATACGGTGAAATATAATTAAATTATGAAAATGTAAAAGGATAATACTGATAGCAAAGATTGGAGAATTTTTTTAAAAACCACGCATAGAAATTAAGAAGCAATCCTCAGAGTAAAAACATAACATGCAAATATCAATCATTAATGCAAGGAGTTAGGTAAGACTGTGTCCTTTCACCATATTTGATCTCCTTGTATAGTGAAATATGACAGGAGCCAAAACACCCAGAAATTTTAGTTGGCAGCTACAGTGCAAACAACCTACAATGTACTGATGATAGAGTACTAATAGTGAAAAATGAAAAGAGCCTTCAGAAATTATTAGATATGGTAGCGAAATAAAGTGAGCAGAAAGAACTCATCCCTAACAGCAAGAATATTGGGAACAATGGTTATACCCACCTAAATGCAATTTTAACTCATTAACTACAATATCAGCTGATAAAACGTTTGAAATTATTGATTCTTGGACTGATCAGCATGTGAACAATATGATGAAGTGAATGAACTGTTACATAATGTTTATGATTTATATGTTCTAACATAAGATTAAATAAGGCAGCTGAAATATGTATCAATGAGGAAAAATTGGAGGAGGTGGAGAGTTTTGAATATCTTGGATCATTACTAACTAATAATAGAGATACAATGAGGGAAATTAAAAGGAGGACATCTATCACTCTTCAGAAAGTAAAACAACTAAATAAACTGTGAAGAGGAACAGACAGAACTACAAAAATAAGATTTTAAAGAGCATGATTCTTTCCCATGGCAACATATACCTGTGAGACCTGGACACTTAACAAAACAGTTGAGAAACACATAAATGCTTTTGAATGTAAATGCTGCAGAAGAGTTCTTCAAATACAATGGACACAAAAAACAACAAATATATCCATACTACAAGAACTTAATATTGAAGAAGGGTGGCTAGTAAAGAGAATTAAAGAGAGAAAACTTAAATATTTTGGACACATTAAACGTCATGATAATCTAGAGAAAACCATCTTGGAAGGGTATATAACGGGAAAAAGAAAGAGAGGAAGACCAAGGCGAAGATGGCTGCAAGACATCGTTAATAATCTGCAAATGGATGCATCAGCAGCAGGGCATCTTGCTTACAACTGAGAGGCCTACAGGAGAGCTGTTAGGGAGGCAAAGTTCCGCAAGGGGCATGCAAATACTGACTGACTGAACATAAGATTGTTCAGATTCAGAAAGTAACAGCAGAAGTGATGCTAACTGTGAAAGTGCTATTTCAGAAGCTTGACTAAATATATATGTTGATTCTGTTTCTGTTGCTCCCAGAAAAAAAAGCAAGAATTAAGCTTAATTCTGATCATGAGAATAATAACCTGACATATGAAATGTCCACTTCAGATAGGAAGGAAATAACAACTGGGGCTACTAGTAACAATTCACATTTGTGCTGCTTCATTACTAGTATAACAGGTGTATACAGTGTCAGTGCACATGAAAAAAATCTGTATAAAATTAACTAATTAATTTTCAAAGAACTTTACACAGTGATTCAAGTTTATCATGTTCCAAAAACAAGATTTTACAAATACTGCCACATAAGAAGAGCAAAACTTCTTTCCTGATACAAGTTTTGCATTTCCAAATACTTTGGCTAAATTCTCGATTCATTTTCTTTAATTTTATATAAACACTTCATTGTTTTTTCAGTAATATTGTATTACATTACGTGCCATGCCAAATATCACGGGTGATCATATTTCTCCATCCTGTGTGTTCCTTGGTATTTTCAATTGGTTCAAATGCTGTTCTTTTTCTATGCTACTTTGTCAGTCTGCTGAGAAAGTTTACACTCGGTCTCTTCCACCTTCTTCTGTTGAATTTTCAGACACTACCAAGTTCTCTAACTTGTCTCTTCTAATGACATGTTACAAAATTTAGATGTTTTTTTAAATCTTTTTTTTTTGGGGGGGGGGGAGAAATGGGTGGTGGGTCAGTGGCAAGTACATTGTGTTCTCATGACTAGATGGCTGTTCATACCATCATCCTAATGGAGTATGTGATTTGAGTCATGGTCATTCTCTTGTCATTTTTTCTTTATCTCAAGTTTAAAGTCCTTTTTCTATTTTTGACAGCTAACCATATAACTCTGTGCTCTGTCACTTTATTATGCAAAAAAGTCTCATTTCTTTATTTTAAAAAAATGTACCTAAAAGCATACTCTGATACTACTACTGTGTAAAAAAATTGTTTATTTGTTATTACTGTGGTCAAATATGACTAGGCATTTGAAAAAGACTGTGTGCACATCTGTTTCTCAGAGTGGGTACTCACGAGAGACTGAATTTAAGCGACAGAGTTTCTGTATTATGACCTTGTTTCCTCTCTAGGTGTCATGATTTCAGACGTATTAAAGACTGACTATCCAACTTTATTTTTTTTTTTTGGTGATAGGAGACGACTCCCTGGCTAGTCTTCTCATGGCAAATGGCTGCAGCTCTACCAGAGTCTGTGGTTCAAGTCATGATCATTCTCTTGTCATTTCTGTTTCATGTCTAAAGTCTTGAAGGTACAAACTGTGCATGAAGAGTTAGAATGGGGGAATAACCCCTACATCCACACCATGAAGGAAATGGTAGTAAAGCAAAGTGAGGGAAAGATAAGCTCCCTTTGTGGATAGAAGTGACAAACCCACAACTTATGTGCGACTGGGACAATTAGTACATGCCACTTACACTGGTTACTGGAATGGGCGGCAAAGCAGATATGAAAATGTCCTGACTGCAGTGATGCTACTTCTTAAGATCAATCAATCAATCAGTCATCAAATTCTGATGAAATATTGTTCTTTATAGATAAAAGTCAATTGTATGCTTCACTCACTGTGAAGAAAAAAATGATTCAAGTGCCTTAATTTTGCACATACACTAAATGTGCTAAATTCTATGTTTGTATTTGAATGACAATGAGTCTACAAGTCCAGCTTTTTTCTTTATTTACAAACATGCTTATTGTTTTTCAAACTGATTCACTGTCTGATTTGTCTTGTATCAGAATTCTGAATTAATTTTTATTTTCCTAACTAGAAATCATTAAAAATAATTTTAGGTTACATTTTTAAAACTTCTTACATAACCCTTAACCTACCAAGTGCCATTGAACTGGATGGGGAAAATGGCAATTCTATAGTGAAGAAAGGTTTTTTTCACTGCATTATTTAACTGGGAATTTGTAATTTTAAACTGCCCAATATTAGTTTATTCACTTCCAGTAACATCATCATCAGGTACCAACCAACTGGCACTGCCTATTATGTTTCTTCAGAGCGCTCGATCTTGGATAAAGCTGGGTGATCATCTGCAATCCAGTGTGTCATAGGTGGCAGATAGTGAAAGTCCTCCGGCAGGTGTGGATCAATTAAAGGTAATCTCAGATGGTGAGGTGGGATAGTAGGTGGCACTATTATTTCTGTGAAGTGCCTCAAGGGAACACCAGGCAGGTAAGAGGTGCCTTAAAACCTCTAGCTCCCTCTGCCTTGAGAGTAGGTCAGGGAGTCCAAAGGCTAGAGGACAGGCGAAACACAATCCAACAGAAAGCAATGGGAAACCACTGCCATAGCTCATAAGAACAGTTATGTTTATCCAGAGTAATAGATTCATCATGAATGACATTAATGGATGTTCCTTTGCAACAACCTAATCTGGTAGGGCAGCTCACAAGCCACAGGTGAAACCAGATTGTTATCAAACTACTGGTGGAAAAACTAATAAGATCAAAATAATGACATGGAATGTTAGAACTCTATTCCAGGCTGGAAAATTAGAAAATATAAAAAGGAAAATGGAAAGGATGAAGATCAACATACTAGGAATGAATGAGGTTAGACAGACAGGTGCAGGGAAGATAAACCCTGATAAATATATAATAATATATTCAGGAGGTTATAAACTGAAGATAAAATAACACTCGAAATGTTAAAAGCTATCAACAGTGACAACATGAGCCAACTACTGAGAATATTTAATAAAATTTGGAAAGAAGAAAAAGTCCCTTCTAAATGGAAAAAAGGAATCATTGTTAAAATACCAAAAAAGGCAACCTTAGCGACTGCAACAATTGGAGAGGAGTAACCTTACTATCAGTTGTGTCAAAAGTATTTTGCAAGGTTATTTTGAATAGACTTAATGAAATAGTGGATACTGCAATGAGAGAAGAACAAGTAGGATTTCGAAAAGGGAGAAGCTGTCTCGACCAGATCTTTACTCTAAGAATAATACTTGAAGAACATATTAAAAAGCAAAAACCATTAATGCTGAACTTCATAGAGTTTAAAAAGGCATTTGATAGCATACACAGAGATTGATTGTGGAGAATTTTAAGTCTATATGGAATACCATCTAAAATTGTCAACATCATTACGGACCTCTACAACAGATATGTTTGTGCAGTCAAAACAGAAGAAGGGATGAGCAAATGGTTCCAGACTGAAACAGGCATGAAACAAGGATGTATACTATCTCCTTTGCTTTTTGGAATTACAATAGACTTCATAATGAAAAAATGCTGCACAGGTAACACAGGTATTGATTGGGTACATGGGACCCAACCAGAAGATCTTGATTTTGCTGATGACATAACTCTTATCAGTAACAATGTGAATTCCAGGCAAGTAAAAACAAATATCCTGTCTTCACTGACTGCCAAAATAGGACTTGAAATTACCAAGGAAAAAAACAAAAATAATGAAACTTCCCATTAATCAAAATAGAAGAATACACATAGAAAGGACAGATATTGAAGAAGTCAATCAATGTGCATACCTTGGCAGCTACATAGACCAGGATGATGACATCAGAAAGGAAGTTTGAATTAGAATTGCAAAAGCAGCATCGATCTTCAAGAATCTTGAGAACATATGGCATTCAAAAGTTATAAGCACAAAAATCAAGTTAAGTTCAGTTCAATTCAATCCACCCTCATTTATGCATGCGAAAGCTGGAAAACAACTAAAGAAACAGACAGGAAATTAGACTCTTTTGAAAACAAATGCCTAAGGAAAATATCTGACATCAAGTGGAATGAATTCAAGAACAATGCAGAGATAAGACAGATGAGCGAACAACAACCAGTATCATGGGTGATCAGGAAAAGGAGATGGACATATGTTGGTCACGTGATGAGAAGAAATGATCAGAGAATCCCAAAACAAACCATCAAGTGGAACACAACAGGCTGAAGAAAAAGAGGTCAACCACATGAAACTCTAAAGAGGACATTGTTAAGAGAGGCCAGATTAATAGGCACAAAATCTCTTGATGAGGATGAAAAACTTGCTGAAAACAGGACAAATTGGTGAACTACCTTGCAAACCCTATGTGACAGGAAGGAAGATAAACATGAACAAGGAGTAGGAATAATATTTGACAAGGAAACAGCAAGGACAGTTGTGGGATATTTGAACATCTCAGACCGAGTCTTACTACTCTAACTGAAAGGATGACTAATAAACATAAATATTATACAAATGTATGTTCCAATAGCTGATAATTCTGATGATTATGTACAGTATATTTTATAATAACACAGAGGCAGCCCTGAAACACATAAAGCCACTTGAAGTTACTATCATGATGGGAGATTTCAATGATGAAGTTAGAAAAGGAAGAACTTCAGACTGGGTTGGTATTATGGACTGGGGGAGAGAAATGACAGAGGTAGCAAATTAACTGAATTGACAAAAGTACACAGAATGATTGTAGGATTTAAACAACATTCCTAAAGACTTGCAATGTGGTAAAACCACAAGCTGATCAACAAACAATATGGAATGCATTGTTGACAGCAAAAAAAACCTTGCCAAGAGCTGACTGCAGTAGTGATCATGATTCACTCTGTGGGAAAATTAGAACAAATCTCTTTCACTTCCAGTACATTCCTTTTAAATCAAAATCATTCCATTTAATTTCAATGATTTTATCAAATTGTTCAGTAGCAAATAAATAGCAACACAACTATTTTTTTCCCAAAGACCTTGTAGTTTAACTTCAGATGAAGCTATAAAACTTGTGGAAATGACAATAAACAAATACACAATTTAAGTAAATCAGGTCTGTCATTTTATGAGAATGATAACTTGTTTGAAACAATTCTTCTAATAATAACATTCTTCTAATGTTGAGTGAAAGTCAACCTAGCACCAGTGGGAAACACAGAATGCAGGAACAAAACACAGACACATTCAACCAGAAAGAGAGAAGATAAGGAGAAATTTGGACACTAGTGTTGTTTATAATATATCCACATGACAATCAGTGGAATAGGTAAGAGTGAGGAAGACTTTACTCTGCAGCCCAGTGTGATGTACTCATTTTTTTTTTCTACTTTTCATTCAACTGACCATGAGATTAATTAGGAGTGAAAATATATTCTGTGTAAATTCATTGGAAATATATATTCTTTGTACATTTACTGGAAATTCATAATGTTATTATGGATGAACTGTGCAATATTATATCCACTGGATTGCATTGGATTACATTTGAATTATATGCAGATAGTTGGTAATTTGTAAAATTTACATGTTTAAATTCACTTTCTGATTGCCTCTCCTTTTTCGTGCTATAAAAGTAAACTTTCTAAAGTAAATATTCAAAATGTACATATAAAGTAAATTTATTATTCTTTCATGTACAACAATATTAACTTTATCACAGATAAATACTCAGAAATTTATTTCTGTAACACCACTAGTTGAATACACTGAAGCAACCATACATGTTTGGGCACAGCCAACTTCACAGCAACTGTTTTTTTTTAAATTAAAGTAACAGTTAATACTGGTTTTCTTTGAGAATTTTACATATCTTTAGTGACCACGTTCAAGAGACTAAAAAATAATGACAATCAATGTTTTCTACATGAACTACATTCACACAAGCAACATTCTGCAGAGCAGCCTTTCTCATGATTGATTCTAACAATATTTAATTAGCATAATCAGTCATAGTACTGTTTTTGGTGTGTGAAGACTGAATGAAATTAGATGATTAGCTCAAGATAGAACTGTGTGGAATAATATGTTCATGCTTAAAGCTCTAAGAGAGGGGGAGTTTTACAGCTAGCAGAATGAATGTGTCCTGATTCTCAGTGCTATCAGCACTGCCATATTAGTAGTGAACACAGAAAATATTTGTTAAATAAGAAAAATATAAGTTACATATAATGTATGAGGGCTGATTTACAGCTAATATTTTTAATTTTCTAACCATTATTTCCTCTATTTCATTTCCTACCTTCTTCTATCCACTCTCTTGCTCTTGAGTTTGTCATTCCTGAATAAGGAGACTTTCCACAAGAGAAAATCTCCCACATTAAAACACCGAAACTCCAAACATCACAAAGGGATGTATATTTGCCTGAAACATAACAGCAAAGTCAACATTTACTTAATACATCACTATACAATCTGATACTTCTAATAACAAAATTTCCACCACTTCTGCTGTTTTATCAATCAATGAGACCACTTACAAATAGAGAGGAGCATATTCATCCATTAACAATGCTGTAACATTTTGGCTTACATTTTATTCATACAAAAATACAAAAGATGGAGAGAAGAGTCTAAATTTACATGTATGATATATATGGTATAAGAATGAAAAAAGGAAAAGGTATTTATCTAGTGACATGTACGAAGCATGTCTGAGGGTGTGTGAAATGTTGTAAATGTTTGTACCAAGATTTCATATAAGCATTTACATTTCACACATGCTTGGACACAGCTTCATATATGAGGTGTGTCCCAAAAGTAAGTGTACAGATTTTTTATTACATGTTTATAATACTCACATGAAATTACAAGTTATCTTCTCAAAGTATGACCCTTGGAAAGTTACACAGTAGTTCCAATGTTTTTTCCATTGACCACACCAGTATTAGAAGTTATTTTCTGTGAGCGTGCATAGTTCATTGGTTATAATTTTTTTATTTTTCCACAGTTCTGACAATATGACCCTTCAGCTTAGATTTGAACTTAAAGAAGAGGTAGAAATCATACAGAGCTAGATCTGGTTGTGGAAATGGGGGGATGTTTTTTTTTTCAACCCAAAACTCTCGAACTGAAAGTACTATGTGAGCAGGCATGTTATCGTGGTGCAGCATCTGGTCATCTGCAATGTCTCTTTGGACTCGCTGAACCCATTTCCAAAGTCATTCCAACACATTTTTGTAGGCCTAATGAACTGTCGGTCTTGGCTGTCAAAACAAAAACAATAATCATAGTTTTCACTCTGGATCTACTGATATGTGCTTTCTTCAGAAGGGGAGAATTTTTTTGCGTGCCACTCCTTACTTTGCTGTCTGGTCTCAGGCCACCCATTATTCATCTCCTGTTATTACTTTATCCAAGGAATCTGGCTTAATTATGAGTCTTCCCAGCAAATCCTGACAATTTTCCAACTGGGTCTCTTTTTTCCTCTACAGACAAGTGTTTGGACACTAGTTTTGCATAAATTTTTTGCATATGCAAAATATTTATTAAAATTCTATGAACTGCATTTTTATCAAACCCCATTTCTTATGAAATCATCCTGATTCTCAATCGACAGTTTTTTGCCATCACAGCTCACACAACTTTCACAATGTGATCATCATTCATTCATTTATTCATTTGCATGTCCCTTGCAGAAATTTGCCTCACTAACAGCACTCCTGTAGGCCTCCCGGTTGTGAGCAAGATGGCCTGCTGCTGATGCATCCATTTGCAAATCATCAACGATGTCTTGCAGCCATCTTCGCCTTGGCCTTCCTCTCTTTCTTTTTCCCATTATGTACCCCTCCAAGATGGTCTTTTCTCAATTATCATGACGTTTAATGTGTCCAAATATTTAAGTTTTCTCTCTTTAATCCTCTTTACTAGCCAGCCTTCTTCAATATTAAGTTCTTGTAGTATGGATATATTTGTTGTTTTTTGTGTCCATGATATTTGAAGAACTCTTCTGTAGCATTTACAAAGGCATTTTATGTGTTTCTCAGCTGTTTTATTAAGTGTCCAGGTCTCACAGGCATATGTTGCTATGGGAAAGATACATGCCCTTAAAAATCTTATTTTTGTAGTTCTGTCTGTTCCTCTCCACAGATTCTTTAGTTGTTTTACTTTCTGAAGAGCAATAGATGTCCCCCTTTTAATTTCTCTCATTGTATCTCCATTATTAGTTAGTTGTGATCCAAGATATTAACTCTCCACTTCTTCCAGTTGTTCTTCACTGATACATATTTCAGCTGCCTTGTTTGTTTTGTCAGTTGTCATCAATTTAGTTTTCTTTGCATTAAGATAGAGGTTTTGCAATTCATTTTCTTATTGACTGACATAATTAGTTTTTCCATTCATTTTTTTCCTATCTGACCTTCCATGTTGCTGTTTGGGTTTCTTGGTATATTTCCAGAAGGTATAGGGTCTGGCATAAAGCATAGCTGGATTTAACTGACATAATGCACAGAAACTACGTGAATGTCTGAAAAAAAAAAAAAAACATAACGTCAGAGATGAAGCAGACAAACAGTCATTTTTAACAATGATTTCTTGGCAAATACAACATTATGCATTCACTATTGAAACTTATTTTGAAATTGGAGAATCGTCTATTACTGTGCAATGAAAGTTTCATCACCATTTTGAGTTGCATCCCTGTGATAATGTTCCCAATCGGAGGACAAAACAAATTTGAGGTGGGTCAAAAAATCTAAGGAAACTGCTAATTGCCTTAATAACAAGTCTACTGGTCATCCAAGAACTCAACAGACACCTTAACAAATTCAAGAAGTCCGCAACACAGTGCTGGGTAGCCCTTGGCGATCAGCTGTTAGGAACGCTTTGGCACCTGGCATCGTCTTACTGTTAGTAGTGATCTTTATGTGCAGATGCTACTCGAATAGTTCATTCCAGACCTGGCCACTAGAAATAAGAGACTAATATGGTTTCAACAAGGTGGAGCCAATCAGTCCATGGCCATGCTGCAACAAGCATTTCCCAATCGTCTTATTTCCAGATCTGGAGATATTCACTGGTTGGCAAGGTCACTGGATTTATCGATCGCAGACTTCTTTTTGTGGGGGTATCTCAAGAACGTGGTGTATGCTAGTCAACCAGTCAACTGCAGACCTAAAAGATCAAATCCAACAATGCATTCAAAATATCCCTTTGAACATGTTAAATGGTGTTATGCAGGAATTTTCCAGAAGCCTGGCTGAATGTATCAAATGTAATGGTGGTCATTTAACTGGCGTAATTTTCAAAATAATAAAAATACCCACATTTCTGAGTTTCATTTCTCATTTTTTTTTTTTCACTAAAAACATGTATAGCGCTTATTTATTTTCCATTTTTAAAATCCAGCTATGCTTTATGCCGGACCCTATAATTTACCATTGCTTTCCTTCCAGGACATGACTGTACTAGTCAGTGATCGTAGCCATTGTCCCTACTTTGAGATCATCTGCCTACAATCACAGAATGGTGACCATAACCAACATTATCTGTCGGCTGCTCTCCCATTCCATCCACCACCTGCTCCCATGGCTTCATGTCACCCTCTTCGGGGAGCTTTACAGGTACTCTACCTTGCCCAAGGGTGTCCCGTAGACTGACAGAGGTACAGAGGCATGATCATCTGTTGGCAAAATTGGCCCCACAGAACAAGGTTTGTCTTCAACATTTTCTTGATCCTCTTTGAAAGTTTTGTACCCCTAAAGACCATTTTCCTTGATAGAGTGGCATCTCCATAAGCTTCAGTTAAATGTTCAAATGCCTCAATGGCAGATTTGAGTTCACATATGTCACTAGATAATTATCTCTACTTTTCTGTAATGATCTTTCCCTAATGTTTCAAGTTTTACTGTTTGTGCATTTTACCAATCATGCTTCCTGACTTCATCTTCCTTCTTTAGTTACACATGAATAGTTTTGGTGTAAATATACATAAATCTACATATATAAATACACACGAAGCCACTGCAGTAAAGCTGCGAAAACAAAATTTTAAAACTATTTAAAATGCTTCAGTTTTACACATTAGTCATACAAAATCATAACAGACAAAGATAGGGAAAGAAGATAAAATATAAATTCACACAAATGCTATACAACAATTAGGAAAAAAAAATCAGAAAAAAAGCAGCACTTAGTTGCAATTTGTAAGAAGCTGTCTCTTACAAGCCACAGCTAAGTGCTCCCTTTTTTCCAAATTTTTTCCATTCCTGTTTGTACTCTGTGCTTGTTATTCAATAAAGCTGTTCCTACTTTTGTTTTAAATAATTTTATCATCTTCCCTATTTATACATTTTAGATGGCCCTTGAATTTTGCATAGTGAAGAACTGAACAATATATATTTCCACACCCTCACAATTTTACATGCATTCTTTTTCTGCCTTCCCTTGATAACTTTATACTTCATTTAAACGAATTATATATTTATGTTTTATCTCAAATATTCCTTTTGTCATTCATAGACATCTTCATTTTGTGGGGATGTTTGTCAGTGTTACAATAAAAAAGTTTTTAATTGTGGAAAAAAGTATGCTAAAAGTTTTATACTGTCAAGTTTAATGGAGCATTTGAAAAAAATTATCATATAACAAATAAAAATGACAAAATGAAAAGTTAACATTAACATTGCACAGAGGCATCAAAAAGCTCACTGTTTAACAGTAATTTTATATGATCATGGCAAAGATGAGCCCTTTTCAGCAAGTTATTTTGAACTTGCTGAAAAGGGCTCATCTTTGCCTTGGTGTTGGCGGCATAAAGGACTGCCTGAGAATGCAATTTAATCAAGGTTCTACAATAAATTTATTTACAGTTTTAGCACAGCAATCAAAATAAATATATGCTTGAAATTAATGACTGACCCTTAACTTTTGTTCAGTAGTATACATCACTCAATATAAACAACACTAGCACTATTGGGGACACCAACATCCCCATGTAGCAGTATTTAGTAGATTAACAGAGTAAGTTTTTTTTTTTTAGTCACAAGGAAATAATCAAGTTAAAAAGTGAAAAGTGACCTGCTGTGTAAAACTTGGTTAAGATCTATTTTTAGAACTCTTAGGTCATGCTCTGACTGGGAAAAAGTTGAGACTTGTCACAGGTTTCTGGAATTTGGGAAGACTGTTTATGGACACAGCAGACAAACTTTGGGTAACAGAGGGTATTTTTATGAAAATCTTGTTTTAGTGAAAACAAATGTCATAAAAATATGTAACTTCAGGTGATTTGAGTTTTTCATGATGGAATATTTGGAAGTTTCTGGAGATTTTTTTAGGGAATATTTAAGGGTGAGAAAGGTTGATCAGAGGGTTTTCAGTAGCAGTTTCAGCTGATTTCAGTTCAGAGTAGGAATGTAGTGTCACAGTGTAGAGAGTTTTTGAGACAGAGCTATTTGCTCTTTGTTAGAATGTGTAGTGCGTAGAGCTTCTTTCTAGATGTAGATAGAAGTGGCATTGTCTTTTTTAGGGCAATTAGGTAGTTTTAAAATGTAGAGTTTGTAGTACTGTCATTGTCAGGACAAGTGTTTCTCAATGATTTCCAGTTTTTGGCAGTTGTGTGTGTTCAGTGTAGAGCCCACTGTGGAATTTCTGTTAACTGTAAGTAGTAGGTTTATTGTAACTATTCTTCTGTTAGATTTCACTTCCCCATGTCAAACGAGTTCTTGCCCAGGAAGTTCTGTTATTATGTCCGTTTGGTCACTGCTGTGTGGCAGTAGTTTTCCTCATCTTCATTTACATCATTTTCTTCATTAATAAATCTTCTGTAGAATTATCACTACACCAACATGTCTGCTGACTGCCATGATTGTCAACAATGTCATCTGTGAGCTTGCTTGTACTGTCTAAAGTGTTATGATTGTTCTACTGTCGGTGAGCCTGGGAATGTCTGTGTTCACTGTGTGGATAACTAGAACGTGTTATGAAGTTACACAACTAAAAGTCAAAATTCTAATATTACAATTACAAACACAAGACAAACTAAATCCAGTGTTCTCAACTTGTTCAGATCAACCACAACCACTTGTGAAGTTCTTGCTAGATGTGTATTTCAGCAGCAATAAGATAACAACAAGTAGTTCTGCTAAAATCTTGTTAAAGTACTGTTAAATTGGTGCCGTCTTGTTTCTGGCACACGTAATAATAGCACTTCTGTTTAACCCACAGCACAGCACAGCACCATCAGTATGGTTACTCATACCATTTGTATCTTCATTTCCCCACCTCATACATAATCATGCACTGTCTTCACTTCCCGCTTGTACTAGCTTAGCTGAGATTCATTGCACCCAGTTGGTACCATACCATACCATACCATATCATACCAATCTTATATTTTATATCCTTCATGTGCCATTAAACGTCACACAGGGCTCGCAAGATAGTTCACCAATCTGTCCTGTTTTCAGCAAACTTTTCAACCTCATCAAGGGATTTTATGCCTATTAGTTTGGCCTCACTTAACAATGTCCTCTTTAGAGTTTCCCATGGTGGTCCTCTTTTTCTTCGGCCTGTTGTGTTCCACTTGATAGCTTGTCTTGATAGATTCTCTGACCGTTTCTTCTCATCACATGACCAACATATACCCATCTCCTTTTCCTGATCACCCATGAGACTGGTTGTTGTTCGCTCATCTGTCTTATCTTTGCATTGTTCTTGAATTCGTTCCACTTGATGCTGAGTATTTTCCTTAAGTATTTGTTTTCAAAAGAGTCTAATTTCTTGTCCATTTCTTTAGTTGTTTTCCAGCTTTGGCATGCATAATTGAGGGTGGATATTACATCTGAATTGAATACCATTCCATATCATTAACTATGTAATGTGTTGATATTAATATTGAAATACAGCAATTTAAAAGCAAATTAAGACATATAAAGACAAACTTAACTTAATGTGATACAATCATATTATAAAAACAGCTTTGTGCATGTAGTGTGTAATTTTAGTTAATAAAGTTTTCAATTTAATGAACTTCATAAACATAATTTTTTTAACTTCAGGTAACTTAGAAAAAAAAAAAACACGCATGCACACATACACACACACACACACTCTCTCTCTCTCTCTAAAACTATTACAGTAAGGATAGAGAGTTTATTGCTTACATTTCCACTAGAAAATGATTTTAAGTATTTTTTAAAAAATATTATTTCTTCGTTTCTTTTTGAAAGGTTGCTTGAGTTCTGGTTAACAGAATCTACTGTATTCTGTCTTGTAATTTTTCTATTTTCTTGTGCTATGATGCAAAATTCATCCGTTTTTTTAAACCCTGTGATGTTGCTGATGACGCTTTACTTATATACTTGTGATGCTTTTAGTCTTTCTCCTCAGTCTGATGTAAAAGATAGCAATGTTGTAGACTAGAGAAGACTGGACTGGAGCACGATTCAAATCACTTGACTTGGACTTGACATGATGATGAAGAACAGCAATTTGGACTCAACTTACAAACCTGACATTTTTCAGTCAATGGACTTGACTTACAAACCTGATACTTTTCAGTCAATGGATTCAACTTTATCACAAGCAACATGATATTAGTAATAAATTTCATGCTTAAAAGACATCATTCTTCTGTGTGATGTAGAATATAGCTAATTTGAATCTATGGTCTGTTTAGTTAGGTAATGTTGATACTATTATGGCTATACTTCAAGAGATAATGCAACCAGAGGAATGTATTGTTCAGTGGAGGTGATAATGCCAGGAGTAGGATGTGGGGAAATAATCGGAGTGCTGAGTTGGAAAAAGCAACGGTGAATATCGATGCACTATGCTTGAACAATGGCAGAATATCTAGGATGGCAAGTCCAGCTGGGAGATAACTCTTGTGAGACTTTTGGTCAATATAACAGAAAGGAGGCCCTAAGTTTGGAGGTGAAAATCTATAAATATAGAATTTTTCTTTTTTTTAAAATTCTTTTTCTTTTTTCTTTTTATTCTCTTCTAATAAGAAAATAGTTTTCTGGTTCAAGCTTTCAAGAAAGAACTTGGGAGATAGACAATCAATTAGGAGAAATTAAATATTAATAAATACTGGGTTTAATGATGAAGGAAAAAACCCAGTAAGCTCTCAAACTTATTTCAACTAATTTGGAGGTAAACTGAGTATAATGTGAAAGTATGAAAGCGGACAATCACATGTGTATTAGGTTTCACAGTATAAAATGTGACCACAATTGTGAATGATGCTGCTTGCATAAAAGAGGCTGTGACAGGAAAGGCATTAATGAAGTCCAACAATAATAACAAAGGAACAGAAAGATGAAATAAGTGAAAGTGAAAGACTAGTAATGCTGCTCAATAGTACACCACTGTATCTTACATCCTTCCTGTGCCGTTAAACATCACATAGGGCTTGCATAGTTGTTTGCCAAATTCTGCTGTTCTCTGCGAGTCTTACAACCTCATAAAGGGATTTTATGCCCACTAAACTGGGTTCTTTTAACAATGTCCTCTTTAGAGTTTCACATGGTCGACCTCTTTTTCTTTGGCATGTTGTGCTCCACTTGATAGCTTCTTTTGGTATTCTCTGATTGTTTCTTCTCATCACATGGCTGACATATGTCCATCTTCTTTTTCTGATCACCCATGAGACAGGTTGTTTGCTCATCTGAGTTATCTCTGTATTGTTCTTGAATTTGTTCCACTTTATACCAAGTATTTTTCTTAGGCATTTGTTTTCAAAAGAGTCTAATGGGCCTGCGTGCCCAATTCTTTACCCTTTAACTCTTCCCGTGCCACAGGAAGAAACGCGGACGTTCAGTTAGGTGCCAGAGTAAAAACGCGGGTATTGATATGTATAGGGGGTATAGTTGTAAAATGGAATGGAAAACAGCATTTCCATGTACTTCCATGTACTTATTATGTTTCAAAGTATAACTAAATGTATGAAAATTTCATAAATGCAGAGTTTTTTAGGAAAAAAGAAGTAATGTGATGTTTTAGACAATGACTGTGCCCAACTCACCATCGGCTAGGTCTAGATCTACACTACTTACCATCTGAGATGTCTAGATCTACTTGTCAATTTCGTATTGTGATTCTGTGTTGCATTCTCGCTAAATTAATGTCTGAAATAACCTCCTAACTACTTCTCCAGTTGCCTAATATGTCTAGATCTACTTGGGATATATTCAAGAGCAGTGGGGTGGTCACAGGCCATGCCCATATCCCTATCTACATCATCAACAATTGAAAATTTTCTATGTTTCTCTTCCTTTTTCTCGCTTGGCATCGCTCGTAACTAAGCAGTTTTTCACTATTTTGAAAAGTGTCACCGGAAACATGGACGAAATATGTACAATCTAAATGTTACACCGGTTGTTTTATTGAAACAAACCAAAAGTCACTATATCGACCCTACGTACAAATCAGGAAACTGGAAGGATCAATAAAGCGACCCAAAGCACGGGAAGAATTAAAAATAAAGATTCATTCATTCTTTTTCTTCAGTTGATTTCAACTTTTACATGCATAAATGAGGGTGGATATCACATCTTAATTGAATAATCTCAACTTGGTTTTTGTGCTTATAACTTTCGAATTCCATATGTTCTCAAGATTTTTGATGGACAATGCTGCTTTTGCAATTCTAACTTCCTTCCTGGTGTCACCATCTTGGTCTATGTAGCTGCCAAGGTATATAAATTGGTTTACTTCATCAACAACTGTTCCTTCTACATATATTTTTTTCTTCTTGATTAATAAGAAGTTTCATTATTTTTGTTTTGTCTTTGTTAATTTAAAGACCTAATTTGCTAGTCAAGGAAGACAGGGAATCTTTTTTTTTTTTCTTGTATCAATTTCACACTGTCACTGATAAGAGTTATGTCATCAGCAAAATCAAGATCTTCTATTTGGGTCCCATGTACCATACACCACTGTATGCTTGATGTAATTTTAGTTTAGGTATCTGTGATACAAGTAATGCTGATGGGTTGTGAAAAGTAGTAAATCCAACATGTGTATAAGTGACTTACGAGGGATGACTGATAAGTTCATGACCTAAGGTACAACAGATTATTTGTGGACAACTTTTTTGGGTTATTTCTCAACATAGTCCCCTTGCAAGTTTATGCACTTAGTCCAGTGATTCTGTAGCATATGGATCCCTTCTTTGTAAAATTCAGCAAACTGTGCCAGTAGAAAAAAGGTCTACAGCATGAATGACGTCATCATCTGAAGCAAATTTGCGACCACTGAACTCCTTTTTTGAGTTTGGTAAACAGGTAACAGTCCGAAGGGGCCAAATCCAGGGAATAAGGAGGATGTTCAAGAAGCTGGAAGCCGCATTCATGAATGGCAGCCACTGCCACTGCCGACTTGTGAACTGAAGCATTGTCTTGCTGAAAGATGACTCCTCTCATCAATTTCCCTCAACGCTTTTCCTTCAGTTCGACCCACATTTGCTTCACAAGATTAGTGTAATAGGCCCGGTGACCGCTCTGGCCTTTTGAAGATAGTCTACCAATAGCACACTTTCTGAATCCCAAAAGATGAAAGCTATCACTTTGCTTGAAGACAGAACCACCCTTGCTTTCTTTGGAGGTGGGGATCCATGATGTTTCCACTGCTTTGACTATTCTTTGGTTTCTGGTTGAAAATGATGAACCCAAGTCTCATCCATAGTCACAAATGTCTGAAGAAACTTTTCAGGATCTGCAGAAAAATGGCCAAGATTGTCTCTTGACATGCTGAGATGCTGTCATTTATGATCAGCTCCAAGAAGTTTTGGGACCCATCAAGCAGAGACCTTTTTCATTTGAAGATCATTGCGAATAATGGAATGAACACATCCTGGGAGATGCCCAACTCAGTAGCAATGTACCACTCAGTTAGTCGTCAATCCTCCATTATCATGTCATGGATTTTGCCAGTGGTTTCATCGGTGGTTACCATTCTTGGTCTTCCTGGATGGGGATCATCTTCCAGACTCTTCCTTCCATGTTTGGACTGAGCTGCCCATTTCTTCACTGTGCTGTAAGAACGGGCACTCTCCCCTAGTCTCCACCATATCTTCATGATCTCCTTTGATAAGCCCTTGATGCAGAAGTAGCGAATGACTGCCCAATGAGAAATTTTATCCATTTTCTCAATTTCTGCCACCCCTTTACCACTTCAGTAGCCTGTAAAAAAAAATCGGTTGCATTTAATTTCTTGAAACTTGGTGTTTAATCTTACAATAAACTGATCTACAAATACACCTAATATCAACTGTGTGTTTCAAGTATTTGTACCTTAGGCCGCGAATTTATCAATCAACCCTCATATGTAAAAAAGATGGAATGCATTAACACAAGTAATGTCTGTATTCTACGTGATATATTTTGAAAAATTTATGAGTCCAATGTTACATCTTATGCTCACATAAAATTTCTTATATTTGGGATTTTATGAGGGGTGTTCAGTAAGTTTGTATTCTGACAAAGTTGCACTTAAAGAATTCTGATAATTTTTTTGTATTAATCATTTGTAAGCTTAACTACCAAAAACCACACTTGTCACTTAAATTTTGTATTTTTTGCAAGGTATTTTCAAAGGCACTGTCAGAAAAATGAAAAAACGTGTAAAAAAAAACTCAGATCTGTGTTGTCATAAAGTACTTGGCTTTGAAGTGCAGCAAGTTCATGACAACATAAGGAAGCATAAGGACATGTCCTATGACCCAACCACTGTTCCTGAATGTACCCCAAGTAAATGGACTGAAGAAGTAGTTAGATGGTTATTTCAGACATTATTTTAGTGAGAATGCCACCACACGATGAGATCGGACGAAAATTTAAGTAGATCTGGAAATCGCCGATGGTAAACATTGTACATCTAGGCATCGCTGATGGTAAGCACTACACAATTATCATCTAAAATCATCACACTGCTTCTTTTTTCCTAAAAAACTCTTCATTTATGAAATCTTCTTACATTTACAACTATTTTCATGCATAATATGTATAAAGTGGAAATACTTTGTATGTTCACTTTTACAACTATACCCCCTATACATATCAAGACCTGCCTTTTTTGTGTGGCACGGATGGGAACGTCTGTGTTTTTTTTTCTGGGGCACGGGAAGAGTTAGTGAATAATCTAAAGTTATGGAAGGTCAGCACACAATGGGTACCACGAATGTTAATGGGTCAACACAAAGCAGCATGTGTGGACAGCTGCAATGCCAGTATGAGTCTGCTTCATCAGGATTCAGTCAATTTCTGGTCTCATATAGTGACAATGGATGAAGCATGGATCCATTACTTTGATCCCAAGACAAAAACACAAGGCATGGTATGGAAGCATGCCTCATCACTGACATCAAAGAAGTTTCATGCTGCATTATCTGTTTGCAAGGTCATGGCCTTTTTTTTGGAATTCAAATGGAACCATCCTAGTGGCTATATTGGTGAAGATGCTACTATAACTTGTCAATATTATGCAGAACTAATATGTTAACTACATGAAGCCATCAGAGTTAAAAGGTGTGGCAAACTTCAAAAAGGCGCCCTGCTTCTTCAGGACAACGCACCCAGCCAAACTTCTCGTGTTGCAATGGACACAATTCATTATGCAGGATGTGAATTGCTTCAGTACCCACCATACTCACCAGATCTTCTCTCAGTGACTCCTTGTTTTCTTGTCTGAAAAATCACATCCATGGCAGAAAATCTGAATACAGTTCTGAGGTCATAGCACCTGAGTTGCATGACTACAGAACCAAGACTCTGACTTCTTCTACAATGGTTTTACTACACTGGATCATCAGTGGACCAAGAGAATTGATGTTGTAGATTATGTGCAAAAAAAAATTACTTGAACCTCTTCAATTAAAAGTTATTTAAATAAGAAAAATCAGTTTCTAACCCATCAGAAAGAGTTCCTTTGTGCCAAGTGTTCAATGAGCCTGTCAGATGCAAGTTCTGATAATGCATACCCATTCAAAGCCATTTCTCCACACAAATGTTTGACAAAGCATATTTTACTAACCATAATTGAGAGCTTCAGGAGCTGTCCACTTAACTGGGATCTGTTTCATGCCAGTTGATACTGTGTATTCTTGTTCCTCCCTGGACATTCCAAAGTCAGAAATCTTTATGATGTTATTATCACCCACAAGACAATTTCTTGCTGCAAGATCCCTGAAAATAACCAACAAACATTTTCAACATGTAAGCCATCCCATTAAAGTATTGTGTGTTGAACTGAATGCAGAATAAGCAATCACATTGAGAGACAGACTATTTGGCAGAAAAATCAAAAGCTGCAAAGTTATAAATTATATTGTCAGAAAAACCAAGATTTATGTTATTTGTGAGATTTAGACAGATATACATACCTGTGAATACACCCTCTGCCTTCTAAGTATTCCATACCACTGGCAGCATCAATACACATTTGTAATAATTGTTTTGCTGTTTGTGAGGCACCTTGTGTTTTTAAAAAAGAAAGCAATGCTCCCTCTGAAATTATAATAAAATAATGTTAGCTTGTCTCAAACTACAATATAACAACAGTGCAGAAATATTACTACCTTTTATGTGCCATGTCTCAGATATTCTTTCTCACAGCTTCCCTGTATGCAACATGGTCTTGCACAAGTTGACCAGCATCTTGCAATGACACACTCAGACTTTCCATGATGTCCTGAGTCCATCTGCAGCGAGGTCATCCCTATTTTTTTTTGTCAGGCATTATGCCTTCTATTATCAACCTCTCCATGCTGTTGCATTTCTTGATGCCGCTGAAGTATCTCAGCTTTCTAATTTTTATGGCGTTAATGAGCCAGTTTTCTGCGATACTTAATCCCATCAATATCTCTTTATTTAATTTTTGTTCTATCCATGATATTCTAAGTGCCCTTCTGTAACATTTCATTTCAAATGCTGTTATTCTCTTTTCTAGTGATTTGTTAAGAGTCCACGTTTCACACTCATATGTTGCAACTGGGAATATGTAAACTCTTAGTAGACATAACTTTGTTTTCTTGTTGGTACCTTGCCAAATACTCTTCATTTGTGCTAGTTTCTGTGATGCAACTGTAATTCTTCTTTTGATTTCCATTGTGCAGTCAGCACTGGTGGTGATGACTGAACCTAGATAATCAAATTAATTTATGTTTTCAAGCTCTTGATGACCCAATGTGATTTTGGGTTTGCTTCTCATTTTTTCCAACTATCATTACTTTGGTTTTGCTGGTGTTTAAAGAGGTTCTGAGTTTTGCCGTGTCTTTTGGTTAAAAGAATCAACTGCTGCAGTCCTTCTGAGCTGTTTGATAGAAGGACAGCATCATCAGCATATCTGGTGACTCCCGATGTTGAAAGAGTCAAATTTAATTGTTTCCTTTTCCTCTCTTACACTCTTCATGAAGTTTTCAGTGTAGATGTTAAATAGGTATGGAGAAAGGATACATTCCTGTCTTGCTCCCTTTTGTATGTCATACCAGCTTGATGTTTTGCCATCTACCCTCACTGCTGCTTGCTGATATTGGTTCAGTCTGGTGATATTGATGTTTGAAGATCATGGACACAAAAAAGAACAAATATATACTACAGTTGGGATTATTTGATCTGCCACTGTGTATGATCTTTCTATCACTTTCTGAGTGACAGACTTCTTGACTTCTTTGGTTTGAAGCTCATACGGCACCATATGATAAGGCTTTCCAAATGCTCTAATATCTTCATGTTTGTGCTTTACTGGTTGTTATTACTGCTGCGTCCATGAATGCTTTTAGTGGTTGTATATGACATTCATTTCTGAACCCTGGGCCTTCTGCTGCTCCTTCAGCTGCTTTCATGATTGCTTGCATGGCTAGTACAAACAGTATGGGGGATATTGTACAGCCCATTCCAATTCCTACCTGGAGCTCAATCCATCTTGTAATATATCCTGATGTTCCAAACCTCATGAGGAACCCTGTGAAGTATATTTTCAGCATCTTCATGATTTCTTTTGGCACATTATACATGTCTAGTGCTAGCCATATCATCTTGTGCAGTACTGAGCCATACACATCAGCTAGGTCTAGCCATATTACCTGTAGATATTGCTTTCCAGATCATGCCTGTTGAATAGCTTCCCAAATCATTGAAGCATGCCCGAGACATCCTGGGGAACCTGGAATTTCTCCCTTCTGCACAGATGTATCAACGTAACCATTATCTAGGAGGTATGTTGTTAGTCTCCTTGCCATCACAAAGAAGGATATCTTTCCTTCCACATTCAGAAGTGAGATGGGTCTGAACTGGTTGATCTCAGTGGAATTCTGCTCCTTTGGGATGTATACTCCGTTACCCTTTTTCCATTCTTTACTTATGAATCCCTTGGTCCATGCTGTTGTTGGGGTTTATGGAGCTTCTTTAGTACTTCAAAGCATTTTTTGTATGGTACATATGGGATGCCATTTGGGCCAATTGCTGATTTGCCTCTAGTTTTCTTATGATGCTCTCTACTTCTTATAAGGTTGGTGGGCTGCATTTGAATTTGCTGCCTGGTGCACAGGGCCACACTAGACTTCATATGCTCGAGCAGTGTACACTGATTTTTTATCAAAGTATGTCTTGCTCAGATGTTCCTCTAGCACTTCCTTACTTGCTTTCAGTGTACCTGACTTTGGCTGTTCAAATAGCTGCTTGGCAAACCTGAAGGGATTTCTGTAGAACTTCTATCTTGCATGTATGGTTTCCCTCTTTCTTTTACATAGTCTTTCAGCTCTGCAAAGGGCACTGTGCTGGGATTTTAGATGCTGCCAAACCTGTCGTAATCCTTCCCTCTCTGATTCATGTGCCTTCTTGAACATTTTCCGGGCATGGTTCTTCTGGTGTCTTATTCTTCTGTCTTCCTATGTCTTCTGGACTTTCTTGGTGTTCTAATGTCTTATCTGAAACTGGCGTCACAGTGCACTGTTGAGCACTGGGCAGCAAGAACCACCACATCCCTTCTTCATTCTGTGCAAACAAATGACAACACTCAAAAACCTGCCCCACTGCACTGATCATACCATAACCATATTGTTACTTTATTCTGTTATTATAACCTATATGAACTGTAACAATGACATACTGTAACAACAATAAGTATATGATCTATATTTATAAATATTAAATGTCACACATGTAATGTGGATCATCATTGTGTGCTTTGAGGGATTTCTATAATGGATCAATAAAATGCTCTGTAAATGATGTACTTGGTAAACTCTAACATGCTCTGTAAATGATGTACTTCATAAACTCTAAAATGCTCTGTAAATGATGCACTTGGTAAACTCTAACATGCTCTATAAATGATGTATTTGGTAAAATCTAAAATGCTCCGTAAATGATGTATGTACTTGGTAAACTCTAACATGCTACTTCTTAGCCCATTGTTTTGTCTTGAATATCTTTTTATATCACTGTTATCTTAAATAAAAAGACAGAACACTGTATTTATTTTGATTCTTTGAGTAATTATGTTAATAACATTAAAATCATCAACATAACAATTAATCTGCATAATAAGTAAATCTATAGGCTATACCTATATCATTTATGCAATATGAACCATTAAATCAGCATGTGACATACTTGGGATAAACTCCATAACAATCATAACAGGCTGCTTCTGAGCTGCAATACCAATATATCTCACTATATTTGGATGTTTATACTGCTTCAAGATACGTCCTTCTTGTAGGAATTTAATCTTCTGATCTTCAGTCAGTGTATCCTTGCAAGTCTTAACAGCCACTTCCACAGTCTTCTTGTAAAGGCCCTTGTATACTTCGCCAAAATTACCCTGGAATGTTTAACATTGATGATTATGTAACTAAAAGAACTGTCTAACAGACTAAATTGCAGTAAATATCATTTATACAATAAAAAAAGTTTCAATACTGTAAAGTGAAAATTAGATAACAATGCAACTGTATGAGGGAGTGCTGAAAGTTATGGCTTGACCAAGAATGGAATGACCTACACCCATGAAACTTGCATGATATTCCATATATTGATCCCAAAGTTCACCACACTTGGCAACTGTTTCTCAAATTTCCTTAACCCTTCAAAAAAAAAATAATAATCTGTCATCTGGTCACATAAATACTGCTCTGTTGCTGCTATTGCTACCTCTAAATCTTTCAAAAACTTTCTCCCTCCCAAACACTTTTTAAGCTGCAAAACAGGAAATAAATGGAGCAAGATCTAATGAGTAGGACCAGTCCACACACTCAAACCCAAAGTTCTTCAAAACATTCAACATCATGTGAGCCTTGTGAGCAGGCTCTTTCTTCTGCAAAATGAGAACACCTTTCTGCAGCATCCCTCACCATTTTTTCCTTCATTCTTTAATCGGCATAGCAAATTAGACTAATATTCTGCATTAACTGTCTGGTCCTTCAGAAGATATCAGTCATCAAAATACCTTTCTTATTCCAAAAAACCAGTGACCATGACCTTTCCTGGTGATTTTTGGGTCTTGAATTTCTTCAGTCATGCAGAACATGTCCAAGGATTGTAATGGTGAAAACATGTTTCATTTATTCAGTCCTCTGTACTCCCAATGGAACATAAGACATCAACAAAATTCTCCAGCCAGTCTTGTCTTGAGCAAGTTGGAATACTTCAAATCATGTCTTTCCCGCTTCCTTTAGTTCCCCAATGAGGACATTCTTTCTTATCCTTTGAGATGTCCAAGTCAAGGCAGTATATAGGGGTGTCTTATTCTTTTCTTTCATAGTATGTGGCCCATCCATTTCCATTTTTGTCTTCTGACCTCTTCAGTAATTTTCTCAACACATGTTTGTTTGGTTATTTCCTCCTTTGTCAAGTGTTCTTCTCAGTGTATTCTTAAAATTTTCATAAGGCATCTTCCTTCAAATCTTCTCAGTCTTCTTTCAGTTCTCTGACTGGTTCTCCATGTTTCAGCTGCATATAATAACATGGAGCATACACTGGATATATAGATTCTGAGCTTGAGACTCGTTTGGAGAATGGCAGACTTCCATATGTTTGCTAATTTGTTAAAGGCCTGTGATGCCCATCCAATTCTTGTGGATATTTCCTTCTCAATACTGCTGTCTCCTGAAATGAGGCTTCCACGATACTTAAAGTGTTGTACTTCTTCAACTTCCCTTATCCCAACTAGATTCTTTCCTTATTTTTTCCACTGATTCTCATGACCTAAGTTTTGTCTAGATGTATATTTAGACCTACTGATCCAGCCACTACAAATGAAGAAAACTAAATTGATGACAACTGACAAAACAAACAAGGCAACTGATATATGTATCAATGAGGCACTAACACCATACCCTTATGTGCCTCTAAGGCATGACAGGGTTACCAGAGAGGAAAAACTGGAAGAAGTGAAGAGTTTTGAATATCTTGGATCACCGCTAACTAATAATGGAGATACAATGAGGGAAATTAAAAGAAGAGCACCTATTACTCTTCAGAAAGTAAAACAAATAAAGAATCTGGGGAGAGGAACAGACAGAGCTACAAAAATAAGATTTTTAAGGGCATGCATCTTTCCCATCACAACATATGCCTGTGAGACCTGGACACTTAACAAAACAGCTGAGAAACACATAAATGCCTTTGAATGTAAATGCTACAGAAGAGTTCTTCAAATATCATGGACACAAAAAACAACAAATATATCCATACTACATGAACTTAATATTGAAGAAGGCTGGCTAGTAAAGAGGATTAAAGAGAGAAAACTTAAATATTTTGGACACATTAACATTCATTCATCTGCATATCCCTTGTGGAACTTTGGCTCCCTAACAGCACTTCTGTAGGCCTCTCGGTTGTGAGCAAGATGGCCTGCTGCTAATGTATCCATTTGCAGATCCTCAACGATGTCTTGCAACCATCTTCGCCTTGGTCTTCCTCTCTTTCTTTTTCCCATTATATACCCTTCCAAGATGGTCTAGATTATCATGATGTTTAATGTTTCAGCTGCCTTGTTTGTTTTGTTAGTTGTAGTCAATTTAGTTTTCTTCACATTAAGATAGACGTTTTGCACTTCGCCATTCTTACGGACTGACATAATTAGTTTTTCCATTCCTTTTTGTGTTGTGGACAGTAATACTGTGTCATCAGCATATCTCTTCTTCTCCTTCTTCTTCTTCATTTGCTTCTACCACCAAGATCACCCCATGATCCTACTGAATTTACTCCTGTGGTTCTTGCGACAGTCTCGATTAGGATGAAGACCCAGAGCATCATGGGGCTTGGACCTATATTCTTGGTGGATCACAGAAGTGGCATGTGTGACACTGTGGTTGTCATTGCACCAGTTTAGTCTAGAGTTGGACTTCCTCACCGGAAAACCTCAATGTGTTTTGGATATCAGTATATCCCCACCGGGTGAGAGGTGATTGTCCATCCAGTCCAGAAAGATGGACATATGTTGGTCACGTGATGAGAAGAAACAGCCAGAGAATCCCAAAACAAGCTATAAAATGGAACACAACAGGCCAAAGAAAAAGAGGCAGACCGTGCGAAACTCTGAAGAGGATATTATTAAGAGAGGTCAAATTAATAGGCATAAAATCCCTTGATGAGGTTGAAAGATTCTCCGAAGACAGGAAAAATTGGCAAACTACCTTGTGAGCCCTATGTGACGTTTAACGGCACAGGAAGGATATAAGATATAAGAAGCAAAGTCTAGTTTAAAATATAGCTTGACTGTTGTAATTTTTTTTTAATACTGCTTTTCTATAAATTTGTTAGTTTTGAATGAATGTAAAGAATGCAAGTTTATTTCATGCTGTTGCAAAAATCAGAGTGTGGAGTGTAAGGACAAGAGATAAGTTTATTATTTATTTATGTAATCATTTAATTGTGTCTTCATGATTATTAATGCTCATTAACAAATGCTGAATGACTGTGACTGAGTGAAAGCTGTATGAAGAAGAGCAGAATGTTAGACGGGCCTGCATGCCCAATTCTTAACCCTTTGAAAATAAAGTATGTTCGTTCATTTGTTTTTCACCTAGAAGTTAACACAGCACATCTTCACAGATGAGTATTATGGACACTTGTCACTCAATGTTTGCAGCATACACCTTGGATTTATCTTGAAGTTTTCTTCTGCAGGAACAGGAACTTCATGATGGCCTGGAGTTCCAGCACTGAAAATTCCATGCCTTTCATTGACATGGTTCTCTCACTGATCTGAAACCCCCACCACCACCACAACACATTAGCATTATGATCCTGCAAACTGGTGCTTTGCAAATAAAATAACATTCCAGCCACAATGACACAATTAAGTTCAAATCTGGGGATGGGTCCAGTACCCCATTGTATTATTAGGTAAAGTATATCACA
Organism: Achatina immaculata; assembly: GCA_009760885.1. Classification (NCBI taxonomy): domain Eukaryota; kingdom Metazoa; phylum Mollusca; class Gastropoda; order Stylommatophora; family Achatinidae; genus Lissachatina; species Lissachatina immaculata. The sequence continues at coordinate 32,460,122 of CM019706.1, forward strand.
GGTTACAACATGGTTTGTTACAGAGAACAACATATTATGCTGTTACATATATGATCCATTTTATATTACAAAATGTGCTACAGATGAACTGTTAACTCCCTCCAAACTGTTGGGTGCAAAACATCCACTACAAAATCATTCCAATGTACACTGGTTCATCCAGGAATGTATTTCCAAGTAAATCAAGGACTAAACGTGTTTGATTAAACACACTCTAGTAATATCTCGAGCAATTAAGTCAAAAGCCATTCTTTGGTAGCAGGTTACATTTATACTGATATTACATTAAGAATAAAAGAAGCAGACACTGGCATGTAATAGAAGCATATTAAAACTCACAGTTCCTATTTTCATTTTCAGCTCAATATCATCATTTAGTAGCTCCCATTCTCGTAGGATAGGTTTTTTCAAAATGGCTCCAGATTTTGTTGTCACTGCACGCTGAGATTCAAACTGCCTATGAACCAACTCTTGAATTGTAGGGTAAGCATCTCCTTCAAAATGCCAGCCCCTGTCCTGATATGAAGAAAAATATACTACAATTTAAGTCACATATGAAAGCTTCCTAAAATAATGAAGCATATTCAACATCATTTGGTTTCAAAATGCTCATTATAGAATTATAGAAAACTTGTTAAAATATCAATTCCTAACCAATGTATATAAACTTAAACAAAATTTGCTTCACCAAACTTTACTGCAAGTAATTTAATTATATTATTATATTCACTACAGTAAAATTTGTTGCAAAGATGGCTGCAAGACATCGTTGAAAATCTGCAAATGGATGCAGCAACAGCAGGGCATTTTGCTTACAACCGAGAGGCCCACAGGAGAGCTGTTAGGGAGGCAAAGTTCTGCAAGGTACATGCAAATGACTGACTGAAAATTTGTTTTATAGTCCTTGTAATTAATTGTATTATTCACTCATCAGTTTTAAATTACAAAATAATTCAGCCTTAAACTGCTCTCAAACCAAATGCCTATTATCAATATGCACATATTCCAACCAAAATGGGAAAGGATGAAATAAAGGATGATATAAGTCAACACTGTTGAAACTATAGATTTCAGATTACTCAACATGAGCAGAAGTGTCCAATCTCAAGGTTCATGGGATCACACAACTGTTGGTAAGATCAGTTTTATTAAGCATGAAATGTGAGAAAAAAAGTTTGCATGCATGCATGCACACACACATAATGAAAACACACTTGGGGGAAAAGTTGAAGGAAAATGAGCAATTTAACAAGATATAAATGGGTGGACAATATAACAAGATGGACTCGATTCAGCTTGGCCAGGTGCACTGTAAAAGCTAGGAACAAAGACAGCTGCCAGTTTTTATCTTCATGCCTTGATCACCACTAAGTTACTTGGATAATTCACTTCTTTCCAGTTCTATTGTGGTTTTTTGTGATTTGATATTATTTATACCAATAATTTTAAAGATGGATCTGATCACAGAGCAATAAGTGTGCACACTATGATCCAAACTTGGAAATACATAGACAAAAGCACTTCAGTTTCTGAAAACAGATTTTGGAGTAGATATTCTAAACTGGACCATGTGTTATGAGTGTTTAAGGTGTCCATAAAGAAGGGAAGAACTTCAACTACAGATGATGAATGTTCAAGTAGATCAATAGACTCCAAATGCTGAAAAGTTTAATCACGGCCAATTAGCGACTGTTAAAGAGATTTAAGAAGATATAGGAATATCATAAAGAGTCTCACCAAATCATTCTGACACATGTTTTTGATGTGAGTTGTGTTTCTGCAAAGTCTATTCCTATCTCTTTAACAGAAGACTAGAAAGAGAATAAAATATCAATCTCAGAAGAACTTTTGGAAACAGCAGAAATCAGCCCAGATTTCTTACGCACAGGTGACGAAAAGTTTGATTTACACTAGGATGAGGAGACAAAATCTGTATCACAACTGAAAACAATAAATTCTCAAAGACCGAAGAAAATCTGGCAAGTCAAACTGAGTGTGAAATTATATTTCTTTTATTTTCAAGGGACTGTTTATCAGGAACGTGTACCAATTGGTCAAAGTATAAAGCAACATTTTTATCTCGGAGTTCTGAAGTCAGTGAGAAAGAAAAAAGCCTTACAGTTGAGAAAAACAGATCATGGATGGTGCATTATTTCAACATACTAGTTAAAGCTTCTTTTCTGGTTGAGCAAATTTTGGCAAGAAATAATCACCCTACCCACCATATTCATTTTATTTGGTCAAATGTGATTTTTTTTTTTTTTTTGTTCTCTAAACTAAACAGTTCATTAAAAGGATGATGGTGCGAACGAAGAAGAAGAAGAAGAAGATTAAAAGGATGAGACATTTTCAAACAACTAAACAAATAAAAGAAAATTCAGACGCTGATTTAAGAGTAATTCCAATATTTAAAAAGATAAAAATGGTAAAATTCCTGTTACCACGCCTTTAAGGAATATTGGGAATATGGTGTTAGGCAATGTATCCCATCGGCACATGAAAGGGCGATGAGGTCAGTATCATGCCTGGCCACATTTACCTTCCAAGACTTTTCTGGTACCCATTTTTAGATGGTGGATGAACCCTGGGACCTTTTTGGTGTATACCAGAAAAAAAAACCACTGCTGGGATTTGAACCCGGTACCACCTGATTAGTAAACTAAGCATTGAACCACTCAACTAACCAGGCCAATTCCAAAAATGCCTAAAAGAAATTCTTTCGCAGTGATGTGGACCATTTTCACTTAGAATAATTTTTTTACTTAAAAAGTTTTGTAACTATAGTCACAGTATTTTTTTGCTCCAACTTCGTATGACATTTACTAGGTCATATTTTCATTAGTTTTTGCAACATGCTCCAGTAGTCTTAGAAATTTTATAAATATCTTGTGCCAGCAACATCTAAGAAAGCTATATTCATTAAAGTCTACACAGCAAGAGCCAAAACCAGATACATTAAATTCTTATCAATTCAAAATATTCTCCTGGTGGTCAGAGCAATCCCTTTAGTTGACTGTTACTGCAGATTAGGAATAACAAAGAAAGTTAACAGTTTAAAATGGTTAAAATAAAGACCAGGAACTCTAAACTAAATATAGATGTGCTATATATATATATATATATATGTATGAATTCAGCGTAGAAATTAAAAAAAGGTTATAATGCTGTATCAACCTTGAATTATTACTTAAATATTAAATGATGAATATGAAGCAAGAAAAGAATCATTCCACCAAGATGTAAAGGCATTAAAACCAAAGACAAACCGAGGTTAGAAATTCATTTTGGTAATATCAAAAGTGACAACATGAGACAACTACAGAGAATGTTTAACAAGATTTGGAAAGAAGAAAAGGTCCCTTCTAATTGGAAGAAGGGAATCATTGTGAAAATACCAAAAAAGGGCAACCTTAGTGACTGTAACAACTGGAGAGGAGTAACCTTAATATCAGTTGTGTCAAAAGTATTTTGCAAGGTCATTTTGAATAGACTCAAAGATATAGTGGATACTGCAATGAGAGAAGAACAAGCAGGATTTCGAAAAGGGAGAAGCTGTCTCGACCAGATCTTTACTCTCAGAATAATACTTGAAGAACATATTGAAAAGCAGAAACCATTAATATTGAATTTCATAGATTTTAAGAAGGCATTTGATAGCATACACAGAGATTCATTATGGAGAATTTTATGTCTATATGGAATACCATCTAAAATTGTCAACATCATTAAGGACTTATACAATGGATATGGTTGTGCAGTCAAGACAGAAGAAGGGATGAGTGAATGGTTCCAGATTGAAACAGGCGTGAAACAAGGATGTATACTGTCTCCTTTACTTTTTGGGATTACAATAGACTTCATAATGAAAAAATGCTGCACAGGTAACACAGGTATTGACTGGGTACATGGGACCCAACTAGAAGATCTTGATTTTGCTGATGACATAACTCTTATCAGTAATAATGTGAATTCCATGCAAGAAAAAACAGATAGCCTATCTTCACTGGCTAGCAAAATAGGACTTGAAATTAACAAGGACAAAACAAAAATAATGAAAATTCCCATCAATCAAAATGGAAAAATACACATAGAAGGGACAGATATTTGTTGGCCACTTGATGAGAAGAAATGAGCAGAGAATCCCAAAACAAGCTATCAAGTGGAACACAACAGGCCGAAGAAAAAGGGGCAGACCGCGTGAAACTCTGAAGAGAACATTATTAAGAGAGGCCAAGTTAACAGGCATAAAATCCTTTGATGAGGTTGAAAGACTCGCCGAAGACAGGAAAAATTGGCGAACTACTTTGCGAGCCCTATGTGACGTCTAACGGCACGGGAAGGATATAAGATATATAAGATAAGATAATATCAAATAGAATAATTATATAAAAATGCAAAATCCACGTGAACCCAGAAGGCACTAACTCAAGTAAATAAATTCAGCTACCTTTGAACAAGAAGTGATGACAAGTGTTCAAAACTGAAATCAAATCATGAACAGGAGAGGCAGAAACAGTTTTTTTTTAATAACAAGAAGTAGAAAAAGGTTCTTAACAGTGGCAAAATGAACACTCTTGCTTATTGGACCTGGACAATGAACACACACAAAAAAAAAAGCATAAGAGAAACTTGATGCAATAAAGTTTTGGAAAAAGATTTTTACATGAGCACTACAGAACCAGATTAAAAAAAAATTCTCAATGACATTACAGATAAATGAAAACTAGCTAAAACCATTAGAAAAAGTCAATCAAAATTCATCTGACATATCATAAGAAGACAGATGTTAGATAACCTAATGATCGATGAAAAGCACACATGAAAAAAACAAAGAGTGGAAGATTAAAATAAGAGAAAAATATCTTAAAGACAATTATTTCATGATTTAGAGATTCAAGATAAACTACTGGAGATGACTGTCAGATATCGCCTTGGCAGAGACACTGTAACTAATGTTTCATTTCTTGCATATGATATTTACAAGGATTTCCAAAGAAAAAAATTAGTGGCTGCCACTGACTTAGGGGACATGCATAATTGGGTGTGCTATGACAGACTAATCCACCTCCTCACAGAGATGGATATAAACCTCTGGTTGACTTGCTGGATTGCTGCCATGTTGGTATCCCAGTCAATTGTTTTACAGTTTGTTGGATCTTGAACCCAACAGAAATAGTACTATGCATCCACAAGAATCTTCACTGTCACCAATTTTGTTTAATAATATCTATACTGCCAACATTTTCAGATTACCAAGTGTGGGACTAGGCAAAAGTCTCAACTATGCTGATGACATTCTGATCTACAAACAAGGGCATAACAGTACTGAGATGGCCCAGGCTATGAAAACATCCCTGGATCACTTGTCCAAATGGTGAGATAATTACAATGCAGTGATCAACCCATGTAAGGCACATGCATTATGGTGTTCTATGAACAACAAAGTTGTTAAAGAAGAGATGCCAGCAATCCACCACAATGGGATGCAGGTCAAGAGAGTGCATGACCTAAATTACCTTGGTATAACGTTTGATAATCATTGTCTTACCATCAGCACACTGACAATGTCATACAATGAGAACAAAAAGGACTAAGTGCTATTAAGGCAGTGGTTAGGTGGGATATGCAGCAGTGGACACTTGTACAGCTAATGCAGGCACTGTTGCTAGCAGTGGTTGATTATGGGCTCGGAATACTAATCTTATCTTAAACCAAAATTTGGACAGAATTCAAAATGAAGCTATGGAGTGTCTTGGGTTGGACAAAAAATACTCTGACTGTGACTAAGCAATATCTGCTGGCCTGCCTGGAATGGATATCAGACACAAAGTTGCACAGTGTCTCACTGTGGCCAGCAACGCCACTTATCCCTTGCATAAATCACTGGTGGTAATGAAAGGTGGTGTATTAAATGAGGTAGTTCATGCATTAAGAACTTAATATTGAAGAAGACTGGCTAGTAAAGAGGATTAAACAGAAAAAACTTAAAATTTTGGACATATTAAATGTCATAATTTAGAGAAGACTGTCTTGGAAGGGTACATAATGGGGAAAAAGAAAGAGAGGAAGACCAAGGCAAAGAAGGCTGCAAGACATCGTTGATAATCTGCAAATGGCACATCAGCAGCAGGGCATCTTGCTTACAAACGAGAGGCCTACAGGAGAGATTTTAGGGATGTAAATTTCTGCAAGGGACATGCAAAAGAATGAATGAGTTCATGTATGGCTAAGGCTGAAACATCCATTAGTGCTGTGTGTGCTGTGAAGATTATACAGCAAAAGGAGCAGAATGGATAGAGATGATACCAACAGGCCAACCAGAATGGTCATTTCCATGCTTGGCAGAGAATGTAGAGAATGGATGGGAGGCAGGACTGAGTTTGCAATTCAGAAGCTTGGTTATACTCATGCTCAACCATATGATCCAGTTATCTTTAGGGATGGCTCAACGCTGTGAGACAAAAGGAGTGGATGAGGGTTTGTTGCCTATAGGTGAAGCAGATTGGTGACACAAAATGCAGAGGCCTCCTGCACGATGACATCAAGCATGCACATAGAAATTGAGGCAGTGACAAAAAACTTTGTCCTGTTAGTTTAGCAGATTGGTACACACAGTGTGGTGGTGACAGACTCTCTAAGCATGCTTCGGCAAGACAGAGAGGTTTGCTACATCATGAACGGGTTCAGCTCTTGGGACAATCCAGTGTCACCAGACTGAAGTGGATATACTGCCCAGGGCATGTGGGAGTGTGAGGCAATAAGGTTGCCAATCATGTTGCCCGTAACACTACTGCAACAGGTATGACTCTTATGGACAAGATGGATATGCTGAAGTCAGTGGCCAATGAACTGGTGCAGGAGGAGGAAAAGGCATATTATATTTACAGAGGATTAAGGACAGAGGTGTGGGGAAGTGGGAAGGAAGAGCTGAGTGACTGACTGGTTGAATTCAAAGATGCCAGAACCAACAGCTGACTGGCAAAATTAGTGTTCATCCTCTTCAGTGATTACTGAAACAGAGCAGCTCCAGTGCAAAAATGCTAATAACTCCTAGATTCAAGATCTTAAAGGGCTGACAAAGAAGCACTGGACTAAAAAAAAGCAGTTAAATTGTTTGGAAACATCCAGGACCATATGAAATGGCCAGCATGATTGCCAATGGCATATAATAAAGTCCAAGATGAAATCAATGAGGATTAAATCAAATATCTCATCTCAAAATAAAGCTGAGCTCTAATATGAAAGTCTCTGCATTTTAACTCCCCTACATCAGTAAAGTGTCATGGGACAGAATATGAATAATACACTAAAGCATCAAACACTCTTCTGCCAAAAAAAAAAAAATGAAGAATGTATTTGTTAATTCTATGCTTGTCACTTCATCATTCTACTCATGCTGAGTGTGACAGTATGATTCAGACTTTGTTGTAATGTGAAGAACTATACAAGGTATGCACAAATTATTGGTCAATTTTGTAAGACCCTATTTTCACCAACACTAAACAGAAATACATGTCACTATTTGAAAGAACAATATTTGCAGTTTCATAATGACCTTAAAAACACACGATGTGCGCCACATGTGGCACATTAGATATCCAGGCAGATCACTAGATATCTTGCCAGACCCTCTTGTGCATGTATTGTGTGACATTCTCGATCCAATTCCTGCAGTGTCTTTGGAAGTCGAGGGATGTAAATGTTGTCCCTGATGAACCAACACAGGAAGAAATCACACGCTGTCAGGTCCGGTGACTGGGGTGGCCATGTACAGAAGATGTTTGAAGCCACCACATGACCAAACCATCAACTGGCAAGTTGGACTCCAATTAGGTACTCCTGGACCTGAAAATGCCAAACGGTAGGGCCCCATCTTGTTGGTAAATAACTCCTTTTCCATCTCATCCATGAGTTATGGCATTAACCAATTCTTCAGCATGTCCAGGTATTCAAGTGCCTGGAGTCACAGGACACTGGCCGTGTCTGCATACTAATGTGATAGAATTCTGTAGATGTAGAATTAAATAGCTAGATTGCTTAATCTAAGGGACAGAATTCTGTTATATCATAATAACTTATAATTGTTTCCCTGGCGAGTCTGAACTTTCAATGACCTACGGATGAAGAAAAATCAATAATTGTCATACTAGGATTTCACAGGTCATGTTTTTAACCAGTAAGACAGAAATCTCATGAAAAAGTGACTGTTGGCTCAGAGTAATGTTAAAAACAGTCACAACAAAGTCAGCCGCGCAGAGCTGCGCCGACCTGCACAGCGCGGGCGGTTGCTGTTGCGCAGGCCGACCGTTCTTTTGGCGAAAAAGCGCTCTCGAGTTCCGTGCGTGGGGAGACAGGCTTTCGCTCCCTTCCCGGACGGCGAGAGTTAAGGTGTTTCGATGCAGAAGCAAGTGGTTTGTCCGTCGAGCGAAGCATGTAAACGGCTAGCCAGCCAGGTTCGTGATAACGATGTATTTACGGTTTTGTCGACCGATGGTCTCGAAATTGGCCCATCTCTCGCAAAGAGTATCGGGTCTGCAGTATGTAACGTGTGTTGTTTGTGGGTGGCCAGGCTTTCTTTTCCGCTCGTTAGAGCAGAGAGAGCCGCCCCCGCCGGTTAAAGGAAATGAAACGCCGCCGGGGTCGAAAGGGATCCGCTCTGAGCAGAGCGCTGTCTCCCTTGCCCCGCGTCGGTCTGTCGGCAGATATCCGACAAAGGTTCGGTGAAGAAAGCTATCTGGTTGATCCTGCCAGTAGTCATATGCTTGTCTCAAAGATTAAGCCATGCATGTCTAAGTTCACACTGTCTCACGGTGAAACCGCGAATGGCTCATTAAATCAGTCGAGGTTCCTTAGATGACACGATCCTACTTGGATAACTGTGGCAATTCTAGAGCTAATACATGCTTACCAAGCTCCGACCCTCGTGGAAAGAGCGCTTTTATTAGTTCAAAACCCGCTGTTGGCGAGATCTTCAGCTGCCGTGCGTGGAGCGGTGCTCTTCCCGGCCAATGAAGAAATTTGCAAATGAGGTTGCCGCGCAGCATCACTGCGGAAAAGGTGGTTGAAAGAATAAAGCGAAGCATATAGTCAAATCACGGCACCTCTGGTCTGGAGGTCGGCCACGTCCTGAGTGCAGTCATATCGGGTGAAATGCATGAACCGGCTTGTCCCAGAGGTTAAGTCACTGCTGGCTTGACTTTTCAAATGCCGCGCGTGGAGTGAAGCTCCTCCCGGTTAAGGAAGTAAATGCGGAAATAAAGGTTGCTGTGCAGCACCGATGGGAAAAGGTGGTGGAAAGTGAATTTTAACCTGGTATGTCCAGTAGTATCGCTACGAGAGCTATACCACGGCACCTCTGCTCTAGAGGCCGCCTACGTCCGAAATACACCTACACTGGTGAAATATGCCTAAACCGGCACACACCAGGGGTGGAACTCGATGGCTAGACATGTCATGCCACCTCCGCTCTAGAGGTCGGTAACGCCTGATAAACACCCATACTGGTGAATTTTGCCTAAACCGGCTCATACCAGGGGTGAATCTTGAAGGCTATGAATGTCACAGTACCTCTGCCCTAGAGGTCGGTCCCGTCCCAAACATGCCCATACTGGGAAATGCCTAAACCGGCTCAACCCAGGGGTAGAAGTCACTAGTGGCGAGGATTCGTCCTCCTGGACAAAAGCTCCATCCTGGTCACAACTAGGAAGGGTAGCGGCCACGACCGCAAAATGCTGAAGTCGGAGACACTGGACCAGGGAAGTCTAGATAGGCAACCACCTCTCACCCGGCGGGGATGTCTGCGTATCCTAATCACGCTGAGGTTTTCCGGTGAGAAAGTCCAACCCTGGACTGGATGGGCAACCACCTCTCACCCGGCGGTGATACACAGGTATCTCAAAACACGTCGAGGTTTTCCGGTGAGAAAGTCCAACTCTGGCCTGGGTGGGCTAACGCCTCTCACCCAGCGGGGATGCACTGATATTCCTAACACGTCGAGGTCTTCCGGTGAGAAAGTCCAACCCTAGACCAAACTGGTGCAATGAAAACCACGGTGTCACGCAATCCCGCTTCCGAGACCCACCAAGAATACAGGCTAAAGCACTGTGATACTCTGAACCCCTTGTGGTCCTTTTGTGGAACTCGTGTGGTCTATTTTGGACCACACAGGGGACCACGGGACCTAACGAGGACCACATGCGTGAATTCAGTAGGTTCACAGTGCGGTTTTTGGTGGTAGAAGTGAACGAAGAAGAAGAAGAAGAAGTCACAACAAACTGTGAATTTGGGCACATAGATTATTTGCTAGAAACTAAGATTTCTCAGTAGCTGAAGGTTAAGAAAACAGTGTTTCTCGTGGAAAGGTTGTGACTTCTCGAGACAGTTTCCAGATGGGGCTGAGAAAATTGGAGTCATATAAAAGAAGTAGAGGTGACCAAGCAAAATTATGAGTGATGATTAGGATTATGTAGAAACCAGTAGGTTACATTAGCATGAGGACTACCTAGGAAGATGGTCATGTTTGATCAGTGTGTTCAGAATGTTTGTGAAAGGGAGATTTTTATGGGCTTGTTCAGTCAGTTTTTTAATCATGACTTGATGTATTCTGGACTACGTATATAGTAGTTATTCAGTGATTTTGCCTCATGTAATGAAAGTAATAACTGCTGTCCTTCTTTAGGCCAGAACAGTAATGGCAGTTTGTTAGAGTAGAATGTGAGCTCAGTGTTTGTTGATAGCAGTTTTTTACCCTTTTTTGGTCTTATGTGAGCTGACTAGTTGTGTTTGCTGATGTGTGGATTGTTTTCCATTTGAGGTATTCTGATGTTCAGTAAGTATAACAACAACATTCTATTTGATTTTGAATGCTGGTAGTCCTAATCTAGCTATAAGAGTTTTACACTCCCTCCCCACATGGCAAACTGAGTTCTTGCGGGGAGTGGAGTCTGTCACATGTAAATTCTTGAATCTCCCATCCTCATCAGTCACCTTCCATTTTTCTCATAATTAAATTTGTTGCCTAGTTGTACAACTACCTTCTTGTTGAATGACTCAACACTGTTATAAGTTGGTTTTGTTGGAAGATTGGCTTTGATTTCTCCAGAGCTGCTATTGTCTAGTGGTGGAGATGAGAGCCTGGGTGTCAGCTATTTCTATGTGCATAAACAGGAAACATGTGTATAAACTAGTAGAAGAGGATAGTACAGATCAACCTTTAGAATCTAACTTCTTGAACAGTAGTTCTAAATATATCAGTTCATTCCACTAGACCCTTGACATTTAATGGCAGCACAGTTCAACTTGTTCACTAAATTTATGAATCTCTTCCCCTCTGCTTTACTAAGTGATTCAATAAGTATGATCCAGAAGGTCAAGGAAGGTTCTGTATGCAGGCAGTGGCTTGACTCACTGTAGAAATCAACAATTCGCAGAGTCACCTTCATCTATGTCCCTGGGCATGCAGGCATCCAGGGAAATGACAGAGCTGATAAGTGCCATCATCGCAGATGGACAACCACTGGATTGAGCTGATATTAACGTGCTCTGAAAGATAGGCAGAGTGGAGGAGAGCACCAAATCCACACCACTACTTAGTCTGAGAGAGCTAGAGGTACAGATTGGCATGGCCAGGAACAAGAGGCATTCTGAAATGTGAGGGAAACACGGTTTCTGAAATTTGTGTTGAAAGCTGCAAAATGCAAGTTTGACATAGTTAAGGCGGCAGTATATGCCAAAGTCAGAGCATGAGATGGGTTCTCCTTTTGTGAAATGACTTTAAAGCAGTAAGGTATCAGGTTACGATATGGAAATGCTGCTGAAGATGCATGAACACAGCTGAGGTGAGTAACAGTAAAAGATACATATTATCGTCATATTGCCACAGTGGCATTTACACCAAGTGAGAATGTGAGCAAGATTGACACAGTTGAAGCAGCAGTATATGCTTGTTAGTCCACCTATATGGAATGTTGCTGAAAACGTGGAAACAAGGCTTTAGCATGGTGGGGTGGTAGAGTGTAGTGTTATGTTTTGAAACCTGGGGGGGGGGGGCCCTTGCTTTTGTGGGTGAGGAGGGGGAGTGTCAGGAGAGTTGGGAACTTGAAAATTTGAGTTTGGGTTTGTGAGTGGTTCCATTGTCATTTTTCTTTCTTGGGATGGTTTTTTTTTCCTGGGGCCTGGCCATGTGGTGTGGTGCTGTGCTCTGTTGCTTTACTGTGCTGAAAATGTGCAAATATAAGAGTGGGGAATAGTGGCAAGATATCTATTACCGACACAGGGGAAGTTGGTGTAGAGAAGAATTAGCCACAAGGGTACAGAAAAGGGTGGATCAGATAACAAGCTGGTGTGAGGATAACAATGTGGTGACAAACCCTGAAAAAGCCAGCATCCTGTGGTGCTCATTAAGTAAAAGAATTGTAAGATCTGAAGTTCCGATTGTGAAGTACCAGGGACAAGGTATTAAGAGAACATATTTCATGCAGTATCTAGGGATCACATTTGATTGATCTTTTACCTTTGCACAACATGTGGACAATGTAAAACAAAAGGCCAGGAAAGCGTTGGGAGCAGTTAGGTTAATGGCTGCAGCAAACTTGCATACTCTTTTCTTGATGATGTTAGCTGGTCAAGTCACTATTAGAGTATGGTCTAGGCCTGCTCACCCTATCAAATGCACAGCTGAACAGTCTAGAGTGTGTACAGAATGAGACAATGATAGTGGTCTTGGGTTGCACCAGGGATACTCCTGTAGCACCCATGTGCTTTCTGCTTGATATGCTGAGTGTGAGGTCAAAACGCAAGTATGCTCATGCAAAGGCATACATCAGAGTTGCTGGCATGAAGGACCAATTTCTCCATAAGCAGCTGCAGTTGATAAAGGTAAGACACATCAAATGAGGTAGATCCTGGATGGCTGAGGCTGAGGACACAATAATATCAATTCCTGATCTAGATGTGGTGTCTAAAGGCGATGAATGGTTGTGGGTACAGGACCGACCTCAGCTAACAAAGGTTATTATACAGAAGGGCCACGAATGTCGAGACTGGGCACAGTGAGCAGTTGAACTTTGGGTTAAAGATCTCATTCAGCATCACTGTAGGTCTTCTGATATGGTAATATATGCAGATGGCCTGATGTCTTGGAATAGTACAAGTGGTTGGGGTTTTGTTGTATACTGCAGTGGAAGAGTAGTGGAAAAGAGTTCGGAAGCCTCTAAGTCACCACATCAAGCATGCAAATGTAGATTGAGGCTGTTGGCAGTGATAAAATGGCTGTTGCCCATGATGTAGTTCATGACATCACTGCAACGGTTTCACAGAGTATGCTCTGTAGGATTGAGGAAAAAATTGCTTTGACAAGAATGGGATCATCTGTTAAGGCAGTCAACTGTAATGAGTCTAACATAGTTTTATTTCCAGGGCATGCGGGAGTAAATGGCAATGAAGTGGACAGGCCAAAATAAATGACAGAATGAGAAAGGACAAGGGTGACATTGCTAACCTGTATTGGAAATACTGTGGGAAAATGAAGAACAGGAATAGAAGAACAACATAACTGTGAAGCAATTGCTGGAGCTATGGCAAATTAAAGGTGCTGTAAGGAAATCTGAACTGCATGGCAGAAAACGCATCGTAAAGAACCAACACTTGATGGGAACTATTAGCAAACATATTCTTGGATGGACACTGTGGCATGCTGCGGAGCATATTTCCTGAATGCAATGATGTCAGAGTCTGATTCTGAACCCTTGAGGGGACTTGCCAACCAACACAGGACGGGCACTATCGGTCGCAGGATGCTGATGGATAACTTGAGCGGGAGAAGGAGGCAATCTTAGCACCTATAGACATGTCTGGAGTGCAATGATGATGACCCAAACCATAAACTGTTCCTGTGGCACTCAAAGAAGAATGGGGCAAACATGCATCTTCTGGAAATGGCACAAAACACGTTCACGTTCCATTTCGATCCAAGCATGGTGATGAATATCTTACATCTTACAGCCTTCCCATGCCGTTAAACGTTACACAGGGCCTGCATAGTTGTTTGCCAAGTTTTCCTGTTTTCTGCGAGTTTTTCAACTTCATCAAGCAACTTCATCAAGGGATGTTATGCCCACTAAACTTTCTTCTCTTAACAATGTCCTCTTCAGAGTTTCACGTGGTCGACCTCTTTTTCTTCGGCCTGTTGTGCTCCACTCGATAGCTTGTTTCGGTGCTCTCTAATTGCTTCTTCTCATCACATGGCCTACATATGTCCATCTTCTATTTCTGATCACTCATGAGACAGGTTATTGTTTGCTTATTTGTCTTATCTCTGTGTTGTTCTTAAATTCATTCCAATTTAAACCAAGTATTTTCCTGAGGCATTTGTTTTCAAAAGAGTCTAATTTTTTGTCTATTTCTTTAGTTGGTGATGACTATGGGATCCCCATATTCATATATTGTGCCCACTGACCTTTCTGGAAAATGAAAAGTTGCTTCATCACAAAAAATTATCTGTTCTTACAAACCCTCATCCGCCATCGAGAATGTCACATAAGACACGATCGAGAAGGTTTGGTGAGAACGGAAGTACTACCTGGAATCTGCGTGCCACACATGGGGCACACATCGAATGCATTTCAGGGTCGGTATGAAACTGTAAACACTCCTTTTTCAAACAGTGGTAAGATCATGTATTTCTGTTCAGTGTTGGTGAAAACAAACTTGACCAATAATTTGTGTACACCCTGTATAATGACATATTTTACTCTGAGGATACATTTACAAAGAGGTTAGTCAAAATGTCTTATTTTTTAGGTAATTAGAAGAACAATATAACTGCTTCTTACAGGTGAAAATTGTATAATGAAATGTCGATGACCCTGCCAGTAAACACTAAGGACAAACTGAGTTTCATTGGTCTTTTTGTTTTTCGACTCTCGTACGAGGTAATCACCATCATTAGCCAAAAGCCGCTGCACTTCTTCTCTAGGTAAAACACCATGGAACCATTCTTCATCTGCAATCCTATTTTTCGCTTCTGATGCATCTAGATCCTGAAAAAGAAAATTATGTTCAAGGGTAAATATGCAAGTGTACATATGGCAACCTCTAGAATAGCATAATGTGTGAATCTAAGAACATATCTGGAGATCTTCTAATTGTATTAGATCCTTGAACATTTAATCCTTAAAATGACGATAACTTTTACATTTATGCATACACAACAGCATATATGACTGAAATCACATCTGCCATTTTCATTACATTACTATGTTTCAATAGTTAACCTTGAATTTCACAACTAATTTTTTTTAATCATCACTGCAGTAAGAATCTTACACAGTAATACAGTGGACCCTCGAAAGGCGAACGGTCTGACATTCAAACAACCTGAAACGTGACCAAAAAATTAGAAGGAAACCTAGTTTAAATCTTGAACACAAATTCAAAAGCCATCTAAAACAAATGCAGCCACCCAAACGAAAACAAAGAATCACACTGTCAGTTGTCCCATTGTGAGCATCTACCAAATTCAGTGTGTGTTTTCTATGTGTATTTTTATTGTGATTTCTTTGCATTTTTTCATTTTGTTTTTAAAATTATACATTTATAATGGCACCAAGGAATATTACTAGCGCTGAAAACCCCAAGAGGAAGAATATAATGACCATGATAAGGAGCTATTCAATAAACTAACATGGGGAAAGGGGTAAAATCCCTTATCACTAAAAGAACCCCTGCAGTGAAAGAAGTAGAGAAACTTCTGTTGCTGTGGATAACTATCAGATTTTGGAAAAATGTAAGGCATTGTCATAATTAACATTTTCATAGTGTTAATGCATGGCTTAATGCTTATTAGCATTATTATACAGGTTTAAATAACTAGTTTTTTTTTTTAAACTTAAAATGTTTTATATAATGAGTAAGTTTTGGAGGTCTAAAACTGATTAATTCAATTTACATTATTTCTTATGGGGAAATTAAACTCAAAAGTCGAACAATTTGAAAAAAAGTCAAACTGCCTTCTGGAATGGATTATGTTCAAATTCTAAGCGTTCAATGTACATCACTTTCATTATCATAAATTCCTATAACTAAGCTAGCGATAGCTATTTATTCATCATTCAGTTCAGTTTCTACCAATTCAGAAAAATATCAATTCTGAAAGAATAAGGTCACAAAAGTAACAAAAAAAATACACATATATAATTTTTTTCACACTACTTCTCATAATAAATCACAGTTCACACATACTGCTGATTCTGAATAAAAATTATAGACCAATGCCATTCCACAACAGTCAAATGAGCACTGGTCACTTGTCACAGTGAGTCATTTCCACATTGTTTTCCCACTTTGGTGGTATGGAATAGAGCAAAAGGAGAGTAAGATATAAAAGCTACATAAAATGCACTAAATTCTCTTTTTGTTCACACTGTGCTGAAATGTAAGGAAAACTGTTAAATCATGACAGTCCACAATGCATGCTTTCTTTACAAAGAACATGTAATGATCCTCAATCAGTGAATTCATCAGAGAATGGCACTTCACTACGCTATTGCCAGTTGTAAGTAAACAAAATATATTTTTAAAAATTCTCTTTACTTCATTTACTTTATTCCAGGCTTAAAGAGTGATGTCATTATATTATTTGTCATCATTATATTGTCAATGTTTGGTTGCCAGGAATGTATGTCTGACTTCCCATTGATTTATAAAATCATGTCTATTTATGCCAATTCCAATTAATTCGGTTCATTCAATAATTTCTGACTACAGAAATTAATGCATAAAACTGTACTTCAGGAAATATTCTAAATATCAGGCAAATGAGATCACTCTCCTTAGATCTAGGCTGTGTTGGTGGCAATGGAATGGCTAGTTGCTCATGATGTGGATAATGGTGTCACTGTGATGGTTTCATAGAGTATGCTTCATAAGATTGAGAGAAAATTGTTTTGACAAAAATGGGTTCATCTGTTAAGCCAGTCAACTATAATGAGCCTAACATGGCTTTATTGTTCAGGGCATGTGGGAGTATATGGCAATGAAGTGGCAGACAGACTTGTTGGACAAGCTCATGTAAAATAAATGACAAATTGAGAAAGGACAAGAGCAACATTGCTAAAGCTGTATTGAAAATACTGTGGGAAAATGAAGAACAGGAATGGAAGAACAACATAATTGTAAAACAATTGCTGGAGCTAAGGCAAATTAAGGGTGCTGAAAGGAAATCTGAACTGCATGGCAGAAAACACATTGTAAAGAATCAACACTTAATGGGAACTGTTAGCAAACATACTTTTGGATGAATGCTGTGGCATGTGGTGGAGCAGATGTGGGGGCTGTCCTGAATGCAATAAGAGTCTAATTCTGAACCTCTGAATCCTCAGATCTGCTTATTGCTTAAACTAGAAAGTATGCTGTTTTGAGGAAAAAAACATTTGTGGCCATGCATGAAGAATCTTTTGAACTATTTTAGTTAGACATGTGTATGTGTGTGCACGTGTGTATGTGTGTGCACTAACACATGTACACATAATTTAATTTTCTTCAGTCTTTCAATACCTGTAAAGCTGAAGTCCAAAGCATAACACTGTGTTGCCCTGACTTAGGTTTGCAAAAGCACTGATTAACTGCGCAGGACTGTGCAAGATAAGAAAATTAATTCTTTTATAGTGGTAGCTGACAGAACTAACACTGATATAAGACTATTATATGACTGTGCCATTTTAGTGTGGACATTTAACTTTTTTTTTTCCATGGATACTTGGCTGTGACTTTTTAGCTTGTGTTATTTTCTTAAGTTGATTACTCACCACCATCTGACCTTGTTCTCTCATTTTCAACATAGACAACCTAGATTCTGGCCCATTAGTATTATTCACAAAAAGCTCAGATCTGTAACAAAAGGAAAAGGTGATTAAATTTTGGTAGATTTCCTCATGACCAAAACTTCAGGAAACTCCACTCTCCTTGCATTGTGTTATTTTGATAATTTTAAGTACTATTAATCATTCAGGCTGAGTGCCTTGTTCTTGCTACTCAATGTCTGTATTACATTCACATTTACAATTAGATTTAAACTGTGAAAAGTGTTTCAGAACTTTGATTCTAAATAATCTATAGTTTATGCTTTAAAAAAGCACTGAAATTTGCACTGATATATATATATACATATATATATATATATTATATATATATATATATATATATATATATATATATATATATATATATATACACTATTTTGAATTTCAAAGCATTGGAGATGAAGACTTGAATTGATTGACTCTGACTCAAGTACAACCTTAAAGATTTCACTTCGACTCAACTTGAAGATGAAGAACAGCAACCTGGACTTGACATTTTTAGTCAGTCAACTTGACAACATCTACTTTATATAGCATAGTATAGGTAAGACAATGCACGTTTTAATAGTGCCAATGTCATGTGTGCTGTCATAAACAGGCATATCTAATCTGAATCCATGAATGAATGAACTTATTTTTAAAGAGTGAAAAAGTTGGGTATGTAGACCTATCTGGTATATGGTCTGTCGAGCTTTACCTCATGCGTGTCTTCTCGCTGTAAACAAAGTAATGGCCAGAAATGAGCACAGATCATGCAACACTGGCACAAAGGCACCAATAAATTTAAGGATTTGCATGAAAAGTCTTTGACACGTCAATAACATGACCATATTATCAAAAGCATCTTGTAAAGTAAGAATGATAGTTGGATTTGTGTTACAACTTTCAAATATACAGGAAGGGTGCCCATGTGCTTTTATCCCTACAAGTAGAAGGAACTGACAACAAAGAAATTCAGAAAGCAAAAACTATGTTTTTATGGTATAATTATGGTATATCAAAGATTAATAATGTATTTCAAATAGATTTTATTATAGTTTAAAATAAATATGAGTAAATTACTACTGAGTATTTGATAAAGTGAAGAATAAAATATACTGTGTTATTTTTATTTACTTTATTTTCACAACATACAACCCTTTGCTATAGCAAACTGTTGAGATGGTGAAAGGAACCAAGAGTCACTCTGCTTTTTTTATTCATAGACTTGAGACTTGACTTGACAGTCTACTTGAAACTGCTTCTAGAGTGTGATCTGAGACTTGCCATGCTGCAAAGACTTATGTGAACCACATTACACCTGCAGACCCATATTTTCTATGTGCCATATTTGTCAGCAAGAAATGCTTATCATGAAACTGAGCCCATGAAGGTTGTGGATGAAAGCCAGCCACTGGAAGTCCCCAGCCCGACTGCAAATCTCCTGGAACCTAAACACAAGATGCAAATAGGCAGCTGGAATGTAAGAACACTTAACCAGACTGGAAAACTAGCACAAACCATCAAGGAAATGCACAGATACAAACTAGACATACTAGGAATACAAGAATCAAGATGGACAGGACAAGGCAGAAGGAAATTAACAAAACAGCACACGGAAGATACAATAATATGGTCAGGTAAAGAAGATCATCATGAAGGAGTAGTAGCATTGATTATAACAAAAGAAGCATCAAGAGCATTGCTGAAGTGGACCCCTATAAATGACAGATTATTACATGCATGCTTCAACTCAAGATTCACGAAGCTGTCTATTATAGTTCGTTATGCACCAACAGAAGCAGCTGAAAAGGAATTAAAAGAAGATTTTTACAACAGCCTCCAAGCCACAGTAGAAACAATACCCAAGCATGATATGCTACTCATCTTGGGCAACTTCAATGCAAAAGAAAGTAGGAGAGGGAAATGAAGATAGAAGAAGAATCATGGGAAAAGAAGGAATCAGAGAAATAAATGAAAATGGAGAAAAACTGTGCAGTTTCTGTGAAGAAAACATGATGACCATCAGAGGGACAATTTTCCAACATAAAAACATCCATAAAGTGACTTGGAGGTCCCCAGATAAAACCACAGAAAACCAAATCGATCATATACTAATAAATAACATGTGGAAATGGTCACTACATGATGTGCGAGCAAGGAAAGGAGCAGATGTAGGAAGTGATCACAACCTTCTGGTAGCAAAAATAAAACTAAAATTAAGGAAAGCCACAATCGGAGAACATAGAACGATACATTTTTATACAGGAAAACTGAAAGACCAGCAAACAAGGAATGAATTCTCAACAGTACTTAAGAACCGCTTCAGGGTCTTACAAGACGAAGCGGAAATGTCCATACTAGAGTTCAATAAAACACTAAAGGAAACAGCAAAAGAGGTGCTGGGATATCGGAAACGGAGAAAAGAGGAATGGATACGCAAGACCACATGGGAAAAGATAGAGCAAAGAAAAGAAATCAAGAAAAAATTACTGAACACCAAATCACAAAGGCTAAAAGAACAAGTTTTAAGTAATTATGCACAAAAAGACAAAGAAGTAAAAGAATCATGCCGTCAAGATAAACGTCAATACTATGACAACTTAGCAGAAGCAGCAGAGAAAGCAGCATACGCAAATGACATGAAAACCATATACAAAATCACAAAGCAGATGACAGGTAACTTCAGCACAAGATGTGAGAGTGCAATAAGGACACTAAAGGGACAACTGGTCAGTGGAGAAAGAGAAAAAATTGAAAGATGGAGGGAACACTTTAACACCTACTAAACAGAACACAAGCAGTACAAACAATAGACATACCTGAACCAAAAACGGAACTAAACATCAATACCAGACCAATAACAATAAATGAAGTAAAGGAGGCAATAAAGAAGCTAAAGTTAGACAGGGCACCAGGTGAAGATGAAGTGACTGCTAAGATGTTGAAAGCAGAAGAAACAGAAACACCAAAACAACTTTGCCGGATACAACAACAAATTTGGGATCTAGAAAAAGCCCCAGAGGAATGGAAAACTGGGCTTATAGTAAAAGTACCAAAGAAGGGTGACCTCAGAGATTGCGGGAACTGGAGAGGCATTACCCTACTGCCACTCACCAGTAAAGTATTTTGCAGAATAATCAACAGAATTGTACCAGCACTTGAGGGAAAACTTCGGAAATAGCAGGCAGGATTTAGGAAAGTAAGATCATGCACAGACCACATATTTGTACTTAGACAAATATTATAGGCAAATTATAGGCAAAATATAAACAGGCAAATGAGTGGCATAGCACAACATATGCATTGTTTATAGATTTTGAGAAAGCCTTTGACAGTGTCAACAGAGATGCACTGTGGAAAATCCTAAGATGGCATGGCCTCCACCATAAGATAGTGAATGTAATCAAAGCCCTATACAAGGGTTTTCAGTGCAAAGTGATCTGTGGAGAACATACCTCCAGCAGCTTTAGGGTACAAACAGGAGAGAAGCAGGGATGTGTACTATCACCAACATTATTTATCTTGGCAGTAGACTGGTTAATGAAGGAGGCAACATCAGACAAACGCAGAGGATTACAATGGACCCTTGACACAGTGCTAGAGGACCTTGACTTTGCGGATGACATTTGTCTACTATCAAGCAGCCACAGAGATATGCAAGATAAAATAAACAAGCTAACTCAGAAGGCAAACAACATAGGACTAAAGATCAATGTAGGAAAGACAAAGTTAATGAAGCAAAATGTGAACAACAGAAATGTACTCAGAGTAGATAGCAAGTTAGTGGAGGAAGTCAATGAATTTGTATACCTTGGCAGTAAAGTAGTAGAAAATGGAGACAGCACAGAGGACATCAACAGCAGACTTACTAGAGCAAACCAGGCTTTTGCAGTGCTGCAGACTATATGGAAATCTAAAAAACTAAGCATGAATACAAAAATCAGGATATTTAAGAGTAATGTTCTAAGTGTATTACTTTATGGAAGTGAATGCTGGAAAATCACCAAAACCATAGAAAACAAGTTGAATTCTTTCCAGACTAAATGTTACGAAGAATTAAAAAAATATTTTGGCCAAACTCCATAAGAAATAACATCTTGTTAGCAGAGATGCAGATGAAGCCACTGACAGTAATTATTGAGGAAAGACGCTGGCGATGGTTGGGACATGTGCTCCGAATGACTGATAGCTCACTACCAAAAACAGCACTAAGCTGGACACCACAGGGGAACAGAAGTAAGGGTAGACCAAAAGAGACATGGAGAAGAACAACAGAGAGGATGCTGAGCAAGAGAGGGCTCACCTGGGCAAGGGCAGAAAAAAAGGCAAAGGACAGGCATTTGTGGAAAACCCTTGCGGAAGCCCCATGTGCCCTAGGCACTTAAGGTTCAGAGAGAGAGAGAGAGAGAGATATTTGTCAGCCTACAAAAAGTCTGTTTATCTGTGGTTATATAAGTTCTCTAAATATCTATGTCCCTTAGCATTTGCATGTCACAGTGGCATGAACTGTTCGTGCTTTCACACTGCCAGACCACCAGAGCATTTTAGGTAGTGATAACAGCACCTATCACCTATGTGGTTACCGGTCCCCTGGAGAGAAAAGAATAGAACCACCACCACCTTCCATGCATGTCGTAAGAGGCGACTAAGGAGGTTGGGGGATAGGCCAACGACCTGTTTTCTGTAAAAAAAAACGGAGCATTACAGAAACACAGAGAGGAAAACCTGGAAACTTTGTCTTGGAAAAGGAAGGGACTCTGATATCAGAGCGTATGACGTTGTGCAGTCAAAGCTGAAAGGAAGCTGCAGAACAGACATCTCAACTGAATAGAATGACACCTTTTACAACTGCATGTTGGAATGTTAGAACAATGTATGAAAGTGGAAAGGCTGCCATGATAGTGAGGGAAATGAACAGATATAATATAAAGATAATGGGGCTCAGCGAAACACGCTGGACAGGAACAGGTAAGCTTAGACTAGCAACAGGGGAGACAATCCTATTTTCAGGTCACCAAAACCCAGATGCAACACACTCAGAGGCCATGGCGCTAATGCTATCCAGAGAGTCCCAGAGAGCATTGATGAGCTGGGAGGCAGTTAGCTCAAGGATAATTACAGCCTGCTTCTCAACAAAGAAAAATGATATTATTGTATCATTCAGGTATACGCGCCAACAAATGATGCAGAAGAGGTAGTAAAGGACGAAATCCACAACACATTGCAGGAAATCCTAGGGCAACAAGGCAACAAACACATAACAGTTCTAATGGGGGACATCAATGTAAAAGTAGGTAAGATCAACACAGATTATGATAAAGTAATGGGTCAAAATGGATTAGGAATAATGAACGAAAATGGAGAAAGGCTAGCAGATCTATGATGCTCAACAACCTTGTCACTGGAGGAAGTATATTTCCACATAAAACTATACACAAAGCCATGTGGGTATCACCAGATCATGTCACTGGGAACCAGATAGATCATATTTGTATCAGCAGAAGCTTTTGCAGAACACTGTAAGAAGTCAGAGCGAAACGAGGTGCAGATGTTGCTTCTGACCACCATGTACTGATAGCTAAACTGAGAATGAAACTGAAAAAGCACCACAAAACAGAGACTGCAAGGAAAAGATATAATATGGTACTGTTGGAAGACCCAGAAACTGCAAAGAACTTTAAACTGAAACTGAGCAATAGATTTCAGGTTCTGCAGGAGTTATATGAAGAAGATATACCAGATGTGAACATTGTGTGGAATAGTGCTAAAGAAATGTGGAGCAAATCATGTGAAGAGACAGTGGGATTTAAGAAACCTCAGCATAAGGAGTGGATTACATTGGAAACACTGAAGAAGATAGACAGAAATGAAAGCAAAAATAAATGACAGTAAAACAAGAGCAGCAAAGGCCTCAGCTCAGATAGAATACAATTTGATCCATAAAGAGGTTAGGAAAAGCATAAAGAAAGACAGACAGGCCTATTTTGATAATATGGCAGGACAGGCAGAAGAGGCAGCTGGTAAAAACAATATGATAGCTCTGTATGAAATCACCAAGAAGTTAGCAAATAGACCATGTAGGATAGAAAAGCCCATCAAAAACAAGGAAGGTAAGGTGATAACAACAGAAGAAGAGCAGATGCAAATATGGGTGGAATACTTCAGCAGAATCCAGCACCAACAGAAACAGAGGAGATACCAGCAGCAGAGAATACTCTAATCAATGAAGAACCACCCAGCAAGCCCAAAACTGAACACGCTATCTCAGAGTTGAAGAGAAATAAAGCACTGGGTCCAGTTGGAATTGTAGCAGAAGTGCTCTTAGCAAACAAAGAAATAACAACTGAAATACTACTCTTACTATTTAAGAGGATTTGGGAAGAAGAGAAGGTCTTAGGGGACTGGAAGGAGGCTCATCTCATAAAACTCCCTAAGAAAGGAGATCTATTAGAATGTAAGAACTATAGAGGCATCACCCTGCTCTCAATACTCAGCAAGGTCTTCAGCAGGATTTTGCTAAATTGAATTAAAACATCAGTTGATAGTAAATTAAGAGAAGAGCAAGCAGGTTTCAAGCAAGGAAGATCCTGTACTGACCACATTGCTACAATCCAAATAATAGTAGAACAGTCAATGGAGTGGAATTCTTCTCTGTTAGTTACATTCATTGATTATGAGAAGGCATCTGATAGTTTAGATTGTAGAATGCTGTGGAAACTACTGGAACACTATGGTATCCCAGCCAAGATAACAAAGCTTATAAAGACCATATATGAAGGAACAATTTGTAGAACTGCACATGGAGGAATTCTCACAGAAAGTTTTAAAGTGGAAACAGGTGTGCGGCAGGGATGTTTGCTATCACCATTCCTATTTCTTCTAGTAATTGATTGGATTATGAAAACTACTACACAACGAAAAAGAAATGAGATACAATGGACATTGTGAAATCAATTGAAAGATCTTGACTTTGCAGATGATGTGGCACTTCTTACACACAGCCACACACAAATGCAAGAGAAACTTCAGATCTTGAGCAAGAATTCAGCTAAACTGGGACTACATATTAACATACACAAAACAAAATAATGAAAAGTAATAGTGCAAGCAATAGCCTTATGGTAATTGAGGGAGTGCCAGTTGAGGAAGTAGAGTATTTCACATATTTAGGCAGCATAGTGGATAAATATAGGGGAACAGAAAAGGATGTTAAAACAAGAATAACCAAGACAGAGGATACAAACATTCATGAACTACTGCCTGAGGAGGATTTTAAACATTAAATGGCAGGACAAGATCAGGAACGAGGAGGTCTGGGAAAGGGCAGGACAAGAATCTATGAACCTACAAATAATATCTAGGAAGTGGAGGTGGAATGGCCACACTTTGAGGAAACCCAATACTAGCATAGCAAGACAGGCAATGATATGGAATCCTCAAGGAAACAGAAAACAAGGAAGACCTATACTTACTTGGAGAAGAGAAATTATGACAGTGCTCAGAGACAAGGGGTACACATGGAAGAAAGGAGAGAATAATTTCAGAAAAAGGGATGACTACAGAGCCTTTATCCATGGTCTATGCTCTCAAGGGAGTGAAAGGCGATGATGATGATGACCAGCACCTATCCTCATTATCTTTATTTTCCCAGGGAAGCCTCAGGTATCCATTTCTTAAGGCTGGGTTGACACAAAAAACCATTACTCAGAAAGATAAACAGTCATAGTCTACAGGATGAAAATATTAAGAGTAATTTTAATCTGAAACTTACCAAACATTCACTGTACTCAGTGAGGTTGAGAAGACAGATATAGATGAATTATGGCATTCTTACGGCACAGCCATAATTACAGCAGCTAAAACAACAAGTAGAAAGGCATGGATATCAGATAACACATGGAAATCCATATGTGAAAGATAAGCAGCCAAATTAGCCATGTTGAATGTAAAGTCAGATCTTGGAAGAGATTTGGCAAAAGCAGCATTCAAAGAATTAGACGATAAAGTAAAAAGTTCAGCTAGAAGGGATAAAAGAGAATACATGGACATTATGGTGAAAGAAGCAGAGAAGGTAGCAAAAACAGGAGATGGCAAAACTCTATATAACATACAAAAGAGGCTAACAGGTACTATTGTATCCAAAGAAAGACCAATCCTTGGCAAAACTGGCACACTATTAATATCAAGTAAAGACCAAAAGCAAAGATGGACCAAACACTTCCAAGAAATATTTAATCCACCACATCCAAAAGAATTGGTAGACCTTGAAACTGACTTACCATTCCCACAACTAAATGTCAACCTAGAGAAATTACATTGCATGAAATTGAAACAGCAGTGAATCTAATGGCTAACAACAAAGCTGCAGATGAAGATGAAATAACAGCTGAAATGTTAAAAGCAATTAACACTGACAATATGAACCAACTACAGAGAATGTTTAATAAAGTTTGGAAAGAAGAAAAGGTCCCTTCTAAATGGAAAAAAGGAATCATTGTTAAAATACTGAAAAAAGGCAACCTTAGCGACAGCAATAATTGGAGAGGGGTAACTGTACTATCAGTTGTGTCAAAAGTATATTTCAGTTATTCTGATCAAAATTCAAGATATAGGGGATGCTTCAATGAGAGAAGAACAAGCAATATTTGAAAAGGGAGAAGCTGTCTCAACCAGATCTTTTCTCTAAGAATAATACTTGAAGAACATACTGAAAAGCAAAAACCATTAATCCTCAACATCATAGACTTTAAAAAGGTATTTGATAGCATACACAGAGATTCAATGTGGAGAATTTTAAGAATATATGGAATACCATCTAAGATTGTCAGCATCATTAGAAACCTCTACCTTGGATATGTTTGTGCAGCCAACACAGAAGAAGGAATGAGTGAATGGTTCGAGACTGAAACAGGCATGAAACAAGGATGTATATTATTTCCCTTGCTTTTGGAACTGCCATAAACTTCATAATGAAAAAATGTTGCACAGGTAAAAGGGCACTGATTGGGTACATGAGACACAAATGGAAGATCTTGATTTTCCAGATGACATAACTCTTATCAGTGACAATATGAAATCGATGCAGGAAAAAACAGATACCTTGTCTTCAATGACTAGTAAAATAGGACTTGAAATTAACAAGGATAAAACAAAAATAATGAAACTTCTCATTAACCACGAAGGACAAATATACGTAGAGGGAACAGCTGTTGAAGAAGTAAAACATTTTGCATATCTCAGCAGTTACACAGACCAGGATGATGACACCAGAAAGGAAGTCAGAATTTGAACTGAAAAAGCAGCACTGACCTTCAAGAATCTTGAGAACATATGGCATTCAAGAGTTATAAGCATAAAAACCATGTTAAGATTATTCAATTCAAATGTAATAACCACTCTCACTTATGCACATGAAAGCTGGAAAACAACTAAAGAAAGAGACAAGAAATTAGACTCTTTTTAAAACAAATGCCTCGGGAAAATACTCGGTATAAAGTGAAATGAATTCAAGAACAATGCAGAAATAAGACAGATGAGCAAACGACAACCTGTCTCATGGGTGATCAGAAAAAAGAAGATGGACATATGTTGGTCATGTGATGAGAAGGAACAATCAGAGGATCCCCAAACAAACTATCAAGTGAGTTTCACGCAGTCAACTTCCTTTTCTTCGGCCTGTTGTGTTCCAACACAATAGGCCGAAGAAAAAGAGGTTGACCGCATGAAACTCTAAAGAGGAGATTGTTAAGAGAGGCCAGTTCAGTGGGCATAACATCCCTTGATGAGATTGAAAAACTCGCCAAAGACAGGAAATCGTGGCGGACTATCATGCGGGCCCTATGTGACATTTAGCAGCATAGGAAGGATGTAAGATAAGATTAGGTTAATTTTCCAGCCTTTTCTATCCTTGAAAGTCACTTGAAAGCTTGATAGCTTCCTTGTCTAGGCATCCTAAGCAGTCTTGTCCTCTCAGTGTTCTCTAAACCTTCTTTCATCCACCTCCCTCCCCCCCCCCATTGTTTTCTCATTTTTATTAATTTGTGCCATCTGGGAAGCTTTTGTTTAGGCTATAGGTATCCAATGGGAGCAAGCTGGGGCCATCTGATGTTGTTTATTATATGGTACCCTTTAACAGTCTTCATTTACCTCATTTCTCAGCCAATCACATGTTTACACTTTGTGCTTACTTACATCTATCTCAGTGCACTCTGTGCCTGTCTTTCTCACAAGGAGAATTCTAAAAATGCTGAGAGTTTTAATTTTTCATCTATTTTTCATGTTTTTATCTTCTGTGTTGTTTTTGTATGTGATCCCTGAAAAAAGGCATTTGCCAAAATATTGGATTGTTGTATGCTCTTCATTTATACATGCTCATCTTTCTTTTATTCTTGTTTCTATCCACTTTACTCTCCCTTTTTATCATTTTGTAAAACTGAACCATACATCTACATCTACTGTTTTGGTTTTAGAAGGTTTTTTTTTTTAAAATGGCATTCACCAAGTTTTATTTGGGAGCATTCAAAACATCTGAAATGTTTCACCCCCTATATCTATATTTGTCTTATAAACTATTTTGAAGAAATTAATTAAGTCTGTAAAATATGATATTGCTATGAACATTTTGTTATAATCATTAACAAATATTTACTTCTCATAACGATGTCCTGTCTTCTTTCTGACTTCAAAATCTGTGGTGTCTTCACAGCTAACACTACTCTGCCTGTCAGATTCATCATCAACATTCAGGCCTGATTGGCTGTTGCTTCCTTTTATCACCTTCTTAAATGGATTCATCTTTGTCAATGATTTCAAGAAAGCTGCATCTTTAATTGCTCCTAGGGAGGTTGATGGCATTACTGTTGCAGAACTGGCATCAAGATGTGACTGCACAAACAAAACAAATATATAAGTAAACTTTATGAGTTAAACATCTTATGATGGATCAATAAAACTTTTTTTTTTACTGTAAGTAGAAAAGCAACTTTCATCATATTAACGTGAAAATCTGGTCCCAGAGGTTAAATGAAGGATATAGTAAACAGTGTAATCAGTAGTACAATACACTTGAATAGACAAAACACTGTCAGATTTGACAATCAGTGACCCATAGCTGACATGCTGGTGTCAGGGTTGGCAAATCATAGCTGACCAAGACCCTTCCCATCTTTCCATTAGTACCCCCTGTAACAGGCCTATCCTGGCTAACGAGCATGGATCGCTAAAGTCCCACAGGTGGTGGAATCTGCTAAAGAGGTACTGCATGTGCTCAGCTTGTTAGCTGCACCCAGGGACCCAAAAAAAGGCTGCAGTGACCCACTCCCAAGCTGACACAATGCTGTGACTCAACGTTTTCACAACAATAACTTGCTGTTCCAGGGATACTGAAGAAGAATAATTAAGCATATAAAATTGATGTAAAAAAAAAAAGGGGGAACTATCAATTCATGATACTATGTTTATGCTGGTTTTTAAATTAACTGTTACCGCCTCCAGTTACATTTTAAGTACTTATTTTTTTAATTTTGCCTTTATTTACTTCCGCTAAGACATCAGAAGCTTTTGGAGGCATAAGTGTATTAATAAAAACAAAAGAAAAATTTTAAAAATGCAATTCCAGTATATGAATCTTCAGCTAACCAAAATGAGAAAATAGGAGGTCACATGATTTCAGTAAAAATGATTCCAACAGATTTTTTTTAATCTGCATAATAAAACCATTTATAAATTAAGAACTCAGTTTTATATGTGACAATCAAGTGTACATGCTTTTCATTCATTCATTTGCATGTCCCTTGCGGAACTTTGCCTCCCAAACAGCACTCCAGTAGGCCTCTCGGTTGTGAGCAAGATGGCCTGCTGCTGTTGCATCCATTTGCAGATCGTCAACGATGTCTTGCAGCCATCTTCGTCTTGGTCTTCCTCTTTTTCTTTTTCCCATTATGTATCCTTCCAATACGGTCTTCTCTAAATTATCATGACGTTTAATGTGTCCAAAATATTTAAGTTTTCTCTCTTTAATCCTCTTCACTAGCCAGCCTTCTTCAATATTAAGCTCTTGTAGTATAGATATATTTGTTCTTTTTTGTGTCCACGATATTTGAAGAACTCTTCTGTAGCATTTACACTCAAAGGCATTTATGTGTTTCTCAGCTATTTTGTTAAGTGTCCAGGTCTCACAGGCATATGTTGCGATGGGAAAGATGCATGCCCTTAAAAATCTTATTTTTGTGGTTCTGTCTGCTCCTCTCCACAGATTCTTTATTTGTTTTACTTTCTGAAGAGCGACAGATGTCCTCCTTTTAATTTCCCTCATTGTATCTCCATTATTAGTTAGTAGTGATCCAAGATATTCAAAACTCTCCACTTCTTCCAGTTTTTCCTCATTGATATATATTTCAGTTGCCTTGTTTGTTTTGTCAGTTGTCATCACTTTAGTTTTCTTTGCATTAAGATAAAGGTTTTGCTCTTCGCTGTTCTTACAGACTGACATAATTAGTTTTTCCATTCCTTTTTGTGTTGTGGACAGTAACACTGTGTCATCAGCATATCTAATCTCTGGTATTTCATAACCTCCAATTGTTATGGCATCGTAATATTCTTTGTCTATATCTTCTCTAACATTCCTCATTATATTTTCAGTAAACAAGTTAAATAAGTAGGGTGACAATATGCACCCCTGATGGACCCCTTGTTTTATGTCAAACCAAGTTGTTGTTTCATCATTTATTCTTACTGCTGCTTGTTGGTCTAGATACAGCAGTGATGTTAATTGTATCAAATGTGTTGGAAATCCCATTTTTTCCATTATTTCCCAAAGTTTCTGGTGTTGTACACAATCAAATGCCTTTGAGCAGTCTATAAAGGATAAATATAGATTCTCATTAAACTCTCTGCATTTCTCTATTATTAATCTTAGATTGAATATATGATCTCTTGATCCTCTTCCTTGCCTGAAACCAGCTTGGACCATACTGACTTCTTCTTTTATTTTCTTTCGAAGAATTAAGAAGAAAGTAATAATAATTCAATAAAATAAAGACAATATAAAAGTAAAATAAGGTAAATGTAATCCTGTCATGCCTTAGAGGCACATAGGGATATGGTGTTAGTGCCTAAAGACAATATAGCACCAGTTAATTTTTTTTAATTACAGATTACATGAATTCTCACATGCATAAGGTACTTTGTCATTTTTGTTTTGTAACAAATAATAACAAAACCCATCTACATGGAGAGAGAAATAATAATGAAATTTCTCAATACTGGTAAGATGATAAAAAGAAGCAACTTATTAAGGCATCGATCTTCAAAAAATATACCTTACATGACAATAAATATGTTAGGAAATACCAACAACTAAGAGACACAACAATGTTTATATAAAACTTACCAGTATCCCAAATTCCTTGGTATCACAAGCTATTGGTATAGGATTTGATCCTAGTTTATCCAGTGGCTGTTGAATCAGGACTGCTAATTTTTCCAATTTTTTCAACTTGCCTTCTAGCTCTAATATCTCTCGTGTGTAGTTTTCTGATTGAGATTGTTTTTCTATGTAGCTGTGAGAAAAATTTATTTAAATTAAGAAAATATCAATTTTCAATGGCGGGACCAGTGTAAAAATGACTACAGATAAAACATTTTTCATGATATTTTCTAAATCTTTCATGTAAAAAAAAAAAGATTCCCATTAAAAAAAAAAAAAAGACACAAAAGTCACAAATGATTTTTTTACAATCCACTTCGATGTTCTTTTTCGACTATATCAATTACTCAATTCATAAATAATCACAGGAATTATTAAAGAGTTCTCATATTCTGTTTTTTTTTTTTTTAATTTTTAAAAATGCTTCCATATCAGACTAGGAGAATAAAATAAACAGTATAGTCATTCTGCAATTTTCACTATGTCTGTAATACACTTCCACCTTTTCCAAGACACTGCCTTATTTATATTTCTTTCATCCCTGTCCTTTCAATGTTTGTTATTTCTGATTCTGGCCTGCATTTGGGGACAACACAAAGCTGGATATAAACACACTCTCTTTAGTGCTCTCCTCTCAACACCTTTAGCTCAAATACAACTAAATACATACTTGTTCACATCATCAATAGCAGGATTTTCTCCCAATCTCAGAGACAGTCTCTTTACTTCTGCAGATAGTTTCTGTTGGTCTGTATTTATTCTTGAAATCTTCTCATTAGTTTCTGCAATTTCTTCCACGAGTTTTCCAAGTCTGAGAAATTAAATTTTAGTTTTCATAGTACTTTGTTTAACAGCAACCAAAACATTATTTGAAAATTTTGAAAAGGAGAATAAGTCCTGCAGATAAATTAATTATTCACAGCCGTACTGCATCTGACTCTCCTTCTGGAATAAATAACTTGTTAGATTAGAAATCAGAGTGGAAGAAGCACGCATAATGGTAGCCTTTGGTTAATGCTGGTTTCAGTTTGCACAGATCCACTAATACGTTTATTTGGAACTAGCTATAAAAATATAATAATATAAGCCATAAATTTTTCACTACCTGTCTAAATTACTCTAGAAAGTATATGATGCAGGTACCACTTGAAGAGCTCAGTCTGTTCACTGGTGACTCCATTACTTACAAATATAAAGGACATTTTTTTTTTTACCATAAAGTGTTAAAGTGTGCTTTTTTAGCATGTGAAAAATGCAATCTAGGAGGAAATGAAATCTTTAAATACAGTGTGGTGGAAACTTTACCACAGTTTGAGCCAAACTCCACAGGAATTCAGCCAGTAAACTGCAGAAGACATTTGCACACTGATGGTAGAAACATGATTGTGCAATACTACACATAAGGATTTAACTGAGGTTATATATGTTAATGTAACTGAAATGTTGGAAAGCTATAAACACTTTTCCAAAAAAAAAGCAATATAATCAATGTATAAAGTAAGTCAATATCAGGGGGAAAAAATGAAAGAAGATAATGAGACTTCTCTAAAACAATAAAAGCATGCATTCATTCTGACATACAGACTTCACTGTATGAAAATGATCATAACTGGAATTCTGGAATTCAAGTACACAGTGAAAGAATGTATAATGGTTTATTTGTGAGATTCTCAAAATCAAAAATTTGGTTCTGATGAGGGAAAAAACAAAAACTAAACCACTCACAGTTAGTTCTTCTTCTTCTTCTTCTTCGTTCACTTCTACCACCAAAAACCGCACTGTGAACCTACTGAATTCACGCATGTGGTCCTCATTAGGTCCCGTGGTCCCCTGTGTGGTCCAAAATAGATCACACGAGTTCCACGAAAGGACCACAAGGGGTTCAGAGTATCACAGTGCTTTAGCCTGTATTCTTGGTGGGTCTCAGAAGCGGGATTGCGTGACACCGTGGTTTTCATTGCACCAGTTTGGTCTAGGGTTGGACTTTCTCACCGGAAGACCTCGACGTGTTTGGAATATCAGAGCATCCCCGCTGGGTGAGAGGCGTCAGCCCACCCAGGTCAGAGTTGGACTTTCTCACCGGAAAACCTCGACGTGTTTTGAGATACCTGTGTATCACCGCCGGGTGAGAGGTGGTCGCCCATCCAGTCCAGGGTTGGACTTTCTCACCGGAAAACCTCAGCGTGATTAGGATACGCAGACATCCCCGCCGGGTGAGAGGTGGTTGCCTATCTAGACTTCCCTGGTCCAGTGTCTCCGACTTCAGCATTTTGCAGTCGTGGCCGCTACCCTTCCTAGTTGTGCCCAGGATGGAGCTTTTGTCCAGGAGGATGAATCCTCGCCACTAGTGACTTCTACCCCTGGGTTGAGCCGGTTTAGGCATTATCCCAGTATGGGCGTGTTTGGGACGGGACGGACCTCTAGGGCAGAGGTACTGTGACATTCATAGCCTTCAAGATTCACCCTGGTATGAGCCGGTTTAGGCAAAATTCACCAGTATGGGTGTTTATCAGGCGTTACCGACCTCTAGAGCGGAGGTGGCATGACATGTCTAGTCATCGAGTTCAACCCCTGGTGTGTGCCGGTTTAGGCATATTTCACCAGTGTAGGTGTATTTCGGACGTAGGCGGCCTCTAGAGCAGAGGTGCCGTGGTATAGCTCTCGTAGCGATACTACTGGACATACCAGGTTAAACTTCACTTTCCACCACCTTTTCCCATCGGCGCCGCACAGCAACCTTTATTTCCGCATTTACTTCCTTAACCGGGAGGAGCTTCACTCCACGCGCGGCATTTGAAAAGTTAAGCCAGCAGTGACTTAACCTCTGGGACAAGCTGGTTCATGCATTTCACCCGATATGACTGCACTCAGGACGTGGCTGACCTCCAGACCAGAGGTGCCGTGATTTGACTGTTTGCTTCGCTTTATTCTTTCAACCACCTTTTTCGCAGTGATGCTGCGCGGCAACCTCATCTGCAAATTTCTTCATTGGCCGGGAAGAGCACCGCTCCACGCACGGCAGCTGAAGATCTCGCCAACAGCGGCAGATGAGCTACCAAACGTGACACTCATCTACCCTAAGTAACTGGTTTTCAGGCGCCAGATATTCGCCCTCGCCCCTTCTCCTGTCAGTTTAAAACAGTTCTGCCACGGGAAGGCCAGGAGCTGGACTTGACTGCCAGAGGCTGTTTGTGGCGCGTTTGCAGTCCTTAGAACCTCACAGTTAGTTAAATGGTTAGTTAGGATGGACCATTGTCCATGCACTCTAGACACATCCTTAGATGCATCAATCTCCTCTTCAATACCTCCTTGCTGATTGCAACTATTCTGTGTTGGCTGACAATCCAACTTGAGCTTTCAATGAATTGTTCATTTTTTACCACCCCAAACATTCACCAACTCCATCATTCTTGACAATGACACTGATCTACAGTTGCCAGTGAAGTCCTGTTTGACCAATTAATCTTAGAGGACTGATGTCTGCTTGATCCACTGCCTGTATAAAAAGCAGCTCTGATCAGTGTCTACTGCAGCAGGAATATGTTCTTTGCATCTTCTGTTGAGTGTAACATGAACAGACAGAGCCATTTTGAACTCGGTAGTGTCCAGGATCTATACTCTCAGAAGGGCACACCTCACAGATTACATCCTCCACACAGCCCATCCACGATTTTCCTCTCTTGAGTCTGCTTCCTTCTGCTCTTACCAGTTCATTGTGGAGTGGGTGACTCATAGGCATATAACCTGAAAGTCTTGCAAGTTGACATCATTGCCTATTTGGAGACTAAAGTTCTAGTTCTGTCATAGTTTTTAAAAAAAAAGCATCAAGGAGAATAAAGATTTTTTAAACAAATAAAAATGCACTGATTATGTTTAAGAGGAAGAAAGAAATCAAAGCAATAAAGACAAACTGGAACATTAATCATTATTTATGATTATGCAATCTTATCCTGTATAAACAGCCAATTTTTCTTTTCAATGAGAACTAGATCAAAGAAATAGTAGAAAACCTCATTTCATTCAAAGACAACAACACATACTGTGAACAAAGACAGCATAAACTGTTAACAACAAAAATTAATCCTTCTCAAATGTTCAAAGTATCATCTCAAATATTCAAAGCAGGAAGGTGTGAAGTAGTAAAAAGTAGAAGACATGCAGATATATCTATGAAATAGTCAGTGACATTAAGAATGTCAAATGTATGAAATTAGAAAGTTATTATTAGACCACATATCATCACTACAGCTTTTCTAAAATCTGATAATGATGCACCTAAAACAGATAGAAACAATTTGAAATAATGATATGATCTTATACTGATGAAATTAATTTTTTAAAAAAACTTAATGACTGGTGGGCTTAATCCATACAACCTGAAACTAAATTAGATTTCAACCCCATTGTAAAAGCACACTCTGATATCATCATCATGAAACAGCAATGTGCTGAGAATATAGATGTGACCCTGCACACCATTATACAGCTCTTATGTAGAACTTGAGAAATGTTGAAATTCATTAATACTCATAATCTGCATTGACACTATGTGAAACCATGAAAAATGGTATTATTGTTTTTTTTTTTAAACGCAATCTCCGTGACTGCAATAACTGGAGAGGAGTGACCCTTCTATCACTTGCTTCAAGAGTATTCTGCAAAATCATTAGGAACAGAATCAAAGAGGTGGTGGATACTGTAATACAAGAAGAGAACCAGGGTTTAGAAAAGGGAGAAGCTGTATTGATTAAATTTTCACTCTAAGAATTATACTGGAGGAACATACTGAAAAGCAAAAAACTTCATCTTAAACTTCACTGACTTTAAAAAAAGGTATTTGATAGTATATACAGAAACTCACCGTGGAATATTCAGAGAGAGTATGGAATACCAAAATAAATCATTAGCATCATAAGACTTACGTACAACGGCTACATATTTAGCAATTAAAACAGAAGATGGATTAAGCAAATGGGTTCAGGTTGGAACAATGATGCATCCTGTCTCTCTTGCTATTTGGAGTAGCCATAGATTTCTTAATGAAAAAATACTGCACTAGAAATACTTGCACTGAATGGGTATTAGGGACTCGGAAAACCTTCATTTTGCAAATGATATAATGCTTATTAGTGGAAATGATGCAAGAAAAAGCAGATGCCCTACAGTTGATGGCTAGCAAAACAGGACTTGAGATCAACAAAGAAAAGACAAAAATAATTAAGAATCTAGTTGTGCAAGTCAAAAAAGTATATTTGGATGGAACAGTAATAGAAGAATTATGATATTCTGTATATCTCAGATGTTACACAGATCAGGAATGCAACAAGAGGAAAGAAGTTAGAAACAGAATAGCAAAAGCAACATTGGCCTTTAAGAATCTTGAGAAAATATGGAAATCAAAACTCGCACAAGAAAGCTTAGGATATTCAAATCAAATGTACTAAACATCCTTACGTATGCATATGAGAGCTAGAAAACAACCAAAGAAATAGAGAGGAGATTGGATGCATTAAAAAAAATGTTTAAGAAAAAAATAATCAAGAAAATGAATTCAAGACTGAAGCACAGACAAGAGATGTGAGCATGCCACAAACAGTCTCTGCAGCAATCAAGAAAAGAAGGTGGGCATATGTGGCCCACATGGTAAGAAGAAACAACCAGAGAATCACAAAGCAAGCCATCAAACGAGAAATACTGGAAAAAGAGGCTGACCTCGAGAGACCCTAAAAAGAACACTGACAAGAGAGGCTAAGATGACTGGCATCAAATCCCTTGATGAGACTGAAAAGTTCGCCAAGAATGGAGACTCATGGCTAGACACACTGCTTGTCCTATGTGATGCGTGATGGTACAGGAAGGATATAAGATGTGACACTATGAAGACACACAAGACTGTAACACTCAAACATTTCCTAACTAAATATAATGCTAAAAAAAACACCTGAATCAAACATTAGACCCATTACATCATCACCTCTATCATAACACAACAAAACTGATCTATTGCAAAGGGTGCATCTTCCACATCACTGCCATCAGAATCAATTTTCTCATTCAAAATTTATTCCATTAGCTTTCTACCTTTATCTGATATGAATTTTTGAAACTGAAAAAACATTGGTGTTGCCATTATTTGCAACTGAAAAAAAAAAAATTATAAAATCCATGAAACTGATTAAATCCTTGATTTAAAAGAAAAGTTCAACTTGTTAACATGCTTCCATGAGTTCAAAGGAGTACAGTTTATGGTCTGGTTCACCATCACTGCACTCCGAATATGTCCATACATGTTCAGATCCCTCTCTCAACATATTCTCTAGTGTCCTATGGCTGATAGTGCCCATCCTGTGTTGGCTAACAAGTCCTCTCACATGATAATGCCTCTTGTTCCTGACTGTGCCAATCTGTACTCTCATCTCTCTAAGCAGCCATGTGGATTTGCTGCTCTCAAAGTCCTCCACTCTGCCTATCACTTTGAGCACATCAACAATATAAGCTTGATCCAGTGGTTGTCCATCTATGATGATGGCATAGCTGGCCACCTATCAGCTCTCACATTTCCCTGGATGCCCACATGACCAGGGACACAGATTAAGGTTACTCTGCAAAGTGTTGATTACTGCAATGAGTCGAGCCACTGCCTGTGTACAGAACATGCCTTGACCTTACAGATCATACTCATTGAATCAGCATGCAGACAAGAGCATAGTCCTGTGACTCCAGCCACTGCTTTTGTCACCAGCATCGCCTCCATTGTCATGCTGCTTGTAGTCACAGCAAAGACACCCCTGGCTTCCTGGATTGTTCTCCCCACTCAGCATGCTGTGAATGCCCATGCACTCCTCTGATGCAATACAAGAGATCCATCTATGTGAATAACACCATCTGCCTCGCCAATGAGGGTGATGACCTCTGCAATCACAGCAAGTGGATTCTGCTCCCTGCTTCTTTTGTCAAACCTAACAATGCACTAGAAGGTGCCCCTGAACACTGGAGGCACTGCTACACATTCCTTGCCAGGGATGATGTTGCTAAACAGACTTGCTCGATAACCTATTCTGCATGATCCATCATAGGAATATACAAGAAATGAGTTATCAAACTTGGGCTGTTAAAGATTACAAATTCCCCATTTAAAT
Source organism: Achatina immaculata (assembly GCA_009760885.1). Taxonomy (NCBI): domain Eukaryota; kingdom Metazoa; phylum Mollusca; class Gastropoda; order Stylommatophora; family Achatinidae; genus Lissachatina; species Lissachatina immaculata. The sequence goes on from CM019706.1 coordinate 32,498,527, forward strand.
ATCATAACAAAACTATATGGATTGTCATTGGGTGCAGAGAGATATTTTATAAAGCTGCATGGACAGCTCATGGACGTTAAGCAAACACACACTAAAAAATCTGCAGAGTTGTAAATGATAGTACAGATTATTACTATTAATAATTAATCAATACTAACTACTGATAAGAAATTTTGAGAAATGTGCATGTACATATGACAGATGATGACAAGTGAAAAAAATCATCTATAAATTAAACATGAACCAAATATAAGAAAAAAATCACACACAGTGAAAATGATAAGCTTCTCCAACAACAAATATGCATCTAAATGTTGGATATCAGCCTGTCAGTGTAAAAATTAAAGCTGATGACACTGAGGTTTAATACAGATTATCTTTGTTTGTAAAACTGCGTTTTCAGTTGTTTTTTTTTAATTACATATTTCTGTGCAAAGCATTTTTTAAAATGAAAATAAAGTTGTTTTTTTTTCTTTTATGTTCGCAAAATTATTATTACAAGTGGAAAAAATCTATCACCAAAGCTCTAGATTCTCACCAACTGGTGGTCTGCATTTTCTCAATCCTTGCTCTTGCTACTGCTTAGTTCATATAAAACAAACTTTTTCTTTCACCTATAAATGTCTACTTGGACAATAATTGTTCCAGAATATAATTCAGACCTTTCATGTAGGAGCTCTACTGTCAAATCATTGACTTCAATCACATTTGCTTTCAGAGATCCAGAATATCCATCCAGCAGTCTGTCATCAAATGTGAAATCAGCTGGTGGTGAAAGAGTGGACCTGTGAAAAATAGATTAATCTAATTCAAAAACATTAAAACCACCATATTATAATGTAATGAAGAAAACAGCAGTGAGGCAGGGTGAAGCAAGGATAAGTCCCCTGTGGGAGGATGCAACAAATTCACACAACAGAGACAATTTTATACACATTTTATGTGTGTTGCTGGAACAGGCAGTGGAGCAGACAAGGAAATGTTCTGCCACAGTGATGTTACCATTTGAAATCGATCAAGTATCAAATGTCTATAGAATACTCTGCAATATGAGATCCAATTTTACAAAACCTAGGATTTATGAGTCTTTTTTCACCACGTGTAATTATTCAGTTTAGAATCATGTTATGGACTTTGAAATTTAAGAAATCTCTAAAAACCGAGCATGCTGACGAGCGAAAGAGTATTTTGTTAATTTTTTTAAATGTACAAGTACGACCTGCAATATTTCTTTGTGTTCTATTTTATTATAGATATATGGAATTTAGTTTTCAGAAAAAAATTTTTGTTTAAAAATCAATTGTGGATGTACTTTATCTATAAGTATAAAAATGAACATGTGTATATGTATATGTATGTTAGAGCATCACGCTAGAACGCCTGGAGCAATTTCAACTAAACTTAGCACACATATGACCTACAATCTCGACAATGCACCATGGGGGTTAGATAATCCCTAGGACCCCTGGGGGGGGTCCTGGGTGGTGGGGGTTTCGATCAATGCAAAAAATACCCCACTGAACGATGGGAAGTAACTCCCATTATATTTATGCCTGCTTTGGATTGTCAGTTATGACGGATAAAGGTCAGCCCACACAAACTAATGACGTTATATCTGCTGAGATACCGATTGAGATGGCATTGATAATGAGAAACATACGCTGAGCAGATTTCTGATTCACGAAAGACACCCTACTGTTGTTCACCTCAGCATCCATTTAGAAAATGGTCTTTATTTCATAACAGAGGGTGCCCATACAGTGGTTGATCAGCTATCAATCACATGGGAGGAGGGCCTAGGGGTGGGGCTGGGATCTTCTAGAAGGTTGTGGATATGACTGCAGTCTTGGACTCATAATGTCTGAGAAACTTCCAGCACCCACCTGAATCTTAGATGGTCATATATAAGGTAAGCTAATTCAGCAAGTTTTCCAATTTATCATCTTTCAGGGAATGTGATGGTCTCTTTTTGTTTTAATTTTATTTGTAAAAATAAATTTTAACTTTGTTTTCTCCTTATGTTTATATTAGCTTTTTATTGTATTCTATAGTAGATTTCATTTCTCTGTGACAGTCTACCATTTTCAAATTAGCTTTTCAAATTAGGGAGTGAGAGAGGGGAAGAGAGAGGGAGAGAAAGAGATAGGGAGAGAGATAGAGATGGGGAGAGAGAGGGAGAGTGAGGGATGGAGAGAGAGAGGGAGAGAGTAAGGGAGAGAGTGAGGTAGAGAGGGAAAGAGATAGAGAGGGAGAAGGAGAGAGATAGATCTGAGATGGCCATGTTCCTCCCACAGACAACTTTATATTGCTTGGTCAAGGGAGAGAGGGGGGGGGGGAGAGAGAGAGGAAGAGAGAGAGGGGTAGAGAGGGAGAGATAGAGAGAGACAAAAAAGAGCACTGTATAACATAATCTTTCTCAACGTATGGACACTAACAGCTAAAAATGCAAGGAAAATCATCATGGCAGAAATGAGATGTTTGAGGTGAATACTAAATGTAGCAAGAAGAGACAAAATCTGAAATGACATCAGCAGGGGAAAGGTTTAAGTGTTACACCTCATCCAGAAACAACAACTCAATTGGTCTGGCCATGCTGCACAACTACCGCAAGATAGCACACCACAAAAATACAATTATACTATGAATGCTAGGAAAATGAGGGAGAACCCACCCATGCAAGAGCTGAAGGGAGGAAACCACAGAAACCTCAAATATCCCTTTACATGAAGAAAACTGCCAAAGCCCAATCAAGAAATCTATTTGTCCCAACAACACTGAAAGGTAAATAATTAAGGAGACAATATAAAACAATACATGGTGGGCATTCTTGTATTTGATGAAACAGATAACAATCAAGTCAGTCAGGTGATCAAATTCCTAGTCCTGCTAGAAATCTCTTTCAGAATATGACACTATCTGACTGTAGGCATCAGTCTATAATTTTAAAGCACTATTTGTTGTTATGCCTGTGAGACCTGGACACTTAACAGCTGAGAAATACATAAATGCCTTTGAATGTAAATGCTACAGAAGAGTTCTTCAAAGACCATGGACACAAAAAAGAACAAATATATCCACACTACAAGAACTTAATATTGAAGAAGGCTCTAGATGTTGCTAGTAAAGAGAATTAAAGAGAGAAAACTTAAATATTTTGGACACATTAAACATCATGATAATCTAGAGAAGACCATCTTGGAAGAGTACATAATGGGAAAAAGAAAGAAAGGAAGACCAAAGCAAAGTTGGCTGCAAGACATAATTGATAATCTGCAAATGGATGCATCAGCAGCAGGGCATCTTGCTTACAACCAAGAGGTCCAAAGAGTGTTAGGGAGGCAAAGTTCCACAAGGGACATGCAAATGACTGACTGACTGAACTGATGTTACAAATCTAATTGCATTTCTTTCCTCTTATTTTGCTGGGTGACAATATGAATCAGATACAAATTAAACTCTGATAGTTAAACAAACCAGAACTACTGACTTAACAAAGTAATTCATCTCAAAAGAATGCAGTATCAGTTGGTTACCTATTAACTTTATCAAGCACTGAACAACTTCATGATGTGTCTAACCATGTCCAGAAGGATAATCATGTTCTTAATAAGGCACATATCTTAGTAGCATTTTTCTGCATTAAATTTTTCCCCAACTATTACATATTTTGCAGATAACATAACTCTTATCAGTGACAATATGAAATGGATGCAGGAAAAAACAGATTCCCTGTCTTCCTTGGCTAGCAAAATAGATGACACTGTGCTGATGACAGTGAACCAAAAAGACCCACAAAATCCAGTGACGCAAATAAACGATGAAAGTCAAAAGTATGGACTGGAAATAAATATCAGAAAGACAAATGTCTTGGTAATCAGCACAGAAGAAAGAAAGCCAGCAATAAATATAAAAATACATGGAAAATTACTTAAACAGAAGAAAAGCTTCAGGTATTTGGGACACATACAGGATGGAAAATGTGAAACAGGAATTAACAAAAGAATAGATTTGGCAAAAAACACCTTCAGCAGAATGAGTAAGATCCTTACATCAAAACAAATATCACAGCAACTGAGATTACAGATAAAAGAGATGGTGACTGCAGTAAAACTGGTTTAAATAATAAAGGTAGATAGAGGTGTATGGTGCAGTTTTACAAAGTGAGGGTGGGAGTGAGTAAATTGAGAAAAAAGGAATAGAAAGTATGAGAATGTATAAATGAAAAACATACAACATCCAATATTTTGGCGTGAGCCTTTTTCAAGGATTACATGCACAACGAGACACACACACAAAAAAAAAAACAAAGAACTTATCTTAATGTGGCCTCCTCCAGAAGTAGGAAATGTGTGTCTAGTCTTAGAAGGACCACGTGGACAACAACAAAGGATACCTGATAGAGCCAATCGTAAAGAAGAGGTGGAGAGAGAGAGAAGGAAAACAAATGGTAGAAAGGGGTGGAGGGAAAGGCAATAGAAACAACCGCATCAGTCATATATCACGGCAACAAGCCCTCACTCCTAAACCGCACTGTAACTCAGACAGAGTTAAACTGATACTCACACACCACCCTCATAGCTTGGCAGTTAAAAACATACTTTTTCGCTATCTCCATCTCCTCCAGACCGAGCCTGATACACGTGAACTTTTTGGGGAACCCCCGATGGTAGCCTACAGATGGGACAAGAACCTCAGGGACCTTTTAATTCGTAGTCATCTTAAGACAGATGACACTTTTTATGGTACCAGACGTTGCGGACACCGTAGATGCATCACTTGTCCGTTTGTTGTCAAGGCTAGCCAGATCTCCTTCCCTAAGTCCACGTTATCAGTTCAGGAGGGTTTCACCTGTACTTCACACAATGTTATTTATGCTATTATGTACAAACGTTGTGGTTTGAAGTACATAGGGGAGACTGGCTTATGCTTAGGAGATCGATTTCGCCAGCATCTTAATGATATTTCTAAGAGGGCCTGGATACTTGTGGCTAAACATTTTTGCCTTAGCAACCACAGGGGAAAACAGGACATTTCTGTTAGTGCGATCCGCTCTTGTTCTGCTGATATACGATCTTGGAGGGTCCTAGAACAGCGCCTTATTTTCCAGACTGACTGTCTCCACCCAGCTGGAATTAACAATGTCTTCAGCTTTCTGTAACTTCTTTAGTTTTCCACTCCCCTTTTTTTTTTTAACTCTACTTCCTTTCTCCTAGCTATCCCTCCCTACCACCACCCTATTTTCTTCTCTGGCAACATACTGGTGTTTATAGGGTCTTGTCCTATTTACCAGTTTCACATTTTCTCCCTGCAGGTGTTTATTTCTTCATTTATTATCTTTCCGCATCTCCTCCCCCACCCCCGACACCTCCTCTAGTGGCTATCATGTTTCTATTGCCTTTCCCCTCAACCCTTTCTACCACTTGTTTTCCTCCTCTCTCTCCACCTCTTCTTTACGACTGGCTCTATCGGGTATCCTCTGTTGTGGTCCACATGGTCCTTCTAAGACTAGACACACATTTCCTACTTCTGGAGGAGGCCACATTAAAATAAGTTCTTCGTTTTTTTGTTTTTTGTGTCTCGTTGTGCATGTAATCCTCGAAAAAGGCTCATGCCGAAATATCGGATGTTGTATGTTTTTCATTTATACATTCTCATACTTTCTATTCCTTTTTTCTCACTTTACTCACTCCCTCCCTCATTTTGTAAAACTGCACCATACACCTCTATCTACCAACTAAGATTACATATTGTAAAATCCTACATATATTCAATATTCCTTTATGGTGCAGAAGTCTGGACCTTGAATAAGACAACAGAAAAGAAAATCGAGGCCCTTGGAATGTGGATATACAGAAGAATAGGGCTTATCCAATGGACAGAAATGAAAACAAACAATGAAGTGTTAAAGAGAAATATTGAAAATCATAAAAAACAAGTCAGCTAAGATACTCTGGGCATGTCAAAAGGCACAATACTATACTGAAGACCCTTCTTGAAGGCAAGATCAAAGGGAAAAGAGGTTGACAGTGATACAGATGGGTGGACAACATCAAGAGATGGACAGGGACAAGCTTGGCTAAGTGTTCTAAGGAAACAAGAAACAGAGCAGAGTGGAGATTCACTGCAGCGAACCTCATGTGGGGAGACGGCATGAAATTTATGATGATGACTGGGGGTTTCAAAATTTTAATAATGATAACAAACTGTTAATTTCTCCAGTAACCATTTAGATAGCTCTTCAGTGGTTTGACAACACTCGCCCATTATTTTCTGTTTTTTTCCAAACTAATCTTGCCCTCTTTTGCTTTGGGTAGTCTGTTGCTTTTCTTGGTTTTTTTTTTACAGTTCTTTTACTTTTTTCTGAGTATTTACGAATGTAGAACTGTTTCTCAGTTTAATCACATTCAAGATCCATCTTCAACAGTGTTTGTTACAGTCTTTTTTCTTCTTTGTTAATCTTTTCATAAACTGCTTATTTTTGTTTTTTTTCTCTTTTCCATTAATTTCAATAAACCTTCTATCCTCCACTTTTTCTTGTGTATCAATGCTCTGGCATTTGGTTTTTGTTTTCTTTTCAATGTTTCTCATTTATCATTTACATTTTTAAAAAATGTATTTTCAGGTTTTATAATTGGTTGAATTACATGAAAGATTTGAAAATAAATGAATTTTCTTTCAATCAACAAGAAATGACTACATCAAAATTTTGAGAGATTAGGTATCACTATATATTTAATCAAATATGTGAAACTGTGCACAATGCTCCTTTATTTAATAACCAGAAGGTAAGAAGGTACACTCTAATGATGTGTGGAAAAGATTAAAAATATTGAAAACATTTTGTAAATCTTTTTCAATTTTCCTACATACTCAAAGAGTTCAAAGTTATGAAAATGACTACTTTCATATATTATAAACATGAAAATCATATTATCTGTACTGTGCTCACTTGTGTAAATTAATGAAGGCTCCTGAATATTCTCCTCCTGGTCGTATTGCATGTATTGCATCACCAATATTTTTCGTAATAGACTGGAAGTCTGAGCTGCATGTATCTGTGTGTTTCAAATAGTCTTCTAAGATATATTTCCTGAAAATAAATTGCAAAAAAAATGTAAACATAGGGTAAGTAATCCACTTTCACAAATATACACAATCTTTTACCATTATTTCCTGAGTCTGTCAAAGTCCTATGTCCACCATACTGAAAGTGCTTAACCATGTCACCAGAAGATATTCGTGTTTGTTGAACTATATTAGCAAGGTGTACTTTTGTACGAGGGAGAATAAAAAATTAATGACAACATACTCTTTAATACTCCAAGTGTGAGCAAAAGAATATAAGATTCATCACTTCTCCAGATAGTCAAGCAGGCTGATGCACTTCTTATATCATTCCATTACGTTCTTCATACGTTGTGAGAAGAAACTTTTCAGCTGCTCCTGAATCCAAGTCTGCATCATTTCCTTAAACTCATCGTCAGGGATAATCCTGCAACTGTGTAAAGCTTCTTATCTCCACCATGGCTTCAACTACACTAAGGAAGAATACTTCACTGTGTATGTTTGAACTATCAGTCATTGCAAAAATGTTGTATTGTGTTAGCTTCTATCTGTTGTGGTTATCATGTAATTTTCAAAATGCCTCTTTTATTCTCCCTCATATGTATGAGTGATTTTATTTGGCATCTCCAGGGACACTTCTGATCAAATGGATTTCTTTTCTCGACAATCAAGTTTTACATTTTAAGCATGCGTTTCAATATATCTGATAGAGCTATGTTCATAAATTAAATACTAAAGAGAGGAGGCAGAGGCTGCAATCAGGTTAGATTCACATTCTAGTTCACCTGATGAAAATAATTCCTACTGATATTTCATGTCTTTGACTGAAAGCTAGTTGCAATATTAAGAACAAGCATTGTTTGCAGTTTTATTCTTGCAATTATGATCAAATTTATGTCCCTTGCTTTTCTGGTGCACTTATAAAATTTGACACTTGCGTGGGCTTCGAAATTTAATGATGTCAGATATCAGTCAGTCTGTATACCATTAGCACTAAAAACTCAATGTCTAAATTTCCAAAAGTATAGGACCTAAAGTAAAATGTATTATAAATAGAATTAATTTATCCATCAACAACTAAACACACAAAATTTCATTATTATAAGTGCAGTGGGTGTGATAACTGTTATGATTTGCAAAAATTTATCTAAAATGAAGCAGCAGAAAATGGACTAAACATTAAAAAGCAAATCTAGCAAAACATATATTTTTGATTCATATTTCTTCAAACTAACAAAACAAATATGGTAAATTAAACATATATCAATGAGGAGAAATTGGAAGTGGTGGAGTTTTTAATATCTTGGATTACTAACTAATAATGGAGGATATATGATGGATATTTTAAACTATCACTCTTCAAAAAATAAAACAACTAAAGAAGCTGTGAGGAGGAACAGACAGAACTACAAAAATTAGATTTTTATAAACGTGCATTTTTCCCATTGCAACATATGCCTGTGATACCTAGACACTTAACAAAACAGCAGAGAAACACATAAATGCCTTTGAATGTAAATGCTACAAAAGAGTCCTTCAAATATCATGGACATGGAAAAGAACAAACATATCAATACTACAAGAATTTAGTAATGAAGAAGGTTGGTTAATAAAGAAGATTAAACAGAGAAAACTTAAGTATTTCAGGCATATTAAATGAGAGTTTGGAGAAGACAGTCTTGGAAGGATACATAATAGGAAAAAGAAGGAGAGGAAGACCAAGGCAAAGATGACAACAAGACACTGCTGATGATTTGCAAATGGATACATCAGCAGCAGGTCATCTTGCTTACAAATGTGAGGCCCTCATGAGAACTGTTAGGAAGCAAAGTTCCACAAGAGACATGCTAAAGAATGAATGAATTTCTTCCAAAACTAGTGTGGCTAGTAGGTGGTTGTGTGTGTCACCGTACTAATGTTATCATCATCATGTGCTGTTTTCAACATGAAAGCTGATGGTAATGAATCTCCCATTTCCTCAATCTATCTCCTTGAAGGTGCACTCAACCAGGCTACATACTGTCCACTCTCATATGTCATTTTTCCATTTACATCTCTGACTAACTCGCTCTTTTTCCTTCCACCTTCCCTTCTAGTATGGCCTTCAGAATACTTGTTATGTCTTTTGATATGCCCAAAATATTTTGCTTTCTTGATCTTTATTTCTTTGAGAAGTTCACATTTCACTTTTAACTGTAATATTTGTGCATTTGTTCTTTTCACTCTCCATGCTTTAATTTTCTGCAGATCCACATTTCTGCTGCATTTCTCTTTCACTTTTGTTCAGAACCCAGGTTTCCACTCCATACAGTAATACAGATTAGATATAGCATTTTAAAATCTCATTTTTATTTGTATGGTTAGATTTCTGGATAGCAGCATTGTCTTCACGGTGCTGAATGTGTGTTTTGCCACTCCTATTTTTTTTTCTTTATCTCTTTCTCACATCTCCCATCCTCAATTAGCATATGTCCTCTGCAGATGTAGCTTGTCACTTGTTACAGAATATGTTCATTGTTTATGGTTATATCAATCTGTGGCTTTTGGTCTTCCCTCCTTTGGTCTTCTTGATAATGATCTCTAATCCCCATTCTTGGCTTGTGTTGTTTATCTTATCTAGGAATGAGGAGATCTGGGAAATGGCAGGACAAGAACCTATGAACCTATAAATCATGTCTAGGAAGTGGAGGTGAATTGTCCATAAAGCTGGACAAGCAGCTTGAAAAAAAATACAAATAGCAGTGATACATGGAATCTTAAAGAAACTGGAAAATAAATGAAACATTTAAAAGTATTTAGCTGAAAATGGCAGGATTATGACAACAAAATGCAGAATATTCAAAGGTAGTGTAAGTTATCTACTATACAGAAGCAAACACTAGAAAATGATATAGTAAATTGCATATATACTTGATGACGTTCAAACCTAGTGTCTATATAAGATCAAAAGAGTGTTCTGGCCAAATATCTCAACTCTTTCACTCTAAAACAACATTGGCATTGATGGTAGATTTGCACACCTATGGGAATCAATGCTAGGAGTGATATTTCAGAAAAGTCTAAATAAAACAAAAAGTAGCACATTTTTAACCCAAACTATATTTTTAAATTACGGAGTAACTTCCCTCCAATTTCCTTGTACCAAAATTTCTCAATAAAATTTAGTCTGCCAGAGCATGGAAAGTTAAGTGTGAAGAAGTTAAGAAATTATATCTTGTTAAGAGAGACACACAAAACCACTACTGACTGTGAGTGCAATGAGGAGGTGATGATGGATAGGAAACAATGAAAAAGACAGACAAATCCTTACCATGAACAGTACTGAAATGGACTCCACAGGATGAAAGAAACATGGGATGATTCAAAGAGACTTAGAGATGTACAGCAAAGAAAAAGCTGGTAAATAAAGGACTGATATGGAAGACAGTCAAGAATAGCAAAGCACTAACAAAAGTGTAAATCTCTTGATATAAGCAGCCCTGCGTGTCTTGGACACTAAAAGGACAAAGGAGAGAGAAGACAGGCAGAATTATATACCAGAGTAACTTAGTCATGATATCTCAGTGCTTTAGAATACAGACAGTTCTGAATTTATGTATTATGTTTCCATAACCTTTTATGTAAGTTATATGATGGATTTCCCCTTTGCCATCCATCAACATACTCTATATGACAAACACATAAGAAAAAAGTACATCAGGCATACAATGCTGTTCTAAAGAACAGACATGTTAAATATAACTAAACAATAGATGAATAAATTATGAGATAGATAAATTCATTGTTAGGAGAAGCCAGTTTAGTGGACATAACATCCCTTGATGTGGTTTAAAAGCTCACCAAAAAAAAAAGAAAACTTGGCAAACTACCATGTGAGCCCTATGTGACGTTTAACGGCATGGGGTGGATGTAAGGTAAAAATTCTACCTCTACTTTAAGCATAAATTTGGATTTAAAAATAAGTATTACAGTACTTATCTTAAAATCTAAGAGTGTTCTAGAACAGTGGTTCCCAAACTCCTCTACACTTCAACACATTTGGTAACACAAATTTGTGGTGCAGCATTTTTCTGTCCTTAAAGCTGGATATTTTTTTTGCATTTTTCAAAGTTTACACACACTACAATGGTTATATTCAGAAAAGTATGTCAAAATGTAACCTTAATTGTAAGTAATCTTATTTTTTTTCTTTAATTTGAATAAAATGTACAAATATGACTGAAAATGGTGACCAGCTTAAAATTTCCTCTTCCTCAGCTTTCTGAGCCATTAAGTTTCACTGATGCAGATAAAGTTTGCTTTCATTCCTCTCTATTCCTAATCTTCTCTCTCCAGTTGTTGACACCAATTTCTTTTATTGTTGTTCAAGTTTGCACCAGACATGGCAGGAGATTGTGTGTATGTTTGTCTAAAAAAGTTGGTACCTGCTAGAGAGACTGAATCTAAGCTACAGAATTTCTGTGTCACAACCTCGTTTCTTTCCGGGTGCCACGATCCCTCATGTCTGCTGAGCAGTTACTAAAGACTATGTCAACAAACACCTATTTTTTTGGGGTGCTAGTTGGGTAAGTCGATAGTACGCTGTTCTCTCGTGGCTAGACGGCTGCTCATCCTACCGGAGTCCATGATCGAATCCCAGGTAATTCTCTTGTGATTTTTCTTTCCCTGACGTCTCACTAAAGTGCTTTGTCTATGATTTTTCTGAGGTCTAATCATACAAAATTTGTTCTCTTACTTTACCGTACCAAAGCCTTGTAGCTTCCTATTTATAAAAATATTGTTCCTTAAAACTATACCTGAAACTAACTTCATGTAATAAGTATTCGTTCGTTTGTTATTGTTGTTCAAGTTTGCACCAGACATGGCAGGAGACCGTGTGTATGTCTGTCTAAAAAAGTTGGTACCTGCTAGAGAGACTGAATCTAAGCTACGGAATTTCTGTGTCATGACCTCGTTTCTATCCGGGTGTCACGATCCCTCATGTCTGCTGAGCAGTTACTAAAGACTATGTCAACAAATTTCAGATGTGGAATATTTACAGTAATAACAAATAAACATGGTACCACCACTTTCCACTTTCCAGTTTTTATATCATTAAACCCCATACTTAGTTTCCTCTAAATGATTGACAAGTTCTTACACTCTATCTTGAATTGGGAAACTACAATATTTTCTGAATGAATACATGTAAATTTATGGATATTACTACTTGTTCAAAGTTTCCGTTTTTGGACTAGAGTTCATTAACTGCTGATGACATTAGAACAGACCAAGGGTCCTGGAAGAAAATCTGAACTAAGTGGGAGAAAACATATAATAAACCACCAACATTTGAAGGAACCATTAGTAGACAGACTCTTCAGTGGATTTTAGAATATGCAGCAGAGCATGTATGGGAGTGTCTTGAATGCAATGATGCCAGATTCTGAAATCTGAAATCGTTAACTACCTTGAGATGTCTTTTCTTTTAAGCTGACCAGAGTCTTGAAAGATTTATTTATCAGTTGCAACCAAATCTTACCTTTCTGAGATGTTTTCATATGGGCATATATGGACCTGAGCTTCACACATATTTCAAATGTTTTTCATAGGTATATTCCACAAACTGTACACTGTTGGAAATTTCTTATATAAGCACAGATTATTAACATGTCAGTTTTCCAGATGTCAAAAGTCATCTACATAATTAGTTTAAGATATAAAAGATGACATGTGAGGACAGAAAGTTGTCCATTTTAGCAAAATTTGTGCATAAGTCAAGAACTTACTGTATAATTCACAGATTTTAAAAAACATCTTAAAGACAGGACCTCTTCAATCCAATATGTGTATGATCTTCTGCCTGCCACTGTGACTGCCTAACCAATGTTCTAGTTGATTGAGACTTGTCCACTCATCAAAAATGTAGTGAACTTCTAACCAGCCAACAGCACTTCCTGGTTTACCCAGCTATAAAAATGACCATCCAACATACAAGCTTTGAGAAGAACAGCCTCAAAAGACAGTGAAACTGCATGCATGGTAAGGATCAAAAGTGTCCAGTGCACAAATGTCAGTGGATGAACAGAAAATAGTATACTGCATAAAAGTCAGTCTCAAAAAATAATGGACTCTGCCCGACTAAGCAGCAGGCAAACACTGAGAGAAAAGTTAAGGGATTGCCACATGAACCCAGAGAAGACTGAAATTCATATATGTAACTGAGCTGTAGAGCTTGCACACACAAGGAACTTACAACACAGTAGATGAAATCTAACACTTACGTTTTATGTACATAAGCCTCCTGACATTCTTGATGAAAATCTAACACAGCAGGGAGAGCAGTATCTCTCAACACTATCTGATGCTCTTGGACAGCATTCACTGACAGTATATAGTCATTATGAAGCTTGTGTAAGCGAACGGTTGAGCGAACAAATTTTGACTTGATATCATCAACCTTTTGTCCAGATTTGCCTTTGACAAAAATGAAAACAAAATGTTTTGCTGTGTGCTAAAAAAAAGTTGACTTATTTAGCATTATTTTATCTGAAGCATCATACTGAAACATACACATACCAGTTTATTATGTGTGGAATTTTCCTTGCATTTCACAGGATATCTATTATCTGTTGCAACTTAATTCTAGACACGCTATTATATGAGGTATGATCATAAAGTATCTGGCCTGGATTTATAAAAAAAAGAACTACAAAAGTTACCAATCTATAATTTAATCACCTTCAAAACAGACCCCTTCCGAAGCAACACACTTAGCCCCCACACTGTTTCCACTGCTCAAAGCAGTTTTTTAAGTAATCTTCCAATATGATGAATAGCTGTCTCATCGCATTCTGTTGTATCTCCTCAACATCCTGAAATCTTTTTCTTTCAGGTGGTATTTTATTTTTGGGAACAGGGAAATGCCACAGAGGGTGATATCAGGCAAATATGGTGGCTGCTGGACCTGTGGAATGCAGTGCTTAATAAGAAACTGCTGCACAAAATGCGATGCATGGGCAGGCATTTTGTCATGATTGAGTTGTCATTCACCACTCTCATGCAATGTCAGTCTTTTGTGACGAAGTGTGTCACTCAAATGCCACAAACCTTCACTGTAGTATTCTTTGTTGATTGTCTAGCCTGATAGAGCATATTCATGATGCACAATTCCACTGTAATAAAAAAAAAAAAAACAGTCAGCACTGTCTTGAAATTGCTGAGGGTCTGTCATGATTTTTGGGTCAGGAAACATCAGGGTCTTCCACTGCAAAGACTGGGCCTTACTTAGTTTTGAGGTCATTCCCATAAACCAACGATTCATCACTAGTCATAAGATTTCAGCATTTTTAATGCATTCAAGCAGGTCATGAGCAGTCAAAACACAAGCCTGTTTCATGGATCCAGTTTTCTTTTTGCGATATGACAACTGTGATGAACAGATTCAGACATGTATGAACAAAGCACTAATGTAAACAAAATAGACAAAATGAGGAGATCTGACTTATGCCACACGGGAGGTATATGCCAAGGTCAACCTGTGCCTATTCCCTTCCATTTGTGTCAGTAGATTCCAGACTTTTGCCCTCAATCCTGATACTTTTTGATCACACCACATTCTTTTTTTTTTAATTCACTATTATGAAACTTTAAAGAAAGTTAATCTAAAAACATTGCTCTAATTTTTTTTTTCAAATTTTTTTATTCTTCACTTTTTATAGCTTTCAGATATTACTTTGCACATTATTTATTGAATGTTTACCAACCCTTGAACTGGAAATCAACAAATTTGGCTTTCTCTATGCTTAAACGTTCCACACACTTAGAATACTCCACTCTGTTCCTCATCATTTCATCCTGAACCTGAAAAATACAATATAATACAAAACAGTGAACATTTTCATTTATAAAGTACTGTCAATATTTTAAAAAAAACAAAAAAAATCCACCCTTAAAGTCAATGATACAGATTAATTAACCTATACCCCAAAATAAAGGCTAGTGTTGTGGTTAGAGCGCTCATCTAGCAACCGAATGGTCGAGGATTTGAATCCCCAGATGAGAAGGATTTTTTTTGTCTGACCAATACGGCCCCGAGGTTTATCCAGTCTTGGAAAATGGGTACCAGAGAAATCTAAGAAGGTAAAGCGGCCAGGCCTGATACTGACCACATCACACTTTCATGTGCCGAAGGTCATGGAAAATACAGGCCTAACACAATATTCGCCAATATGCCTAATGCCATGGAAACGGGAATTTTATCTTTTTTTTTTAACCCCAAAATATAACATGCGCTCCCATCTATTTCTTTTATGTCAAGTACCTCTTACTCTTTATTTTTCAACCATCTCTGAGCTGCTATGGAAAAAAAAAATCACAATTCATTTTTCTTCACCTTGGCAAAATCAGTATCCAGCCTATTTCTCTCATCAAGATATCTCTTCCTTGCTAACTTCTTCTCACTAATCAACTGGGCAACAAGTTCTAAGGTAGCTGTCTGAAGATGGTCTGAATTGGACTTCATCACTTGCATCAGGTTCTCTGTCTCTTGCAAAATAACATCCCACACCTGCAAAGTAAAGATAATAGCTATAAAATTCAGCACTTAAAAAAGTAGCCTGTAGAAAATAAAATGTCTCCACACAAATTTGCAATCTACACACATTTCCAAGGTCTATCAGCCAGGGTGTCCCTTTTCACATCTAAATCAAAGATACAAATGTATTAGACTTGTACATTAACCTGAATCAGCAAGTATATAGCACTGACTTTCATACATTCATCATCTTCCTTTTTTTTCACTCTAACAGCTCACCTCAAAAGTATGTATTTCTCTCATGTCCAGTGGACTACAGATTTATATAGGTATATATGTGCATGTTTTATAACAATATGTAAAATCCAATAAAATTTTAAAGGTAATTATTCTTCAGCATGTTCATAGCTTGAAGACTTCTAGACACTTCACAGCCAAAAATAACTTCTGTAAGATATATATCAATGAAGACCATCCCATTTTCTTCTCCTCTTGCTAAATTTTAAATGATAAAAATAGTGAGAGTAAGCTTTACATTATAACAGGTCAACTATGTGATGTTTCAGCTCGTGCTTTCTTCAGCCAACAACAAAAAAGAAAGAGAAAAGAAAAATAATATTTTGAGTGAAGAATATTCCAAGTCATTCTTGTGATGAAGAATATTTCAAGAATGAAGAATATCTGATTTATACAGTCATCAAATAATGTATAATGACTTAGCTTGTAAGCTTGAAATGCAAAAATGTTCTTTGAAAACTTCAAATGGTTCAGAAACTTAAAATCAAAACTATTCAGAGGCAGACTAGAATGTGTCTGTCACATGGTCCATGGTAGGATATGGCAGATGAACAAGTATAAAATACTGAAACCAAATTTTAAAAAATGTATAATCTTTTTTTTTTAAATTGGTGCACTATGATTTTGAGGTATACAAAGATGTATTCAAAAGCAATGCCTCCTACTTTTGGGTCTTTTTTTTTAAATTATACAAAACAGCAGGATCCAAAGGAATTTATGCAGAAATGATTAATGGAGATAGAAACTCACTGCATAAAATATGGAGGAAAGAGAAACTACCTGACAAATGGAAAGAAGCACTGATCATTCTCATTTATAAGAAAGGAGATAAGACATTATGTAAAACTACAAAAGTGTATTGGTCATCATACATGAAATATATGTTCTGAGGGGAGATAACTGGTCACCCCTGGTATTGCCCCCAGAGAGGCTAGTACATTCCACACAGTTTCTGCATTAATGGCTGCATACCCCGGCAATCATATGACTCAATATGCCGTGAACAACTTTGGACTTGGGTTAACAGAGATTCTTCCTGTCAGTCGCTAGACAATAATAATACTGACCTGCTGATGATTAACTGTGCTGCATTGGCCTATATTGTCAGTAATTAGTGACCACTGAATGAACAAAGTGTACTGACCACAATCTTGGAGCACAAACATGATCAATATCATGCTGTGCGTATATGAAGTGCATAGAAATGAGCCAACTGTGATGGATATATTGCCTAGGGCATGTGGGAATGATAAGCAATGAGGTAGCTGATCATGCTGCCCATAAAGCTATTGCAACAGATATGATTCTTATGGATAGGACAAATATACTGATGTCAGTGGCCAAGGACCTGGTGCAGAATGAGGAAAGGGCACATGATGATAATATGCATCTACAAAGGATAAAAGACAGAAGTGTGAGGAAGGGGTGAGGAAGAGCCAGCTGGGTTGGCTGGCTGGTAGAATTCAAGGTTGCCAGAACCAACTGCTGACTAGTACAATTAGTGTTCATACTCTTCAGTGGTTACTGAAACAGAGAGCGGAGCATGTATGATGTGCCCCAAGTGCGATGATGTTAATTCCTAGATTCTTGATACAGAGGAATATTATTATTACCATCAAGTTATAAAATACTATCAATAATATTACTGAACAGAATAAAACCAGAGGAAATCTTCAGAGATTATCAAGCCAGGTTCAGAAGTAACAAGACTAGGAGAAAGAAGGAATCTACACTTCAACACAAAATAACAATCAGAGGAAAATTTTCCATGGAATGAAAAAATCATTTTAGTGCACTGCAAAACAATGCTGACATGACAATATCAGATTTTAATGATGCACTGAAAGAAGCTACAAAAGAGATACCAGGAACCTGAAATCCATAAAAATTTGTAACCTGCTCTGCAGATCTTGCTCCATATGATTATTTCCTCTTTTCTAACCTCAAGAAAAGATTGAAATAGAGAGGAAATTTTTGGAATGAGTCAGAAGTGATAGTAGCAACAGAGCAACATTCAATGACCAAATATTCAGATTTTTTTTTTTTTTTGGAAGGGTTCAGAGAAACGATGAAAAACTTGAGAAACAATGTACCAAATATGTGGAACTTGAAGATGAAAATGTGGAATAACATGCAAGTTTCATGGCTTAAGGTCATTTCCTTCTTGGTCGCCAATAATTTATCAGCACCCCCTCGTTTATAGGAGCAAATCCTGGAAAATTACACATTAACAACTGTACATACACTTGACACTTTCCAAACCAAGTGTCTTCATAAGCTCAAAGGAGTGTTCTGACCAAATACCATAAGAAATGACATCTTGTTAAGAAAGACAGACATGACACAACTGTCAACAATGACTGAAAAAAGAAGGCGATGGCAATGGAATGGTCTCATTATGAGAATGACAGATGAGCAGCTTTGATATGGACTCCACAGGGTAAAATAAGCATGGGACAATCCAAAGTGACACGGAGATGTACAGCAGAGAAAATGCTGATAAAAAAAGGGACCCATGGGAGACAGCCAAGATGTTACCAAACAACAGATAAAAGTAGAAATCTCTTGGCACCAGCAGCCTGGACACTGAAGCAACAAGAAAGAGATTTATTCATTTTTAAACTTTCTTTGCAGCATTATGATGTACAATTTGCACTTTCAGCTAATGATATTTTTTGCATCTTACATCCTTCCTGTGCTGCTAAACGTCACATAGGACCCGCATGGTAGTTCGCCAAGATTTCCTGTCTTCTGCAAATTTTTTTATCTCATCAAAGGATGTTATGCTCACTGAACTGGCCTCTCTTAACAATGTCCCCTTTAGAGTTTCGTGTGGTCAACCTCTTTTTCTTCAGCCTGGTGTATTCCACTTATAGCTTGTTTGAGGATTCTCTGATTGTTTCTTCTCATCACATGACCAACATATGTCCATCTCCTTTTCCTGATCACCCATGAGACAGGTTGTTGTTTGCTCATCTGTCTTTGCATTGTTCTTGAATTCATTTCACTTTATATTGAATATTTTCCTTAGGCATCTTTAGTTGATTTCCTGCTTTTGCATGCATAAATAAAGGTGGATATTACATTTGAATTGAATAATCTTAACTTGGTTTTTGTGCTTAAAACTTTTGAATGCCATATGTTCTCAAGATTCTTGAAGGTCAATGCTGCTTTTGCAATTTTAATTCTAACTTCCTTTCTGGTGTGACCATCCTGGTCTATGTAGCTGCTGAGATATGCAAATTGGTTTACTTCTTCATTATACCTCTTCTATCTAGGAAGTGCTGGGTGCCCCATATCTCTCTCTCTCTCTTGTGTGTGTGTCTGTCTCCCTCTCTTGTGTGTGTGTATGTGTCTCTCTCATGTGTATGTGTGTCTATCTCATGTGTGTGTGTCTCTCTCTCTCTTGTGTGTGTGCCTCTCTCTCATGTGTATGTGTCTTTTGTGTGTTTCTTCCTCTCTTGTGTGTGTATGTGTCTCTCCCTCTCTTATGTGTCTGTGTGTGTCTCTCTCTCTCATGTGTGTGTCTCTTTCTCTCGCGTATGTCTCTCTCTTATGTGTGTCTCTTGTGTGTGTCTCTATCACGTGTGGGTGTGTCTCTCTCATGTATCTCTCTCATGTGTGTGTATGAGTGTGTGTGTGTCTCTTTCTCTCTCTCTTGTGTGTGTGTGTGTGTGTCTCTCTCTCTTTCTCTGTATATATATTTAAGCCAAAAATAAAGCACATCAGATATATGATGGGTTTAAAGTGCTAAAACATAATTAAAAATAAAAAAGCAGTTTGGCAAAAATTGTTGTATACATTCCACATTCAATGCAATTAAGGCCATAAGATAATTAATCCATCCATTAAAACTGACTCCAAAATGATGTCATCCTTACATGCTTTCAATGTACAAAAAAATTGATCACAACTAAACTTGAATGCATCAATAACATGTAGCATCCCTCTTGCACTAACACATTCCTGGAGTCGCTTGGGCATCAACTTCACTGGGCACTGAATGGCATCCAGTGGAATTGCATCCCATGTAAGCTGCAGCATCCATCAACTGTCATGGATTTCAGGGTGCTGTTTGCTGTTGAGACATGTGGCATCCATTATCTCCCATAGTTCATATCAGGTGATACTAGGGCCACTGCATGACTTTTCCTCCATGGTGCTGAAAAACATGCTGTGTGAGATGAGCTGAATGTGGCCAAGTGTTATATTGCTGGAAAATGAACCTTGCAGCACCCCCATGTCCTGCTAACAGTGGCAGTAGTTATGGCTGCAGTAAGAGTACCATTAATAATCACTAACTGGGAGCAAAAACTAAAGTTTACTGCACCCCAGACCATTACTGAGACACCCCCATACCAATCCCTCTCTAGAATACATTCATCACAGAATAGGTTGGGGTTGGTCACTAACACTATCTGTGGTCTGATGACACTGTCCCACTCAAAAGATAGTGGCATGATGGACCCCAATCACCTAGGCCACCGCCCTGACTGCAGCTCCACCTCTAAGCAAGCCGCTCACTGTTACTCAATGATGGTTGCTCAGTGTCAAATACAAAGAGGCTTTGCTCACTCCAAAAGTGAGCAGTAAAGCTTATTAGTGACAAAGATCAAGCACAAACAACTAATCATCACAAACATATCAAAATACTACCTCTTAAGAACAGGTTCCTCTTTAACAAAGCCAAGTTAGTACATCAAATTCTTTCACGGCATGCCCCGCCTTATCTATCGAACCTGTTTAAATTTAGCCCAAAGTGCAGCCAACACCTGAACAACATATGTCTTCCAAAACCTAGACTTGATCTTTACAAGAAAAGCTTTAGTTATTCTGCTGCTCATCTTTGGAATACCCTCTCATCCTGTATAAAAAATATAAACTACTCCTTCCTACAACTACAAACTTTCCCAATATCTATTTGATGTCGACTATATGCCTCCATGTATTATAAAACTTAAAAGTTATCTTAAACTGCTCTTACAGACACCGAATACAATTAATTGTTTTCTGAATAGTCCCGAAAATTTTGTTTAGTAGATAGTCATTTATAATGTATGTAGTTACTTCTGTACTGAGTGAATGTTTAAGAGCGAAATGTAAATGTTATATTTTATTTTATGTCTCTCAGCTTCAATGTTAGTTATGTTTGTTATATGAACAGCATACTTGTAGAATGTCTGGAATAGAGTGAAAGATGTATGATAAAGGGCAGAATGTCAGATGGGCCTGCGTGCCCAATTCTTAACCCTTTTGAAATAAAGATCAATCAATCAATCAATCAGTCATGGCATCATTTTCCAGTATAAATTTATGATAGGTTTTACATGCATCTGAAAGGGCTTTATGTGAACTACGGAAAAAATCAGCTCATAAATTTTGAAAAATCATGTGAACTCATGGTTTCCTATGATACACTCCACTGATTTGATATAAACCTATGCAACTCAACTTTCAAATGTGGCCTGTCATTCTCCAATGTCCTGCATGTGTTTAAAAACATTATTTGTGCTCTGCACTCACAACTGTATTTGTTTTCACCAAATATACTGCATTATTTTTTACTTTCTCTGTGTATGTGTGTGCACACACTGCAGTTCCTGTCAACCCCACTGTCTTGTAGGTGGCTTGGGAGAATAAAAGGTTACAGGAATAAACCCCAAAAGACAGTTATAAAGGAAAAGTTCTAAGGCAGTTGGTAGTAAGATTCTTTCATTCATTCATTTACTTGTTCATTCGCATGTCTCTTGCTGAACCGTGCCAACAGCACTCCTGTGGGCCTCTCAGTTGTGAGCAAGATGGTCTGCTGCTGATGCATCCATTTGCAGATCATCAACGATGTCTTGCAGCCATCTTCGATTTGGTCTTCCTCTCTTTCTTTTTCCCATTATGTACCCATCCAAGACAGTCTTCTCTAGATTATCATGACGTTTAATGTGTCCAAAACATTTAAGTTTTCTCTCTTTAATCCTCTTTACTAGTCAGCCTTCTTCAATATTAAGTTTTTGTAGAATGGATATATTTGTTCTTTTTTGTGTCCATGATATCTGAAGAACTCTTCTGTAGCATTTACATTCAAAGGCATTTTTGTGTTTCTCAATTCCTTTGCTAAGTGTCCAGCTCTCACAAGCATATGTTGCGATGGGAAAGATGCATGCCCTTAAAATCTTATTTTTGTGGTTCTGTCTGTTCCTCTCCACAGATTCTTTGTTTTTTTTACTTTTTGAAGAGCAATAGATGTCCTCCTTTTCATATCCCTCATTGTATCTCCATTATTAGTTAGTAGTGATCAAACATACTGGACATATGTTGGTCACTTGATGAGAAGAAATGATCAGAGAATCCCAAAACAAGCTATCAAGTGGAACACAACAGGCCAAAGAAAAAGAGGCAGACCACATGAAACTCTGAAGAGATCATTGTTAAGAGAGGCCAAATTAACAGGCATAAAATCCCTTGATGAGGCTGAAAGACTCGCTGAAGACAGGAAAAATTGGTGAACTACTTTGCAAGCCCTATGTGACGTTTAACGGCACGGGAAGGACATAAGATAAGTGATCCAAGATATTCAAAACTCTCAACTTCTTCCAGTTTTTCCTCATTGATATATATTTCAGCTGCCTTATTTGTTTTGTCAGTTGTCATCAATTTAGTTTTCTTCATATTAAGATAGAGGTTTTGCTCTTCGCTGTTCTTACGGACTGACATAATTAGTTTTTCAATTCCTTTTTGTGTTGTGGACAGTAATACTGTGTCATCAGCATATCCAATCTCTGGTATTTCATAACCTCCAACTGTTATGGCATCATAATATTCTTTGTCTACATCTTCTCTAACTTTCCTCATTATATTTTCAGTATACAAGTTAAATAAGTAAGGCGACAGTATGCACCCCTGACGGACCCCTTGTTTTATGTCAAACCAAGTTGTTGTTTCACTATTTATTCTTACTGCTGCTTGTTGGTCTAGATACAGTAGTGATGTTAATTGTATCAAATGTGTTGGAAATCCCATTTTTTCCATTATTTCCCATAGTTTCTGGCATCTAAGGTTCTTTAGCCTCCCCAAATTCTGGCATCCCCTGTAGTTCACATATTTTCACACATATGGACCTTGTCCTTTTTGTGCAGAATCAAAAATCAAGAAGGGGAAAGTGAAACATGAGCAAAGGACTTTCTCCTCATCAATTTCTGAGGCAAAAAGTATGTCATATAATGTTGCTTCAAAATTGCCTTCTAAAATGAAAGAGCCATTTTATGCACATTTTTCCCCTGGGAACAAATGTATTAACTCTTTCCGTGCCTTTGGTCACTTTTATGACGCTTCCGGTCTACCCAATGCGTGCCAATGGTCATTTTTGTGATCACTTTTTGTTCAATTAAACAACCGGTGTAACATTTAGATTGTACATATTTCGTCCGCGATTCCGGCGACACTTTTCAAAATGGCAAAAGAGTGCCTAGTTACGAGCAATGGCTATTAGAATAATGTAAACAACCAGAGCCAGCAGACTATAGGTGGCGGGGAATGGATCTCGTTGAGGCACTCACTGGGTTCCTCATCCCAAAGTCGGAGTGTCTCTGTGGAACTGTCTCAAAACCATCTGGCCAGCACACTGGATCTGACATGAAAAAGGGGCTTAAGTACAGCCACCAGAGGCCAGGCCAGCCTACACAACTGTCTTCATGGCAGTCCATGCAAGACCACAGTCTGCCCTAGCAAGGAAAGGTGCTGAAGTCAGAGGGACCCAGCCAAAAGGCGCATCGCAAAAATCAGGGTATCACTCATTATCGCTAATGAAATGTCTCTATCTGCAGTTTTCAAACATGGTGCTCACCCTGTGAAGACTTTATTGACTGACTGATCTTTATTTACAAAGGGTTAAGAATTGGACATGCAGGCCTGTCTAACATTTTGCCCTTTATCATACAACTTTCACTCTGTTCCAGATATTCTATCAGGCAGCTGCAGTGATGGGCCCCCTGCCTCGAATGGGTCCATCCAATGATACTGGAGGTCCTCTAAGTTCGTCTTGTGGAACCAGGAGACATGACAGTAGAACTACTGCGCAAAAAATACAACAGCAGAAAACTGTTAAAAAGTAAGAACTTAAAATAAAGCAGTGGAATGCTGAGAGTGTCAGCACTGGAAATTTTAACAGCCATTCCCAGAGCTGGGGCTATGACCACAAAGACGAGGAGAGGAAGTTGAGAGCTGGCAGAATGATAATGGACTTTTCCTGATCAACCAGCCAATGGATCTCCCAACATTTTACTCAAGGGCTTAGCATACAACCTCAACACCAGATCTGGCATTCCACTCTCCAAACCTGAAGTGGAACATTACATGTGAAGTTGGAAAACAACCTGGAGGTAGCGACCATCGACCAGTCTTCCTGACAATAGAAAATGAACTCCGTAACACCAGTAGCACTCTCCCCAGATGGAACTATAAAAAAGCAAACTGGACAATGTACAGACATTGTACAGGTATCCTGATGGGACAGCTGTCCATAGAAGGTAAGGATATTAACATCACAGTGAAGGAATTCTTTCAGGCTGCCCATGAAACCATTCTGCACCAACTAGGACACACTGAGAAGTAATTACTGGCCCAGTGAAATCACCAAAGAAAATAAGCTCTATGGGTCTATACATGAATTACAAAAAAACAGTGAAATTTATCCAAGAGACAGGACTGCGGATATAGACAGACAACGCATACAAAGAAGAAGATACACATCTTTATAAAATAAGATGTTTTAAATCCTGAATTATTTGTTGAAGTGGATATCATGTCTGGGGATCTGAGAAAGAGTGGTCATTTTGCTATGTATGCAAAGGAAATTTCTGTCCTTATGCCTATGTTAAATGTGCATAGGCAACTATATTAAACGTTGAAATTAATGGTTATAATGTACCTTAACATACCTTAAAAACACTGCAACATTCCCTGAACTCCAAATTTTCGGTCTTTGAGACTGTACGCAACATTTTATCTAGGCCTGTAATGTATTTTCTGTCATTGTCAATGCGCATTGCAATGAGGTGATGAAATGTATCCAAAAGTCTGATTTCTGCATCTTGAACCCGGACAATAGCCTCATGAGATGCCTTTCCCTTCATGTCCTTTCCAAAGCCCATGATGGGGCCTATGAAAATCTGAACAGAAAGAAAAAAAAAGAACATATATTTACAGGTTTAGAAATAAGAATTAGCATATAAACATCAGAACATCAATGTCAAACTATATCATGTAAGTAGAAAGCCAGAGACAAATTTTCATCTATAAAAAAGTGACAACTGAATTTTAATTTTTAGTGGATAGTTTATAATTTTCCACACACCTGATACAATTACTAATGAAAAAGTTTCTACTATTATAAATAATCTTCATTGTTTTCCTGATTATTATTGTTTTCACTCTTGCTTTCCTTTTATGAGTTTCTGAAATGTTCTGAACTTAGATTTTGCTTTTTTTTTTTTTTTTTAAACTTTGCACTTGGCAAACATTTCTCAGTTGTCACTTTTTCTATCTAAGAAACTCTTATTAAACCATTTCCACCCCCTATTATTTTTTTCTATTATTCTCTCTATTGTCTATCACTCACTTCCATAAATTTAAGCTAGCCTCAGAATTGTTAGTGCTTATTTTATCATATTCAGTGATTATCCATCTTTAAACATATTTTTTTTAATTAATTAACATGGCCATGATATTAAAGTTAAATATACGTGAAATACCAGCAAGACAGAGATAAGAAATTAAGATTTTATATCAAAAAGACAGAAACAGTCATTGTTACTGAATAGTTCTCTTCTAAAACTAATTCTTGATATCAGAAGCAAAGATGTTCTGAATATTAAATTTGGATGAATAATGATAATATTCAGAACCAAAAAAAATCACAAATCAAGTTTACAAATATTTCTCCACGATTGCTCAACACTGGTATCAAATGTTTATTTTAGTTAGACAAGCTCTAACTGAAAAATGAAAAGTTCAACAAGTAATTTGTAATTAGTATCTATTTCTCTGCAAACTTCTACAAAGTGTATGCAATAAATAATTTTGAAAAAAAAAACATAATTCTACTATGCCATAGAGGCATTTAGGGATAAGCTGTTAGTGATATTTCTTTATCCTGTTGGTATACAACACTGTGATGTAGTCAGCATCATGTATGACCATGACCATCTTTCCTTATCAAAGGTATACAACATGGTGATGTAACCACCATGAGAGATAGGTGAGCCAACTACTGAAAGAATAATTTGAAATTTTGGTTTAAATTTTCACAAATAACAAGTAAAGCATCACTTTCTTATGCATAGTATTAGTAAGCAGTCATATTTCTAAGAATCTAATATTCATACTCAAGTTCATATTCAGCAATTCAGAAAATGAGACATTCACGTTTGATTCAGTCAGTCAGTCATTTGCATGTCTTTTGCAGAACTTTGCCTCCCTAACAGCTCTCCTGTAGGCCTCTTGGTTGCAAGCAAGATGCCTGCATCCATTTGCAGATTATCAACAATGTCTTGCTCTCTTTCTTTTTCCTATTATGTATCCTTCCAAGATGGTCTTCTCTAAATTCCATAATGTTTAATGTGTCCAAAATATTTAAGTTTTCTCTATTTAATCCTCTTAACTAGCCAGTCTTTTTCATTATTAAGTTCTTGTAGTATAGGTATATTTGTTCTTTTCTGTGTCCATGATATTTGAATATCTTTACATTTACATTCAAAGGCATTTATGTGTTTCTCAACTGTTTTGTTAAGTGTCCAGGTCTCACAGACATATGTTGCAATGAGAATGATACATTAAAAAAAAAAAATCTATTTTTGTAGTTCTGTCTGTTCCTCTCCACAGCTTCTTTATTTGTTTTACTTTTGAAGAGCGACAGATGTCCTCCTTTTAATTTCCCTCATTGTATCTTCATTATTAGTTAGTAATGATCCAAAATATTCAAAACTCCCCACCTTAAAATCTGGTACTTGGTGCATCTCATGCAACATAAAGATCAATTATATTCTAGCTAATGTGTGATTAATTCTTGCAGTTTTAACATGGGCAATGCTGAATCATCAGTAAATTAAATGCCGTGAGAAGAAACTTTCCTTTAGTCACCTCTAACAAAAGACTAAAAGGTGTCCTCAAACCAAAGTCAAATTCTAGATTCTACAACTACACTCATCAGAACAAGCAATCAATCAAGCTGTCATTTCTTATTACTCAGCAAGATGTGTTGTGAATCTTCAAAGAACCTAAGGAGAAAGCAGTGGGGAAAAAAAGGTATAATTCAAGACGGCAAAAAAAGAGCATAATTTCTTAATGCTAAATTGGAAAAGGCAATTTCAAGTCCACAATAACAATAGCATACTTTCTAACTCTTCCCATGCCTAATGACTAAAAATGATCACTTCCAATTTGTGTCTATAGTGTCGTGTGACTATATTTCGCTACATGCTTTGTTTCATTAAAAACCCAGTGTAACGTTTAGATTGTAAACATTTAATACGCATGCCCTGTGACCTTTTTCAAAATGACCGAAGAGTGCTTAGTTACGAGGGAGAAAATTAAAGTTTTCTATGAGAAATTTCAATTTTTGGTGATGTAGACAGGGATATGGACCACTGTTCTTGAATGTATCCCAAGTACATCTAGACATATTAGACTACTGGAGAAGTAGTCAGACAGTTATTTCAGATATTATTTTAGGGAGAAAGGCACATACAATCACAAGACGAGATCGACAGGTAGTAGACATCTCATCTATATACCCTAGACCCAGCCGATGGTAAGTAGGGCACAATTACTATCTAAAAACACCACATTACTTCTTTTTTCCTAAAAAAAAACTCTGCATTTATGAAATCTTCATATATTTTTAGTTATTTTGTAATAAGTACACATAACATGAAACACTGTATTTCATTCACTTTTCCAACTATACCCCTGATACATATCAAGACCCACAGTTTTACTCTGGCACCAAACAGAACATTCGCATTTCTTCCTGTGACACAGAAAGCGCTAAACACTTCTAAGGAATGATCAATGCAAATAAGCAATATCAAAACCATATCACCAGTATGATTATATACAGAAACATATATCTGCATGTATGATTAGTGTGTGATTATAACAGAAATGACCATTCCTGTCCTACTTAATATAAGCTCAGAACAACGGATGGAATATCCATGCACCTGTGGCAGGAAATTTAACACTCAATGTGGCCATAAAGATACACAGAACGAAGAAGGGATGTGGTGGTTCTGTGCTGCCCAATGCTCAACAGTGCACTGTGATGGCAGTCTCAGATAAGGATATAAACCACACTACACAGAATATTCAAGCTGAGTCAAACAACAGGGAACTGATGCAGCCCACCAATGAGACCAAAGACAAAATCAGTTTTCCACCAGTGAGTGCCAAGAACATATGAGAAGAACTGGACACAACATTATGCAAAGAACTGGATAAACAGCTGAGAGGGAAAAACACTGAGCAAAGACAGGAAGCATTCAGCAAGATCTTTTATCTTCACTGCCACAAAGAGTTTTAAACAAAACAGGCAAAAAGAGAAAAAGTAGCACCAAGAAAGTCCAGAAGGCAGAGGAAAATTGAAGCAATAAGAACCATGGCCCAAAACTTTTCAAGTAGGCACATAAAACAGAAAAGGACAAATTAAGACAAGTTTGGCAATATCTAAAAGCCCAGCACAATGTCCTTTGCAGAGCAGAAAGAACATGTAAAAGGAAGAGGTACACAAGACAGAAGTTCTACAAAAATCCCTTCAGGTTTGCAAAGCAGACCAACCAAAATCAGAAACGCTGAAAGCAAGTAAGGAGGTGCTCTAGGAACATCTGAGCAAGACATACTCTTGACAAAAATCAGCATACACCTCTCAAGCAGATGAAAGGTCTAGTGTGGCCCTGTGCACCAGGCAGCAAATTCAAATGTAGGCCACCAACCTTATACAAGAAGCAGAGAGCATCATAAGGAAAGCTAGAGGCAAATCAGCACCTGGCCCATATGGCATCCCTTATGTACTGTCATGAAGTACTAAAGAAGCTCCATAAACTCCTAAGATTGGCATGGACCAAAGGGTTCATAAGTAAGGAATGGAAAAAGGCCAATGCAATACATATCCCTAAGGAGCAGAATTCCACCAAGATCAACCAATTCAGACCCATCTCACTCTTGAATGTAGAAGGAAAGATATTCTTCTCAGTGATGGCAAGGAGATTAACAACATACTTCCTAGATAATAGTTATGTTGAAATATCCATGTACAAGGGCGTAATTTCATATTCTCCAAGATGTCTCGAGCATTCTTTGATGATTTGGGAAGCTATTCAACAGGCAAGATCTGGAAACCAGGACCTACATGTAATATGGTTTGATCTAGCCAATGTCTCAGTACCACACCAAATGATATGGTTAGCACTAGACATGTTTTCATGTGCCAAAAGAAATCACAAAGATGCTGAAAATGTATTTCATAAGGTTTCACATGAAATTTGGAACATCAGGATATATTACAAGATGGATCAAGCTTCGGGTAGGAACTGCAATGGTCTGGACAATATCCTCAATACCTTTCATACTAGCAATGCAGGTAATCCAAAAAGCAGCAGAAGGTGCAAAAGAAGGCCCAAGGTTCAGAAATGGATGTCAGATGTCACCACTAAATGCATTTATGGATGACACAACTGTAATAACCACCAAAGAAGCACAACCACATGGGATGTTAGACTGCCTGGACAGCCTTAACATATGGTGTCACATGAGTTTCACACCCAAGAAGTCTGTCATTCAGAAACAGGAAAGTGACAGAAATATTGTACACAGTGGCAGACCAAATAATTCCAACTATAGGGAAAGAACAAGTGAAGAGCCTTGGCAGACTGTATGATGCATCCATGAAAGACTCAAACACAGTGAAGCAGATCACAGAAATGATACAGAATGGACTAAACATAATAGTCAAAAGCAGGCTACTGGGGAAGTTCAAGATATGGTGTCTCCAGTTCATAGTAATCCCAAAACTGACGATGCCACTACTCATTTATGAAATAAGCACCAGCACAGCAGAGGCAATCAAAAGATTAGAAGGTGGTTGGACGTGCCACCAGGGTTAACAGATGTAGCACTGTACTGCAAGAAGAGCAAACTGCAACTACCATTCATATCTGCAGTTGAAGAATACAAGGCAGGAAAAACAAGACTTGCAATGACAGAAGTGCAACCAACACTTAAAATTGGATGAAAAATGGAGAGTAAGCAAGAAACTGACTTCAAGAATGGGAAGTTTTCCTGTTCTCTGTGAGTCTTTCAACTTCATCAAGGGATGTTATGCCCACTAAACTGGCTTCTCTTAACAATGTCCTCTTTAAAGTTTCATGTGGTCGACCTCTTTTTCTTTGGCCTGTTGTGCTCCACTTAATAGCTTGTTTTGGTATTCTCTGATTATTTCTTCTTATCGCATGGCCTACATATATCCATCTTCTTTTTTCTGATCACCCATGAGGCAGGTTGTTGTTTGCTCATGTGTCTTATCTCTGCATTGTTCTTGAATTCATTCCATCAGAAGTTTAATAGGGTCAAAATATTTGTCTGATAGGGATGGGGGGTACTTCCTCTGATGATCTGGGGAGTTGTGTTATTTCGTTCTCTACAGCAGTGAGTTTGCTGCATACAGAACTGATCTGATAAAAACTGCTAACAATTAAGTCATGTGATTTATGACATCATATTTTGCATATACACTTCTAGAAATAAAATTTTTCTATGAGTATTTCTACCACATGTGTCTTGCAGTGCTCTCTCCGTTCTAAAATTAAACATTAAATCATACTGTTTCATTGGTGGATTTGAAGTACAATTCTTCAAAATGCCAGAAATTCATGCATTCAGTGACATGAGTGTTACAGAGCATCAGCTTAACAATGTTATAATTATCTCTCTCTCTCTCTCTGAACCTTAAGTGCCCAGGGCACATGGGGCTTCCGCAAGGGTTTTCCACAAATGCCTGTCTTTCGCCTTTTTTTCTGCTCTTGCCCAGGTGAGCCCTCTATTGCTCAACATCCTTTCTGTTGTTCTTCTCCATGTCTCTTTTGGTCTACCCTTACTTCTGCTCCCCTGTGGTGTCCATCTTAGTGCTATTTTTGGTAGTGAGTTGTCAGTCATTCGGAGCACATGTCCCAACCATCGCCAGCGTCTTTCCTCAATAATTGTTGTCAGTGGTTTCATCTGCATTTCTGCCAATAAGATGTTATTTCTTATGGTGTTTGGCCAAAATATTTTTTTTAATTCTACGTAAACATTTAGTCTGGAAAGAATTCAACTTGTTTTCTATGGTTTTGGTGATTTTCCAGCATTCACTTCCATAGAGTAGTACACTTAGAACATTACTCTTAAATATCCTGATTTTCATATTTATGCTTAGTTTATTTGATTTCCATATATTCTGTAGCATTGCAAAAGCCTGGTTTGCTCTAGTAAGTCTGCTGTTGATGTCCTCTGTGCTGTCTCCATTTTCTACTACTCTGCTGCCAAGGTATACAAATTCGTTAACCTCCTCCACTAACTTGTTATCTACTCTGAGTACATTTCTGTTGTTCACATTTTGCTTCATTAACTTTGTCTTTCCTACGTTGATCTTTAGTCCTATGTTGTTTGCATTCTGGGTTAACTTGTTTATTTTATCTTGCATATCTTTGTGACTGCTTGATAATAGACAAATGTCGTCCGCAAAGTCAAGGTCCTCCAGCACTGTGTCAAGGGTCCATTGTAATCCTCTGCGTTTGTCTGATGTTGCCTCCTTCATTAACCAGTCTACTGCCAAGATAAATAATGTTGGTGATAGTACACATCCCTGTTTCACTCCTGTTTGTACCCTAAAGCTGCTGGAGGTATGTTCTCCACAGATAACTTTGCACTGAAAACCCTCGTATAGGGCTTTGATTACATTAACTATTTTATGGGGGAGGCCATGCCATCTTAGGATTTTCCACAGTGCATCTCTGTTGACACTGTCAAAGGCTTTCTCAAAATCTATGAATAATGCATATGTTGTGCTATGCCACTCATTTGCCTGTTCTAATATTTGTCTAAGTACAAATATATGGTCTATGCATGATCTTCCTTTCCTAAATCCTGCCTGCTCTTTCCGAAGTTTTTCCTCAAGTGTTGGTACAATTCTGTTGATGATTATTCTGCAAAATACTTTACTAGTGAGTGGCAGTAGGGTAATGCCTCTCCAGTTCCCGCAATCTCTGAGGTCACCCTTCTTTGGTAGTTTTACTATAAGACCAGTTTTCCACTCCTCCGGGGCTTTTTCTAAATCCCAAATTTGTTGTAATATCCGGCAAAGTTGTTTTGGTGTTTCTGTTTCTTCTGCTTTCAACATCTCAGCAGTCACTTCATCTTCACCTGGTGCCCTGTCTGATTTTAGCATCTTTATCGCCTCTTTTACTTCATTTATTGTTATTGGTCCTGTATTGATGTTTAGTTCCGCTTTTGCTTCAGGTATATCTATTGCTTGTGCTGCTTGTGTTCTGTTTAGTAGGGTGTTAAAGTGTTCCCTCCATCTTTCAATTTTTTCTCTTTCTCCACTGACCAGTTGTCCATTTTGTGTTCTTACTGCACTTTCACATCTTGTATTGAAGTTACCTGTCATCTGCTTTGTGATTTTATATATGGTTTTCATGTCATTTGTATATGCTGCTTTCTCTGCTGTTTCTGCTAAGTTGTCATAATATTGACGTTTATCTTGACGGCATGATTCCTTTACTTCTTTGTCTTTTTGTGCATAATTACTTAAAACTCGTTCTTTAAGCCGTTGTGATTTGGTGTTCAGTAATTTTTTCTTGATTTCTTTTCTTTGCTCTATCTTTTCCCATGTGGTCTCACTTATCCATTCCTCTTTTCTCCTTTTCCGATATCCCAGCACCTCTTTTGCTGTTTCCTGTAGTGTTTTATTGAACTCTAATATGGACATTTCTGCTTCGTCTTGTAGGACACTGAAGCGGTTCTTAAGAATTATTGAGAATTCATTTCTTGTTTGCTGGTCTATCAGTTTTCTTGTATCAAAATGTATCTTTCTGTGATCTCCGATTCTGGCTTTCCTTAATTTTAGTTTTATTTTTGCTACCAGAAGGTTGTGATCACTTCCTATATCTGCTCCTTTCCTTGCTCGCACATCTTGTAGTGACCGTTTCCACTTGTTGTTTATTAGTATGTGATCGATTTGGTTTTCTGTGGTTTTATCTGGTGACCTCCAAGTCACCTTATGGATGTTTTTGTGTTGGAAAATTGTCCCTCCGATGGTCATCATGTTTTCTTCGCCGAAACTGCACAGTCTTTCTCCATTTTCATTTATTTCTCCGATTCCTTCTCTTCCCATGATTCTTCTTCTATCCTCATTTCCTTCACCTACTTTTGCATTGAAGTCGCCCAAGATGAGTAGCATATCATGCTTGGGTATTGTTTCTACTGTGGCTTGGAGGCTGTTATAAAAATCTTCTTTTAATTCCTCTTCAGCTGCTTCTGTTGGTGCATAACAAACTATAATAGACAGCTTCGTGAATCTTGAGTTGAACCGTGCATATAATAATCTCTCATTTATTGGGGTCCATTTCAGCAATGCTCTTGATGCTTCTTTTGTTATAATCAATGCTACTCCTCCTTCATGAAGATCTTCTTTACCTGACCATATTATTGTATCTTCTGTGTGCTGTGTTGTTAATTTCCTTCTGCCTTGTCCTGTACATCTTGCTTCTTGTATTCCTAGTATGTCTAGTTTGTATCTGTGCATTTCCTTGATGGTTTGTGCTAGTTTTCCAGTCTGGTTTAGTGTTCTTACATTCCAGCTGCCTATTTGCATCTTTTGTTTAGGTTCCAGGAGGTCTGCAGTCGGGCTGGGGACTTCCAGTGGCTGGCTTTCATCCACAACCTTCATGGGCTCAGTTTCCTGATACGCATTTCTCCTTCTACCTGCATTTGCTTTTTCCCTTGCTTCTGTTTCTGTAGCAGTCTGATAGTTTTTTACCAGATAGGGTTGCTGGCCCTATGCTGAACCCTCCTTAGTCGCCTTTTACGATCATGCATGGTAGGGTACAGTGGTCTTATTCTTTGCAGATCCCGGGTACCACACGGGGGGTTATAATTATGGCATTTTTATATACAATTTTCTGATATTCCAGAAAATGACTGAAGAAACTGAGGTGACAGAAATTTCAGAAGGTAAAGTGGATGTGCTCATGAAATGAGTTGGTGAATTTAATGAATCTGTCAAACTCTGACTCTGACATGCTGGTGACTCTGATACAATCATAAGAATACCACATACAGAACTCTCAAAGTCAATCTGGGCACTGTTCCCTCTAAGCTGCACACCTGCACGACTGTGCACAGAAAAAAATCATACCTGCACAAAATTTTTGGAGTCATACAAAAATAAAAAAGAAAATGCTACTTTTATTTTCCAGTTTCCAGGTGTTACTCCATGCTATAACTGCGATAAAAAAAAAAATACAATGATGGTAGATGTTTTTCCTTTACTGTTTCTATCTTGTTGAGATAACTTTCAGACTGGATGTTTCAAATGGTCTTTTATCACGTAGTTTCGGTAGTACTGTAACAGAATCACTGAATAAATAAACAAAATCATCATTGCCATTAATTAAATACCAGTAACTGAAAAGTACAGCAGGTTTATCCTGTTATTAAATGTACAGACCTTTACAGCATGTGCGTGTGCACGTGTGTGTATATATATGTATGTACATTACTATGCACTTTTGCACACGCAATATTTTTTGCATATGAGCTGAACATATTGCACACAGACCACAAACCCTTAGAGGGAACATTGAATCTGGGTTAACATCTCAAATCTGAGCTTCCAAATGACCCATAAAAAAGCATGCTTATATACAACTGTATTCTTTGTTAATAAATAAAGCAAATCCTTTTAATGATCAAAATAGCAAACCTTTAACAGCAGTTACTTGTTCTCCTATAGCAGAGACTGGTCCTTTCTGTGACAGACCATGCACTGGCAATTCTGACACAGCCCCATGCAAATGGGAAGAACTGAGAAAATAGAGAATGAGGCAAAGTGTACTATTATTAAACGCATAAGAGATATATCCTGCAAGGTTATGAGATATCTGGTACTTTCCTACAATGGACAATAGAATACAATTAGTCAGGCTGCAATTCTACCTCAAAATGATCATGGACATAGCACACTCACTACACAGTAAACTGTTCACAGCAAAAGGAAACAGGCTCGAGAGATGTAAATCATGGATAAGTTGTGTCTTCCTGAGAATATAGATCCTGGATAGGAATGGATACCCACACAGCTAAACTTAAGTGTGGTTCTGTCAGTTCATGTAGCACACAAATGAAGATGCAGAGAGAACATGCTCCAGCTGTACAGGTTGTGATGTCAATGCACTAATCAGAAATGGTGATGCAGTTATTTATTACAGATTAGCGGCAGGAGGTATGTCTCAGCCTTCACAATCAACTCAAACAGCAGAGCAGTAAGTGAAGTCAGTGGTTCTTTTGCTGCAACAAGTAGCCTCACAATGGAGGCTACAGTACTATACATAAACATGCAATTCAAATGACTCGATGAACATGCTAAAAAAAATTTAAGCTGGCTTCTTAAGGAAGCGTGGTTCAAATCCTTGCATGTGTCACAGAACCAGAGACTGAACTTCACTTTTTATACCATGCCATGCAGGCATCAGCGTAGACCAACTGGTCAACTCAGCTATCATAGAGGAAGCACACATAATGGACTGAGCTGACATCATCACTGCTGTAAGTGAAGCTTAGCAGTATAGTATAGAATAGAACAGTACCTCACTGACAACTGTGAATCAGCACTGTTGCTGAGAATGAATTTTTTTTTTTTGGGGGGAGGGGGGTGAGACTTGGTGTGGCAAAACATGGATAACTAATCAAAAGCTCCAAAAGGATGGTCAGTCAATACGGGATGCATGTTATTAGTTATTGTACACTGAAGAGGATATTGGTGCACCTATGAATGTGTTCAGAGTCTTTTCTTACAAACTAAAACTGCTCTTATCTTTTAAAAATTTCACAGATTTACTGCAGTGCAGTGGCCTCATGTACAGATATATATAAAGGTAAAGGTAAAGGTAATCCTGTCATGCCTTAGAGGCACATAGGGATATGGTGTTAGTGCCCATAATAAGGTTTGATCAAAATTATTCTTTTTTGTGCATTAAATTTCATATGCCTGGACATCTAGACAAAGAGACAGACAGCCTCCATGATTCTCATCATCAGCAAGAGTTATTATGTGTTCCACAGTTTCCATCTATGCTCTTTGCCTGGGACAGAGATTGCAGAGATGAAAATACATGGTCTAGCAACATGCAACTTTATTAAGAAAAATTTCATTTAATTTTGATCTCTAAGTGATCATATGACACTTGCAAGAAAGGGTTTCCCTGTCATCTGATGAACACTATCTACTAGAAATTGTTAATGGAATTAACAAAGGTAATAATGCACAATTTTAAAAACAAAGCTGAAAATGTTCACAGGAAGGTATCACTCATAAATACTGTAGTTACACATATAAACTGAGTGAGGGTGGGCAGCTCTGAATTGTCATGGATCACAATTTAATGTGTTGTCTTACAATTAGAGGTATTGTACATCACCAGTTTCATCCATAAAGTTCTATGGATCTTTCGTGCACATCAGAAATTTTTTTCATGTAAGCCTAGATCTATGTACGTCAGAGCCAAGTAAACTCAGGCCCAGTTGTATACAACTATTTTTTTTTCATGTTCACTTAATTATTTCCACTTGAATAAGTGACAGCCTTATGCATTTATTCTATCATTCATCATTTCTTCATTTTCTCTTTTAAACTCAAGTATGCTGCCTTAAATGTTACTGAGAAACTTTTCAACCATAGGAATTAAATTCTAGATTAAGCTTCACCTAAACCCTTCCCTCACTACTCCATCCTTCCCTTGCAAAAATTTCATCAGAATTTTCTTTGTCTGTTATCTTCCCATTTCTTGGACTTTATTTATACTTTAGTTTACTCACACCTACACCAATTAATATATGAGAGGGTGCTGAAAAGTTATCACCCCAACCAAAAAGGGCATGACCTAAAGCCATTAAACTTGCATGTTACTCCTTATCAGTAGTCAGTCATTTGCATGTCCCTTGCAGAACTTTGCCTCCCTAACAGCTCTCATTTGGCACATTTTTCACGTTT
Organism: Achatina immaculata; assembly: GCA_009760885.1. Taxonomy (NCBI): domain Eukaryota; kingdom Metazoa; phylum Mollusca; class Gastropoda; order Stylommatophora; family Achatinidae; genus Lissachatina; species Lissachatina immaculata. Next base: position 32,535,696 of record CM019706.1, read on the forward strand.
CTTTAACCCTTCTAAAGAAGAATATCTGCTAACTGGTCACTGAAATACTGCTCTGTTGCTGCTATCAGCTCTGAATCATTCAAAAACTTTCTCCCTTTCAAACTTTTTTAAAGCTAGGAAACAGGAAGTAGTCAGAGGTGCCAAGATGTGATAAGTAGGATGGATGATCTATGTACTTAAACCCCAAATTCTTCAAAACATCCACCATACTGAGAGCAGCACATTATCTTGCAAAAAAAGAACACCATTCACAGTTTCCCTCACTCTTTTCTTTCAATTCATCCTTCAATCAGCACAGCAAATTAGACTAGTATTCTGCATTAACTGTTTGGCCCTTTCAGAAGACAGTTAATCATCAAAATACATTCCTTATTAAATTACACTTCAGCATCCACTTGGCCAATAGTTTCTGCATACCCAACTGCTCAATCAAGTGCTGTGCCATGTGGCATAGGTGATCATTTCTCTCCACAATTCCCTGTCTTTAGACTTGATTATGAGATCCACCAGTGACTTTCTGCCTAGCCACACTGACAGCCCATTCAGTAACTTCTCTCTCTGTCTTACTCTGTCTCTTCTTCCCTTAATTTTTCCAGTTGCCACAGTGTGTTCCAATTTTCCTATTCTCAGGAAATGTCCTACAAATCCACTTGTCTGCCTCTGATCTTTGCTGTAATTTGCCTTTTAACTCCAGCCTCTCTTAAGACTTCCTCATTAGTTTTCTTAGCTGCCCATGGTACATTCAACATCCTTCTTATGAACCACATTTCCATGACCTCCATTTCTCGTTGTACTCTCTTATTCATGGACCATGCTTAACATCCATAAAACAAAACTGGCTCGATGTAACATTTAAGTACTTGGAATCTTGTTTTCATTGATATGGATCTATTGCACAAGATGTTTCTCATTTTGTGGAAAGCTGATTTGGCCTGAGCACATCTGCTTTTTATTTCATTGTGACATTTCCCATCAGCTGTTATAATTGTTACTAAGTACTTGAATCTATCAACTTGTTTCAGTTCTGTGCCATCGATGGTAATGCTACATTTTGGTGGTATTCTTTTCTTTGAGATGACTCAATTGCTAAAAAAAACTATAAACCAAATGCATTCCCTGAATATTTCTAGTGTCTCAGCAACTGTTTTAGATGAAACCTGCTGATCTTCCAAAATCAGGTCATGAACATTAGCAACAATTTTTTAAGTTGATGCTATTGAAGGTCTTCCAGATTTTGTTGCATCTTCGGTCTCAAATTCTCCACACTGAAAGTTAGCACACTACTTCTTCACAGCTGAGTATGATAGGAACATGTCACTCAATATTTGCAGCATACACCCATGGATTTCCTTTGGAGTTTTCTTCTGCAAATAACAGGAACTTCTTGAAGGCCTGGAGTTCCACACCTGAAAACTCCACACTTTTCACTGACATGGCTTTGATCTGAAAAAAGTAAAAAATTAGCACTATGATCTTGCAAACTGGTACTTTACATCATAAATAACATTTTTTCCAGCTACAGTGACTTCTTCTTCATTCGCTTCTACCACCAAGATCGTACTGTGATCCTGTTGAATTTACTCCTGTGGTCCTCGATGTATCCCGTGGTCCCCAAGAGGCCCACAAGAGATCCCCGAGAGGCTGCAACTAGACTCAGGGCATAGCGCTGTGCTGTGCATGTTCAAACTATCCAAAAACCATTGCATTAGCAATACAACTACTGTGGTTACCATGCAATTTTCAGATTGAATTTACTTTTTTATTCTCCCTCATAGTCAGGTATTTACAATTTAGGCCAGAACAATCAGATTAAAAAGAAATTTTAAAAAAAAAAAAAGGTAAAGGTAACCCTATCATGCCTCAGAGGCAAATAGAGATATGGTGTTAGTGCCCATATTTTCCTTGACCTGCTGGCACACTAGAGGATGATGTGCCCAGAATAATGCCTGGCCGCCAATGTTCCCTCTAAGAGTTTGCAGTCTGAGCACAAAATGTTCAGCTCATGTGCAAAAAAAATATTGTGTGTGCAAATGTGCATAATAACATACACAAACACTGTAAAGGCATGTACATTTAATAACAAGATAAACCTGCTGTACTTTTCAGTTACTGGTATTTAGTTAATTGCAATGATGATTTCTTTGTTTACTTATTCAGTGACAGTATTTATTTATTTACATAGTTGTTTATCCTATCATATTCGACTTACTATGGGTTCATTGAAACATAATCCTACGGTGGATTTTCTATCCACAGTGATACTAAATCTACTGCTATTAAAAAAAAAAAAAAACAGGACGGCTCTAATGTTGGTGGTCACGACATCCAGTATTAGTTACCAACATCAATTTGCATACCTGGGCAGCTCAATGAACATTCTCCTTTTCCAGTCACAGTGGAAATTCGTCTGCCCATTTATTTTAATTACCCTCTATGTGTGCCCACTTGCCTTGTCATGATTCTGCTACAGTACTACCGAAACTATGCGATAAAAGACCAGCTGAAACATCCGATTCGAAAGTAATTTCTCAACAAGAAAGAAACAGTAAAGGAAAAACATGTACCATTATTGTATTTTGCTTGATTGCAATTATAGCATGGAGTAACATCTGGAAACTGGAAAAACAAAGTAGCATTTTCATTTTTCTTTTTGCATCGCTCCAAATATTTTATGCGCCGTATGATTTTTTTCTGTCCATAGCAGGGCAGATTAGCTCTTTCCCTGCCATAGTCGATATCGTGACAACTTCCAGTTAGTCTAGTGACTGCCATATTCGTTATAGCGATTTTGTTTCGTTGCAAACGTAAAACTACTATAAAACTTTTTATTGAACACAATTTATCTGCTCATGTCTGGCGACCTTTCATAGTTCAATCAAAAGCGTGGCTAACAACCAAGCGAAATAGATGTTTTACCGGAGAAATTTCAGTATTTATTGTGATTTTTGAGGCATAAGGACACATCTTATGACCCGACCACTGTTCCTGAATGTACCCCAAGTATATCTAGACCTATTAAATGGACTGGAGAAGTAGTTAGATGGTTATTTCAGACATTATTTTAGTAAGAATGCCACCACACAACGAGATTGGACGAAAATTTAAGTAGATCTGGAAATCGCTGATGGTAAACATTGTACATCTAGGCATCGCTGATGGTAAGCACTACACAATTATCAGCTAAAATCATCATACTACTTCTTTTTTTCCTAAAAAACTCTTCATTTATGAAATCTTCTTACATTTACAACTATTTTCATGCATAATATGTATACTTTTAAAGTGGAAATACTTTGTAAATTCACTTTTACAACTATATCCCCTATAAAATGAAGACCCGTGCTTTTCGTGTGGCACTGACGGGAACATCTGCGTTTTTTTTCTGGGCACGGGAAGAGTTAGAGGGAACAGTGCTGCCCACCTTTCCTTTCCCAACTCCAAAAGATGTCAGGTATCTATTTTTACAGATGGGTGACTAGGGCACCTCCAGCCGGATTTGAACTCCTGACCTTTGCCATGAGAGACAAGTGCGCTAACCGCTCTGCCACTCAGATGCCCAAAGGAAAATTACTCTGGCATTATTTAAAAATTAAATGGATGTTAAGCCACTTATCTGAGAATTTTCAAATGACAACTATCATGCTTTTTTCTATATTATTTTCTTAGAGGGAATAATAACCACCAAGATTTTCAGATATTTTCCACGCTGGCCTTTCATAACATATTCACTGGACTTTAATTACTCATAGAAATATTTCCATCTATGCCATGCAGTAAAACTATTACTGTTAACAATTCACTGCTACATGACACCTTACAGTACATTGCAATATTGTAGATAACTGCATCCATCATTAAGACCACATCAAATTATTACTCCATGTTTTTGCTTAATTCCGTCCTTCGGTTAAGCCATGTAAAAAAAATATGACTAAAAATCATTTAACATTGACTCAGAAATAAGGAAATTAGTGATCAACAATGATGAATGAAGTCATATTCTGTGTGAGGATGGTAACTGAAAAAATAAATTAAACAGACTGGGAACATATACACATGCTTTACAGACTACAACAGGCTTTTGACAAGGGAAGACAAACAACTAATTGGATACCTACAAGAAAAAGTTTAAGAAAACAGTACGATAATGATATAGACTGGTGGACAGCATTAGCTGATGGTCAGCATTTTCATTGGTGCATTGTGAAAGCATGGGACAATGCAAGAAAGATCCTTTGCAGTCAACCTCTCTCAAAAGAGACAGTAAAGGATGTTCTTGCAATACATATTACATTACTTTTTTTATCTCCTTCCTCATACACCTTCCAGTGTTGAGGGGACAAACTGATGTCTTGATGGAGCTAGGGTAGTTTGCTTCATATGGTTATTTCAGGTTTTTGTAATTTCCTCTCTCCACCTCCTGTGTGGGCGGCCTCTCCATTTCCCTACAATTCTTAGTGTAAATGCTTACGGTGGTACACTGTGTGGCTGTAGTCGTGTAATGTGGCCAGACCATATGAGTTGTGTATTTGATGTAATAATGATGTTATTCCAATCTCTGTCACAATGGTGTCATTTCTTATTTGGTTTCTTCTTGTCACATTTTGTAGTCTCCGTATTACATTACTCGGTCACTTGCATGTCCCTTGCAGAACTTGCCTCCATAACAGCTCTCCTGTAGGCCTCTCAGTTATAAACAAGATGCCCTGGTGCTGCAAATTATCAACGATGTCTTGTAGCCATCTTCGCCTTGGCTTTTCTTTTTCTTATTATGTATCCTTCCAAGACGTTACTGTTTTACATTATTATGTATCCTTCCAAGACATTACTGTTTTAACATTATTATAAGAATTAAAACTTATATCCTTCCCGTGCCGTTAAACGTCACATAGGGCTCGCAAAGTAGTTCGCCAATTTTTCCTGTCTTCGGCGAGTCTTTCAACCTCATCAAGGTACTTTATGCCTATTAATTTGGCGCAGAGATTAAAACTACTCCAAAAGAAAAGATGAAAAAAGTAAGAAAAAGAATACTCTAAAATCATCACCTCTCTATTTTCCCAGTTACAAACAGATATTTTGGTTTCCTGCTTTCATTTCCGCCATTGTGCTTCCGCTTTTATGAACAACGTAAAACGTCATCACTAATTGCTGTAATCCTAAGAATATGTACTGCTATATAATGCCCCAAGGTTTTGCGCATAGTGCATTTTATTAACAATGAGCATTTTTCGAAAAGAAAAAGATTTGATATTGAACAATGACAGCATTTGTATATGTAATAAGAAACAAAATGAAATCCTGATGTCAAAGGCCGAACACGTATAGGCATGCCCTGACCACATGCAGTGGTTTCGAGTATACTTATTTACTTATACATAAATTATAGGCATGACCTAAGTGTAATGAAGCCGCTCGCCAGGACCAGCAACAAAGCTATGCACATTTTTTACAGAAAAACCATATTTGTAGACTAGAGTCGATCAACTCGAACTCGACTCACTCCGAAAAACGACTTTAAGTTCAAGTCGTTTTTCGGAGTGAGTCGAGTTCGAGTTGATCGACTCTAGTCTATCAACAGTGACGGTTCAAATTCGATTTGCTATTATCGCTTTTCAGTTGATCGACTCGATGGTTTTACCATAATGTCGTATTAGTAATATATCTAAGAAAACGCATACCGTAGTGATGACATTCCTTGTGTTGATTTGAAAGCCATCCATGTTGTTCTGTCTCCTTTTCATTGTCTGTCTTAAATGTGAGTATCGAATTCCATCTGGGCCAGGTCTCTCTCCCTCTCTCTCTCTCTTTTTCTTCCCACCTCTCTCTCTCTCTCTCTCTCTCTCTCTCTCTCTCTCTCTCACGCCAACTTAATATCACATCGCTCTATGTCACAACCAGGATATTGTCATAGAAATATGAATCTCCCATACGTAATTAATGGGCTTTACTCCTGTTAATATCACATCGCTTATTGCCACAGATGTCATCGTATTTTTGCACCTGGAGGAGTTAAAGACTCAGCTTTGTATCACAAACTGGGTAAGTTCAAGCTAGAAATATCTCAGAAATCGTTATCAGGTTCACGACTCATCAAAGAAAGAGCCGACAGTTTGATCACCGAATACGTGCCGCATCAACCTTTAGAACATGTGGGTATCAAAACTCAGTGTGAATGAAAGGCTTACCAAGGCCACCTTTTCGTGATTAAAAACTGGCTTCTTTTGGTCATTGTTCGTCCTTCAGCAAGGACAGTTATGGGGTATTTGAACAACACAGACCGAGTCCTACTAGCCCAACTGAAAGGACGACCAAAAAAACATAAATATTATAGAAGTATACGCTCCAATAGCTGATTGTTCTGAAGAAGATGTACAGCTATTTTATAATGCCATAGAGACAGCCTTGAAAAACACAACGTCACATGAAGTTACTATAGTGATGGGAGATTTTATTGCCAAAGTTGATAAAGGCAGAACTTCAGACATTATTGATGATTACAAACTGGGGGAGAGGAATGATAGAGATAGTAAATTAATTCAATAGGCAAAAATACATAGCATGGTTGTATGAAACACGTGGTTTAAACAACATCCCCGAAGACTGGCAACGTAGTGCAGCCCAGACAAAAAGACTTTTAACTAGACAGACTACGTATTAATCAACAAACGATTCCGGAATGCATTACTGACAACAAAAACCATGCCAGGAGATGACTGCAGTAGTGACCACTAACCATTCTGTGGGAAAAAAAAATAGAATAAAGTTAAATAAAGCATGCAGAAAAGTGAGAAACATCATACTGAATGCAGAACTCCTTAAAAATGACCAACAACTAATTGAACAATACATGTATGCTGTATACAATACTATTGTAACAAATAGATACAATGCAACAGCAACGATAAATAGTATAGATGAATAATGGGCAATGTTAACAGATTCTATCCACCAAACTGTTAAGGAGATAATATCACCGAAAAAAGAAGCCCCTAAAGATAAATAGATGGCAGAAGACATCTTAGGACTGCTGGACAAGAGGAGGAGGAGTAAATATCACCAAGAAAAATATAGCAAGATAAATAAAGAAATAAGACGCAAATGCAGAGAAGCAAAGGAAGTGTGGTTAAATGAACAGTGCAGACAAATAGAAGACTATAGGACTCCCATAATAAAGACAGCAAAAAACATGCACAAACGAATTAGTGAACTCACAGGCAGGAAAACAAAATATACTACAGGATGTCTGAAATCAAAAGAAGGTGAAATGTTAATAGGAAAAGAAGACACCGAAATAACACCAGTATTGAAAACTGTTATGGACCATCAATACTTGAAGATGAAATCATAGATGTCATCAAACACATGAAGAAAGGAAAAGCGATTGGGCCTGATAATATAATAATAGAAGAAATATATGCGCTAGAGGAGATAGCAATAAAAATAATAACAAGTTACTGTATTACATTTACAACAGTGGTTATATACCCAGTGACCTGCTTAAATCCGCTTTTATAGCATTACGAAAGAGACCAGGTGCAAAGGAATGTGATGACCATCGGACTATCAGCCTCTCATGTCACATAACGAAGCTACTTCTGATAATTATTATGAGAAGAACAAGGAAAGGGAACACACAATGCCATTTATTCTTTACGAACACTAACAGAAAGAGCTGTAGAAGTACAGAAAGATCTCTACTTATGCTTCATTGATTACACCAAGGCATTCGACAAGGTGAAACATGATGAGATTATTAAAATGCTTGAAGACATTAATATAGACAGCAAAGAGGTGAGGATTGTAAAACATCTATACTGGCAACAGGAAGCAGCGATTCGAGTTGAAAATAGAACTGGAGAGGCTGATAGTGACATGAGAGGCTGATAGTCCGGTGGTCATCACATTCCTTTGCACCTGGTTTCTTTTGGTAGTGCTATAAACGTGGATTTAATCAGGTCATTGGGAATATAACCACTGTTGTAAATGTCATTCAGTAATTTGGTTATTATTTTTGTTCCTGTCTCCTCTAGTGCCTCCATTTCTTTTATATTATCAGGCCCAGTCGCTTTTCCTTTCTTCATGTGTTTGATGACATCTATGATTTCATCTTCAAGTATTGATGGTCCATCAGATTTTTCAGTATCTGGTGTTAATTCTGGTCTTTCTCCTTTATATAGCTCACCAATGTACTCTGTCCACCTGTCCACAATGTCTTAATTTCCCATTAACATTTTACCTTCTTTTGATTTCAGGCATCCTGTAGTATATTTTGTTTTCCTGCCTGTGAGTTCATTATTTCGTTTGTGCATGTTTTTGCTGTCTTTATTATGAGAGTCCTCTATCTGTCTGCACTGTTCATTTAACCACACATCCTTTGCTTCTCTGCAATTGCGTCTTATTTCTTTATTTATCTTGCTATATTGTTCTTGGTTATATTTACTCCTCCTCCTCTTGTCCATCAGTCCTAAGATGTTGTCTGTCATCCATTTATTTTTAGGGGCTTATTTTTTCGGTGATATTATCTCCTTAACAGTTTGGTGGATAGAATCTATTAACATTGGCCATTGTTCATCTATACTATTTATCTTTACTATTGTATTGTATCTATTTGTTATAATAACGTTGTATTGTTCTCTCAGTTCTTGGTTATTTTTAAGGAGTTCTGTATTCAGTTTGGTGTTTCTCACTTTTCTGCATGCTTTCTTTAGCTTTATTCTAATTTTTTTTTCCACGGAATGGGTCATGGTCACTATTGCAGTCATCTCCTGGCATGGTTTTTGTTGTCAGTAATGCATTCCGGAATCGTTTGTTGATTAATACGTAGTATATCTGGTTAAAATGTCTTTTTGTCTGGGCTGCACCACGTTGCCAGTCTTCGGGGATGTTGTTTAAACCACGTGTTTCCTACAACCATGCTATGTATTCTTGCCCATTCAATTAATTTACTATCTCTGCCATTCCTCTCCCCCAGTCCATAGTCACCAACGATGTCTGAAGTTCTGCCTTTACCAACTTTGGCAATAAATCTCCCATCACTATAGTAACTTCATGTAACTTTGTGTTTTTCAGGGCTGTCTCTATGTCATTATAAAATAGCTGTACATCTTCTTCAGAACTTTCAGATGTTGGAGCGTACACTTGTATAATATTTATTTTTATTGGTTGTCCTTTCAACTGGGCTAGAAGGACTCTGTCCGAGATGTTCAAATATCCTACAATTTCCTTGCTGTTTGTTCATCAAATATTATTCCTACTCCTCGTTCATGTTTCTCACTTCCTGGATATATTGTATATTTATCAGAGTTTATCTTCCCTGTACCTGTCCATCTAAATTCATATTTTCCTAATATGTTGATCTTCATTCTTTCCAATTCCATCTTTACATTTTCTAATTTTTCAGCCTGGAATAAAGTTCTAACATTCCATATTACTATTTTGAATTTGCTAATTTCGCAACCAGTAGCTTGATGACGATCTGGCCTCACCATTAACGTCGTTCTTGACAAATCTATTATTCTGAATAAGCATAATTGTTCTTGGAAGCTAAAACAGTGGTTTCCTGTTGCCTTCTGTCGGTTTGTGTATGGACTCTTCGCTAACCTTTGGACTCCCTGTCCTACCCACAAGGCAGCAGGAGCGAGAGGTTTTAAGGCACCTCTTACCCGCCTGGTATTCCTTCGCTGAGAAGTCAATAGGACAGCATTAAATAAAAGGAGCATTATTATGTAAAGGTACTGGCACTTGATTAGAAAAATGGTTGGTGCATCTGTTTTTTTAATGGAAAATTTTATTCCCATGCAAAATGAAATTTAACATCCAGGACCAATATCACAAAAATACACAGAATAATTATGCAGCAGAGACATTTGTTTTCACTTCTTAAATTCTCATTCTGCTTGAGGAATGAACTGCTTTAAAGTGCAATAAAAGTATATTCTATTGTCACGAAATAATACTGTAAAACAGTTGTTTCTTTATTACTGTGGATGGGCTGTTCTTTATTTTCATTTAATTTGTTATCCTTCAGTTAATACTATTTTTTAATGATTGTAGGTGTTTCCTTGCACCTTAGTTAGCCAGGCCATGAGTATTCCTGCTAGTATGTGTTGTGTGTGTGTATTTTTATAAGGAAGAAATATATATCATATTTGTATGTATATCAGTCTGTCTAGCCGTAGTAATGTTCTGGTTATCAAAAAATTTCACATATCAAGAAAAATAATTCTGAGTAACAGAAAGAAAAGTGGAAAAAAGATTTAAAATATAAAGAAGTATTCGAAGACAACATGTTAAGAAACAAAACCATAAATAACAAAAATATCAGATTTAATTTGACGGTGAAAAAAAAACAAGAACTGCGAAGAAAACAATGCTGCACTCATATTGTAGCAGTATGAGAAATAATTTGTTTTTTCTCTAAAGAAAGGACATTTCTGGCCTTCATTCATTCATTTGCATGTCCCTTGCGGAACTTTGCCTCCCAAACAGCACTCCTGTAGGCCTCTCGGTTGTGAGCAAGATGGCCTGCTGCTGCTGCGTCCATTTGCAGATCGTCAACGATTTCTTGCAGCCATCTTCGTTTTGGTATTCCTCTTTTTCTTTTTCCCATTATGTATCCTTCCAATATGGTCTTCTCTAAATTATCATGACGTTTAATGTGTCCAAAATATTTAAGTTTTCTCTCTTTAATCCTCTTTACTAGCCAGCCTTCTTCAATATTAAGCTCTTGTAGAATAGATATATTTGTTCTTTTTTATGTCCACGATATTTGGAGAACTCTTCTGTAGCATTTACATTCAAAGGCATTTATGTGTTTCTCAGCTGTTTTGTTAAGTGTCCACGTCTCACAGGCATATGTTGCGATGGGAAAGATGCATGACTTTAAAAATCTTATTTTTGTAGTTCTGTCTGCTCCTCTCCACAGATTCTTTATTTGTTTTACTTTCTGAAGAGCAATTTCCCTCATTGTATCTCCATTATTAGTTATCAGTGATCCAAGATATTCAAAACTCTCCACTTCTTCCAATTTTTCCTCATTGATATATATTTCAGCTGCCTTGTTTGTTTTGTCAGTTATCATCAATTTAGTTTTCTTCGCATTAAATAGAGGTTCTGCTCTTCGCTGTTCTTACGGACTGACATAATTAGTTTTTCAATTCCTTTTTGTGTTGTGGATAGTAACACTGTGTCATCAGCATATCTAATCTCTGGTATTTCATAACCTCCAATTGTTATGGCATCATAATATTCTTTGTCTACATCTTCTCTAACATTCCTCATTATATTTTCAGTATACAAGTTAAATAAGTAGGGTGACAATATGCACCCTTGACGGACCCCTTGTTTTATGTCAAACCAACTTGTTGTTTCACCATTTATTCTTACTGCTGCTTGCTGGTCTAGATACAGCAGTGATGTTAATTGTATCAAATGTGTTGGAAATCCCATTTTTTCCATTATTTCCCAAAGTTTCTGGTGTTGTACACAATCAAATGCCTTTGAGTAGTCTATAAAGGATATATATAGATTCACATTAAACTCTCTGCATTTCTCTATTATTAATCTTAGATTGAATATATGATCTCTTGATCCTCTTATGGCCTTACGAGTATTTATTGTGAACGAGGTCACATGGTTCGAGAATACCGTGACTGAGAACTGTAAGAGAAAGCCTGAGTGATTTAGTTTTCATCTGAATGTGAACCGGTGTGGAATGCTTTGTGTGATGTCTCCGTGGAGTATCTTATCTTATAGCTTTCCCGTGCCGTTAAACGTCACATAGGGCTTGCAAAGTAGTTCGCCAATTTTTCCTATTCTCGGCGAGTCTCTCAACGTCGTCGAGGGATTTTATGCCTGTAAATATGGCATCTCTTAACAATGTCCTCTTCACGCGGAGTTTCACGCGGTCTGCCTCTTTTCTTTGGCCTGTTGTGTTCCACTTGATAGCTTGTTTTGGGATTCTCTGATCATTTCTTCTCATCAAGTAACCAACATATGTCCATCTCCTTTTCCTGATCACCCATGAGACTGGTTGTTGTTCAGTCATCTCTGCATTGTTCTTAAAATCGTTCCACTTGATGCCGAGTATTTTCCTTAGGCATTTGTTTTCAAAAGAGTCTAATTTCTTGTCTATTTCTTTAGTTGTTTTCCAGCTTTCGCATGCATAAATGATGGTGGATATTACATTTGAAAACTTGATTTTTGTGCTTATAACTTTTGAATTCCATATGTTCTCAAGGTGGAAGTATATGGACTTTATATTTGTTCTTGACTTTTGTAGTATGAATGGACTCGCCACATGACAGTGGTAACCAGCCGGCAGTCAGATATTTGTCATCTCCATCAGCATTATCATCATTTCCTCATGTCAAGCTTACACAGGATTTGCTTGATGTCTGTACCAGTTGGTTGCTAACGTGAGGTGTTGTACGATCCTGGGAGAGAATCACGACTAGAGATAGTGTTTAACTGATCCAGTAAAGCTGCCTGAGGGAGAAGCACGGCTGGAGATGGTGTTTAGCTGATCCAGTAAAGCTGCATGAGATAGAAGCACGGTTAGAGATAGTGTTTAGCTGATCCAGTAAAGCTACATGAGATAGAAGCACGGTTAGAGATAGTGTTTTAGCTGATCCAGTAAAGTGAAGCAGACAGCTGGAATTCTGTACATAACAAATCCAGCAACACGACTTCAAGATGAATGTACAACTTGGTATCCACGTGCGCAAAGGCAGCACAACAACACGGTCCGGCTAATGGGTGCCATATACACAACAAAGACGGCGGCACACAATACGTCTTCAACATACACGTCTTGAAACTTGAATCTTGAATACAGGAATGGGCATCATCATATTTAGGGAACATCGATGCATGGTCTGCTCTCTGTTTCAGTAAGCATCGAAAAGTATGAACACTAATTGTGCAAGTCAGCTGTTCATTCTGGCAAGCTCGAATTCTACTTGCCAGCTACCGGGCTCTTCCTTCCCCTCTCCTCACATCTCTGTCTTTCATTCTCTGTAGATATACATGCATATTATCGTCACATGCCCATTCTTCCTCCTGCATCAGTTCATCAGCTTGACTTCAGAATATCCGTCTTGTCCATAGGGATCATACATGTTGCAGCAGCGTTACGGGCAACATGATCGGTTACCTCATTGCCTAACCATGCTGAATGACCTGGGCAATATATCTACATCAGTCTGGTGACAATGAATTGTCCCAAGAGCTGAGCCCATTCATGACATGTCAAGCTTCTCTCTACATTGCGAATCATGTTTTGAGAGTCTCTCACCACCATATTGCGTGTATTATCCTGCAGAACTAACCAGAACAGAGCCTTGGTCACTGCCTCAGTTTCTGTCCCCACGCTCCATGTCGTTGTAGAGGAGGCCCTGCATTCTATGCCAGCAATCTGCCTCGCCTACAGACAATGAGGTCCCCATCTACTCTTTTTGTTTCACAGCATTGAGCCGTCCATAAAGATCGCTATGTCATATGGTTGAGCGTGAGCATAAATGAGCTCCTGAATTGTAAACTCAGTCTTGCCTCGCATCCATTCTCTCCATTTTCTGCCAAACGCAAAGATGACTACTTTTACGAGCCTATCGGTATCATCTCTCGCCTCTATCCACTCCGCTCTTTTTGCCATGTTCTCCACAGCACTGACAGATGTTTCAGCCTCAGCCATCCATGAGCAACCACATTTAAAACGATAACTTTTCATTACCGTTTCTGTTTTATGCAGGGAATGAATGATGTTGCCAACCACCGTGAGATAAACTTTGACCAGTGCAGCCTTGTGTCTAAACCTCATACCAGGCAAGTCAAGCAAGTAATGCACGGTCTCAGTTGGAGTATCCTTTGTGCAATCCAGGAAAATCCGTATAACTTCATTTTGAAATCTGTCCAATCTATCATTTTGGGTTTGGACAAGGTCAATAATTCGAGCCCGTAATCGACCGCCCCAAGAACCAGTGTCTGCAGTAGTTGCACAAGTATCTATAACATTGAATTGTTCTGATTAACACTGTTTTATAGTTCTGGATCTTGAACGATTGCGATTGTCACGAATACCAGATTTTGGTCGTTTTAATGCTACTGTTCTAATACACTTTCATATAGTACTATTAATTATCTGTTGTGCTTTTAATGTATTATGGATACCACTTTCATATGGCTACTACCGATTAAACTGTCACACTTGCAAAGAAGATGTAATGACAGAATTGTCATGTTTGTATAATACTGATTTATTACTTCAGCTGGCACTACAACTGATTGTCAATATCTTTTATATGACAAACAGCCTGTGAAGTTCATCGTCTGAACAAAATGTACTTGAAACACTTGGAAACAAATTACATCATTTTGATGAGGCAATTCTTGAATTAAAAATTTCGCTTCTAGTTTAGTTATTTTACCCGTCTTAAGTTTAATTGTGGCCGCAACACCATTTTATTTGACACATCAGTTTTACTAGTTTAAAGTCATATAATTATTCATCGCATTATACTCAAATCTTAGTTAGACACTATGGGACATTATCTTCACACATCTGACGATTTTCCTTGACCTGAATAGTCTTCACAAATATTGCAAGATTCACTTGACCAAGTCCGCTGAATAAATTTACCGAATCCATTTAATTCTGACAAATAAGGTCGCAGATGTATTGTTGACAACCTCACTTGGAATAAGATACCATAGAAAATACGAAGGGCGTTCAGAAAGTAATGCACCACATCGTTTTTTTTCTTCTCAGGAGCTGTTTATTAAAAAAGCACGATATTTATATACAATATACACGGATATGTCATGTAAACATCGATATTATTCAACATAATCTCCGTCAACTTGTACGGCTTTACGGCAGCGAGAAACAAGTGCATACATACTAGCCTGTACCAGATTTTCTCTTGATTATGTAGCCATTTCTTCGCTGCACGAATCACTCCTTCGTAATCTTCAAATCTTACCCCTCGGAGTGCATCCTTTAAGTGGACCAAACAGATGGAAATCAGAGGGTGCCAAATCGGGACTATAGGGTGGATGGGGAAGTACAGTCCAACTCGTGTTGCCAGACTTGTGTGAGGGCGCGCATTGTCGTGAAGGAGAAACAGGTCTGCTGGATTCTTGTGCGGCCGAACTCTGCGAAAACGCTGATTGAGTTTTTTCAGTGTCTTAATGTAACCTTGCGAATTGATTGTCTCTCCTCTTGGCATAACATCCACAAGAATCAATTCAATGTCCCAAAAGACAGTGATCATGACCTTTCCTGCTAAGAAGTTAACATCCACAAGAATCACACCTTCAATGCCACAAAAGACAGTTATCATGACCTTTCCTGCTAAGGAGTTGTCTTGAATTTCTTTCTTCGTGATGATTGCGGATGATGCCACTCCATTGACTGTCTTTTTGTCTCAGGTTCTTTAGTGGTTTCACTGGGCCAGTAATTATTTCTCATTGTTTCATAGTTGGTGCAGCACTGGAGAATATGTTCCACAGTTTGGGTCACCTGGGCACATGTACATAGATTAGTAGTACCAACCTTAAACTTCGTATACATATGACTTCGGAGTCGGGTGTGTCCTGTTCGGAGACGGAAGATGGTGACTTGTTCCTTTCTGTTTAGCATGTGATAGTCATCATGTGGTGGTGTTTGTGGCTTCCTGTAGGTTTTTATCATGCTTTTCTTCGGATTATAGGTGATCGGTATGTCTGGTTGCTCCATTTCAGTGCCCTCTAAAGAAGATAAGCTCTACGGTTCCATACATGAATTACAAAAAACAGTGAAATTTATCCAAGAGACAGGACTACAGGTATAGACAGACAATGCGAAGAAGAAGAAGAAGAAAGTCTCAGGTTCAAAATGATGTGCCCAGGTTTCGTCACCTGTTACGATCTTAGAAAAAAAAAGTTCTCTTCCTCAGCATTGAAACGCTCCAACAATTCATAAGAAATTGCTTTCCTTTGCAATCGATGTTCATTTGAAAGACTTCGAGGAACTCGTCTTGCGAAACCTTAGAAAATCCTAGAGTTTTTATAACTGCTTTCGTACTACCAGTGCTGACTGATAGCTTTAAGGCCAATTGTTGAGTAGTGATACGCCTATCAGTAGGAATACTACCATCAGCGCATTTCAACATTTCTGCCTTGGTGGCTGTGGCAGGACGTTCACACAGCGGCCGATCATGCTACTCCTTATCTCCACTTATTTATTCTTTGATTCTCAGAACCCAGTGACTGACTGTACTTCTGTCGACTGCAAAACTTCCATATACATCACATAGCCACTTGTGAGTGTTCACAACAGTTTCCTTCTCTGCAACAAGAAATTCTATCACAATTCGCTGCTTATACCGCAAGTTGCTAACACGATCCATTTCAACGGTTAGAGCAGCCATACATTTAAAGTATGCAAAATTTCATGCTTCTGTCTTCATTATTAGCCGCATAAAAACGATGTGATGCATTACTTTCTGAACGCCCCTCGTAAAATTTGTTTCTTTCGTTGCTGAAGCACATAATTATTGTTCACAAATTCAAAGTCTAGCCATATTCTTTTTACACCATGACTGAAAGCGCCTAATTCTACACTGTACCTAATCAACAACTGGTGAATAACTTTATTTCACAGATCTTCCATCAACTGGATCCCACTTTTAATCACATGTTGGCTTTCTCTAATCAACTTTATCTTCTTCTCTGTCTGTCGCTATCTCGTTGTCTTCTTTCCTTTTCCCCCTCCCTCTTTATAAGCCCATTTTCCAGTTGTCCAGTCTGTGGCTAAGCTCTGCCTCTTAGTCACTAGCTGGCATCCTTCTACATCCTAATTGGACTCCGGTATAAGTCGGAATCCAAGCCCCTTCCTTTTGGTCATCTATTGGTCAGCTGGTCTTTTTGCGTCTTAAGTGAACTCTAGTGTAAGTCCTTCCTATTGGTCAGCTGGTCTCTTCATGTGCAC
Organism: Achatina immaculata; assembly: GCA_009760885.1. Lineage (NCBI taxonomy): Eukaryota > Metazoa > Mollusca > Gastropoda > Stylommatophora > Achatinidae > Lissachatina > Lissachatina immaculata. The sequence continues at coordinate 32,552,662 of CM019706.1, forward strand.
ACTTTGAACCCTAGATAAGCATGCCAAGCCAATCACTAATTCTGTTGCGCCACTGTGTTAATCTGTCTATTCAATTGTCATGAGGGATATTATCCAGTCCACTATCTATTTCACATCGTAGGTATCAAGGATTAGTCCGTTCTCAATTCCTATTGTTTTGTCACTTTTCATTGTGTCTTATATTTCTGGTATTTACGTTAGTCTTTATTCTTATAAGCGTCCTGTTTTAATATTATTACAAATGCCGTGGGAATTTCTCTCGCACTGATATTCAAGTTGTTTATTTCGTTTCATAACTACATTCTAAATATCGATAATAATCTTAACCATAATGAAAATGCTAATAGTAACATTAATAATAATAATACTACCCTAATTTACAAGGCGCTATGTTACATATCCATTACTACAAATCTCATCTAGCAACTGCTTTAATAACACTTTTTTTTTTCGTTGTATGACATGGTCAATGTGCTGACGGTAAGAAACTGATCGATCAAAGTTATACCCAGATAATTTAGGCCGTGGACTCTCTGACCTGCATCCCATTGCAGTGGATATATATATATATATCCTTTCAGTGCCGTTAAACTTGCATGGCATTTAGCCAAGTTTTCTTCTTTTCGGCGAGTTTTTCACCTCATCAAGGGATTTTATGCCTACTAATTTTTTGGCCTCTCTTAACAGTGTCCTCTTTAGATTTTCACGTGGTCAACCTCTTTTTATTAGGGCTGCTGTGATCCAATTGATAGATTGTTTTGGGATTTCTGACTATTCCTACTCATCACGTGACCGATATATGCCCATCTTCTTTTTCTGATCACCCATGAGACAGGTCGTTGTTAATGTATCTGTCTTATCTCTGCGCTGTTCTTGAATTCGTTCCACTTTATACTGAGTATTTTCCTTACACATTTATTTTCGAAATAATCTGATTTCTGTCTTTTTTCTGAAGTTGTTCTCCAGCTTTCGCATGCATAAATGAGGGTTGGTATCACATAATCTTAGCTTGGTTTTTGTGCTTATAACTTTTGAGTCTTGTATGTTCTCAAGATTCTTGACAGATAAAAGGGATGGCGACTGCAGTAAAACTGGTGTATGGTGCAGTTTTACAAAGTGAGGGAGGGAATGAGTAAGGTGAGAAAAAAAACGAATAGAAAGTATGAGAATGTATAAATGAAAAACATACATTTCATTCATTTGCATGTCCCTTGCGGAACTTTGCCTCCCAAACAGCACTCCTGTAGGCCTCTCGGTTGTGAGCAAGATGGCCTGCTGCTGCTGCGTCCATTTGCAGATCGTCAACGATTTCTTGCAGCCATCTTCGTTTTGGTATTCCTCTTTTTCTTTTTCCCATTATGTATCCTTCCAATATGGTCTTCTCTAAATTATCATGACGTTTAATGTGTAAAAAATATTTAAGTTTTCTCTCTTTAATCCTCTTTACTAGCCAGCCTTCTTCAATATTAAGCTCTTGTAGTATAGATATATTTGTTCTTTTTTATGTCCACGATATTTGGAGAACTCTTCTGTAGCATTTACATTCAAAGGCATTTATGTGTTTCTCAGCTGTTTTGTTAAGTGTCCACGTCTCACAGGCATATGTTGCGATGGGAAAGATGCATGACCTTAAAAATCTTATTTTTGTAGTTCTGTCTGCTCCTCTCCACAGATTCTTTATTTGTTTTACTTTCTGAAGAACAATAGATGTCCTCCTTGTGAATTTCCCTCATTGTATCTCCATTATTAGTTAGCAGTGATCCAAGATATTCACAACTCTCCACTTCTTCCAATTTTTCCTCTTTGATATATATTTCAGCTGCCTTGTTTGTTTTGTCAGTTGTCATCAATTTAGTTTTCTTCGCATTAAGAAAAACATACAACATCCGATATTTCGGCGTGAGGGCCTTTTTTCGAGGATTACATGCACAACGAAACTAAAAAAAAAAACGAAGAACTTATCTGAATGTGTCTTCCTCCAGAAGTAGAAAACAGAAATGTGTGTAGTAGAAGGAAGCACCACGCTGACCACAACAAAGGATGCCCGATAGAGCCAATCGTAAAGAAGAGGTGGAGAGAGAGGAGGAGAACAAGTGGTAGAAAGGGGTGGGGGGAAAGGGAATAGAAACATGATAGCCGCTAGAGGAGGTGTGGGGGGGGAAGGGAAAAGGGGACGCGGAGAGATAATGAATGAAGAACATAAACACCTGCAGGAAGAAAATGTGAAACTGGTGAATAGGACAAGACCCTATAGACACCAATATGTTGGCAGAGAAGAAAATAGGGTGGTGGTAGGGGGGTAGCATAGAGAAAGAAAGTAGAGTTTTAAAAAAAAGGGCCAGTGGAAAACTAAAGAAGTTACAGAAAGCTGAAGACATTGTTCATTCCAGCTGGGTGGAGACAGCCAGTCTGGAAAATAAGGCGTTGTTCTAGGACCCTCCGAGATCGTACATCAGCAGAACTAGAGCGGATCGCACTAACAGAAATGTCCTGTTTTCCCCTGTGGTTGCTAAGGCAAAAATGTTTAGCCACACGTGTCCAGGCCCTCTTAGAAATATCACTGAGATGCTGGCGAAATCGATCTCCTAAGAAAGGAGATCTTTTCGATTGGTTCTATCTGGCATCCTTTTTTGTGGTCAGCGTGGTCCTTCCTTCTACTACACACATTTCTGTTTTCTACTTCTAGAGGAAGACACATTCAGATAAGTTCTTCGTTTTTTTTTTTTTTTTTGTCTCGTTGTGCATGTAATCCTCGAAAAAGGCTCACGCCGAACTATCGGATGTTGTATGTTTTTCATTTATACATTCTCATACTTTCTATTCGTTTTTTTCTCACCTTACTCACTCCCTCCCTCATTTTGAAAAATGCGCCATACACCTCTATCTACCTTTTTCAAGATTCTTGAAGGTCATTGATGCTTTTGCAGTTCGAATTCTAATTTCCTGGTCTATGCAACTGCCGAGGTATGTAGACTGGTATACTTCTTCAATAACTGTTCCTTCTACGTACATTTTAAATTCTCCCCGGATTCGCTTAATGTCACTATATTGTTTTGACGGTCCCGACGATGTGACATTAATTAAGCGGGTTAGACTGTATATATCAGATGGACATCCTCGCAGTTTCGTAGCTTCAACATGGAAGTCGGAACAGAGCTTTGTCTTCTATATCTGATAATCTAGACAGCTAATAAAACTTACTTGTCCGTACGTATGTATAATGAGAAACTTTATCACTTTACTTCTGTTTTAGATTGGGGTGGGGGGGGGGGGGGAACCGGATGTTTTGGGAACCAAGAAATTGTGGTTGCTTGGATACTGAAAGCACGCGAGTAAGAACATGGCTGATGTTTGTCACTTACGCTGTTCGGACTCGTGTTTTAACTGCTAATGATGATTACGTCTTTATAGTAAATGATACATTTTTGCTAACAACACGCGTAAGAACTATTTATATTCAGTATATGCATGTCATTTTGATTTGTATCCTATTCCATTTCTTCGCAAATTAAACACCAAATTCTTTGGTCCAAAATATGCGAGTCAAATGTATTTTTAAAATTAGCGACGTGTTTTAAAGTTCTGCAAGAAGTATATGTGATTTTAAAAAAAAGTTCTCTAGTTTATTTTTGCTTTCAGTATATATATATGAGAATCAAGGCGAAAATAAATGGGTCTCTAATCAGGAAGCTTTTGTTTACCATGTGAAATACTTGTGACTACTCTTGAGTCATTGAGAATGACCGTGGCTAGGGCGTGTGATACATCTTCTCAGACAATAAGTAGCAACAGTACTTGAAACTGTACAATCACAACAACCAGCATGTATCTGAATGAAAATTTACTTGGATAAAATGAGCAGATTCAGCATCATAGAATCACAGCTACTTCCACATTATATCTAGATTAAGAAAACAGTATGTGAATAGGAAAGGCAGTTACTGCATTTAAAAAAAATAGGGAATAGAACGTGGAGCAACAGAATATTAACACTGAAGATAAAAATTTTGGTTTATCAGACATGTGTTCTTGGCAAATTCTTATATGAATCTGAATCATGGACAATATATTCAATCCATCCATCCATGTCCTTGTTTGGTGATCGTCTAAGTAGTCACAGCCACCATGCCTTGTGGTGTCTTGCAGACCAGCAATAAATGTTCTCCACTTATAATGGTTTGTGCCTAGCCTTTGTATGGTACCCCAGCTACGCATATTATTCTGCTTCTACAATTCACTGCCAGGTTGTCTTTGGTTTCTTTCTCTTTTTATCTGGTGTCCATCACTAAAGTGATGTTGCTGGTGTCCTTGCAGAGCACACGACTGATCAGCTGCAAGCTGTTTTAATGTGAATATCTTCTTGTTCTCATTGAACATATAGGTCTCAATTATTTATTGTCTGTGGCCAGTAGCCAACATCTTTCTGATGCAGGTTGTGTGAAATAAAAATAATATGCTCACTTCATTTTCAGTTGCTCCTCAACATTCTGCATTATAAAGAATGTGGACTTACACAGTACTGATACAGTTTTATTTTAATTCTAATACTGTGTCATGGATTTCTATATTTTTTAAAGATTAATGAAAACTGTTGTGGCTTTATATGTCTTTGTTTTTCCTCCATCATGTTAACACCTGACACTATCAAGATATGCAAATGTATCTGTCTCTGTTATGTTTTGAGTTGTTAACTTTAATTACTGTTTAGTTTTCAGTGATCATTTTCATTATTTTAAATTTCTTGATATTGATGTTCTACTTTTCTGCTGTTGCATTAGCATGTTTGTTTTCTGTAGTATGTGTTGGTGAATATGTAGATCCTTCTGCTTGGAGAACATTGTCTAATATCTGTTTGAGAAATCTGTTGCTTTGATCATCACCCAGTTGATGACAGAGTACATCCTTGTCAAATCCTCAGTTATATAGCTTTGACTAACACTACAAGTGAAATTGGTATTGAAGCTTTTGATTATTGTTAAAAATTGTCATGCTGTTCTGTACACTCTCACTTTTTGAAAGCATAATTTTTCTGTGTATACTATCAAAAGCTTCTTTGTGATTTATAAAACTTATATAGAACAGTCTCTGCTTTTCTGTGCATTATTACAGTTTCTTTGTGTGAATATGTAGTCACGCATCTCATGTTATATCTAAATCCTGCTTCTTCATGTCTTAGTTTTAGATCTGCGTATTTGAGATTCTGTTAATAATTAATTTTCCTAATATTTTACTTGGAACAGAACAGCTTGATTTATTTCCACTTGTTACAGCTTGCAACCATTCTGTAACAGCTTAGGATTCCTGAATAAAATGGATTTTGATAGTAAATGTTGATAGTAAAGCACAACCAAAGAACATGTGCTTTGAACACATTATTATTATTATTATTCTAAGTTCAGACCTGCAATGATGCAGCAGAGCATGAAGATCTATTAGAGAAGACAATCCATAATCATAATCCCTCCCCACTAAGTTCAACTCCCTTCTTACTTGTTACACATAGTTCAGAATCTCCTCACAGCATCACATTACAACCCCTCCACCCCAACTATAATCACATATTTCACCTTCTCCCAGCTAGGTTACAACTATATCACTCTTTCTCTCCTCCACATTTTTCCCCACCCACCACCCTCAGTTATGACCTACCTATCACACATCACAAGTCTCCATTTAAATATTCTCTACACTCCATGCATTTCTGAACACAGCGTTGGACAAGCCACAGCTTCTTACAAGTTACAGCTAAGTAATTCTTTTTTTTTTTTTTAACGTAGCATTCATGTGAATTTATACTTTATCTCCTCTTTCTATTTCTTTATCCTATATGTTTTTGTATGATTAAGGCTCATGCCAAAATGTCACAAATGTGTACTTTAATAAACCTGTTTCTACTTTTTTCCTAGTTTATACACATTAGAGAAGAATACATCTTGAAGTCATAGAAAAATTGGAATGCAGCAAGACAATATCATGTCTCATCATCTCATCAGTAGATTTAGGGCTTAATAATGATCATGCTTACAGTTCTGTACAAAGCTAAAATAAAGGAGCTCTCAAAATGCTGTTAACAATTTCCTTCTCAGACATTTAAAGCAACAGAAGTAATTAAGTGAAATATGAGACGTGTAAAACAGAGGACTTAAAAAAAAGTGGGCACTGACTAACAATAGTGGCTGCTTGTTGATTTACACATCTTCTAGAGCTTTTAACAATGATGTTCAGACCTGAAACTGCTACTTATACTCCCAGCTCTTTCATTCTAAGTACATAAATTATCCTTATATGTGTGCCCAAATTTTTGTTCCTTTTTTCCTTTGTATGGAGGAAAAGTTTATCACTGGCACGTTTGGTGCTTCTGATGTAGAAGAAATATGATAACTCATTGTACATGGTCAACCCATTATAACAGAAAAAAATATCCTTGAGTTAGCAGGATATGCAGCTGATGTTTGAAATTAGAAGCTGCCATAATCTTAATCACAGATGAACCTTTTCTGACCCTCATAATTATGTAGTACACATGAACTTTGAAGCCTACAATACAATCAAGTCTTATACTCTAGTAATAATTCATTTACTATCTTATTTAACTCTTTCCATGCAGGAGGAAGAAAAGCGGATGTATGGTTGCGTGCCAGACTAAAAACGCGGGTCTTGGTCTGTAAGGGGGTATAGTTGTAAAATGGAATGGAAAACAGTATTTCCATGTACTTCCGTATACTTATTATGTTTCAAAGTATAGCTAAATGAATTAAAATTTAATAAATGCAGAGTTTTTTTAGGAAAAAAGAAGTAATGTGATGTTTTTAGACACTGATTGTGGCCAGCTCACCATCAGCGAGGTCTAGATCTGCACTGCTTACCACTACTTACCATCTGAGATGTGTAGATCTACTTGTCGATCTCATATTGTGATTCTGTATTGCATTCTCACTGAATGAATGTCTGAACTAACCTCCTAACTACTCCTAACTACTTCTCCAGTCGTCTTAATATGTTTAGATCTACTTGGAATACATTCAAGAGCAGCGGGGTAGCCATAGGCCATGTCTATACCCTATCTACATCGTCAAAAATTGAAAAATTTCCATGCTTCTTGTCCTTTTTCTCGCTTGGCATCGCTCGTATCGAAGGACTCTTTCATCATTTTGAAATGTTTTACCAGAAACGCAGGAGAAATATGTACAATCTAAATGTTACACCGGCTTTTTATTGAAACAAACCAAGTGTAAAAAAATTGACCGCTGGCACGCAACAGGGGTACTAGAAGCGTCAAATATTTGACACCTGGCACAGAAAGAGTTAACAGATATCTTGTTAGTTACCAGATGAAACTTCCTTTGATTAGAGAAGTAATCCATGTCTTACATTTACATTCTTTAATACTTTCTTTTGAAAGAGAGTAAATGTTGCCATCTACCTGCATAATGGTAATATCACAGAAATGTAGTACTGTACTTTTCAAAGTTTGTCAGACTGTAGCCTCCACTGTGTTACAGAGTGAAGCTTGTGAGAAACTGATGCATATTTGTTTTGCTGCTTTGACAAGACTTAGGTAACAGATAGATGTTGCAAATATCGTAGGAAAAAAGTACATATAACACTAGTATCATTTGTAGGTTGTGTGTGTGTGTGTGTGTTTTTTTTGTCAGAAAATTTCAATATTATTAATGCTTATTAGGGGTGAATGGTAAAATTTAATTAGAAAAGGTCGCTGTTGGCGAGATGTTTCAGTTTGCCGTGCATGGAGCGGTGCTCCTCCTGGCCAATGAAGAAAGGTGCAAATGAGGTTGCCGCGCAGCGTCACTGCGGAAAAGGTGGTAGAAAGGATAAAGCGAAGCAAATAGTTAAATCATGGCACCTCTGGTCTGGAGATCGGCCACGTCCTAAGTGCAGTCATATTGGGTGAAATGCATGAACAGGCTTGTCCCAGAGGTTAAGACACTGCTGGCGAGACTCTTCAAATGCCGCGTGTGGAGCGAAGCTCCTCCCGGTCAAGGAAGAAATGTGGAAAAGAAATAAAGGTTGCTGTGTGGTGCCGATGGGAAAGGTGGTGGAAAGGATAAAGTGAAGTTTAATCGGTATGTCCAGTAGTATTGCTACGAGAGCTATACATACCACGGCACCTCTGCTCTAGAGGCCGGCCACGTCCGAAATACACCTACACTGGTGAAATATGCCTAAACCGGTACACACCAGGGGTGGAACTTGATGGCTAGACATGTACTGCCACCTCCGCTCTAGAGGTCGGTCACGCCTGATATACACCCATACTGGTGAATTTTGCCTAAACCGGCTCACACCAGGGGTGAATCTTGAAGGCTATGCATGTCACAGTACCTCTGCCCTAGAGGTCGGTCCCGTCCCAAACAAGCCCATACTGGGATAATATGCCTAAACCAGCTCAACCCAGGGGTGGAAGTCACTAGTGGCGAGGATTCGTCCTTCTGGACAAAAGCTCCATCCTGGTCACAACTAGGAAGGGTAGCGGCCACAACCGCAAAATGCTGAAGTCGGGGACACTGGACCAGGGAAGTCTAGATAGGCAACCACCTCTCACCCAGCGGGGATGTTTGCGTATCCTAATCACACTGAGGTTTTCCGGTGAGAAAGTCCAACTCTGGACTGGATGGGCAACCACCTCTCACCCGGTGGTAATACATGGGTATCTCAAAACATGTCGAAGTTTTCCGGTGAGAAGGTCCAACTCTGGCCTGGGTGGGCTACCGCCTCTCACCCAGTGGGGATGCACTGATATCCTAAACACATCGAGGTCTTCCGGTGAGAAAGTCCAACCCTAGACTAAACTGGTGCAATGAAAACCACGGTATCATGCAATCCCACTTCTGAGACCCACCAAGAATACAGGCTAAAGCCCTGTGATACTCTGAACCCCTTATGGTCCTCTCGTGGATCTCGTGTGGTCCAGGAGACCACGGGACCTAACGAGGACCACAGGTGTAAATTCAGTAGGATCACAGTGCGGTTTTGGTGGTAGAAGCGAACAAAGAAGAAGAAGAATTAGAAAAGGTAACTAATTAAAGTAAACATAATATTTTTATCTCATGATGTCATGTTGTGATGGGCTACAATTTGCCACTTCTTATGTAGTCACAGATCATACTATCTGCTTCATCATCATCATTACTTTATAGTTAAAACTGGCAATGCGATCCACAAATTGGTTAAAGGAAATAACAACAAAATAACTGTACTCTCAAACACTTAGTGTCTTGTTTTTTTTCAGACAGCAGATACTATATTTTCTGATTATGTATTTTTTCCTTTCACTTCACACACTTATGTTTTTTCTTTTTTAAACTCCTGTTCAGATTTTCATTTACAAATGAAGAACTGTGATGCACTTTGTGCAGTTTAAAGGAGCATGGATATGTATAAATTCAGTCTCAAATGGAGAAAGGAGTAATTTTCTTCCTTGTTTTGATAAAGCTTATATTGTTTTAAGTAAAAATCAATTTTTGATTTCTTCACTCTTAATTTTTTAATATATCATATTACTGCATTAAATGTTCTGGAATCATTATACTCTGTTTTGAGGAGAAAGTTTATTTGTTTTCAATCCTTTCAGGTAAATTTTATAAATGATTTTGTTTTCCTTGCATTAAGACTCCTACTTAACACCAATTGCTAGATTACATTTGTGGAAGAAGAGCATATAAGTGAGATTAAAAGAAAAAAACTGAACTATTCTTCTGAATGATATCTGTAACATTTGCAAATAAGATAATGAAATATTTATATTAATAAACATGTCTTTTTTTCTGGATACTTCTTGATGTAGAAAGCTGTTCTGGAATGACAGAACTTGTTAACGCAAAAGCAGAGATTTCAGTATTGTTTAAGATCCCTACAGAATATGCCATTTGATAAGGAATGTCCTTCAAAAAATTATTATTTTGCCATAAAACAACAAATTCAGTGAACAGGGGATGTTTACTGTGAAAGTAGCGCCAGCTATATTTACTTATAATTTACAGTTATTGTTTGTAGGTATCTGAGATGGATATCTCTGGACGTTCTTGCTAAATCTGAGATAGATGTTACAGGGCATTCTTGCCTGGTTGACATTTGCTGCACACAATCTAACTGCCTTTTTACATGGATAGAGTCTAAAATTCTTGGACGCTGTGATATAAAAGAGACCGTCTGGTGATGTCTCTAAAAATATGAAATTTTTAATCCATAGTTTATGGGTGAAACATTACAGCTACAAGCATGATGAAGAAGGAAATTATGTGTGATTGGTGGAAAAGGAAATTTCTTTTGTTAGTGTGCATTTCCAGTCATATGACTTCCAATCTATGGTGAAACATCATTCTTAATCCATACTGCAGTGTTAACATGTTGATAGTCTTGAACCATCCACCAGCCCCAGGGATTTGCCTGCAGAGCATTTTGATTTAGACCAAGTCTTCATGAAATGACATAACCTGCATAATCTAACTTGCAGTTATCTGTCCTTTGTGTTTAGATGTTTACAAATGTTAAGAGGTGTTCAGATGTGTGTTTCAGGAGTATACAGGAGTATGTACTGTAGATGTCTATGTATATTTGTAGTTTAGAGGTGTTTGTAGTTGAGATGGTCTGTCTATTACCCATTGAGTTTCTGTCTACTTGGGCACAGGATCATCCTGTTTTTGTAGGACTAAGGTTTAAACTGAAATGTTACAACGGTATGTTCATTAATTAATAAAACTGTTCTTACCTTTGTTTTAAATAGTCATAACATTTTGTTACCACAGCTTTACTGCAATCATCATCATCAGGTTGGCTGTTATGCTCTCCAGAGTACACGATCCTTCATGCAGGCCATAAGCTCAGTTGGTGATCTCCTCTCACACCATCCCGTCAGACTGTCCAGTATCATTTCTCACTGTTTTCCTCTGGATCTTCTTCGCTCTATTTTTCTTGTTGTTATAATATTTTCAATGCCTCCTCTTCTCATTGCATGTCCTATGAAAGTACATTGTCTCTCTTTTATTTTTTTTTTTTTTTTGGTCTCTCCAGCTCTTCTCATACATTCTTCATTAGTTATTTTTGCTGTCAAGGGGACTCGCAACATTCTTCTAATAAACCACATTTCTGCTGCTTTACTGCAATGGATTTGTGTATATTTATATATTCAGTTTTATATATGCTTATGTCCAAAAACTGACAGTTTTTGTAAGAACCCAATGTTGTCCTCCATGCAGTATTTCAACCTTGAGCTCCAGTCACCACTTGACAGCACACACTTGCATCTCTGCTCCACTTCATTGCATAAATAAAATCTAATGTGTCATTATAATTTAGTTCTAGTCATGCATGATCAGTTAATTTTATTAGTTATTATTGCATTAAACATCTATTGTTCAAGGTCCAGGTCTGCAGTTTACAATATCTAGTAAATTTTATGATATTGATATTTTTTTATACCATTGAACATTGTTTTCAGGCATTGCAGTTGTAAATGATGTCAGTTTGTTTGTCCATGGTAAATAAGGCAGTAGCTTATTTCACAGTCTTTGTTCACTGCTAATTGTAGGCAGTGAAATTATAATGCATGTGAGGATGTATGTTCACAAATTATCACTATCATTACAAATCTTTTGTTGTTCCTTGCCTTTTTCCTTAGTTTGCCAAATGCGAAACCAACCTTTCCTATTTGTTGTTTTTTAAAAATTTTCTGACATAGAAAATAGATGGCTATAACTGCAGATATAAAATAATTGAACCTGTTTAGTAATTCTAGTGGATTTCATTTCAAGTGGACTTTTTGATGCTTATTGTCAGTGAGCATATGCTCTGGGCATGCTGTTAATCAATGATGACAAAGTAGTTTCACTCTGAGCCACATGAGCAAATACCAGCTTCCTGGTAAGGGTTTTTTTTCTGTATTGGCTGCAACTCATGCTGAGTTAAGCTTTGAACTATTTAACCAAGCAGAATGTTTAAATAGTGGGATGACCATTGCTCAGAGGAAAACGCCATCAAATTCAAACCTGAAAAAGTGAGTACCTGCATGTCCTACTGAAATGGAAGATAATCCACTGAACAGGAACTCTTTAACAGATTCAGAATTGTCAGAAAAAAAATTAATTTTTATTTTCATTTTGATAAATGTCAATTCAGATGTTACTTCTAACTGATAGTTTGCATTATTTTATAGACACCAAGCAGAAAAAGTTATTAGATAAGAATCAGTTGTCATGTCATCTGTGACAAGTACAGAACAGTCTGCTCAGAATGCTGTCAGTACATCAGTAACATCAAATTTTGAAAGGTAAAGTCACAGAGAATGTAAAACTTCTGTATAGAAGATAATTTTTTCTTGTTGTAAAATTTATTGTTAAATTTTTTTTCTTCTTAGTTTTTCTGTCAGATCAGTTAAAAAAAAAGAATTATATCTCCTGTTTACATTAAAATGTTTTATTATTTTCTCTTGCTGTCCAATACTTAGGTACAGTCATAACATCTAACATTAGGTGCACTGAAGAAATCAGAACCAGGATAACACTGGCAAAGACAGCTTTTGGAAAAATGAAGAACATTAACAAATCAAAACCTACCATTGGCAATATGAGAGTTCTAAGATGCTATATAGAATGCTACATATTCTACTTTATGCATGTGAAATATGGACTATGAATAAACAGAATGAGCTGAAATGTGGTTTTTAAGAAGGATGCTTCACATTCCATGGACAGACAAATGAAGGAGCATTACAGTAGGCAAAGTGACATCAAAAGCTAGTATCGTACCTAAGAAAAATGCAGTGAAAGTTTCTTGGAATATCAGTAGACATTAAGGTCTCCAAAAATTGAGAATGACTGGAAAGATAAATGGGAAAAGGCAAAAAGAGCAGAGAAGACAGAAATACTTGGATGGACTGACTGCATGATTTGGCAGGAAAACCAGAATTAATTTGATTAGAGACATGGAGGATTGAGCGAGATGGAGAGAGATGATTGCCTATGCCTGTCAGCATGGCACTATCTGATATGATCTGAGTCTAATGCACTCACCTTCTCCCTTTTCAGCATCTGTCATTAAACATGTTCAAGATTTGAATGAGCAAACTATTATGTATGTGTACACCATTAACTTGTGTTACCAGATTATTTGTAACAAAAACAAACAAAGACATTCATATAAGTATCATAGTCATACTGATTATAAGAATTATCATAGTCATACTGATTATAAGAAATATCTATATATTTTTTACATTTATTATTTATTGAAAAATAAATATAAATGTGTTTTTTATCATTATTTAATCTTATGGAATTGATCAGCCTCACAAAAAAGAGAATTAAAACTAGCTGATCACTTTTAACATATGATAGTAGATCACATTACATGGCATCTATTTCAGGTCATTGATTGAAGGGAAGATTCAGAGAGATGAAAAGATATGTAGAAAAAATTTGACAAAGATGGATAAAACCTAGAATTAACTAAAATTTCCTCATATTACATTTACAGTAAATATAAAAATAAATGGAGAATTACTGGAACAGGTGAAAAGTTTCAGGTATCTGGGGCACATGATAACAGAAGATGGAAATTGTGAAATGGAAATTAACAAAAGATTAGATTTAGCAAAAAACATCTTCAGCGAATGAGGAAGATCCTTACATCAAAACATATCACAGCAACTGAGATTACATATCATGAAATGCTACATATATTCAATATTCCTTTATGGTGTAGAAGACTGAGGCTTGAATAAGACAACATAAAAGAAAATTGAGGCTCTTGGAATGTGGATTCACAGAAGAATAGGGAATATCCCATGGACAGAAAAGAAAACAAATGGCAAAGTGCTAAAGCAACTAGAAGCGAAAAGAAAAACAACACAGCTAAGATACTTTGGGCATGTCAAAAGGCACAATACTATATAGAAGACCCTTCTTGAGGAAAAGATCAAAGGGAAAAGAAAAAGAGGACAACATCAAGAGATGGACAGGGACAAGGTTAGCCAAGTGTTCTATGAAGACAGGAAGCAGAACATAGCGGAGATATATTGCAGTCAACCTTCCATGGGGAGACAGCATGAAATGATGAAATGATGATAATGGAACATTTACAGTACTTTACCATATGCACTCCTGGACACAGCTTCTTACAAGTCACAACTAAGTGCTACCTTTTTTTTTTCTAATTTTTTTTTTCCATTCCTTTTTGCTGTATAGCATTTATATGAATTTATATTTTATCTTATTTCCTTATTTCTTTGTCCTGTTTTTTATATGTTTAAGATGTAAACCAAAATGCCACAACTGTGTGCTTATAATTAATAATCCTGCTTTAGTTTTAAGTAGTTTTAAAATGTTGTTATCACAGCTTTACTACAGTAGCTTCATGTATATTTTTATTTTTATATTTTCATCTTGTAGAAAATCAGTGCTGCAAAAAATTTTATTGCAAATATAGTGTATAAGTGGTAATAAAAGCAAAAACCTAGGATATAACACATCTTCATGCCATTTGAAAATATCAAAATTTCATGGATCTTGAACATCAATCCTATATTGATTACCTTTGCTTCAGAATTAAATTGTGTCATTCTTACCAATGTTAGCACCCATAACTCGCAGAACTGATGCACAAAAAAACTTTCCAGCTATCTTTTTGGCAGCATTTGCTCATTGCAGTCCTTGAGAGAAATGGAACTCATATCTACTCAAGAAGACTTATAAGTTTAGTGAGTGATCTTGTCTTGTGCTATCTCCCTGTAACTGCGAACTGGTGTTCTTTGCAGTCAATGCCGTAGAGGTGTTGAGGCACAGCATTGTATTTGTGGGTTATGACAGCTATCTTTTTAGTTTCGGACAACAGCTAAAAAGCAGAGGGTGTGCAATACTTCTTTAGTGGACTCCACCACCATGGGTAACATACAATAACTAGTGTATAAGTGTACAACTATACATGAAGCACTGCAGTAGAGCTGTGATACCAAAACATCACAACTTTGTAGTCATTAAGTAATAAAGTTGTTCCTACTTTTTCCTAGTTTATACACCACCATGGGGACTATGGTGATAGTCTAGCCCTGTTACTGGGGGTACCAATGGAGGTGGGACAGGGTCTTGGTCAGTTATAGTTCGCTATGATGCTAGCATGTCAGATATTAGTTGCTGATTGCCTAATTGGACAATGTCTTCACACCCCCCCCCCCCTTTTTTTCAGTGAATGATCACAAATTTAAATATTCATAGTTTTCATTTAGTAGAAAATTATTTAATGATTTCTTAAATGAAGCCTTATTGACTTATTTAAGTATCAGTACAATGCTGGTAATTTCTCACTGACTTATTTTCATATCACTGCAGTGCTGGTAATTTTCTTTTTAATTTTAAATGTAGAAAACTTGTCTCTTCACTGGATGCCAAATTGGAAAACAGACTGACAGTAAAAGATTTGGAATATCTATACAAAGCCTTCGTAGTAAGTAAAACAATAATATTAATGATCATGTATGAAAAGCAAGAACAAAAATAACAAATCATGTGGATAATAGATAAAATGAGTTGCTATTTTAATACAGTACATTAAGAGGCAACATCTAGGTGAATCTTTCAATAGAAAGTTTAAATATTTTAGCAAATAAAATTGTGGAACTCTACTAATTAAACGGGTCTAATTCATATTATCCTGAAACATGTTAGGATTAATATAAGTGTTATTATTAGTTTCAAATGTTATTCCAATAAGGTTGAAAGGCTTACTGATGCACAAGTATCCCTGTATACTCTGGTTGTTCACAGTCTAATTCAGAAAATATCTTATGTTAGTTATTAGGGAGTGCTGAAAAGTTATCAGCCCGACACACATTCCAAAATCTGAGCATAATTTTGTCACTGTAACAAGAAAAAGTATTATTTTATCATGTGAAATGCCAGTTTGCAGGATCATGGCACTAATTTTTCTCTTTTTTTTCAGATCAGTGACAGAACCATGTCAACAAAAGGTGTGGAATTTTCAGGTGTGGAACTCTGGACTGTCATGAACTTTCTGTTCCTGCAGAATAAAAAAAAACGTCCCGTTTCAATGCCACTAAGGCATATTGGGGATACATTGTTAGGGCCATATTTTCATGACCTTCGGCACATGAAAGTGTGATGTGGTCAGAATCATACCTGGCTGCATTTACCTTCCCAGATTTCTCTGGCACTCAGTCTTAGAGGCTGAGTGGACCACAGGGCCTTTTTGGTGTGTACCAGAAAAAAATCCCACCACTGGGACTTGAACCTGGTACCACCGGCTTAGTAAATTGAGCCTTCAAAAGAAAATGTAGATAATCTGTGAGTGTATGCTGTAAACATTAAATGACAAGTGCCCACCATACTTAGCTGTGAAGAAGTGGTGTACTAACTTTCAGTATGGAGATTTTTGCTGAGGATGCAGCAAGATCTGGAAGGTCTTCAACAATGTCAACTCCAGAAATTGTGGATAACATTCATGACCTGACTTTGGCAGAATGATGAATTTTTGTCTAAAACAATTTCTGAGATACTAGAGATATACAGGAAATGTTTATAATTCACAAGCATTTTAGTATGCAGAAACTGTTGGCAAATGAGTGTCATATATTTGAATGCCGATAATAAACAAAATGTAGAGGATACCTCCAAGTTGATTTTGCAGCATTTAGTGATAACTTTTTGGATTGACTCGTCACTGGTTGCACTACTGTGATCCTGAGACCAAACAACAGTCCTTGTGGTGGTGGCACATGGGTTCTCCATGGCTGAAGAACCTAAGGAAGGACCTAGATGTCAGCAGAAAAAGGTCAAGACACTGTTTCTGGGATAAGGAAGGTATTTTGATGATTGATTGTCTTTTGAAGAGCCAAACAGTTAATGCAGAGTACTACGAAGGGTGATACCGAAAGTTGTGAGCAAAAATTTTTTAAACATCAGAATTTATAGATAGAGAAAATATAAATGTATCATGTTAATCTGCATCCTTTTCTTCACTTTTCAACATAATCTCCATTTCTCTGCACACATTTTTCCCATCGCTCTGCAAGTTTGAAAATACCCTCCCGGTAGAATTCTGTTCCAGCTGACCGAAGGCACAGACGTAGTGCTTTCTGGATGTTCTCTCCTGTGTTGTAGCGATGGCCTCGCATGTGTTCTTTCACAAAACCAAAAAGATGGTAATCACTGGGTGCCAGGTCAGGGCTATAGGCAATTTACAGCCATTTCAGATACTGTGACACGTCTGTCTTGTTTAATGATGTCGTCAACCCTTTCTACATTGCGTTCAGTGGAGGGAGTTTGAGGGTGACTGCTGCAAGACATATCTTGGATGCTCATGTTTCCATCTTTGAAATGTTTCACCCACCTCCTAACACTACTAGCACCCATATAAATATTTCCATAAGCAAGTTGAAGTCTTTGGTGAATTTCAGCAGCGATGATTTCCTCCTTAACGAGGAACTCAATAACAGCACATTGACAAAATGAAAATTCAGCACCCGCCATTTTGTTTCTGCTCCGCATGTCATGTGACATATGATGGTGATGTCATGTGACTCTACATAAAGTGCAAAGGATGCAGGGTGAGGTGATACATTTATATTTTTTCAGTCTATAAATTCTGAATTTTAACTCTTCCCATGCTACAGAAAAAAAAATGCAGACGTTCACATCCATACCACACAAAAAGCGCGGGTCTTGATATGTATAGGGGGTATAGTTGTAAAAGTGAATGTACAAAGTATTTCCACTTTAAAAGTATACATATTATGCATGCAAATAGTTGCAAATGTGAGAAGATTTCATAAATGAAGAGTTTTTTAGGAAAAAAAGAAGTAGTATGATGATTTTAGTTGATAATTGTGTAGTGCTTACCATCGGCGATGCCTAAGTGTACAATGTTTACCATCGGCAATTTCCAGATCTACTTAAATTTTCGTCCAATCTCATCATGTGGTGGCATTCTCACTAAAATAATGTCTGAAATAACTTTCTAACTACTTCTCCGGTCCATTTAATAGGTCTAGATGTACTTGGGGTACATTCAGGAACAGTGGTTGGGTCATAGGACATATCCTTATGCCTCTAAAATCACAATAAATATTGACATTTCTCAGTTAAAAACATCGATTTCACTCGGTTGTTAGCCACACTTTTGATTGAACTATGAAAGGTCACCAGACATGTGCAGATAAATTGTGAGCAATAAAAAGTTACAATAGTTTTACAGTGCAGTGAAACAAAATCGCTATAACTTGCATGGCAGGCACTAGACTAACAGGAAGAATTCACTATAGTGTCGATGGCAGGGAAAAAGTTAAAAAAATTTGCTCACAACATTCGGTATGATCTTTATACTCTAATTTGCTGGGCTGATTAAAAGATGAAAGAAAAATGGGAAGGGAAGCTATGAAAAAGTTTTATTTTTGTAGGACATTGCTGCCTGCTCATAAAGCTCATAAGACACTGGATGTTTTGAAGAATTTGAAGTTTGAGTGCATAAATTATCCATCCTACTTACCACATCTTGCTCTATCTGACTGTTTCTTTTCTCAACCTTAAAAAGTGTTTTTTTGTTTAATATGGAGGAAATTTTCAAATGATTCAGAGATGACAGCAGCAATAGAGCAGTGTTTCAGTGACCAGATATCAGACTTTTTTTTTTGTAGAAGGCTTAAAGGAACACAAGAAACAGTGTGCCAAGTATGTTGAACTTCAAGGTGAGTATGTGAAATAACATGCAAGTTTCATGGGCCTGAGTCATTCTCTTCTTGGACAGACTGATAACTTTTCAGCACTCCCTCATATTTATACAGATTACAGTGCAGATTACTTTGTTATGCAGAAATTAATTTGGAAAAATAAATAGAGCAATAGAAAGTTCAGAGAAATATGACTTTTAACTCTTTCCACATGGGAAAAAAAAACGCGGACGTTACCGGCGTACGGGTGGACGTTACCATCGTACGAGCAGACGTTATATTATCAAGCGGGAGTTGCGATAATTTTTGGGTCCCTCTCTAAAATTAATTTTAACAAACTAATTCAGGGTTCAACATAAGTGTATCATATCAAAATAAGTAGAAATGAATGAGGATTTCATAAATGTAGTTATTTGTCAAAGAAAGAGAACTGTTGAGAAAAAATTGAAAAGTTTGTGAGCAAAAACAAAAAAAATTATTTAGGACTGAGAAAAATAAAAGTATGTTCAACTTACCCTCAATCTGAATATATTCCAGCCGAATATAAATCCAACTTTGGCACATTTTGTTGTGAAATCCAAATGAATCACATCTAATATACACTATATCTCTTTTCAGCCCAAAAAAGAATTATGACACACAAATAAAATTGTTTTCTACTTACCATTACAGCTGTAAATATCCAATTGAAAAACACACTATGAAGATAAATGGAATTCCTCACATGAAGTATAAAAACTGTGGACAAATTTGCAGACCTACAAACAAACAAAAACACAAACGCAACAGAAAACATTGTGAACTCATTTTGCGCAACCCTTGTGCTTGTCAATTGTGAAAATTTGGATGGCCCTGAAAAGGGCCATTATAGAGCTGCTGTCGGCTGAGGTGAAGGCTCCTCTTTCCTGAGCAATTGCCAGTCTTGAAAATTTGGATGGCCCTGAAAAGGCCCGTTACAGACCTGCTGTCGCCTGAGGTGAAGGCTCCTCTTTCCTGAGCAATTGCCAGTCTTGAAAATTTGGATGACCCTGAAAAGGCCCATTACAGACCTGCTGTCGGCTGAGGTGAAGGCTCGTATAAAACTGTCAGTATGTGATCTGTACACAATATATTTACATGATAAAAAAGTATAAAAAAATTAATTTTGCTGTCAATATATACAATACAGGTACAAAAACACTAGTCTTCTGCTGTCTTCAGTCAAGAAATCAGTCACCTACAGAGTAAAAATGGTCAGGTTAGACAGAGATGTCAAGGGTGGCTCAAACAGTAAATGTAGAAAGCACAGGCAAATGAAGTATTTGTGCTAGAATGCAGTAGTATCATGCTCGATGTGACGTATGATACGCCCAGAAACAATTCTTTGGACACAGATGAGGTTTGTCCGAGCACGTAGTGCAGTAGTAATAGGTGTGGACTTTCTTGTCTGGCCTCGAACAGTATAAACACCGTTTATGGAAATCTTTCATGTCAGTCAGATGAGCACCTTGGTAGCGTTCTGAGATAAGGGGATGTGCTGCTGCTTCCGTTTGCCTGGGAGCAGGCATACTAACTTCTGCAATGAAGCTGCTGTCTGCCAAGGATACCAAACCTTCAATAAGCTGGTTCTTGAAGAAGACCAGAGGTTTGTTATTCCTGCCAGGGTTCTCTGAAAGCAAATATAAAGTGTGAGCATTCACCTGTGTTATTTCCAAAATCCAGTTGAATATTTTCTTCCACCACTTTATTGTCTTTCTAGAATGCATGCCATAGTATGAAACCTTTTGGTCAGCTCTGTCACATCCATTCATACACATGTTACATGTGTGAATGATCTCTGGTTTCTGGACCTCTCGTTGTCCTTCAATAAGAGGAATAGTGACAGCTTTTCCATGTGTTGTAACCACATGAACAGGCTTATTTGACTTTTTGTTTGCCCAGGAAACACAGAGAATCTTACCATCATCTCTGACATGGTAAACAGGCTTGTTTTCCTCAAGTGTCTGAGTTTTCAGCTGTGAAGGAAAGCCCTTACAACAGATATTCAAGGTCCCAGTGTAATTGTGAACTTTTGACAGCAAATAATCAACCAGAGGAAGACTGGTATAAAACCTGTCTGCAAATATATGTTGAGAAGCCTTCACTGGCTGCAAAAGTGTCTGAAAAACTTTCACAGCATGACTTGGACTGTCAGCAGTGGCAGGGTCATAGGAGGTTTGCTTCCCAAAATATATCACCAGGTTGAACACATAACCTGTGATGGAGTCACAAAGGCCAAACATCTTGATGTTATATTTGGCTGGCTTGCTAGCGTTATATTGCTTGTGACACCAGCGTCCTTTGTAGCCAGTTACCATTTCATCAATACTTACGTCTCTGAAAGGGTAAAAGGCTGCCTGAAAAGATGCGACCAGCTGATTGACAAAAGGTTCCATTTTGGCTTTACCTTTACTATCAGCTTCACCGACATGCAGCATGGTGCTGTATATTATCAGAAACATATCCCTACTAAACATCTGCCTAAAAAATGGTGACTGCAGATGGCCTGTGGTGATCCAATAGTCACTGAGTTTTGGTTTAGGTTGCATGCTCATGGAAATGATAGTGGCCATGAACTTATACATTTCATGGCGGCCAATAGATGTCCATCCAGAATCATTACTACCATCACCTGCTTGGCTAAGTTTCATAACAGCATAAGCATTTATGTTGGCTATGAGACTGTCCAAAATATCTATTGTAAATAGTGCAAAGAAAAACCCCAGTGGTGTCCGCTCACAGCCAACATCTAACAGAATACCATGCCAGGATCACTGCTGCTAGGAGTTCCTAGCTCTTCATTCACCTGTGCTTCTCTCCAGTTAGATACTGAATTGTTATTTTCTCTCTGAGCCACAGAAACAATAGTTCTAGGTCGTTTCACAGGTGGAGGACTTATCCTGTTGCTTGGTCCAGCTAAAGAACTAGAACTAGTTGTAGGGCCATTGTCAGAGTCGCTTTCACTATGCTTGTCACTAACTACGGATTCATCCACGTGAGAACTTGATTCAGTTATGGTCTTTCCGTTACCTATCTCTCTCTCTCTCTGAACCTTAAGTGCCCAGGGCACATGGGGCTTCCGCAAGGGTTTTCCACAAATGCCTGTCTTTCGCCTTTTTATCTGCTCTTGCCCAGGTGAGCCCTCTATTGCTCAACATCCTTTCTGTTGTTCTTCTCCATGTCTCTTTTGGTCTACCCTTACTTCTGCTCCCCTGTGGTGTCCATCTTAGTGCTATTTTTGGTAGTGAGTTGTCAGTCATTCGGAGCACATGTCCCAACCATCGCCAGCGTCTTTCCTCAATAATTGTTGTCAGTGGCTTCATTTGCATTTCTGCCAATAAGATGTTATTTCTTATGGTGTTTGGCCAAAATATTTTTCTAATTCTTCGTAAACATTTAGTCTGGAAAGAATTCAACTTGTTTTCTATGGTTTTGGTGATTTTCCAGCATTCACTTCCATAGAGTAGTACACTTAGAACATTACTCTTAAATATCCTGATTTTCATATTTATGCTTAGTTTATTGATTTCCATATATTCTGTAGCATTGCAAAAGCCTGGTTTGCTCTAGTAAGTTTGCTGTTGATGTCCTCTGTGCTGTCTCCATTTTCTACTACTCTGCTGCCAAGGTATACAAATTCGTTGACCTCCTCCACTAACTTGTTATCTACTCTGAGTACATTTCTGTTGTTCACATTTTGCTTCATTAACTTTGTCTTTCCTACATTGATCTTTAGTCCTATGTTGTTTGCATTCTGGGTTAACTTGTTTATTTTATCTTGCATATCTTTGTGACTGCTTGATAATAGACAAATGTCGTCCGCAAAGTCAAGGTCCTCCAGCACTGTGTCAAGGGTCCATTGTAATCCTCTGCGTTTGTCTGATGTTGCCTCCTTCATTAACCAGTCTACTGCCAAGATAAATAATGTTGGTGATAGTACACATCCCTGTTTCACTCCTGTTTGTACCCTAAAGCTGCTGGAGGTATGTTCTCCACAGATAACTTTGCACTGAAAACCCTCGTATAGGGCTTTGATTACATTAACTATTTTATGGGGGAGGCCATGCCATCTTAGGATTTTCCACAGTGCATCTCTGTTGACACTGTCAAAGGCTTTCTCAAAATCTATGAATAATGCATATGTTGTGCTATGCCACTCATTTGCCTGTTCTTACCTATACATTTAAATAAATTCAAAGCTGCCTTTGCACTGTTTCTAACAGGCCTACCACTACCTGAATAACATGCAGTCACATTTGTCGAGTTGGTGGGTGAGTTCATTTTTTGAGTTGGTCTTGAAAATGTCGCTGAAAAACACAAATTCTTGATAAGATTTAAAGAATTCCTTTTCGAACGGCGTGTCCGGAAGTAAAGGAAGATTTTGGCATGCGCAGATAGTCGTTAACTAAAAAGTTAATTTCACATGTGAATGAAACAAAACAGGGTGTCCCATAGGGGACTTTAGACTGTCGACGTAAACCGGTCATGGCCCCTGCAGGGTCCAGACGGGTGGAAAGAGTTAAGATACCTTGCTGAACAATCCAGTGCAAAAATGAGCTTATGACACTAATAAAAAAAAGCAGTTAAATTTCATAGGACATAAAATAAGAAAAAAGGAGGATTTTAAAACATTATGCCCAAAGTTATACAAGATAAGATTTGAAGGTTCAGAGGTTCAAAATTCAGAATCCAGCATTGCATTCAGAACAGAGATTTTGAACCCAGAGTTCAACTGCCTCCTGTGTCCAATCTCGACATTTGCAATCCTTCTTTGTTAGCTGAGGTTGGTCCTGTACCCACAAATCATCACCTTTATGCACCTCATCTAGATTGAGAATTGACATTATTGTATCCTCAGTCTCAGCCACCCAGGATCTGCCTCTTATGATGCACCTGACCTTTATCACCATAGCAGGGTAAGAGTGGCAGAACAAAGTAGAGAGAGAGATGGAGAGGCTAAAGGGAAGCTTGCTTCAACGGCATTAACTGAACTAATAGGAAACAACAAGGATCAAGATCTGTAGAAAAGCATGTTTGCCCACATTCTATGATACAAAAAAGGACAATAGTGATGAAAATTAAGATAATTAAGCTAGATATTTAAAACATAATAAATAATACTATATATCATACCAGGAATTTCCTTTCAAATTAAATAATTTTATAGTTTTATAGTCTATGCATGAATGGTTATATATATATATATATATATATCAGATTGAAGGAGATGGTTACTCCAGTGACTTAAGTCTGACAAAAGATCAGTTTTGTGAGGCCTTGACTTTACTACTGAAGAAGGGAACTAAGAAAGAGGTTTGTACATATATGTTATAGCATAAAATGAAAAAATTATGTAACATAGGTAAACAACATGTACTGTTTCAGACAATATATTTCTTCAGCTCATCATAAAGAGCAGTACATGTGATCTGATAATTAACTCTTAAAATACCAAACAAAGCTTTGCCAGGAAGCAGGCTGTGCCCAAACAAATATAGTTACTTCAGTGCGTTCAACCAGTTGGCTTTGTCTCTGGTGTTACAGAGATGTTTTCTTTAGTGTTTATCTGTGATTCAGTTAATATTGTTATACATTAAAATAAAAATAAACACATGAAATTCATGTGCATGAATGCATGTTGAATATTAACCTTAAAATATTTAGCTTCTATAGTGTAGAAAAAAGTGAGACAATCAGAAACTGAATTTTAAAAAAAACTCCAAAAAATCTCAGCTTACCAACTTTCATGTAAAACTTAGTGAATATAATGTGCCACATAGTATCACAAAATACATGGCATTGTAAATATCTGGTGAATAGGTCAACACATAATTCACTCATAATAAAGCACATAGTCAGTTGAATAAAAAAGATAGATGGACATGAGTAACAGAATATTAATTTTCAGAGTTTGTACCCCTGTATTATTATTAAAGTTAATGCTTGTGGTTGCTTTTTTTTAATAGTTATAATTTTGGGATGATCTTCATTGAGTTATCTGTACAGAACTTTGAGTATCAAAGTCCACATGCTGTGAGTGTTTCACACGAGCATGATAATTGTTGGGAAACTTTGTGGGGGTGACTGTGAGAGATTTGATAGTTTGTGTTCAGTGTCAAAAGAAAGCAGTCCTATTTTTGTTTGAATCATGGCAAATGGAAACAAGTGATTACTTTATGTTTTGGTATAACCTCCTGGCTATTGCTACTGTTGCCAGGGTTATTTATGTTTCATGTTAATCCACCAGCAGTTTTGAGATGTATGAATTCATCCATCATCAAGGAATTTCATCATCAGCCTGTTTTATTATTAAACTAGTTTCATTTGACCTTGACAAGTGGCATTTGTTCCACTAAGTGTTTTCAATTGTGTGATGTCTAACCTGGGTCCTGTCTCACAGGTGTATTGTACAGGAAATTATAACATTTATCTGAATGTGACATTGTGTTCTATGCCAATCATCTCACCATCTGGGATGCTCCTAGAAAGTACAAGAGAAATGGTTATAATGGTCAAGACTTGGAATGATAGATTTACATTGCTTTTAGTGAGTTGAAAAATGTCTGATTGTTTCTTGTCTGTTTCCACTGATTGCGACCTTGGTATATTATAAACATATTCAGTTTCTATATTTCTCCTTATTTTCTTTCTTTTAAGTTGATTTCATGTGTCTGAGTTTTGTTGGTGTATCCTACATTTTCCACTGGTGCTGTGTTGACTTTAGTGTGTCATTATCACAGTTATAAAATGACAAAACTGAATGGATGTTTCTTGTAAATTGCTTCAATCTGAATCAATTTCCACATTCAAAATTGATTTCACAAGGTTCATCTGATGTGAAAGTGTGGAAAAAAACACTTGGTGTTTCATTATTTGCTATAGAAAATAATTAATAAAATAAATGATAAAATCATTGAAATTAAAATTTAAAGCTCAGTTCAGCACTCTCGCATACCTCCTTGAGTGAGAGGGAATGTACAAAAAGTGAGTTACTGATCTTCGACAGTTTAAATTACAAATTCCCTTACTGAGTACAACAATAAAATGAAATTGTATAGATGGTTCTTGGCCTGCAGTGTGCATTTTACAAAACCTTATAGACAGCTCATGATGAGATTTGATTTAATTTGTGTTTACCTTTGTAGAGAAAAAATTTGGATGTGAAGATGACTATGTTAAATGATACAGGTGATGTTATAGCCAGGCTTTCTGTCTATATCCATGCATTTTCTCCATATCTCCAAGATAAACAGACTGTTATATTACATCAGGGTAGACATGGCACTTTCCTTCTTAGGGTAACTCAAAAGTTTATCATGTTTTTTGCAGTGTTTCAGTGCTGCACAAAACAAGGCAACATAATATATAGTTTGCAATGTTACTAGTGATATGTTAATAACAATATAACTTCACTCTTCAAAATGCAGTCCATAAATTTTGATGGTCTTCTGCCATTGCTCAGCCAGTGCAAGGGTCCTTTGTAGTACCACTAGGAAGGTTTGAGGCCAAAAAATCTCTCCCACGGGGTTCAGTTTATTCTAATGAACTGAATTCCCACCCTTGAAGAAAGTGTGCCATTGCACAGAATAGATAATAGTCAGAGGGTGCAAAGTTGGAACTGTACAGTGGATGGGGCAGGATCTTGATTCCCTCCAGTTTCGTGAGCTGTCTATGGACCACATTAGAAGTGTGCTCTGTCGCATTTACCTCTTCTTGTTGATGAGTGCTGGGTATTGGGTGCTTAGAACATCATGCAGATGCTTCAGTTGCTCAGCTTGCAGATTCCCATGCATTGAACAACAAAATGGAACCAATTCCCAGTACAGGGGACTCTAAAAGTTCCACCAGATGCAAAGCATAACCTTCTTCTTGAGACAGCCTTGTTGGACAACCACCTCTGCCACCTGACCTGGCTGGAGCCATTGGGTACCTGTGTTGGGGTACCACAGGAGAATCCACTTTTCATCCCCAGTAACAATATGGTGGAGAAGCCTTTTGTCATGTGAGTGTGGCAACAGTTGGTGACAGATGTCAACACATTTCTGCACTTGCAGGGGAGTCAGATTGTAGGGGGACATGTCAAGGCTGCCAGCTGCTGAAGTGTAGCTTGTACAAATGCCAAACTATGGTGCTTTGAGAAGGGCCCAGCTGGGCTGACAAGCTCTGCGTACTGGTACTAGGATTGTCTTCAACAGCTTTGGTACAGGGATTCATCATTGGTGGCTGAAGGACATCCTGATTTGAACTTGTTTTTGATGTCTGTGTCCCCAGACTTGAACTATTGGAACCACTTTTTTGCAGTTCTGTCAACAACTGTTCCTTCCTCTTCCACACTGCAGATTTCATGGGCAATTGCAGAGGCATTTAGCGCTTTCTTCCAATAATGTCTCAGGAGGACATGAATGACAACCTTTCTGTCTGTCATATGTCCTGCTGATCACTTATTTCGAAAATCATTGCCTAAAAGTGGGTATGTAAACTTTCAGATTGATGAAATGCATTATGTCAGCATGATGTTACAAATGCCAGTACAGAGTATAAGATGGAAACCTTGACTGAAATTAGGGTATCAAAATATGTGATGAATTTTTGACTCATCATAATATAGTGAAGTTTAAGTATTATGCTCCCTGTTGTAAAACTGGTTCTATAGTTAGACAAATATGGTGCAGTTTTACCACAAAATATGGAAAAAAGGAAGGAAAATAGGAAAAATAAGTAATAAGAAATGATTATGAAAAAAAAAGCAAGCCAATATTTCAGAAAAAAATACCTTTATCACAAAGAAGATGAAATAGAGAAATAAATTTTTAAAAAATTATTTGAGTTCCAATTAAAGTTCAAGCACAAACACCATCTGATTAAAATTCAGGCACAAACAGCATCCACAAACAAAATTGGAACTACGAAGAGTGAGAAAATCAACCAAGTATGAAATATATTCGGCTAAAGGGCAGAAAAAAATAATATTGATCCTAGCAGGGCTATAGTGCAGAGAGGTGATATAGTGCAGAAGGTAAAAAACGGCATAGGTAGTTGACAGGAAAAGGGATATAAAACAGCAAAAAAATGGTTATACAGAAACAGCTGAACTGAGAGCAAACACTTAGTTTTTTTTTTTGTCTCCTCCTTGTAAGAAAGATGTATTTTGTGTTTTTAATCTGTTGTGTTTTTTTGTGTGTATGTGATCCTTAAAAAAAGAATTTTGCTGAAATATTGCATTGTTGTACAACACCAGAAACTTTAGGAAAAAATGGGATTTCCAACACATTTGATACAATTAACATCACTGCTGTATCTAGACCAACAGGCAGCGATAAGAATAAATGGTGAAACAACTTGGTTTGACATAAAACAAGGGATCCGTTAGGGGTGCATATTGTCTCCTTACTTATTTAATTTGTATACTTAAAATATAATGAAGAATGTTAGAAAAGATGTAGACAAAGATATTATGATGCCATAACAATTGAAGGTTAAGAAATACCTGAGATTAGACATGCTGATGACACAGTATTACTATCCACAACACAAAAAGGAATGAAAAAACTAATTATGTCAGTCCATAAGAACAGCGAAGATCAAAACCTCTACCTTAATACAAAGAAAACTAAATTGATGACAAGTGACAAAACAAACAAGGCAGCTGAAATATGTATCAATGAGGAAAAATTGGAAGAGGTGGAGAGTTTTGAATATCTTTGATCACTACTAACTAATAATGGAGATACAACGAGGGAAATTAAAAGGAGGACAGACATCTAATGCTCTTCAGAAAGTAAAAAAACTAAAGAAGCTGTGAAGTGAGCAGACAAAACTACAAAAATAAGATTTTTAAGGGCATGCGTCTTTCTTGTTGCAACGTGTGCCTGTGAGACCTGGACACTTAACAAAACAGCTGAGAAACACATAAATGCCCTTGAATGTAAATGCTACAGAAGAGTTCTTCAAATATCATGGACACAAAAAAAAAACAAATGTATCCATACTACAAGAACTTAATATTGAAGAAGGCTGGCTAGTAAAGAGGATTACAGAGGAAACTTAAATATTTGTATATATGCATCAGCAGCAGGCCATCTTGCTCACCACCAAGAGGCCTACAGGAGTGCTGTTAGGGAGGCAAAGTTCTGCAAAGAACATGCAAATGAATGAATGTATGCTCTTCATTTATATGTGTTCATTTTACTTTCTGCCATTCTTGTTTCTACCCATATTCCTCATTCTTTCAGTCCTTTTGTAAAATTGAATCCTACATCTCTATCTACCTTCATTACTAGAACCAGTTTTACCACAGTCATCATTTCTCTTATATCTCTGTAATGCATACACTAATTTGTTTTTATATAACACATAATTAACTCTTTCCGTGCCTTTGGTCATTATAATGACGCTTCCTGTTTCCCGTTGCGTACCAATGGTCATTATAATGATCATTGTTTGTTTCAATAAAACAACCGGTGTAACATTTAGAATGCACATATTTCATCCGCGATTCCGGTGACACTTTTCAAAATGGCAAAAGAATGCCTAGTTACAAGCGATGCTGAGCGAGAAAAAGGACGAAAAGCATGGAAATTTTTCAATTTTTGACGATGTAGATAGGGGTATGGACATAGCCTATGGCCACCCCGCTGCTCTTGAATGTTTTCTAAGTAGATCTAAACATATTTAGACGACTGGAGAAGTAGTTAGGAGTAGTTAGAAGGTTAGTTCAGACATTCATTCAGTGAGAATGTAACACAGAATCACAATACGAGATCGACAAGTAGATCTACACATCTCAGATGGTAAGTAGTGGTAAGTAGTGCAGATCTAGACCTCGCCGATGGTGAGCTGGCCACAATCAGTGTCTAAAAACATCACATTACTTCTTTTTTCCTAAAAAACTCTGCATTTATGAAATTTTAATTCATTTAGCTATACTTTGAAACATAATAAGTATACGAAAGTACATGGAAATACTATTTTCCATTCCATTTTATAACTATACCCCCAACCCTATCAAGACCCGCGTTTTTACTCTGGCACTCCACAACACGTCCGTATTTCTTCCTCAGGCACGGAAAGAGTTAATGTGTGAGAATGGAAACTATTTTGACAACTAAATTAACTGCATTGTCCAAGTGATCATAAAATTTCTCCATGTCTTCTTCTGAGCTGTTGGGACAAAAGCCTGTATAATGTTAATGTTGATAGGCTCAACATATAATTGGTGTTTGTGCTTGTCATACATGCCCTGTATGATTTTTCCCAGTGTCCTTTAACAGTATTTTAAATTTTCTTATATTTCCCAGTGTCTTTTAACAATATTTGAAAATTTCTTATCTATGATTGTTGCCATACATCTTTACCTAGATTCTCTCCTGAAAAGAACATTTTATGACCTAACAACTCCTTTTCTCTTGAACATATTCTTCTAGTCTCATATAGTCCTAGTATGCTGATGTTTAATCTCTGCATTTCCTGCACAATATTTTCTTCTTTCTCATCAGTATTCACTGTATGGATGTTCCATGTCCCTAGATTTACAATGTTCTTTCTTGTTGTGTCTTGCTAATGGTCTGGTGTCACCTGATGTACATGACAAACCTTACTAGATGAAACTGCTCCATTGAAGCACCTCTTTACACTGTTATTATTATTCATTGATTTGAGAAGCATGATTAACAAGAGAATGATGATATGGTGGTGATTTGCCTTTGCCTTCTGTTCAGCGTGTGTATAGTTTTAACCTTTGTCTTACTAGCAAGGCTGCAGGGAACCTGTTTTGATCTGCTGTTGTTTATTCAGATATTTACAGCTTATCTCTATATCTAGAGGTTGCTCCACCATCTGCCACCCAGTGGACACACCTGGTGGAAGGACAGGCCCATCCCCACAAGAGAATATGTTGACTTTTACTAGCTTCATCATCATACTGTCTCTACAGTGAATGTTAACAAGAGTGCAACTCTTATCTTCATGAAGATTATTTTTGTTCATCCCTTGTCATCTACAGCTTTCTGAATCATTGTTGCCCTTGTGTTCTTTTTCTTCTTTTCATCCTCCTTTTTCTTCTCCTCTTCATTCTCCTCATTCTTCTTCTTTTTCTTCTCCTCCTCTACATTTATATTCTGCACCTGTAGCTCCATCTCTTGGATAAATTGGACTGTTTTTTGAAGTACCTGCATAGAACTGTAGAGCCACCTCTATGAGCCAGTTGGTACATCATAATGTTTCATAACTGGTGTAGTTTTGGATATGTTCCACAGTCTGAGATACTTAGACTCATGCACATCAGAGAAAATTGCCAGCTTTGTAAATTTGTGGTTTCAGAGTCAGTTGTGTCCTGCTCTGCGATGAAAAATAGTCACCTTGTTCATTTCTGCTCAGCATATGATAAGTCATCATGTGATGCCTCTGTAGGTCTTTTTTCAGTCCAATTACAGCTGATCAGTACATTTAGTTACTGTATTCTGATACTTTCTTTGATCAGACATTTTTCTTTGTATACCACAGTGGGATGGAATCTACTTGCAAAATGACTGTATGTTGTGAGTTCACTCAGGACAAAAGTGTTCTTTATTCTTTATATCAGGTATCTGGTTGTGTTGAAGAGCTTACAGTACTAATCATGCATCTGTGAAAAATTCTGTAAGACATGAATCAGTGATGGACCTTGATACTTTTTTCAGTTGCTGCAACTGGCCTTCCTTTTGTACCATTGTTACAGTTAGTTCAGTATTTCCCAGTGTGTATGCATGTGTTATCAGTTATATTATTTGGATATTCAATCTTCAGACCAATGTTCCCTTTAAGGGTTTGCAGTCTGTGTGTAAAATGTTCAGCTCTTGTGCAAATAAATATTGTGTGTGCAAATGTGCATAGTAACATACAAATGTGTGTGCGCACGCACGCACGCACGCACACACGCACGCACACACACACACTGTAAAGGCCTGTACATTTAATAACAGGATAAACCTACTGTACTTTTCAGTAACTGGTATTTAGTTAACTGCAATGATGATTTCTTTGTTTACTTATTCAGTGACAGTAGTTATTTATTTACATAGTTGTTTATCCTATCATATTCGACTTACTATGGGTTCATTGAAACATAATCCTATGGTGGATTTACTATCCACAGCGATAGTAAATCTACTGCTATTAAAAAAAAAACAGGACAGCTCTAATGTTGGTGGTCACGACATCTGGTGCTAGTTACCAAGATCAATTTGCATACCTGAGCAGCTCAGTGAACATTCTCCTATTCCACGACACAGTGGAAATTCATCTGCCCATTTATTTTAACTACCCTCTGTTCTCTTGTGTCCACTTGCCTTGTCACGATTCTGCTGCAGTACTATCGAAACTACGCAATAAAAGATCAGTTGAAACATCCGATCCAAAAGTCATTTCTGAACAAGAAAGAAACAATAAAGGAAAAACATGTACCATCATTGTATTTTTCTTGATCACAGTTATTTTGACTGAAGCTGTTATCTCAAAAAAAAAATCAATGTGATAAAAGGTCCTATGTCAAGCCTACTTTCCTAGTTCTTCAAGTCATGGACAGAATTTCAATCTTTCATTTTCTGGACTAGTGTGAGATAAAATGGTTATCTCTGATAAGGCTTCACTTCCACCAGCTGGGAAGCTGTGAAACATACATAAGGAAGAAAGGTGTCAAAATCCAGTATTAATGTGAGTTGTGAGATTAGGTAAACAATGAATGACTGGCGGAGGTAAGGTGGGATTTTCAAATAACAGTGAGATGGATCAAAATT
Source organism: Achatina immaculata (assembly GCA_009760885.1). NCBI lineage: Eukaryota > Metazoa > Mollusca > Gastropoda > Stylommatophora > Achatinidae > Lissachatina > Lissachatina immaculata. The sequence goes on from CM019706.1 coordinate 32,585,146, forward strand.
GTGGTATAAATTAGATATCCATTTTTGGATACAATAGCATGGGTACCTTCTACCCCATTAGACTCCTATGCAGCTGAATTCAGAAAAATTTTGATTCTAGTATAGTATGACAGAGCCTCATCACATGACCATTTTGTGAGTTATAAATCCATAATACTTTAACTTCAGAATCATTGAATTTGAAGGCTTGTTTGTTTGACTTTGATGTGTTAAGAGATGGTCTACAGGTATGTATACATAAAGCACGAAAGTTACTTTTGAAAAGTGTGCCTGTTGTGGAGCTTTTTTTTTTCTTGTGATCATTTTATGTAAGTTTGGTGAGCATGACTTTGTCTGACTGATGATACAGGATCTGTGTTAGTAGAGTTGCATGAAGTTAAGACAGAGGAAACATCCAACATGATTTGAAAACGTAGCTATTATTTTGTTTTTTTCGTTGAAACTAACTAAAATTATTAGAGCTGAAGTCATTCTCGCTTTTTTGACGCAAGAAAGGGGAGAACTTTCATAATTGCTAAGTGTAACAGAATATGTGTTTAAGGGTATATAATCCTGGAAAATAACTTAGGTGAAGTTATGCCCCTGAGTATTTTTATTTCTTGGGCTGTCATGGTGATTGTCTCTGGGTTATTTGAACTTTGTTGAGCAAACAATAATGTCTTGCATGAGAATGTTGTGAAAGTCTGAGTATCATTTTGAAAGCATGAGAACCGTGCTTTTATGAGTTAGTCTGAGTTTTCATCTTGTACTGAGAGGATACCCTAATATTTTTGGAAGGAATGGAAATATAGAAACTTTTTAAAAATGACTTAAAAAAAAAAAAAAAGAATCGCCTAAACTTTAACTAACGTTTTTTTTTTTTCCCCATAAGGATAGTTGGTTAAGAAGTGATTTTCATTTTTAAATGAGGAAAAAAAAATGACTCTTGTATGTGATGTTATACCATATTCTGTTGATAAGAAATTTTGTGATAAGATTGTTAGGCCTACATAGATAGGTCAACAAAAGTAAAAAAAGGAAACCAAGAGTAAGAGACTTTCTTATAAGAAACAAAGTTCATCTGGTCATAATCTTTGTGTGTGCAGAAAGTGTTCTCTGTGTCCCCACCTGACGTGTACCAGACTCAATATCCTTTTTGATAAGAATAATCAATTTTCAAAAAAGCAGCTGCTGTTCAAACAATTGACTAAAATAAAAAAAAATGCACAGAAAAATATTCACTGTTCAAAAGCAAATTGATAACAATTATTGGATTATTCTATCTGCAACTGATTTATCATTTACTGGAGTATTCCGTCTGCAACTGATTTATCAGTCTCAGTCTAATGTGTAGTCAGCTGTGGATATAATAATAATTATGCAGGTTTTCCCATAGACATGAAAATTACTTCAATTTCCCCAGGGCAAAAAATGTTGAGATGAGCAGATCTAGGATGAAATGATGATCCAGATTTTGTTCGTGATGCTACCAAGATTTACAAGGTGCAGTCAATAAATAATAAGACTGAAGATGTTAAAAAAAAAATGCATACTTCAGATGTTAGCGGCCACCGTCACCCTCAAAATAATCCTCTTCTGAGTCTTGGCAATGATCCCAGCAGTGCTGCCATTTTGGAGGCATTGCTTGAAGTATTTTCTCCCAGTGTGTTGAGAACAGCCTGCAGCTCTGCTTGAATTTCCCCTGGTGCCTGAAATCTTTGTCCATTCATTTTCATTTTCAGTTTTGGAAACAGGAAAGTCTCAAAGTGCAAGGTCTGGTAAATAGAGAGGATTGGAGCACCAGTCATGTTTTATACTGGCCAAAACTGTCAAGTCTGGAGGGTAGTGTGGTGTAGTGCATTGTTGTGGTGGAGAAGCCATGTCTTATTTCACCATTTGTCAGGTCACTTTCTTCTCATATTTTCTCATAGACATCTCAAGATCTTGACGTAGAAAGCAGAATTAACTATTTGACCTGTAGGAACAAATTTTTTGTGAACAATTCCCTCATTATAAAAAAAAATCAATTTGGACATCATGTTGCTCTTGTCTCACTTTCTTTGGTCAAGGTGGCTGTGGACTTCCATTGGCTGGGTTGTCATTTGATTTCTGTGTTGTAGGCAGAGACCCATGTTTGGTCACCTGTAATCACATTTGAAAGAAAGCAGGGGTCATTGGCAGCATTTATGTTGAAGTCAGAGCAAATGGCAAGTCATTGCTCAGAAGTCTGGACACAAGCTTTGATGCAACACACTGCATCATCGAATCCTTTTTTACAATTCTGTGACAGCTTCCATGACTGAGTCCCACTAGCACATTTCATTAATAGTTTGGCAACAATCTTCACAGATAATGTGATGCACTCTCTTAGTCATTTCTGGGTAGAACTGGACACTAGTAGACCTGGGCGCTCATCATCATCAACTGATGTTCTACCCCTCTAACTGGAAAAACTACTCAGTCTTGGAATGATTCACAGCCTGCTCCTGAAAAGTTGTTTTCAACATTTGCTACCATTCTGTTGTCATTTCTTCTGACCTGAAATGAAATTTGATACAAGCACACTGTTCACATATGTCTACCATGTCGCAAAGTGCATAGAGAACTTAACATGTGTTTTAAAAAACTTGCGTTGCATCACTTCTGTTACACACAAATTGCCCATTTTCAGAACAGTGGTCAGTCACACATTAGGGATCATGATCCTAGCAGCCAGTGTCATAACTATTTTCCGTTCGAGCATGAGAAATTCGGTTGCAATATTTATTTACTGCACTTCGTATTTATGTTAATCAACATTTTTTTATTTTTTAAGTAAATATTGAATAATGAAATGAAACTGACATTAACAAACCATTTAGTGCTTTGCATAACAGCAAACATTCAGACCTGATAATATTTCATGAATTAGACAAGTTTTATAAAGCTCTTCATGATCTTGACATGTTTCCTCTAAGGATTGATTCAGCATTTATAAAGCCATTTTTGTGTGAGTGATAATTCATATAATCTGGCAATTTTATAAGTCTCGTAACTTTCTAAGAAATATGCACTACTTGACCCTTAAAAGTAAGCAGAAAAAAATATCTTTCAAATAGTCACTTTTTCATCTGTATAGTTTTTAATCATTTATTTTATATTAGCTAGACCTGTAGCTTTTCCAGTTTTCAGCATTCTTATGGCATATTCAGCATTTTATATATGTATATATTTTGTGTACTGGGTTTTTTGTTCCCCAAATGACCAAGGGGGGTAAATTTCATAAAGTGGAATGGGATGGTTGTCACATTTAAAAGAATGACAAAGGCATAGTCTGATTTGTAGCTTGACATATTATGCATTAGTTTAAACAGGGAAAATTGTATTTTGTTTTTCTAATAAAATTGTTAGTGCATTATTAGTATAGAACAGAAAAAAATAGCTAATAACTGAGAAAAAGAATGGAAAATGAAGAAATTGGAAAAATGTTTTTTTCACTTATCTCTCAAGTTAATCCAATTTAGTGGCTCCAATAAATTCAAAATGCGCGCAAACACCTTTTCTTCACATCTCCTCCAAAATTCAGATGAAAATATACACTAATGAAGCATATACAGTAAACTAAAAACACCAAGTGGGTTGATAATATTTGCATGGAAAAAGTGGGCAGCAACTAATATTTTCCAGATAACACAGGCCATTGTGTTTTTGTTTTTTTAATTTTTAAAAATTGGAAGCATTCTATTTACAATATTTAATTTTATTTTACATTCTAAGCACTAAAGTGGTATTGACCAAAGTATTGAGGGTGTAGATGTGGAAGATTTGGACACCCAGAACAGTAGAAGTGAGTTCTCTTCGGCTTGGCCAGTGTGCTGCATGGGCACATCTCACATAATTTTTATGATATGAAATGAGATGCCTAGTGTCAGAGAATTTCACTGGTGCAGCTACTGATTTGGTTGGAACTGGTGATGGTATGGATTTCTCTATCATCAGTTGTTTCACACTGGTTTCCGTGAGCTGATATAGCAACTGGCTCTTGAAATCTCACAGTCCTAGCTTCTTACCACTGGTAAGTGTGTACATTATGTAGCTGTTTATCTGGGCAACCTCAAATAGCCACATGAATATTTTCTTCCACCATTTGACAGATTTTCTGATATGGATGCCATAATATCCAATTCTCTGATCTTTGACATCACAATCGTTCATTGACTGCTTGTAGCTGTCAATAACCGCAGGATTGACCACCCCTTTGCGGGTTGTTGTGGTCTTGACCTCTCCTTTGGTCGACACAGCTAAAACCTCTTTCTTGGCTTTCTTATCTCTGAAAGCCACACACAGAATCCTATCATTGCTGTTAATTTCATTTGGAGATGGTCCAACTTCAGCTCTTTGATCTGCGATGGAAAGTTTTTTTCTATTGCGGTTGAGAGTGCCAGTGTAGTAGGTCTCCTGTTCTAGCAGATAGTGTACCAATTCTCTGGCTGTGTAGTATTTGTCAGCAAACACATGGTGTCCCGTACCAAATGGCTGAAACAATGTCTGGAAGACTTTCTTGGCCTGCCCACTGCTGGGGTCTGCTTCAGGATTATACAAGGACATTGCTAAATAGAACAGGAGGTTCAGCACATAGCCAGTAGCTGCATCACATAAGCCAAAAACCTTGATGTGATACTTTTTTGTCTTATGTGCATTAAACTGTTTGTACTGCCACCTACCTTTGAAACCTATCACCATTTTATCCAGGCTGAGGTTTTTGTAAGATTAGAAAGCTTTCCTACTTGACGAGTATACGATTTATGAAAGGTTCTATCTTGTCCTTTCCTTCAATCTGATCTCCTGCAGCATGTAGCATGGTGTGATAGTTATCCTGGAATCTTTGTCTAGAAAACATCTAGCCAAACCAGGCTTGACACATATGAGGAGCTTGGGACCAATAATCCCTATAATAAAGGGCTTTTTCTGCATTCCTGTGTTTATGAGAACAGCAAAAAATTTGTCCAGCTCCATCTCTGTGACATCCTTCCACCTGCCATACACTGAAAACTGGCTACATGGAGTGTTTATCATGCATTTCTTTCTTGCAAAATCAGTTTTATCAAGTAGCTCTTGATGCTGCTACTAAAAATGGTGGTAAAAGAGCTAACTGCTGTACTCAAATCCAAGCCCTCTGTAACACCAGGCTGACGCAGAGGTTTGAACACAAATCTTTATGTGTCATTCCCTCTCCTACAGATCTCCACTCACTTTTGTCATCACCTGTGCTACTTGTTTAGGCTCCTGGCATTACAGAATCTCCAGCATTACTTACTGTGATATTGCAGCTAGTACTAGCAACAGGGTGAGAACTAGTATCATCAGCTACCCTCCTAGCACATTTTGCTGCTGAATCAGAAGGCACAACATCCTCATCACTTGAATCAGCAGCAGCACATGGGTTCAACAACTCAGAATCACTATCAACTACACCCTCTCCAGCGCAGTATAGCCACTCTTCAATTAAATTTTGAGCTTGTAAAGCTGACATACGTGGCTCTGGATGAGAGGAACTAGCTCTGGATGGCATATTTGTTTGTAAACAAAAAATCTACTGATGATAACTTTAGAAAAAAACAGTTAAAATTAAAACACAATGGCTCTGAATTACAAACCTCCCACTCCTCATGTCAAGAATGTTCTCCAAAAGGAAGTGCTAGTATTGTATTGGCCAGATTTTAAAGCATACTTTCATTAACTTCAACATTAGAGACCATCACAATACGTGTTACCAAGGCTTATCTTGTCCACTGGATTGACACACAGTGCGTCACAAAATGTAAAAAGAGTTATATATATATTTATATTGCTTATTTAATACATTCCTCACATTTAATTAAAAAACATTTTTGTTTGATTTAAACATATATTTTCCTAATTCTCATGGTTTGCTTTTTGTGGACTATTTTCTGTTTAATTCATAAACTTAATACATGTATAAATTCTCCAGTGAAAATTAAGCATATCCTCTACCAACAGAACTATAAACCTGTATTTTATTTCTCATTTTCATCAATATCCAGTATGCAGAGCTATTCAACAAGATTGATATAATGAAGGAAGGAAGTGTCAAATGGGACCAGTTGGCATCTCATTTGCTTCAAGGCTATTATGAAAAAGATGATCGATTCAAGTCGACACAAGTGCCTCAGTGGAGGGACTTAAAACTACTACCCAGGTATTATCTGCCTTTAGTAATCCATAAATGGATATTTTCATATTGAGAATATTTTTCATATTCTCATTATCTTCTCATACTATTTCTGCAAGTTTCACTAGCCTGGAATTTAACTCTGTGTTGTCAGTATATGTGTTCAATGCTACAATAGATTAAAGGTGCTTTTTTTTTCTCTGTAGTACTTGAGTTTGACCTAGCCATTTTATCACTTCCTCTTAATTTTGTCATTGACACTGTTACTGTCATCAGGTTGATTTCTGGATATGATACTCTGCTCACTGTGAACAGTAAGAATTCATTCTAACTACTGCCTTTCAGAACCTGTTAAATGAAATCATCTTCATCTATGTTCCTGGGCACACGGGCATCCAGGGAAATGAGAAAGCCAATAGACTGGCTGGCTCTTCCATCAGTGCAGATGGATTGAGCTGATATTGTTAACATACTCAGAGATATAGGCAGAGTGGAAGGCTTCGAGGGCAGTGAATCTACATCGCTACTCAGACTGAAAGAGGCATACTGGACATGCAAGATGCTGGTCAACCAACACAGGACAGGCACTATCAGCCACAGAATGCAAATGGATATGTTGAGGGGGGATCTGAACACCTGTGGACATGTCCGGAGTGCAGTGATGATGATTCAGATCATAAACCTATTAAATACATTTAGATCTTCGTATTTTCATAGGTGTGCATATAACTTATCTCTAGCATAAAAATGTTCTATGGGTAGATTCTTAATGTCATTTTGTCAGAATGGCAACAGTCTATTTTATTTTTTGCAAATTCCACCTGCATTGAAATTTTTAACATGTTCAGCTTTCACATAGTATTTAAGAAAAAAAAAACTAGATAGAAGTGATAGGTCATGGAGCTTGTTAATTTTCTTGTTTAATTCAGTGTTTCTGCATTATTAAGAGATATGTAAAATGAAGGAGACAACTCATTTGTCAACAATTTAGTTGCTGTTTTATTTATTTACTTGTAGTTTTGCAAGTGGATTTTGTCATGCTTTATTCTGTTGATACAAAAGGCAGAAGACAAAGAGGTCGACCACGTGAAACTCTAAAGAGAACACTATTAAGAGAGGCCAGCTTAGTGGGAATAGCATCCTTTGATGAGGCTGAAAAGCTCACTAAAAACAGGAAATCTTGGCAAACTACCATGCTAGTCCTATGTGACATTTAACTGCATGAGAAGGATGTAAGATGTATTCTTTTGATATCCATTTCGCATATCCTATTTCTTATATCCTTCCCGTGCCATTAAACATCACATAGGGCTCGCAGGATAGTTCGCCAGTTTTTCTTGTTTTCTGCGAGCGTTTCAACCTCATCAAGGGATTTTATGCATAATAATTTGGCTTCTCTTATCAGTGTCCTCTTTAGAGTTTCACGTGGTCTGCCTCTTTTTCTTCTACCTGTTGTGTTCCACTTGATAGCTTGTTTTGAGATTCTCTGATTGTTTCTTCTCATCACTAAACCAACATATGTCCATCTCTTTTTCCTAATCACCCCTGAGACTGGTTGTTGTTCAGTCATCTCTTATCTCTGCATTGTTCTTGAATTCGTTCCACTTGATTGCAGAGTATTTTCCTTAGGCATTTGTTTTAAAAAGAGTCTAATTTATTGTCTGTTTCTTTAGTTGTTTTCCAGCTTTCACGTGCATAAATGAGGGTGGATATTACATTTGAATTGAATAGTCTTAACTTGGTTTTTGTGCTTATAACTTTTGAATTCCATATGTTCTCAAGATTCTTGAAGATCGATGCTGCTTTTTCAATTCTAATTCTAACTTCCTTTCTGGTGTCACCATCCTGGTCTGTGTAGTTGCCGAGGTATGCAAATTGATTGACTTCTTCAACATCTGTCCCTTCTACATGTATTTTTCCATTTTGATTAATGGGAAGTTTTATTATTTTTGTTTTGTCCTTGCTAATTTCATATGCCTTCATGTTTTTTGTTGTTGTTTTTTTTTTGTCAGTGCATCAATATTTCTCAGGCTACTTTTTTATTTCAATGTCTTTGGGGTAGGTGTCCTCACATTTTCTGTCTTATCTTGTCTTGTCTTGTTTTGTTTCCATCCTCATATACCTTTAAGTGTTGAGGGGAGATATAAATGTCTTGATAGGGGTTGGCAGTTGCTTCATATAATGGGATATTTAAGATTTCTCTAATTTCTTCCCTCCATCTCTTGCATGAGCAGCCTCTTCCTCTATTACTTACAGATCTTAGTGTGATATTTTTTTATTGTGGTTTACTGTCTGGCAGCAGCTGTGTAATGTGGCCAGACCATTTGACTTGCTGTTTCCAGATGTAGTGTAAAACTGGTGTTACTCCAACTTATGATGGTGTCATTTCTTATTTGATCTGTCACATTTAGTATTCTCGTTAAACATCTAATTTCTGTTATGATGATTTTCTTTTGTGTTTGGCTTTTAGCATCCATGTTTGACACTGACAGCATAGTGTTCGGAGGAAAATTATGATGTACAGTGCTCTTTTTGCCTGTATGTGTGTGTGCATGTGTGTGTGTGTGCTATTTTGTTAGGTTAATTACTTCTTCTCTTATACTTTGCTTTGAATGTTTAATTTTACACTCTTTTGATATGTTTTTTCCTCTGTAATTTATATACTTGTATGTGTAGGAAGAATGAAAGATGGAGTGATGAAGGGTAGAATGTAAGATGGGCCTGCTTGCCCAATTCCTTACCCTTTAAAAATAAAGATAATTCATTCATTCATTCATTCATTCACTCACTCACTCATTCATTCATTCATTCATTCGTTCAGTAGCGATGTATATTTTGTGTGTGTGAAGGCGTCACTTGTCCAATGACTTGATTCACTTTTACTGCATCTGTTCTCAGTCTCAGCATAATGATACACCCAGGTATTTGAAATGTTTCATTTGTTTCAAGGGCCGGTTGTTCAGGAAGATCTTTGTTGAGATTGTTTCTCTTGCTATGGTCGTGATTTCCATTTTTCAGCAATGATCTTCATGCTGTGGCTTTTAACTTGCTAAGTTATTCATGTTCTGCTGTAGGTCTTTCTCTGATGTGGCTGTAAGCGCTTGGTTATCAGCAAAAAGTTCATTTATGGTCAGCATTTTGAGTAGGTCTTCTGAAAGGTGTTGTGAGTTTCTGGAGTTGGACTGTTGGGTGATGTGGTTTATATTTTCGTTATTTACAATTTTTGTGGTGAAATTTTTATTATGTATTGTTAGCTTTTTTACAGATGTTGTCAATTTATGTTATGAATAGTAAGGGAGATAGTACACAACCCAGCCTCACTCCAGATTTTATAATGAATAGTTCAGAGTGTCCTGCATTTCTTTTAACTGGACACTGACTGTTTACATATAGTTTTGCATACATTGATCAGATGTGGAAGTCCATAATGCTGTAAGATTTTCTATAGTTTGTATCTATCACCTCTGTTGAATGCTTTTTCTTGATCTACATGAATTATGTGCATTATCAGATTGTGTTTGACTGATTTTTCTGTTTGTTGTCTTAAGGAAACTGTACAACTTCTGTTTTTCCTAAATCCAACCTGAACTTCACTTAACTGTGGTTCAGTCATTAGGTGCAGTTTGTTCTCTAGGATCTTGCAGTATGGCTTAGTAGTGAGATGCCTCTGTATTGGGTGCATTTCCATTTACTGTCTTTTCTCTTCCATATTGGATAATTATAGTGTTTCTCCAGTCCTGTGATATTTCTCATTTTTTCCATGTCAGGTTATAGAGTCTGTGAAGCCAGACTATGAGCCTCTTTTACAGTTTGATTAACACACTGGGTATTCCATTACATCCTGGAGCTTTTTTCACTGGGGTCTTTCTCATGGCTTCTCTGATTTCAGCCAGTGTGATGTCTGGTACAGGTTCTATGGGGCCAGCTGTGTTGTTATTATGGTGTTGACATAATGCCTCAGATAGTATATACTGAGTAGCTTGTCAAAGTATTTTTTCTGTCTCTGTAGTACACAGTCTGGTTCACATATTAATTCATCATTAATGTCGTTCACAATCTCTGTTGGGTAGAAGTGCTTTGCTCTCTTTCTCATTGCACTGATCTTTTTATAAAAGATTTTCATAGCTTCCTTGTAATCAAGCTTCTTACTGATTTATATTTTATTTCTAGGATATTGCCAGTAGAGGTTGATTCCATGATCATTCTGACACTCTGTTTTGCACTTTCTTGCTCACTCATTTTGGAGTATAAGACTACATAATTTTGATGTAATTGTTTACAATCTTTACTTTGAGTTTGGTGTCTGCAATTCCCATGATTTTTATGTTTCTCCTTTTCATTCATTCCATTAATTCCTCCTTTTCATCATTTATGCCTCACATGTTGATAGTACATAGTTTAATAATCACTTTTCTATCTCTTTGTAGTTTATCATTTCCTAGTCATTTTCCATTTATATCAGTCCATTTATTCTTCCTGTGTTTTCCATGAGCTGTAAAGAGATCCACCACCATAAGTAGTAGTACATTCTTTAAAAATTGCTTTTCTGTCCCTTATTATCTATTTGTTTAATATTTTTTTTACAGTTTTCATATTTGTTTGCTTTCACCACTATTTTTATACACATCTGAGTTTATTATTTATCTTTTGATAATGTTTAATTTTGACATTTTACTGTCATTCTGCACAATCAATAAGCAAAAGGGTACATTCTTCATTTGACTCCACTCTTTATGAATGAGTGGTGTGTAAACTTTTGTTAGAATTTACTGTCACTGTTAGTACCAAATATATTTTTGTATTTAAAAAAAAATCCTACAAGGTATAAGCTATTCCAAAAGTTTTTGCCATATATTTTCAGAAAATGTTAGCACTTTTTTTTATATATCCAGAAACAGAATTTTATATAATCATTACGTCATGACAGAAAAAGAAAAAAGTGCTGACTTTGTTGTATTTTAAAGAATTGGGGTGTTGAATATTTTGGTTTTGAATCAAATAATAAAGCACTGTATGTAGTATGAAATCACCAAGACATGTGTTTTTTGTGGCAGAAAATGTGCTGAAACACCATTCTCAAAATCATGCGAAACATTTTTTTAAAAATAAGCAAATTTGAAAATTCAAAGTCAGCTTCATTAGAGAGACCAGATTTCCTTTAGACAGAAGCAAGCAGGTGAGTAGCACTACTGTAGCAGTCATTTTTTCATTAAGCAAAAGTAAATTATTATATTTTGCTAGTTTATATTGTGGTTTAGCTGATTATAATTGACCGTGCTTGGCTGCACTGGTACAGATAGTAACAAACACCAGTTACTTTTTTATAATAATCAGAATTCACAATACATATTTGCATGAGATTTATTCATTGTATGGAACAACAAAAACTGTTAAAAAAAATATACTTTTTCTTTGCCTTGAGCAACAAAAAAAAATGGCTGATAAATATTGATGTATATCATCAGTTTTATAAACTTAGCTAACTGATCTTCTGGTAAGTTGAAACAATAATTGAAGTTCATAAATTGACAAATTTGTAAACAAGAATTATTGGCTATTCTTTCATTGGATATTCTAACAGATCAGCAGGTTGTGTAAAAATAATAGATTGTTTAGTATGCAAAACATCTGGAAGCATGGATGTAGAAAAGAAAATGAAAATGTGTCTATCAAAATAGTGAGTAAACAGATATAACTTTATGGTGAGAAAAAAAATTATGACATAAGGACAGCTCTAACCATAACATTCTAATCTAATCTAAGTGCCATGCTATGTGGCGTAGGCGATCATTTCTCACCACAATTCCCTGTTTTTTGCAGTGATTATGAGATCTGCTGTGACTTTCTTCCTAGCCACACTGACATCCCATCCAGTAACTTCTCTCTCTGTCTTCCTCTGTCTCTTCTTCCCTCAATTTTTGCAGTTGCCACAGTGTGTTCCAATTTTCCTATTCTCAGGAAAATTCCTATAAATCTTGATTGTCTGTCTCAGATCGTTACTATAATTTGCTTTTTAACTCCAGCCTCTCTTAAGACTTCTTCATTGGTTTATTTGGCTGTCCATGGTACCTTCAACATCCTTCTTATAAACCATATTTCCATGGCCTCCATTTCTCGCTGTACTCTCTTATTCATGGACCATGCTTCACACCCATAAAACAGAATTGGCTCGATGTAACATTTAAATACTCAGAATCTTGTTTCCATTGGTATGGATCTGTTGCACAAGATGTTTCTCATTTTCTGGAATGGTGACTTGTCCTGAGCACATCTGCTTTTTATTTCATTGTGACATTTCCTATCAGTTGTCATAATCATTCCTAAGTACTTGAATCTATCAACTTGTTTCAGATTTGTGCCATCGATGTTAATGCTACATTTTGGTGGTATTCTTTTCTTCAAGATGACCATCACTTCAGTCTTTTTTTTGTTTAGGCTGAGACTTTTACTTTTGTTTTCACAAACCACAATGTCCAGACGAGTCTGTAGCTCTCCTTCACTTTTAGCAACCAGAACTGTGTGTCTGCATATCTTAAGTTGTTAAAGTTGTGCCCGTCAATTGATATTTTGGCACATTTTCTATATTTCTCATTGTGCTTTCACTGTACAAGGAGAAGAGGTCAGGAGATTGATCACATCCTTGTCTCACTCTCAATTTTATGTCTTGGAATGCTCCTATTCAGTTCTAAACCCTCATTGTTGCTGATTGCTGGCAATATATGTTTTTGATGAGTTTCAGATCTCTCCCATTTATGTTGATGTCTTCCAGCATTCTTATAATTTCAGTGTGTCTCACTTTATCAAATGCTTTACAGTAGTCTATGAAGCATAAGTATAGGTCTGTCTTTACTTTTATTGATCTCTCCATCAATGTTCTCATTATATATGGCATTACTTGTACCTTTTCCTTCGTAGAAACCCTACTGTTCTTCAGCGATTTCTGGTTTTATTTTGCTCCTGACTCTTCTCATAGTGATACGAAGCAGGATTTTGGTAACATGGCTCATAAGACTAATGGTTTGATGGTCTTCATATTCAACTGCACCTTGCTTCTTTGGTAGGGCAATGAAAACTGACTGCAAAAGACCTGATGGGACATGGTTAATGTTATAGATGCCATTCAGCAATCTGGTAATTATTCTATGCCAAGCTCTCCTAATGCTTCCAATTCTTCCCTGGTGATTTTATCCGGTCCTGGTGCTTTGTTGTTACTTTTGTTTGTGTTTGATGACTTCTTCCACTTCTGCTTTTAATATGTGAGGCCTGTCATTATTATTTCATATATCTATTTCCAACAACTTGGTTTGACATAAAACAAGGGGTCCATCAGGGGTGCATATTGTTGCCGTACTTATTTAATTTGTATACTGAAAATATAATGAGGAATGTTAGAAAAGATGTAGACAAAGAATATTACGATGCCATAACAATTGGAGGTTATGAAATACCAGAGATAGATATACTGATGATACTGTCCACAACACAAAAAGGAATGGAAAAACTAATTATGTCAGTTCATAAGAACAGCAAAGAGCAAAACCTCTATTTTAATGTGAAGAAAACTAAATTGATGACAACTGATAAACAAGGCAGCTGATATATGAGGAAAAACTGAAAGAAGTGGAGAGTTTTTAATATCTTGGATCAGTGCTAACTAATAATGGAGATACAATGAGGGAAATTAAAAGGAGGACATCTATCGCTCTCCAGAAAGTAAAACAACTAAAGAATCTGTGGAGAGGAACAGACAAAACTACAAAAATAAGATTTTTAAGGGCATGCATCTTTCCCATCGCAACATATGCCTGTGAGACCTGGACACTTAACAAAACAGCTGAGAACCACATAAATGCCTTTGAATGTAAATGCTACAGAAGAGTTCTTCAAATATCGTGGACACAAAAAACAACAAATATATCCATACCACAAGAACTTAATATTGAAGAAGGCTGGCTAGTAAAGAGAATTAAACAGAGAAAAGTTAAATATTTTGGACACATTAAACATCATGATAATCTAGAGAAAACCATCTTGGAAGGTACATAATGGGAAAAGAAAGAGAGGAAGACCAAAGCGAAGATGGCTGCAAGACATCGTTGATGATCTGCAAATGGATGCATCAGCAGCAGGCCATCCTGCAGACAACCGAGAGGCCTACAGGAGTGCTGTTAGGGAGGCAAAGTTCTGCAAAAGACATGCAAATAAATGAAATGAATGAATATCTATTTCACTTCTACTGAAGTATTAACAATCATGACAATCATGATAATCATGACAACCATAACATATATGATGAAGCACAGACAGAAAAACTAGAAACTACATGAAATCACTTTCTTGAGACAAGAAACTTGTCAATAAGATATCCCTTACAGTCTACAAGATGGCAAAGAAAACAATTCAATCTGTAATTTTGAAGATGAAGTAAATTTACACAAACTGAATGATGTTGATAGGAATAGGATGTTGCATTTAACAGATGTTAAATGCAATATATATTAAACATCATAAATCATATTTGCATTTAAATGTGAGCTACACTAATTAGAAAAATTATTGATTAAGAAAATAAGTTTTTATTAATTTTCACTGAATATTCCATTATTTCATTACATTAGGTTTTTTTTCTACTCATGACCTCTCCTCTCTGTTTTTGCTTTAAAATTTTCTCTCTGACCCTAATTTTATGATTCCCATTGAAAACCCTGTATTGCAATGAGCTAGGAGTCTGTGCTCAGAGTATATGTTCATGTTAGGCATGGAGTGTCAAAATTTTAATTCAATGAACAAGAAATTATCTGTGTGCTGAGAAAAAAATCTGAAGTTGAAAGAAGTACCCTGGGAACTGTTACAGATTCAATGAACTTTAGCTGCAAAACCATTTCTTCTAACAAGTATGAAAGGGAATTCTCTCATATGAGTCAGATTTTGAGCCCAGAAATAATTTACTTATTAATTAAGATAGAAGGAAAAGGAATTTCATCATAGAGGCTGATATCTCAGATTCTGCCTTGAGAGAAGCATTTTATCAGGCATATTGTGTCTCATCTTTCATAAAGGAGGATATCAGAAGAGCTAAGTGTTGCATTTCTCTTTTTTTTTTTTTATTTGTTGTGTGTTATTTTTTTTTTTTTTTTGTATGTGGTCCTTCAAAAAGGAATTATGGATTGTTGTATGCTCTTCATTTATATTTTGTCCAGATCTTCAACTCTATTTGAGCAACTGTTGATATTTTGTCAGATCTAGTATGAGCTGATTGGCTCCAGAATATTTTTGTACTTCAAATCTTATGTAGTCAGAGTTCAGACTCAAAAGAACCTTTGTATCTTTGTAGAAACAAGAGTTTGGCCATGGTTTGTTTTTTCTTCTTGATTTTAAAGTAAATTTAATGGTTGTGTATATCTATATAAATGTAACATTTTCAACAGTTCTAATCCTTCCTCACATTCTCAACCAGCATTTATAAAGTTTTATGAATTTGGGGGTGAGAAATGTGCTGATCTTATAATTCATTTTTTAGTTCATAAATTTCCAGTGAATGTCATTAATTACCATAAATTTGTAATTAATACAAAAACTAAATTTACTGTATAATTGACTGATTGATTGATCTTTATTTCAAAAGGGTTAAGAATTGGGCACGCAGGCACATATGACATTCTGCCCTTTATCATACATCTTTCACTCTATTCCAGACATTCTACAAATATGCTGTTCATGTAACAAACATAATTAACATTGAAGCTGAGAAACATAAAATAAAATATAACATTTATGTTTCACTCTTAAACATTCACTAAGTACAGAAGTAACTACATACATATATAAATGACTATCTACTAAACAAAATTTTCGGGACTATTCAGAAAACAATTAATTGTATTCGGTGTCTGTACGAGCAGTTTAAGATAACTTTTAAGTTTTATAATTCATGGAGGCATGTTTTAAGTTTTATAATTCATGGAGGCATGTAGTCGACATCAAATAGATATTGGGAAAGTTTGTAGTTGTAGGAAGGAGTAGTTCATATTTTTTATACAGGATGAGAGGGTATTCCAAAGATGAGCAGCAGAATAACTAAAGTTTTTCTTGTAAAGATCAAGTCTAGGTTTTGGAAGACATATTTTTCAAGCGTTGGCTGCCCTTTGGGCTAAATTTAAACAGGTTCCACAGATAAGACGGGGCATGCCGTGAAAGAATTTGATGTACTAACTTGGCTTTGTTGAAGAGGAACCTGTTCTTAAGAGGCAGTATTTTGATACGTTTGTGCTGGTTAGTTGTTTGTGCCTGATCTTTCTCACTAATAAGCTTTACTGCTCGCTTCTGGAGTGAGCAAAGCCTCTTTGTATTTGACACTGAGCAACCATCCCAGACTGTTGAACAGTAGTCTAAATGTGTTTGTATATGTGATATGTAGTATGTCTTCCTTGTGTCTTGATTGATGAAGTTCTTAATTTTGGCTAACTGGTATACTTTTTGTGCGATGAGTTTTGTTAGACCTTGCACATGAGAGTTCCAGGTCAGATGTTGGTCAATAATAAGACCTAGTGTTTTGTGCTCGCTAACGTTTTCTATCTGTGATGTTTCTGTGCTGAGCCGAAGTGAGATGCATTGTCATTAGTACCAGTAACATTAGCTGGTTAAAATTATTTTATGTTACCTAGCATGTAAGCTATATCTTGGACAAAAGGGTAAAGGATCTGCTCACTGATGGGTATGTTTGCTAAGAAGATTCCCTATCCTACTAGATGTCATGTTATAAGATCTTTATCAAAGCATCACATGCCAAATTTCAAATCAGAAGTTACAGTGAAATTTAGCTATAACAGCAGTTTATTGATGTTATGAGCATAATTGTTGTATCTTATCCCTTTTCAGTCCACATAAAGAAGTTGTCCAGGGAGTTTCATTATTCAGAAATACAAACTGTTATATCGCTGTTAGCAAGGTAAGGGAAAATTGTCTTCTTCTTCTTCTTTGTTCACTTCTACCACCAAGACCGCACTGTGATCCTACTGAATTTATGCCTGTGGTCCTCGTTAGGTCCCGTGGCCTCCTGTGTGGTCCCCGAAAGGACCACACGAGATCCACAAGAGGACCACAAAGAGGTTCAGAGTATCGCAGGGCTTTAGCCTGTATTCTTGGTGGGTCTCTGAAGCGGATTGTGTGACACCATGGTTTTCATTGCACCAGTTTAGTCTAGAGTTGGATGTTCTCACCGGAAGACCTCGACGTGTTTAGGATATCAGTGCATCCCCGTTGGGTGATAGGTGGTAGCGCACCCAGGCCAGAGTTGGATCTTCTCACCGGAAAACCTCGACATGTTTTGAGATACCTGTGTATCACCGCCGGGTGAGAGGTGGTTGCCCATCCAGTCCAGAGTTGGACTTTCTCACCAGAAAACCTCAGCGTGATTAGGATACGCAAACATCCCCGCTGGGTGAGAGGTGGTTGCCTATCTAGACTGCCCTGGTCCAGTGTCTCCGACTTCAGCATTTTGTGGTCGTGGCCGCTACCCTTCCTAGTTGTGACCAGGATGGAGCCTTTGTCCAGGAGGACGAATCCTCGCCACTAGTGACTTCCACCCCTGGGTTGAGCCGGTTTAGGCATATTAACCCAGTATGGGCGTGTTTGGGACGTGACCGACCTCTAGAGCAGAGGTACTGTGACATGCGTAGCCTTCAAGATTCACCCCTGGTGTGAGCCGGTTTAGGCATAATTCACCAGTATGGGTGTATGTCAGGCGTGACCGACCTCTAGAGTGGAGGTGGCATGACATGTCTAGCCATCAAGTTCCACCCCTGGTGTGTGCCAGTTTAGGCAAATTTCACCAGTGTAGGTAGACAAGCACATGACTACTGGCAGGATCAACCAGATAGCTTTCTTCACCGAACCTTAGTCAGATATCTAACAACAGACCGACGCGGGGCAAGGGAGACAGTGCTCTGCTCAGAGCGGATCCCTTTCGACCCCGGCGGCGTTTCACCTCCTTTAACCGGCGGGCGCGGCCGGCGGCTCTCTCTGCTCTAGCGAACGAGAAGAGGGCCCAGCCACCCACAACATACACACATTACATACTGCAGACCCGATACTCTTTGCGAGAGATGGGCCAATTTCGAGACCATCGGTCGACAAAACCGTACTACATCGTTAGCACGAACATGGCTGGCTAGCCGTTTACATGCTTCACTCGACGGACAAACCACTTGCTTCTGCATTGAAACACCTTAACTCTCGCCGTCCGGGAAGGGAGCGAAAGCCTGTCTCCCCACGCACGGAACTCGAGAGCACTTTTTCGCCAAAAGAAGGGAAAATTGTCAATCAGTTTAATATCAGTACATAAAATGCATCAGAAAACTAGCAGTAGAAAGTTATGACAAAGGAAAAATGTTTCCAAACCATAACTGACAGCTTTTTACTAATATTTTTCTGATTAATGTCTTCTATAGACATTTTATTATTTTTTTTGTTTGCATGTGAAGATCAAAGTTAAGTGATATTTGAATAAGTGTCAGGCAGACACATCCACCCTGAAATACAAATACTACACTCATATGGAATCAATAATTCCAGTTTGTGAGCAGCTGCTAGATTTTTAGGAATATATTTTGACTCTGGATTGGGATGATATATGGTATTCTTGTTTCAGACAACATAGACTCAATTTAATTTTATAATAATTTTATTATTTACAAGTAAAATGCTTCAGTAGTTAAAAAGAACTATCATCTTTGCATTTAGAAAGAACTATCATCTTTAGAAAGAACTATTATCTGGGGTTCACTCAGCTTCTAAAAATTGGTACCAGAGAAATCTAGGAAAGTAAAGTGGCCAGGCATAATAATGACCACATCACACTTTCATGTGCTGAAGGTCTTGGAAGTCCTAACACCGTAATCATCAATATGCCTTAATGGTGTGGAAATGGGAATTTTGCGTGTTTTACCTTTTTTACCTTTTATCATCTTTGCACTCCAGATACAACCATAAATGCTCCAATTTCCTTTTCAGTATCACATTGATATACACCTGACAACATATTCTGTGTTGAATAACCATCTTTCTAGAGCTTTGATTAGTTCATGTTTTGACACACCAAGTTTTACCCCTAGCACCTTCATTCTTGATAGAATGTTCATAGTTGTCAAAGAAGCTTTTTGTCCAAGTAGGTTCTGTTATAGCATTGATGATGTAGAGTTGATCCACTGCTTGTCCTACTTGAATCACCTGGTACAGATGTGAAAGTTAGTCAAGGATTTGTAACATTTGCAGGGATTCAGGCCACTGTTGCCTTTAGAGAGCCAGCATAGATTTTCCTTAGCATGTTCACTGAGTCGCTCAAAATACATGCTTGCACATAGTCTTGTGATTTAGCAGCTAAGAGCTTTGTCACAGTCATAGTTTCCATCATGAGACTACTTGTTATGGCAAAAGCACCACTAGCTTCTTTAATTGTTCTGCGATTAGAGTTCACTGTAAAGTCTCAGACACACCTCTTGCATTAATCACTGATTCATTTGTGTAAATAACAGCATTGCTATCTCTGATGTGTTCACTGATTAGTGATTGTAGTTCAGCATCAGTTGCAGCTTGAATATATTCTCTGTATCTTCAGTCAAGTATTATATGGACAGACAGGGCCATTTTGAAGTTGGTCACAGATCTGTATTCTCAGATGGACATACTTCCATCTTCTGCATTGCCCAACCATGATTTACTTCATTTGAGCCAGTTCCCTCTTGCTCTTTAGCAGTTCATTGTGAAGTATATGTGTCTTGTTTATTTTGAGGTAGGCTTATTCCCTGGTTAATTTTATTCTGTTATTCTCCCTACTGGAACAGCAGTGTTGTGGGCATGCCTATCTTGAATAGTCTTTCTGCAAAAGGGAACATTAAATCTGATTGCTTGAAAAAACTCTAACCTGTTGCTGTAGCTCAGAAAGCTATAACAGTCAACACTGATAGTTATAGTTGATTGTTATATTTGATAGTTATTGAGTATCATATCTATAGTTGATGTTGATTGTTATATTTGATAGTTATTGAGTATCATATCACCCTCATATAAGACAGAATTTTGGAGAAGGACTGTAATAGCTGGAGATGGGGTGGAGGATAAGCTGCCCACTTCAGTTAAAGGTGTGTGTCTCAAATAGCCTCTGACAGTCCAAGTCCAGCTCCTGGCATTCTCGTGGTGGAACTGTTTAAACTGAAAGAACAAGGGGTGAAAAGTGAGTATTTGGTGCCTGAAAACCAGACACTTCAGGTAGATGAAACTCGTTAGTCTTGGTTGGCAGCTTATCTAGGAGAAGGAAAACTCTGATTTCAAATCCCCTGCTGCTTTGTAGGGTAGGCTGTAGTCAGTGTCAAATGCTAGTGGAGTAAACCATAAACAAACTAGCGGAAGGCAAGGGGAAACCAACACTCTGCATTCCCAAGAACAATCATGACAATCTTTGATTCTTTGAATCATAATGACATTAATGGGGGTTCCAGTGGAACCACTTCATCTGGTAGGGACCATCACGTCTGACACATGATACCAGATCATCATCCAACTACTGTACACAAAGAAAACATAAGCAATACCACAGTAATTGCAACATGGAACATTAGAACATTAACAGAACTTGGAAAACTGGAAAACATCAAACAAGAAATGAAAAGAATGAAAATTAACACCCATGGTTTATGTGAAATGAGATGGATTGGAGCAGGAAGCAGAGATCGTAAAGACTTCAAAATAATATATTCCAGGGAAAACCAGTGTAGAAATGGTGTTGGCATAATATTGGATAAAAAGATATCAAGAACTGTGAAAGGCTCCTGGTGCATATCGGACAGAATGTTAATGGTTAAATTACAGGCCCATCCAATAGACACAAATCTCATCCAAGTATACGCACCAACTTTAGAAAGTTCTGATGATGAGATAAAAATTTTTACAAGTCTGGACATGGCAATGAAACAATGCAAACCATGGGAGTAAACTTTGTGCTAGGTGATTTAAATACAAAAGTAGGGACTGAACAAGACAATGAAGCTACTGGCAAATATGGACTAGGTATCAGAAATAAAAAAGGAGAGATGTTGATTGAGTGGGCAGAAAAGAATAAAATGATAATAGGAAATACTTGGTTTCAACAACACTCAAGGTGACTATGGGCATGGGAAAGCTCAAATAATAACATACATAACCAGATAGATTACATTATGATCAACAGAAGATTTGGAAACTCACTAATATCCTTGAAAACAAGACAAGTGCAGACAGCAACAGTGGTCACATCCCAGTTATAGAAAAAGTGAGAATAAGTCTAAATAGGTTAAAGGTAACAGCTAAAAACAAAGAACTAGATAGAGAGCTGTTATGGAAAGATAAAGCAATACAAGAATAACATAGGACCATAGTACATAATAGGTATAATGCTACAGAAAAGATTGAAATGATTGATGAACAATGGAATATGCTTAAAGACTCTGTTTAGCAAATATCTGTCGAAATCCTACCTCTAAATAAATGACAAACAGGGGTGGATAACAGAAGAAATTTTACAACTAATGGATCAGAGAAGAAGTCTTAAGGAAGATAAAGATAAATATGACAAAATAAATAAAGAAATAAGACACAAATGCAATAAAGCTAAATAAGAAATGTAATGAAATAGAGGCACACCATCATGGAAACATAAGAGATATGTACAAACAAATAAAGGAGTTAACAAACAAAAAGACATACCACAAGACTGGTTGCCTGAAGTCAAAGGAGGGGCATACAATAATGGACAGAGATGAAATAATGGCAAGATGGAACCTTAAGTGCCCAGGGCACATGGGGCTTCCGCAAGGGTTTTCCACAAATGCCTGTCCTTCGCCTTTTTTTCTGCTCTTGCCCAAGTGAGCCCTCTATTGCTCAACATCCTTTCTGTTGTTCTTCTCCATGAGAACTTTATGAGGACAATAAAAGAAAAATAGATAAATGAAATAATAAGGGTCTCCTATATTAAAAACAGAAGTGGAAGAAGCCATCAAACACAAACAAAAGTAACAACAAAGCACCAGGACCGGATAAAATCACCAGGGAAGAATTGGAAGCATTAGGAGAGCTTGGCATAGAAATAATTACCAGATTGCTGAATGGCATCTATAACATTAACCATGTCCCATCAGGTCTTTTGCAGTCAGTTTTCATTGCCCTACCAAAGAAGCAAGGTGCAGTTGAATATGAAGACCATCAAACCATTAGTCTTATGAGCCATGTTACCAAAATCCTGCTTCGTATCACTATGAGAAGAGTCAGGAGCAAAATAAAACCAGAAATCGCTGAAGAACAATAGGGTTTCTATGAAGGAAAAGGTACAAGTAATGCCATATATAATGAGAACATTGATGGAGAGATCAATAAAAGTAAAGACAGACCTATACTTATGCTTCATAGACTACTGTAAAGCATTTGATAAAGTGAGACACACTGAAATTATAAGAATGCTGGAAGACATCAACATAAATGGGAGAGATCTGAAACTCATCAAAAACATATATTGCCAGCAATCAGCAACAATGAGGGTTTAGAACTGAATAGGAGCATTCCAAGACATAAAATTGAGAGTGAGACAAGGATGTGATCAATCTCCTGACCTCTTCTCCTTGTACAGTGAAAGCACAATGAGAAATATAGAAAATGTGCCAAAATATCAATTGACGGGCACAACCTTAACAACTTAAGATATGCAGACACACAGTTCTGATTGCTAAAAGTGAAGGAGAGCTACAGACTCGTCTGGACATTGTGGTTTGAGAAAGCAAAAGTAAAAGTCTCAGCCTAAACAAAAAAAAGACTGAAGTGATGGTCATCTTGAAGAAAAGAATACCACCAAAATGTAGCATTAACATTGATGGCACAAATCTGAAACAAGTTGATAGATTCAAGTACTTAGGAACGATTATAACAGCTGATGGAAAATTTCACAATGAAATAAAAAGCAGATGTGCTCAGGACAACTCAGCATTCCAGAAATGACACATCTTGTGCAACAGATCTGTATCAGTGGAAACAAGATTCCTAGTACTTAAATGTTACATCGAGCCAATTTTTTTTTATGGGTGTGAAGCTGGTCTATGAATAAGAGAGTACAGTGAGAAATGGAGCCATGCAGATGTGGTTTATAGGAAGGATGTTGAAGGTACCATGGACAGCTAAGAAAACTAATAAAGAAGTCTTAATAGATGCTAGAGTTAAAAGGCAAATTATAACAACAATCAGAACCAGACAAGCGAGATTTATAGGGCATTTTCCAGGAAAATTGGAACACACTGTGGAAACTGGAAAAATTGAGGGAAGAAGAGACAGAGTAAGACATAGAGAGAAGTTATTGGATAGGCTGTCAGTGTGGCTAGGAAGAAAGTCACTGCCGGAGCTTATAATCAGCTCAAAAGACAGGGAATTGGGACGTGGCATGGCACTTGATTGATTGATTGGAGAACAGATCTTACTATAAGAGAAAGAGGGAACATAGAACTGAGACGTCTGCTGGAAGTCTCATGTTTATTACAGGAGTCTTAGATAAACAATTATCTGCACACTAACAAAAAACTCACTAATTTTTGGCATTGCATAACTATCAGTTTGGGGGAAGACCCTGTCCTTCTACCAGGTGCATTCACTGGGTGACGGATGGTGGAGTGGCCTCTAGATATAGAAGTTAGCTATGAATATACTGACTAAGCAGCTGTGGTCCAACCACATAACTCAGTGATATGACATCAGTGAGTAAGAGGCACTTTGTTGGTTAGGCTTGTTTCAGAGCCGAAGGCTAGCAGAGAACATTGTAAATAAACTAACAGAAAGCAACAGAAAACTACTGTTGTAAATCCTAGAATAATCGTGCTTAGATACAAGTCTCGATGTATTGTAAACAATGTAAAGGGATTTTCATTGACAGCCTTATCTGGTAGGGAACTTCATGAGCCATAGGTGAATCCAGACCATCATCCAGCTACTGTTGGCAAAAGTACAATCAGATAAGGCACCTGGAATGTTAGAATATTATTGCAGCCAAAGAAGTTAGATAACAACAAAATGGAAATAAAAAAATGAAAATCAACATTTTAGGAATGAGTGAAGTTAGGTGGACAAGAGCAGGTATGAATATGTCTGATAAATATAAGATCATATATTCAGAAGGAAGCAGACGTGAATGTGGAGTGGGTATTGTTATTGATGATGAATATACTAGCACAGCACAGGGATTCTGTAATGTGTCAGAGAGAGTGTTAGTGATAAAACTAAAAGGAAAGCCAATAGATATGAATATTATTCAAGTATATGCTCCAAAAACAAACAGCAGAGATGAAGTATGAACTAGGAAAAAAAGTTTATACATTTATACTAGCAGAGATGAAGATACTGAGAAATTTTAGAACAGCATGGAGACACCCATGAAACAAACCAAATCACTGGAAGTAGTGGTCATCTTAGGAGATTTTAATGCAAAAGTAACTTAAAAGACAAAGATATTGTTGGAAATTAAGGATTTAGGAGAAATAAACAAATAAAGGTAATTGGTAGAGTGGACAAGCATGAATAATATGATAATCTGGAACACCTGGTTTAAACAATGCTCAAGAAGACTGGACATGGAAGAGCCCAGACAATAATACATGCAGTCAAACTGACTACATAAAGGTTTAGAAATGCATTGTTATCATTTAAAGATAGGAATTTTACTTAGAATAAAAGAAAGGTAGAAAAAGAAATGGATGACAATAGAAATATTGCAGTTAATGAACAAGAGAAGAAAGAGCAAAAACAGCAAAGAGGAGTATAATAAATTAAATAAAGAAATCAGAGATAAATGCAAGACTGCAAAAGAATTATGGATAAATAAACAGTGTAGAATAATAGAGGAACACCACAACATGAATAGAACAGATATATAGAAGTATATGAATGAATTAACTGGTAAGAAGAAGTGACATAAGGTAGGGTGTTCCTAACATCAAAGAGGGATGATATAATATTGGAAAAAAACAAGCAATAGTGGAAAGATCTTATCTTATATCTTATATCCTTCCCGTGCCGCTAAACGTCACGTAGGGCTCGCAAAGTAGTTCGCCAATTTTTTCTTTCTTCGGCGAGTCTTTCAACCTCATCAAAGGATTTTATGCCTGTTAATTTGGCCTCTCTTAACAATGTCCTCTTCAGACTTTCACGCGATCTGCCTCTTTTTCTTTGGTCTTTTGTGTTCCATTTTATAGCTTGTTTTGGGATTCTCTGACTGTTTCTTTTCATCACTAAACCAACATATGTCCATCTCCTTTTCCTGATCACCCATGAGACTGGTTGTTGTTCAATCTTATCTCTGCATTGTTCTTGAATTTGTTCCACTTGATTGCAGAGTATTTTCCTTAGGCATTTGTTTTCAAAAGAGTCTAATTTATTGTCTGTTTCTTTAGTTGTTTTCCAGCTTTCACATGCATAAATGAGAGTGGATATTACATTTGAATTGAATAGTCTTAACTTGGTTTTTGTGCTTATAACTTTTGAATGCCATATGTTCTCAAGACTATTGAAGATCATATATAAAATATATACTAGAAACAAATGGCAGCAGTTAAAGAAGAGAATAAAATTGGAAGTTATCAGGCAATTAAGCAGGGCATTAGACAAAATGTGTTATATCACCTGATCTGTTCTCTCTTTATAGTGAAAAATATCATGAAATCAGTAACAGACAATGCAGGAATAAAGGTGGGAGAATATAATTTAAATAACTTGTGAGGATGCTACAGTACTAATAGCAGAAAATGAGAAGGATCTACAGGTAATGTTGAATATTGCAGTAGTATAGAGTGTATCACCTAGATTACTGAGCATCAGAGAAATGCAATGGCCAGAAGCAGGGAAAAGAACAGTGGAAAACCATAAGTTAATAATACATTCAGGCAGAGATGATGAGAAATACCAAGGTTCATGTATTATTATGTCAACTGTAGCTGCAAAGAGCCTTACAGAATGGGAACCAGTGAACAGTTGTATATTAAGAGCATGATAGAAAATAAGGCACAAAAGAATGACAATCATACATTGCTATGCACCCATGAATGTGAAGACCATCAGATAGATAAATAATAAAAGACAATTTCTATCACTAACTACAACAACTCATTAACAAAGTCCCTAAACATGACATCCTAATTGCAATGGGAGACTTCAGTGCCAAAGTAGGAAAAGATAACACAGATGTTGCAAAAGTAGTGGGAAAAGAAGGAATTGATACGGTAAATCAGAATGGAGAAAGATTAATTGAAATATGTCTAACAGAGGGCATGGTCATTGGAGGAACAATATTTCCACACAAAGAGATACATAAAACAACATGAATATCTCCAGATGATAGAACCAGAAACCAGATAGACCATTTTTGTATTATAAAGCAATTCAAAATGTCTCTGATAGATGTAAGAGCATATAGGGGTGCAGATGTCAACAGTGATCACAATCTGTGTATACAGAAAATAAGACTAAAACTGAAAAGCCAGCACAAGAAAACAATACTCAGAAAGATAAACAGTCAAAGCCTACAGGAAGAAAATACTAACAGTAATTTAGAATGCATAAAATAGGAAAAAGTAGAAGTAGCGTTATTACTCAACGATTACAAAGTTGTGACATTTCGGCATGAGCCTCAATCATACAAAAACATACAGGATGAAGAAATAAATAGAGAGGAGATAAAGTATAGATTCACATGAATACTATTTTAAAAAAATAATTTTTTTTTTAAAAAGAGTACTTAGCTGTAAATTGTAAGGTGTGACTTAAGGACGAGGATGTCCTTAAGGTTTGGCTCACGTTTGTATGCCAGTAGGGGTGGATCAGAGAAAATATCACAAGTGTCGGAGTTGAGTTGGATTATCGGCAGATGACGATAAATAATTTTCTTAACCATCTGACCATGCGGGTGGAAAGGCAGTACTAACTTAACTCTGTCAGATGGAGTAACAGGCTTTTTTCAGAATACTTCTTTGCGGTTCATTAGTTTGATACAGTTGAAGGCTTCACGAAGGACCTTTTCTGGGTAGTGGTGATGACGGAAAAATTCTAATAACTTGTTGGACTGATCTATAAAGTCCAAATTATCCTGACATATGTGGCGAAGATGGAGGAGTTGGGAGTATAGGATGGAGTTCTTACAGGCTTCAGGATGGGAAGAGGTGTAAAGCAAATAGGTGTGGCTGTCAGTGGGCTTGTAAAATACAGAGGTGACAAGCCTGTTTGTGCCAATAGAAATTTTAATGTCTAAAATGTTAACAGACTTATCAGAAATTTCGTAAGTGAATCCATAATGTGGACATCCTTGTCCACAGCCACTTGAAGCAGAGCCTTACATATGTTGGCACCAGAAAATGTAACCACCCCCGCTGCATTACCTGCCCAGTAGTCTGGGAAATGAAAACAATCACTTTTCCCAAAACTATCCTCACACTTCATGAGGGATTCACATGCAAGTCCCGTAATGTGATATATGTCATCATTTGTAAAAGATGCAGGATAACATATATTGGTGAGACTGGCCTCAGATTAGGGGACTGCATGCAAAAACATCTGTACGACATCGCCCAGCATGCTTCGAAACCAGTCCCAAATCATTTCAATGGCCCCAACCACAGAGGTGAATCTGATTTTCTGGTAACAGCCATGAAACAATGTCACGCAGATGACACAAGCCGCCTGGCACTTGAGAACCGCTGCATTCAAAATTATGGGATGCTGGAGCCACATGAGTTAAACTCGCTGTTTAGCTACACTTAACATTCTCTTCAATCATTATAGTACCTCTCCACTAAGTCCACTTCCTCACAACATCAATCTGCAACCCCTCTTCCCCAATCATCTGTTTCAACTTCTCCTAGCTAGGTCAATATTGTATCACTCTCTTTCCCCTCCCCAGTTCCCCATCCACCACCCCCAGTTACAACCTACCGACCACTTATCACAGGTCTCTATATAAACAGTCTCCACGTTCTACTAAATCCATTCCTGACACACACCGCTGGACAAGTCACACCTTACAATTTACAGCTAAGTACTCTTTTTAAAAAAAATTTTTTTTTTTTTAATAGTATTCATGTGAATCTATACTTTATCTCCTCTCTATTTATTTCTTCATCCTGTATGTTTTTGTATGATTAAGGCTCACGCCGAAATGTCACAACTTTGTAATCGTTAAGTAATAACGCTACTCCTACTTTTTCCTATTTTATGCATTCTGGTATCACAGCTTTACTGCAGTGCTTCATGTATAGTTATATACTTATACACTAATTATTGTGTGTAACAATAATTTAAATCTGGAACTTACCAAACAGTTCACAACATTCAGTGAGGTTGAGGAGACAGATACAGATGAATTATGACATTCTTACAGCACAGCCAAGGCAGCAAAAGCAAGTGCTGGACTGCAAAAAAACAAATAGAAAAGCATGGATAGAACACATGGAAATGCATACGTGAAAGACGAGCAGCCAAATTAGCCATGCTGATAATATCTTTATATACTCTGGTGGAGAAGTAGGATGAAAGAATGGAGTGGCTTTTTAAAAATCAACATCAAAAGCATTACTAGGCTACAATCCAGTAAGTGATAGAATCCTAACAATCAGACTTAAGGGCATTCCTAGAAATGTAACAATCATCCAGATGTATGCACCTATATCAGCAGCAGAAGAAGAGGAAGTAGAAAACTTTTATAACACACTACAAACAACAATAGACCAGATATGGAAAAATGACATTGTATTAATAATGGGTGATTTTAATGCAAAAATTGGTACAGAAAGAGCAGAAGATGAAGGACATGTTGTAGGGAAATTTAGCATAGGACATAGAAATGAGGCAGGTGACAATCTAATGGCGTTTTGCATGGAAAATGAGCTAATGATCGCTAACACACTTTTTAAACAACCTCCAAGAAGACTTTACACATGGACATCACCTGATGGGAAAACCAGGAATCAAATAGATTACTACTTCTTCTTCGTTCGCATTGTCTGTCTATACCTGCAGTCCTGTCTCTTGGATAAATTTCACTGTTTTTTGTAATTCATGTATGGAACCGTAGAGCTTATCTTCTTTAGTGGTTTCACTGGGCCAGTAATTATTTCTCAGTGTTTCATAGTTGGTGCAGTTCTGGAGGATATGTTCCACAGTTTGGGGCACCTGGGCACATGTACATAGATTAGTAGTACCAACCTTAAACTTTGTATACATATGACTTCGGAGTCGGGTGTGTCCTGTTCGGAGACGGAAGATGATGACTTGTTCCTTTCTGTTTAGCATGTGATAGTCATCATGTGGTGGTGTTTGTGGCTTCCTGTAGGTTTTTATCATGCTTTTCTTCTGATTATAGGTGATTGGTATGTCTGGTTGCTCCATTTCAGTGCCCTCTTTGGCCAGATGGTCAGCTTTCTCATTGCCTGGTATCCCACAGTGGGAGGGAATCCATTGCAAAGTGACTCCATGTTGTAAGCCAATTTTTGACAAGGCATCCTTAAGGTCTGGTAGTTTGTTGCACTGAAGAGCTTCCAGTACTGATCTTGCATCTGTGAGAATTACTACAGGACATGTATCAATTCTGGAGTCTGATAGTTTTTCAACTGCAGCAATAATTGCCCTATCTTCTGCATCAAAGTTGTTGCAGTATTTTCCAGTGGGTATGGAAATCTTGTCATTGGTGTTGTTTGGATATTCAATATGTGCTCCTGCTCCTCCATTCTTTATGGCACTGTGTGCAGATCCGTCTGTATACACACGTATCCAGGTGTCACATGGATATTTGTCTTCTAGCACACTAAGTGTGGCTGTTGATCTTACAAGGCTGCTTTGCATCTCACCATTCTGCACACCTTTCACTTCAGTCTGAATAGTTATTTGTGTATAATCTGCTTCTTTCCATGGTGTATGCTCTGGTACAGATGATAATGGAGCGACTACAGTTGGAAGGTCAGGTATCAGCTTACGCATACGCTTGGCCTGGTGAATGAAGCTGCTTCTTTTAAGCCGACTTAATGCCAAGTTATTGAATCTCTCCTTCAGGGGATGGCTTACAGAGCTAAGGAATTTCTCTCCCATGGTCATGACCTTTGTGTCTCTACATTCCTTAAGCGCTTGAACACCAACTATTTTCTGCCTTTCTACTATTGGTGTGGACCTCATGGCACCTGTGATAATCTGTAGTGACTGATTTTGAACCTTGTCTAGATTATGCAGCATAGTGTTTGATGCTGTGCACCAAGATGTTGAGCCATATTCTAAATGTGGTAGAATACTTTGCTGATATACATTCTTGAGGATTCTTTCACTAGCTCCCAATGTGGTTCCACTTAATTTTCTTAATATGGCTAGTTTTCTTCTGGCTTTTGTTTCTGCACTGTTGATGTGTTGCTTCCAAGTCAGTTTTGAGTCAAGAGTCACTCCTAAGTAAGTGGGTTGGTTGTCCATCCTTAAGGATATTTCATTTACAAAGATCTTACCTGCTTTCTGTTTAGATGAGAGAGTGAACAGAGTGGTACTTGATTTCTCTGTGTTGATACTTACACATCATTTGTTTGTCCATGATGTCAAGATGTCTGCTGCTCTTTGGAGTTTCTGTGTAGCAACTGTCACATATTCATCTGTACACCACATGACCAGATCATCTGCATACAGTGCCGCTTTGATTCCATAGGGAAGTTCCTTGACCAGGTCATTAATGAATACAAGGAATAGTGTAGGCGAAAGGACTCCTCCTTGTGGTACACCGTGTCGCAGAAGTACTTTCTGGCTTTTGTGTCCATCCATTACTACTCTAGCTCTTCTGTTGTGTAAATAGGACTTTATCCAGTTGTATAGTCTTCCATTCACATTGCAGTTTCTTAGTTTCCACAGCAGACCTTTTTTTCCATACTTTATCAAAGGCTTTCTTTAGGTCTATCCACACTGCTAGTACAAGGTTTTTCTCTTGGAATGCATCCTCAATCTCTTGAGAGAGATAAGTCACTTCATCTTCCGTACTGTACTACTGCCTAAATCCTGCTTGTTGTGGAACGAGAAGGTTTTCACTTTCTAGGTACCATTTTAGCCTCAGGTCAATGATGTGTTCCATCGTTTTGCATAGGCAGCTAGTGAGACTGATTGGCCTGTAGCTGGAGGCAGTATCACTGTTTTTCCCTGGCTTTAGCAGTGGTACCATGCTTGCTTCCTTCCATATCTGAGGTAACTTACCTGTGCTCCAGCACATATTGAAAATATCCAACAGCTTTCCCATTGCTGCCATTCCCAGGTTCTTGATCATTTCATTGGACACTCCGTCTGGTCCTGGTGATTTCCTTGGTTTCAGTTTACTGACTGCTAGGTCTAACTCGCTGTGTGTGATTGGTGCATCCATGACCTCCACTTTTCTGACTTGTTCCTCTTCTTTCTGTGGGTCAGTGCGCACTGCACGCTCTTTCTCTGGATGGATATCAATGTTGCAGTCCTGTGCAAACATGCGAGCAAAGTGATCTGCTACCTGCTTACCTGTAAGAGTTTTGCCATCCTCTATTAGTGTAATCTTTGTACTTCTTCCAGTACTCTCATAATTTAACTGTTTGATTAGTTTCCACAGTTTCCTTCCATCCTTTTCAAAGTTTAGGGACTGTTTTCTCTCTCCAACTTTCCTGTCTGGCTTGCAGCTTGGCTTTCTGAAATTTGGCCTTAGAATGTTGGTAATTATTGTGGTGTTCTTGGCATGGTCTATTTTCTGCTTGCTTTCGAGCTGCTTCCACATCATCATGGAGTTTTCCCAGCTCACTAGACCAATATGGCTTATAGTCCCTGCGAGCTCCTCTGGGAATGGTTTCACGAGCGGCCTGAAGGATACAAGCATTGAATTCCTTCACTATGCTGTTAATATCCTTACCTTCTATTGACAGCTGTCCCACCAAGATACCTGTACGATGTCTGTACATTGTCCAGTTTGCTTTGTTATAGTTCCATCTGGGGAGAGGGCTACTGGTGTTAAGGAGTTCATTTTCTATTGTCAGGAAGAATGGTCAATGGTTGCTACCTCCAAGTTGTTTTCCAACTTCACGTGTAATGTTCCACTTCAGATCTGGAGAGTGGAATGCCAGATCTGGTGTTGAGGTTGTACGCCAAGCCCTTGAGTAAAATGTTGGGGGATCCATTGGCTGGTTGATCAGGAGAAGTCCATTATCATCCTGCCAGCTCTCAACTTCCTCTCCTCTCTTGTCTATGTGGTCATAGCCCCAGCTCTGGGAATGGCTGTTAAAATTGCCACAGACCATCAGTCTCTCTTTGTGTGGGATTGTTTCTAAAGCAAGTGGGCGGTCATTAGGACAGTAATAGTTAAGGAGGTGGAAATCTGTATTACTACTTTTTAGATGGATCATCTGATATTCGGCTCCTTCCATGAACACTCCCACCTGACATGCGCTGATGTTATTCTTAACAAGTGTGAGTACTCCTCCTTTTCTTCTGTCTTGTCGGTCTGATCTAAAACACTGGTAGCCTCTGATTTTAAAGGCGGCATCTTTTGTTAGGTGTGTCTCCTGTATGCAGCATATACTTACCTGCTCTGCAAAAAGTATGTTCTCTAGTTCCACCTTTTTGCTATAGCCATCTCTAACACTGCTGACACCCTCAGCATTCCACTGCATTATTTTAAGTTCTTGCTTTTTGGCTGTTTTCTTCCGTTGTATTTTTTGGCCAGTAGCTCTACTCTCGTGTCTCCTGACTCCACAAGACGAACTGAGAGGACCTCCAGTAGCATTGGGTGGACCCTTTCGAGGCAGGGGGCCCGGCACTGCACCTGCCTGGTTAGTCTTCACAGGGCGAGCACCATGTTTGAATACTGCAGATAGAGACATTTCATTAGCGATAATGCGTGTTACCCTGATTTTTGCGATGCTCTTTTTGGCTGGGTAACTCCGACTTCAGCACCTTTCCTTGCTAGGGCAGACTGTGGTCTTGCTCGGACTGCCATGAAGACAGTGTGGCTGGCCTGGCCAAAACTTTGTTTTCCAGCCTCTGGTGGCTGTATGTAAGTCCCTTCTCCATGTCAGATGGTTTGGAGACAGTTCCACAAAGACATTCTGACTTTGAGATGAGGAATCTGATGAGTGCTTCAACGATATCCATTCCCCACCACCTATAGTCTACTGGCTCTGTTTTGTTTACATCATTCTGATAGCCATTGTTGTAAAGACCTATAGGATTGTCACGTCCTGGATTCATTGGTTTCACACCAGACTTCCCTCATCCCCGCCAGAGATCTCCATGTCCCCATCTGTCCACCAACCTGACATTACATTTTACAAAAATAACAATTACAATTAGTGTTGATTGCTACAAGTTTCTGGGCTACAGAAGTAGGTCAGAATTTTTAAGCAAACAGATCTATGTTCCCTGTCTCACAAACACTATGTTAAGATAAGTGTGCTCTTAACAGTTGTTCCCAGGGGGAAATAGATTACATTTTAGTGCAAAGAAGGTGGAGGTCAAGTATAACATCAGCAAAAACTTTACCAGGTGCTGATTGTGACACGGACCATGAATTATTAATAGCAGACATGAAAATAAATATAAAAAAGACAGTTACGGGATCAAGACCACTCCACTTTGATCTTACAAATATACCAGAACAATACAGTATAGAAGTGAAGAACCGTTTCGAAATCATGATGGCTGTACAGGAGGAGATGACACCAGATGATTTGGCTACGCAGGCCAAAGATATCTTAATAACAACAGCTAAAGACATGGTTCCAGTAAAGAAAACACAAAAGAATGGATGAATTACAACAGGTACACTAGAACTGATAAAACAACGTAGAGAAATGAAGACGCAATGGAAAGTGACAAACAACAACAACAAAGAGAAATATAAAATACGAAGAAACATAAGAAAAGACAAAAAACAATACATACAAGATTGTTGTGAAAGGATAGAAGAACATCAAAAGTGTGGAAGAGATAGTGAAATGTTTAAAGAAATGAAGACATTGACGAGAAATGTCACACCTAAGCTAAATGTAATTTGTGATGAGATGGGGAATACTTTGACAGAGACAGAGGAAATTCTAGAAAGATGGAAGGAATATTGCAAAGGAATGTATGAAACAACCGACTGTGGAAGCAGAAATAAACAATGTGAATTATTATTGGAGGAGAAAGAACCAGAGCTGACAACAGAAGAAGTTTTATGGGCAATAAAGAATCTGAAAAATGGTAAATACCAAGGTGGGGTGAGATAACAGCTGAATTTATTAAAGCAGGAGGAAAGGAGTGTGCAACAATCTATCATGCACTATGTAAAAAGATATGGCATTCAGGTATTTGGCCAAAAGAATGGAAAAGAACTATATTCATACCACTGTCAAAAAAGGGTAATTTGAAATTATGCACAAACTAGAGAACTGTTGCCCTGATTAGTCATGCCAGTAAAATTCTATTAAGAAATCATAATGGGTAGACTTTGAAAGAAAATAGAAGGAAAAATCAATATGGTCCAAGCTGGTTTCAGGCAAGGAAGAGGATCAAGAGATCATATATTCAATCTAAGATTAATAATAGAGAAATGCAGAGAGTTTAATGAGAATCTATATTTATCCTTTATAGACTGCTCAAAGGCATTTGATTGTGTACAACACCAGAAACTTTGGGAAATAATGGAAAAAATGGGATTTCCAACACATTTGATACAATTAACATCACTGCTGTATCTAGACCAACAAGCAGCAGTAAGAATAAATGATGAAACAACAACTTGGTTTGACATAAAACAAGGGGTCCATCAGGGGTGCATATTGTCACCCTACTTATTTAACTTGTTTACTGAAAATATAATGAGGAATGTTAGAGAAGATATAGACAAAGAATATTACGATGCCATAACAATTGGAGGTTATGAAATACCAGAGATTAGATATGCTGATGACACAGTGTTACTGTCCACAACACAAAAAGGAATGGAAAAACTAATTATGTCAGTCTGTAAGAACAGCGAAGAGCAAAACCTTTATCTTAATGCAAAGAAAACTAAATTGATGACAACTGACAAAACAAACAAGGCAGCTGAAATATGTATGAATGAGGAAAAATTTGAAGAAGTGGAGAGTTTTGAATATCTTGGATCACTACTAACTAATAAAGGAGATACAATGAGGGAAATTAAAAGGAGGACATCTATCGCTCTTCAGAAAGCAAAACAAATAAAGAATCTGTGGAGAGGAGCAGACAGAACCACAAAAATAAGATTTTTAAGGGCATGCATCTTTCCCATCGCAACATATGCCTGTGAGACCTGGACACTTAACAAAACAGCTGAGAAACACATAAATGCCTTTGAATGTAAATGCTACAGAAGAGTTCTCCAAATATCGTGGACACAAAAAAGAACAAATATATCTATACTACAAGAGCTTAATATTGAAGAAGGCTGGCTAGTAAAGAGGATTAAAGAGAGAAAACTTAAATATTTTGGACACATTAAACATCATGATAATTTAGAGAAGACTGTATTGGAAGTATACATAATGGGAAAAAGAAAAAGAGGAAAACCAAAACGAATTTGGCTGCAAGACATATGTTGACGATCTGCAAATGGATGCACAGCAGCAGGCCATCTTGCTCACAACCGAGAGGCCTACAGGAGTGCTGTTTGGGAGGCAAAGTTCTGCAAGGGACATGCAAATGAATGAATGTAAAGACAGATGTTGGAAAAGATTTGGCAAAAGCAACATATAAAGAACTAGGCAATAAATAAAAAAGTTAAACTAGAAGGGATAAAAGGGAATACATGGACAATATGGTGACGAAGCAGAGAAAGCAGCAAAAACAGGAGACAGCAAACCTCTATATAACATATAATAAGAGACTAACAGGTACTATTGTATTAAAAGAAAGACCAATCTGCAGCAAGACTGGCACACTATTAAAATCAAGCAAAGACCAAAAGCAAAGATGGGCCGAACACTTCCAAAAAATACTTAATCGACCATACCCAAAAGAATTGATAGACCTT
Organism: Achatina immaculata; assembly: GCA_009760885.1. Classification (NCBI taxonomy): domain Eukaryota; kingdom Metazoa; phylum Mollusca; class Gastropoda; order Stylommatophora; family Achatinidae; genus Lissachatina; species Lissachatina immaculata. The sequence goes on from CM019706.1 coordinate 32,621,358, forward strand.
GAAACTGACTCACTAATCTCACAACTAAATGTCAACCTAGATGAAATTAAATTGCATGAAATTGAAACAAAAGTGAATCTAATGGCTAACAACAAAGCTGCAGGTGAAGATGAAATAACAGCCGATATGTTAAAAGCTATTAACACTGACAGCATAGGCCAACTACAGAAAATATTTAATAAAGTTTGGAAAGAAGAAAAGGTCCCTTCAAAATGGAAAAAAGGAATCATGTTAAAATATCCAAAAAAGGCAACCGTAGCAACTACAATAACTGGAGAGGAGTACTTTACTATCAGTTGTGTCAAAAGTATTTTGAAAAGTCATTCTGAATAAATAAAAGATGTGTGGATACTGAAATGTGGAAAGAACAAGTAGGATTTCAAAAAGAGAGAAGCTGTCTCAAGTAGATCTTTAGTCTAAAAGTAATACTTGAAGAACATACTGAAAAACAGAAACCATTAATCCTGAACTTCATAGACTTTAAAAAAGCATTTGATAGCATACACAGAGATTCACTGTGGAGAATTTTAAATTTTAAGACTATATGGAATACTATCTAAAATTGTCAACATTATTAAGGATTTTTACAACAGATATGTTTGTCCAGTCAACACAGAAGAAGGAATGACCGAATAGTTCTGATTGAAACAGGCGTGAAACATGTATATATATTATCTCCCTTGCTTTTTGGAATTGCCATAGACTTCATAGTAAAAAATGCTGCACAAGTGAACTGAGCATTGACTGGGTATATGGGATCCAACTAGAAGATCTTGATTTTGCAGATGATATAACTCTTATCAGTGACAATGTGAAACTGATGCAAGAAAAAACAGATACCCTGTCCTCGCTGGCTAGCAAAATAAGACTTGAAATTATGAGGGCTGATTAATAAGTTCTTGGCATAAGGTACAACAGATTTGTGGACAATTTTTTTGGGTTATTTCTCAACATAGTCCTCTTGCAAGTTTATGCACTTAGTCCAGCGATCCTGGAAGTAGAAAGTGATCTACAGCATGAATGACGTCATCATCTGAAGCAAATCTGCAACCACTGAGCTCATTTTTTAGTTTGGTAAACAGGTAATAGTCAGAAGGGACCAAATCTGGGGAATAAGGAGGATGTTCAAGAAGCTGGAAGCCGCATTCATGAATGGCAGCCATTGCACTGCCGACTTGTGAACTGGAGCATTGTCTTGCTGAAAGATGACTCCCCTCATAAATTTCCCTCAATGCTTTTCCTTCAATTTGACCCACAGTTGCTTCACAAGATTAACATAATAGGCCCCGGTGATCGTTCTGCCCTTTTGAAGATAGTCTACCAATAGCACACCTTCTGAATCCCAAAAGATGGAAACCATCGCTTTGCCTGCAGACAGAACCACCCTTGCTTTCTTTGGAGTGGGGATCCATGATGTTTCCGCTGCTTTGACTGTTCTTTGGTTTCTGGTTGAAAATAATGAACCCAAGTCTCATCCATAGTCACAAATTGCTGAAGAAACTTTTCAGGATCTTCGGAAAAATGACTAAGATTGTCTCTTGACATGTTGAGATGCTGTCGTTTGTGATCAGCTCCAAGAAGTTTTGGGACCCATCGAGCAGAGACCTTTGTCATTTGAAGATCATTACGAATAATGGCATGAACACATTCCTGGGAGATGCCCAACTTAGTAGCAATGTACCGCTCAGTTAGTCGTCAATCCTCCATTATCGTGTTATGGATTCTGCCGGTGGTTTCATCGGTGGTTACCATTCTTGGTCTTCGTGGGTGGGCATCATTTTCCAGACTCTCCCTTCCATGTTTGAACTGAGCTGCCCATTTCTTCATTGTGCTGTAAGAAGGGGCATTCTCCCCTAGAGTCTCTATCATATCCTCATGGATCTCCTTTGATGATAAGCCCTTGATGCAGAGGTAGCGAATGACTGCTTAATGAGAAATTTTATCCATTTTGTCAATTTCTTACCACTTCAGTAGCCTGTAAAAAAAAATTGGTTGCAGTTAATTTCCTGAAACTTGATGTTTAATCTTATATTAAACTGATCTACAAATGCACCTAATATCAACGGATGTTTCAAGTATTTGTACCTTATGCCGAGAACTTATCAATCACCCCTCGTAACAAGGAAAAAAACAACAAAAAATAATGAAACTTCTCATTAACCATGAAGGAAAAATATACATAGAAAGAACAGCTGGTGAAGAAGTAAACTATTCTGCATACCTTGGCAGCTACATAAGACCAGGATGGTGACACCAGAAAGAAAGTTAGAATTAAAATTGCAAAAGCAACATTGACCTACAAGAATCTTGAGAACATATGGCGCTCAAAAGTTATAAGTGCAGAAACTGAGTTAAGATTATTCTGTTAGATGTAATATCCACCTACATTTATATATGCAAAAGCTGGAAAACAACTAAAGAAATAGATAATAAATTATACTCTTTTGAAAACAAATGCATAAGTTAAATACTTGGTATAAAGTGGAACAAATTCAAGAACAATGCAGAGATAAGACTGATGAGCAAACAACAACCTTTCTCATGGGTTATCAGAAAAAAGAACATGGACTATTGTATATTGGTCCATATAATACATTGGTCATGTGATGAAAAGAAAGAATCAGAGAATCCCAAAACAAGCTATCAAGTGTAACACAATAGGCTGAAGAAAAATAGGTAAACCACGTGAAACTTTAAAGAGGACAATGTTAAAAGAGGGCAGTTTAGTAAGCATCCCTTGATGAGGTTGAAAGGCTTGCCAAAAACAGGAAAACTTGGCTAACTACCATGCAAGCCCTATGTGATGTTTAACAGCATGGGAAGGATGTAAAATGTAAGATAGAGTGTGAAAAGAAAAGACTTAGTCTGAACACCAAGAAAGTGGAGGAAGTGTTTGTATCTAAAAAAGAAGTTCCCAACTGCTTATAACATTAATATCAATGGAACAGTTGCAACAAGTGAGCAGATTTAAATACCTGGGATCATGATAAAAGTTGAGGGAAGATGTATCACAGAAATTAAAAGTAGAATATGCCAGGCAAAAGTAGCATTTCAGAAACTGAAAACCATCTTGTGCAATAAGTCTTTGTCATTGAAAGTGAAAAAGAAAGTATTACAGTGCTATATTGAACCTGTTTTGCATTAGGGGTGTGAGTCACAGACTACTGGCAGGACAATGAGTAAATCATTGGGGCGCAACAGAGATGTGGTTCCTGAGAAGAATGTTGAGGATCCCATGGATAGCCAGGATAAACAGTGTTTGAGACAAGCTAATGAGAAACATAGTATAATAACAAAGATAAAGAAAAAAGCAATCATCATTCTTGGGGCATGTGATGAGAAGAGAAAAACTGGAAAACATCATAACAATGGGCAAAAGTGAGGCAGAAGAGACAGAGAATGACCAAAGGAGCAGATGTTAGGAGGTCTGGCACTGTGGCATGGAAAAGTATCAAAAACAGAGTTAGAAATATGAAGGACTTAGATTTGTGGAGAGTATGACCACTTACACTGCCCTGCATGGCATGTGGTGATGACAACCACCAATAGGTGAAGTTGAGATCTTGGGTTAGGGACACACTGGCCTTATTGTTAGGATGATGGGTGGATGGAGACCAGTCAGTCATCTGCACGTCCCTTGTGGAATTTTGCCTCCATAACAGCTCTCCAGTAGGCCTCTTGGTTGTAAGCAAGATGCCCTGTTGTGGATCTGTCCATTTACAAATCATCAACGATGTCTTGCAGCCATCTTTGCCTTGGTCTTCTTCTCTTTCTTTTTCCCATTATGTATACTTCCAAGACTGTCTTGTCTAAATTTTCATGACATTTAATATGTACAAAAGATTTAAGTTTTTTCTGTTTAATCCTCTTTACTAGCCAGCCTTATTCAATATTAAGCTCTTGTAGTATAGATATATTTGTTCTTTTTTGTGTCCACGATATTTAGAGAACTCTTCTGTAGCATTTACATTTAAAGGCATTTATGTGTTTCTCAGCTGTTTTGTTAAGTGTCCAGTCTCACAGGCATATGTTGCGATGGGAAAGATGCATGCCCTTAAAAATCTTATTTTTGTGGTTCTGTCTGCTCCTCTCCACAGATTCTTTATTTGTTTTACTTTCTGAAGAGCGAAGATGTCTTCCTTTTAATTTCCCTCATTGTATCTCCATTATTAGTTAGTAGTGATCCAAGATATTCAAAACTCTCCACTTCTTCAAATTTTTTCTCATTGATATACATTTCGCTGCCTTGTTTGTTTTGTCAGTTGTCATCAATTTAGTTTTCTTTGCATTAAGATAGAGGTTTTGCTCTTCGCTATTCTTACGGACTGACATAATCAGTTTTTCCATTCCTTTTTGTGTTGTGTACAGTAACACTGTGTCATCAGCATATCTAATCTCTGGTATTTCATAACCTCCAATTGTTATGGCATCGTAATATTCTTTGTCTATATCTTCTCTAACATTCCTCATTATATTTTCAGTAAACAAGTTAAATAAGTAGGGTGACAATATGCACCCCTGATGGACCCCTTGTTTTATGTCAAACCAAGTTGTTGTTTCATCATTTATTCTTACTGCTGCTTGTTGGTCTAGATACAGCAGTGATGTTAATTGTATCAAATGTGTTGGAAATCCCATTTTTTCCATTATTTCCCAAAGTTTCTGGTGTTGTACACAATCAAATGCCTTTGAGCAGTCTATAAAGGATAAATATAGATTCTCATTAAACTCTCTGCATTTCTCTATTATTAATCTTAGATTGAATATATGATCTCTTGATCCTCTTCCTTGCCTGAAACCAGCTTGGACCATATTGATTTTTCCTTCTATTTTCTTTCAAAGTCTACCCATTATGATTTCTTAATAGAATTTTACTGGCATGACTAATCAGGGCAACAGTTCTCTAGTTTGTGCATAATTTCAAATTACCCTTTTTTGGCAGTGGTATGAATACAGTTCTTTTCCATTCTTTTGGCCAAATACCTGAATGCCATATCTTTTTACATAGTGCATGATAGATTGTTGCACATTCCTTTCCTCCTGCCTTAATGAGTTCAGCTGTTATCTCATCACGTCCTAGTGATTTACCATTTTTCAGACTTTTTATTGCCCATAAAACTTCTTCAATTGTCGGTTCGGGTTCTTTCTCCTCCAATAATAATTCACACTGTTGATTTTCACCTTCACAGTCATTTGTATCATACATTTCTCTGCAATATTCCTTCCATCTTTCTAGAATTTCCTCTGTCTCTGTCAAGGTCTTTCCCATCTCATCACAAATTACATTTACGAGTAATTTAGGTGTGACACTTCTTGTCAATGTCTTCATTTCTTTAAACATTTCACTATCTTTTCCACACTTCTGATGTCCTTCTGTTCTTTCACAACAATACTGTATGTTTTGTTTTTTGTTTCTTTTTATTTCTTTTGTTAAAGATTGATATTCCTCTTTGTTGGTATTTGTCATTTTCCATTTTATCTTCATTTCTGTACATTGTTTTATTAGTTATAATGTGCCTGCTGTAATCCATTCATTCTTTTGTGTTTTCTTTACTGGAACCATATCTTTAGCTGCTGTTATTAAAATATATCTGGCCTGTGTAGCCAATTCATCAGGTGTCGTCTCTTCCTGTACAGTCATCAGTGTCTCAAAACAGTTCTTCACTTCTATACTACATATATATGTTATGTAATAGTTCTATACTATGGAGACCATCTGTATGAATATGTAAAATCTGACAGCTACAAACAGCAGTGGATGGACTGCTGGACCAGCAATCCAACATGAAGATCTCTATTTGCACATCTGCCAAAGTCCAACCTTGGAAATCACACCAACACCTTACATTGTAGAGACCAGTGCATAATGTTTGTATTGCATACAAGACATGCCACCCTCATTAGGCACTTACACAGAGTGACCTATGACCACACACCATGCATTGGGACAAAAAAGAAAAAGAAACCATGGAACACCATCCACCAATATGCAGAGCATTGAAAGATCTTAGGAAGAACATGTTACCACCAAACTTCCATATCACTGACATACAGTAACTGTGATATAGAACAACTAAAAACAGAGCAGATTGCAAATTCATTTCAGCCAACCTATATAAACAACACCTGTACATTGCAGTGTCTGAAACAAAGGGAAAAAATGAAAACTCATGATCAGAAAAGTCAAAGCAAAGTCATTCTGCAGATATCTCATGGTTTTAAGCATGAAGTAGGGGTTTAAGTAGCTTAAAGTGAAATGACATGATGTTGTTAATTGCTCTGTATTGACGATTTCTTATAATGACAAAATTATGTGAAAGATGGTATAGTAGGAAAATTTTAATTAAAAAGTGAATTTTATTTTGCTCTACTTGTTTAGGAGGGGTGTGTGTCTTGGTGGGATGCTGACCTTACACTACAGTGGTCACTAAAAATAGGGACTGACACTTGCAAAATTCAGGATCTATGGATCACTGACTTTGTCATACTCCAAACTGTGAACAAGCTTGGTTTGGCTTTTACTAGTAAGGAAATTGGTAAGAGCAAGACTGTGTTTCTTCATGAAACTTATTTTAGTGTTCGCAGTTTCATACAATTTAACCAACTTCAGTAGTTTAGATTATGTTTTGTTATATCATAAATATCCATTTATGAAGCAAAATTAATTATAACCCTGTTCTAAATCTGCATATCCCTATTGTCATTACCAAAACCACATCATTATTATTGTTATAGTCACCACTACAGTAACACCATTGTTATTATTGTTGAGTTTGTAATGATCTATAATTGTAATAATATGTTTATCCACAGCCATTTATGATTTAAACAGCAGGCTTGAATTCTGCTGTCAGTACAAAGTTCAAGGGCTAAATTTCACTCCACTATGTTTAGACTACTGGTAAGTATGAGGGCAAGTGAAAAATAACCTTAAGTTTGCACTAAAAAAATCTAAATCAAGTAGACGACAGCTGTAGTACAGATATGTTATGCCATTCTTCTTAACTCTTTCCGTGCCTTTGGTCATAATAATGACGCTTCCGGTATACCCGATGCATGCCAATGGTCATTATAATGATCATTGGTTTGTTTCAATAAAACAACCGGTGTTACATTTAGATTGTACATATTTCATCCACGATTCTGGTGACACTTTTCAAAATGGTGAAAGAGTGCCTAGTTACGAGCGATGCCGAGCAAGAAAAATGAAGAGAAAGACTGAAAATTTTCAGTTTTTGGTGATGTAGATAGGGGTATGGACATGGTCTGTGACCACCCCACTGCTCTTGAATGTATCCCAAGTAGATCTAGACATATTAGACGACGGGAGGAGTAGTTAGAAGGTTATTTCAGACATTAATTTAGCGAGAATGCAACATAGAATTAGAATATGAGATCGACAAGTAGATCTACACATCTCAGATGGTAAGTAGTGCATATCTAGACCTAGCCAATGGTGAGCTGGGCACAATCAGTGTCTAAAAACATCACATTACTTCTTTTTTCCTAAAATACTCTGCATTTATGAAATTTTCATTCATTTAGTTATACTTTGAAACATAATAAGTACACGGAAGTACATGGAAATACTATTTTCCATTCCATTTTATAACTATACCCCCTAACATATCAAGACCTGCGCTTTTACTCTGGCACTCAACTACACGTCCGTGTTTCTTCCTCTGGCACTGAAAGTGATAAGATGGATGTGTGGGGAGGCATATTTGCCACTTTAGAAATACGACGATGTCAGCAGACCAGATCAAAGATGGTAGCTCCCTTGAAAATATGCATGAGAGAAGAGCAGTGTACATTTATTCACTTCTCGGGTAGTGAAGGTGAGAAACCTGCAGATATTCATCACAGAATGAAGAGGCAGTATGGAGACAAACTTAAGTTGTAATGACAGGTGTATTTACAGAGTGATGTTGGCCAGAGTGAGCTGCATCAGCTAGATTTTACATCACATTTTTAAACTTCCTGTGCCATGCTAGTATCTTCCAAAGTAACACACATGTGTTCTCATACTGCCTTTTCATTCTGTGATGAATACCTGCAGGTTTCTAATCCTCACTACCCAAGAAATGAATTATTGCTTGCTGTTCCTCTCATGTGCATATTATCAAGGGAGTAACTGTCTTGGATCTAGTTTACATCTTACATCCTTCCTGTGCCGTCAGACATCACATAGGGCTCACATGGTAGTTAGCCAAGTTTTTCTGTTTATGGTGACCTTTTCAACCTCATCAAGGGATTTTATGCCTACTAATTTGGCCTGTCTTAACAGTGTCCTCTTTAGAGTTTCACATGGTCAACCTCTTTTTCTTAGGCCTGTTGTGTTCCACTTGATAGCTTGTTTTGAGATTCTCTGAGTGTTTCTTTTCATCACATGGCCGATATATGTCTGTCTCCTTTTTTCGGATTACCAACAAGACAGATTGTTGTTCACTCATCTGCCTTATCTCTGCATTGTTCTTGAATTTGTTCCATTTTATACCAAGTATTTTGCTTAGGCATTTGTTTTCAAAAGAGTCTGATTTATTGTTTATTTCTTTAGCTGTTTTCTAGCTTTTGAATTGAATACTCTTAGATTTGTTTTTGTGCTTATAACTTTTGAGTGCCATATTTTCTCAAGATTTTTTTAAGGCAATACTGCTTTTGCAATTTTAATTCTAACTTCTTTTCTGGTGTCACCATCCTGGTCTGTGTGCTGTCAAGGTATGCAAATTGGTTTACTTCAACAGGTGTTCCTTCTATGTATATTTTTTCCTTCTTTGATTAATGGAAGGTTTAATTATATGGATCTAGTTTACTGATGTCATATTTCCAAAATAACTGTTGTGACTCCACGCACGTATATTTTAAGAGGGAAGGCATAACATACCTGTACTACAATATAGCAAAACTGTGGTTATTTCTTGACGCAAAACTTTTTCTTTTGATACTTTGATGCCACAGTAGCTTCCATTATTGGTGACTGGTGACTAGTAATTGATAATTGTCTACTCTGAAATATTATTAACATCGTTATCTAAACTTACCTAACTCTATCAATTCATGTGCACTCAATCACAGTCTATCTATCAGGACACCAAATGTCATGATTAAAATTCCACAAGACTGTTTTAGATTTCTGATAATGTTTACTTCTTCGTATGACTGATCTAACAAAAATTCTTATATCCACACACACACACAACTATATGATACAAATATCTATATATATATATATATACATACATTCATTCATGTGCCATGTCCTTTCTAGAATGTTGTCCCTCTAACACCACCCTGAATGCAATGTAATCTTTCAAGTTGACCAGCATCTTGCAATGACACATTCAGACTTTCTGTGATGTCCTGGGTTCACCTGCGGCGAGGTCGTTCCCTTGTCTCTGTTGGTGGGCACAGTGATTTCTACTGTCAACCTCTCCAAGCTGTTGTGTCTCTTGATGTGGCTGAAGTATCTCAGCTGTCTAATTTTTATGGTATTAATGAGCCAGTTTTCGGCAACACCTAATCCCATTAGTATCTCTTTATTTGAATTTCATTCTATCCATGATATTCTAAGTGTCCTTCTGTAACATTTCATTTCAAATGCTGTTATTCTCTATCTAGTGATTTGTTAATCATCCATGTTTTGCATCCATATGTTGCCATTAGGAATGTGTAAGCTCTTAGTAAACATGACTTTGTTTTCTTGTTGGTACCTTGCCACAGACTGTTCATTCGTGCCAGTTTCTGTGATGCAACTGCAATTCTTCTTTTGATTTCCACTGCACATTGGTAGTGATGATTGAACCTAGATATTCATATTTATTCATGTTTTCAAGCTCTTGTTTTCTATGACTCGCCAACCATCAAGTACTAAAATGACATAGTTAGAAAAGCAACTTGTTAGATATTGTTAGAAATTATTTTAATATCTGTTAAAAAAAATATGTTAGAAGATCTGTATTTACAATGTATTTTTGTTTATGTATATGTCTTCGTATGTATGTGTGCGTGAGTGCTATTTTATTAGGTTAATTACTTCTTCTCTTTTACTTTGAATGTATTAGTTAAATCTTACACTCTTTTGATATGTTTTTTTCCTAATTTAATTTGTATATTTGTACTAAATCAAGTGTGTGGGAAGAATGAAAGATGGAGTGATGAAGGGCAGAATGTAAGACGGGCCTGCGTACCCAATTCTTTACCCTTGAAAAATAAAGATTATTCATTCATTATATATTTCCATGGCAAAATCCTTCATCACAATGGAGTGTACTGAACCAGTGCTTATCTCCACCTCATCCATAAGTTATTGTATGGTGACACGATGGTTCTGCATGACCAGAGTCGACACATGGCTAATGACCTCGTCATTTTGCCTTGTTGAGAGCCTACCAGAACATGATCTGCTCTCCACTCTTTAATTTGTGTGAAGCTCATGGAATCATCACCAAATGCTTGTTTAATTTTTTACATGGTTTTCAGTTTGATATCACCAAGCTTTTGGTAAATTTGATGCAGTCATTCTGTCATTTTGTGACTAATGAATATCTGACTGGTATTCATTACAATCACTCACTCACAGGCTGACTGCCAGTGACTCTGTAGGTAAGACAAAAATTAACATATGCACATGAAGGTCTCCTCACCTTTCCCACTGGAGGACACTTGAAACAGATTTCCTATTTGTACTACTGAACACTAAACACATGTTTTGCTCACTGTACTGTGCCTGTTACATGTTAACATGAGCATTAGGCCTGGTGACACAACAGACGTTACATTGGTATACACCATGTAACAAGACAACCCAGATAACAATAACATACAACTACACATCAGTACACGACATGACCAGTTACATGTAATCGACTAACTCAACACCATAGTTGACGCTTAACAAGAATCCAATAATCACAGGATTCAGCAGTCACCAAACAATCAGCAAATGTTTAATGATGAATCTCATTTGTTTGATGTGTGTTGCTTAGATGTGGAATGTAACTGATGAGAACCATTACAATGATCATAAAAAAAATGTCCGGGTGACTAACATCGCCATGGGACTAACTCAGACATACAACATTGACACAACATGCCAACTTCAAAACTACAACATACCTGAAATTACAACCTTGTCCAAATGGGGACAAATCAAACACACACTTTACATGACAACTACAACATCTGTCCTGAAAAGGACAATCCATCTAACTACAACATTTGTCCTGAAAAGGACAATCCATCTAACTACAACATTGTCCTATAAAGGACAATCCATCTAACTACAACCTTGTCTTAAAAAGGACAGTCCATCTAACACAACTACAACAACTGTTGCCCTAAAAAGGACAAATAAACACACATATTACATACTAGAACAACACTTCTGTCCTAAAAAGAGGAAAATCACACCAAACTTACATAATGAACAAGAGAATCCCTAACATCCCTTTCTAGAAAATAAAACTCACACACAACCTGTCTCTACAACATTCCGACCAAAAACTACCCCATTCATACATCCCGCCCATCAGATCCATGTGACTCAGTTCTTCCTCGGAACACAGAGATACTTTCTCTGTGCTAGCATAAACAGGTGAGTTGTGGTCTATTACTGTTTGACCACAGCAACAGGGTTTCTCACAAAAAAATCTGTAACAGATTAACATTCTGTTACACACTTCCCGTGCTTGATTTGTTTCCGCAGGAAAAATTAAGGTTAGATACCTGTTGATTAGGCCTCATAAGCATAGAAAAGAACTTTTATATGTATACAAATATACAAGGAACAGGCATTTTAGAAAAATTAGCTATAGTTACATAGATATCTACTTAACATACCATTTATGTGTGTGTCCCACCCCCCCCCCCCCACATACACACACACACACACCCATTCCCAACTTAATTATAATTTTACATTAAAAATTGATCAAGCTGTTGCACCATCTACTCAGCTAAAAAAAAAAAAACTACTGCCAGTACTGTCTACTTGACAATAATGTTTTCTCCTATTTAAATATTATGTGATGAAAGTCCGACTCTCTAATTATATCTTCTCTTATTTATCTCCTCCCTCATATATATTTCAATGTGGAGAGGACAAATAGACTTTTTGATGCAGCTCAGTGATTTAGGGATAATGGGATATTTATGGTTTCTGTAATATCCTCCCAATTATTAAAATGCTTGAAGACATCAGTATAGATGACAAAGACCTGAGGATTGTAAAACATCTATGCTGGCAGCAAGAAGCAGCAATTTGAGTTGAAAATAGAACTGGAAAATATCAACCTATAAAACAAGGATGTGTACTATCTCCAGACCTTTTTTTCTCTGTACAGCAAGAATATTCTAAGAACGATCATCACAGAACCAGGCATAAAAATTGGAGGATACAATATTAACAATCTTTGACGACACAGTACTGATAGCTGAGAACCAACAAGACTTGCAAAATCTCTTGGATAAAGTGGCCAAAGAAAGTGAACAGAAAGGTCTTACTTTGAACATCAAAAAGACAGAGACTATGGTTATATCTAAGAAACAGAATCCACCAGCATGCAGTAAACTGAACTATTCTAAAGCAGGTGCAGAAATTCAAATACCTTGGAACAGTAATAACTTCAGATGGGAAATGCAGAACAGAAATTAGGAACAGAATAGGCAAGCAAAGACTGCATTTCAGAGAATGAGAAACATATTAGCCAACACATCCTTATCAATGAATGTTAGAAAATGAGTCCTGAAATGCTGTATTGAACCTATCTTGTTATATGGAAGTGAATCATGGACAATAGGCAGGTCTGCACAAAAATAATTGGAAACAGCAGAAATGTGGTTTATTAGAAGAATGTTGCGAATCCCATGGACAGCAAAAATAACTAATGAAGAATGTATGAGAAGAGCTGGAGAGACAAAAAACCTTGTCAAAAAGATAAGAGAGAGATAATGTACTTTCATAGGACATGCAATGAGAAGAGGGGGCATTGAAAATATTAAAACTATATATAAAAATATAACTTTCTAACTACTTCTCCAGTCCATTTAATAGGTCTAGATGTACTTGGGATACATTCAGGAGTAGTGGTTGGGTCATAGGACATGTCTTTATTCCTAAAAAATCACAATAAATACAGACATTTCTCTGTTAAAACATCGATTTCGCTCGGTTAGCCACGCTTTGGATTTAACTATGAAAGGTCACCAGACATGCACACACCCAGTGGGGATATACTAATATCCAAAACACGCAGAGGTTTTCTGGTGAGAAAGTCCAACTCTATATTAAACTGGTGCAACGAAAACCACGGTGTCACACAGTCCTGCTTCTGAGACCCACCAAGAATACAGGCTCAAGCTGTGCGATACTCTGAACCTCTTGTGGTCCTCTTGAGGATCTCGTGTGGTCTTTTGGGGACTACACGGGGGACCACAGGACCTATTGAGGACCACAGGTATAAATTCAGCAGGGTCACAGGGCAGTTTTGGTGGTAGAAGTGAATGAAGAAGAAGAAGAAGAAGACCAGACATGTGCAGATAAATCATGTACAATAAAAAGTTTTACAATAGTTATACATTGCAGTGAAACAAATCGCTAAAACGACCATGGCAGACACTAGACTAACAGGAAGTATTCACTATATCGACCATGGCAGGGAAAGAGTTAATGGACATGTGTAATATTACTATATTGAGTCAAAAGTTCATCATGTTTTTGCAGTGAATTTCACTGCTGTACAAAAACAACTTCTCGAACCAGCCTTGTCAGACAACCACCTCTGCCACCTGGCCTAACTGGACCCATTGGGTATCCGTGTTGGGGTACTGCAGGAAAATTTTCTTTTCATCCTCAATGACAGTACATTGGAGAACCTTTTGTCATGTGAGTTTGCCAACAGTTGGCAACAAATATCAACACATCTCTGCACTTGCTGAGGAATGAGGTCATGAGGGACTTGTCAAGGCTGACTGATGCTGAAGCAGAGTTTGTGCAAATGCCAAATGATGCTCTGAGAAGGGCCCAGCTGGGCTGACAAGCACTGAGTACTGGTACTGGGATTGTTTTAAAAAGCTTGGTGCAGGGCTTCATCATTGGTGGTTGAACAGGCTTATCTTTGATGTGTCGGGTTCCCAGAGTTAACCTTTGGAACAACTTCCTTTCAGTGCTGTCATCAGCTGTCCCTCCCCCTCCTACTTCCACACTGCAGATTTCATTGGCAGCTGCAGGGGCATTCAGCCCTTTCTTTTAATACATAGCTCATCTGATCTCCATAGTAAGTCACCAAGTTTCATTTCTTGAATCTTGACATCAGTGCAGTATTCCTGCATCTTAAGTCTGTGCTTAATATATAAAATGTTCTGGACCAGATAAATTTTGTTTAGTTTACTAATGTTTAAATGATCTAGGATCATGTCACATGCTTAAATTAATTTTCCTTTAACGAATGACTTGAACTTGGCAGTTAGTTCACAATGCATAGAATTTTGTTATAAGCCTGCCATTAGTTGTAATCTAAACCAAAACATACTGTTTACTTTTCTCTAGCTATAACATATCTTTTACCACCCAACTGGTACTCGCCTGGTGATTATATGTTAAACAATTTTTATATGTGCACTCTTCAGCATTTTCCTAAACTATATTCTCTTTGGAAATGTACAGCACCAATACATTTAACAATTAATTCATGGAAAGACAAAAATCATTTGAAAGTCTAAACACCAGTAATACATGTTCTGAAATGAAAGGTGAACTCCCAGCATAAAAGACAGTATTGAAAATAATGATCTCTCGAGCTGTCTATGCATGCATCTTGCATCCTTCCAGTGCCATTAAATGTCACATAGGGTTCACTTAGTTGTTTGCCAAGTTTTCCTATTCTTGGTTAGTCTTTCAAATTCATCAATGGATGTTATGCTCACTAAACTGGCTTCTCTTAACAATATCCTCACGTGGTTGACCTCTTTTTCTTAGGCCTGTTGTCCTCCACTTGATAGCTTGTTTTGGTATTCTCTGATTGTTTCTTCTCATCACATGGCCTACATATGTCCATCTTTTTCTGATCACCCATGAGACAGGTTGTTGTTTGCTCTTCTGTCTTATCTCTTGGTTGTTCTTGAATTTGTTCCACTTTATACCAAGTATTTTCCATAGGCATTTGTTTTCAAAAGAGTCTAATTTCTTGTCTATTTCTTTAGTTGATTCCCAGCTCTTGCATGCATGACTGACAATAAAAAATGAACATTCTCTACTTTAACACTCACCCTAAAGCAGCTGATTCCAAAGAGTTAGAAAGTTCAGTGGATCTCATACTTGAGTTGACCACTCAATTCATACAGCAATTCTGGACTTAACCATTTAGTTTACCCCTCATGCCTTGGTCTACATTTATTTTTCCATAGGAAAATATTCCATTTATAGTAACTTTTTCTGCACAAAGATATGTATTTCATAATATGGATGTGATCATGACATTGTCATCTTTCTTCATGTGATGAATACTCAAATCCTTCAGTTTTGATGTTTTTTTCTGAATCAGATTATGGCTTCTTCTTATCTTATATCTTATATCCTTCCCGTGCCGTTAGACGTCACATAGGGCTCGCAGAGTAGTTCGCCAATTTTTCCTGTCTTCGGCGAGTCTTTCAACCTCAACAAAGGATTTTATGCCTGTTAACTTGGCCTCTCTTAATAATGTCCTCTTCAGAGTTTCACGCGGTCTGCCCCTTTTTCTTCGGCCTGTTGTGTTCCACTTGATAGCTTGTTTTGGGATTCTCTGATCATTTCTTCTCATCAAGTGACCAACATATGTCCATCTCCTTTTCCTGATCACCCGTGAGACTGGTTGTTGTTCAGTCATCTGTCTTATCTCTGCATTGTTCTTGAATTCATTCCACTTGATGCCGAGTATTTTCCTTAGGCATTTGTTTTCAAAAGAGTCTAATTTCTTTTCTATTTCTTTAGTTGTTTTCCAGCTTTCGCATGCATAAATGAGGGTGGATATTACATTTTAATTGAATAGTCTTAACTTGGTTTTTGTGCTTATAACTTTTGAATTCCATATGTTCTCAAGATTCTTGAAGATTGATGCTGCTTTTGCAATTCTGATCCTAACTTCCTTTCTAGTGTCACCATCCTGGTCTATGTAGCTGCCAAGGTATGCAAATTGATTGACTTCTTCAAGATCTGTCCCTTCTATGTGTATTTTTCCATTTTGATTGATGGGAATTTTCATTATTTTTGTTTTGTCCTTGTTAATTTCAAGTCCTATTTTGCTAGCCAGTGAAGATAGGCTATCTGTTTTTTCTTGCATGGAATTCACATTATTACTGATAAGAGTTATGTCATCAGCAAAATCAAGATCTTCTAGTTGGGTCCCATGTACCCAGTCAATACCTGTGTTACCTGTGCAGCATTTTGTCATTATGAAGTCTATTGTAATCCCAAAAAGTAAAGGAGACAGTATACATCCTTGTTTCACGCCTGTTTCAATCTGGAACCATTCACTCATCCCTTCTTCTGTCTTGACTGCACAACCATATCCATTGTATAAGTCCTTAATGATGTTGACAATTTTAGATGGTATTCCATATAGACATAAAATTCTCCATAATGAATCTCTGTGTATGCTATCAAATGCCTTCTTAAAATCTATGAAATTCAGTATCAATGGTTTCTGCTTTTCAATATGTTCTTCAAGTATTATTCTGAGAGTAAAGATCTGGTCATATGTAAATGATATGGTTTTTCTGCATCTCATTAATGATACCATTAAGGTTTAGTTTTAATTTGACATTTAATTAATTTTTATTTATATGTCTTTGCCTCATACTGAAGATCATACATATATGACAAGTTTATGAAATGTTTTAGTCAAGAGAAAGTTTTTTGAATGAAATCAGAGATATCTTGTGTTTGTGTTAACTGTTTGTAATTTGGTATTTGCATCACATAAACTAGCACAAATAAAGAGAATGTGGCAAGGTACCAGTAAGAAAACAGAGTTATGTTTACTAAGAGCTTTCATATTCTCAGTGGCAGCACACAGATGCAAAACATGGACACTTACAAATCACTAGATAAGAGAATAACACCATTTGAAATGAATTGTTACAGAAGGGCACTTAGAATACATAAATTCATTCATTTGCATGTCCCTTCAGAACTTTGGCTCCCTAACAGCATTCCTGTAGGCCTCTCGGTTGTGAGCAAGATGGCCTGCTGCTGAAACATCCATTTGCAGATCATCAACAATGTCTTGCAGCCATCTCTGCCTTGGTCTCCCTCTCTTTCTTTTTTCCATTATGTACCCTTCCAAGACGGTTTTCTCTAGATTATCATTACACTTAATGTGTCCAAAATATTTAAGTTTTCTCTGTTTAATCCTCTTTAACTCTTTCCGTGCCTTTGGTCATTATAATGACGCTTCCGGTTTCCCATTGCGTACCAATGGTCATTATAATGATCATTGTTTGTTTCAATAAAACAAGCGGTGTAACATTTAGATTGTACATATTTCATCCGCGATTCCGGTGACGCTTTTCAAAATGGCAAAAGAGTGCCTAGTTATGAGCGATGCCGAGCGAGAAAAAGGACGAGAAGCATGGAAATTTTTCAATTTTTGATGATGTAGGTAGGGGTATGGACATAGCCTATGGCCACCCCGCTGCTCTTGAATGTTTTCTAAGTAGATCTAAACATATTTAGACGACTGGAGAAGTAGTTAGGAGGTTAGTTCAGACATTCATTCAGCAAGAATGCAACACAGAATCACAATACGAGATCGACAAGTAGAGCTACACATCTCAGATGGTAAGTAGTGGTAAGTAGTGCAGATCTAGACCTCGCCAATGGTGAGCTGGCCACAGTCAGTGTCTAAAAACATCACATTACTTCTTTTTTCCAAAAAAACTCTACATTTATGAAATTTTCATTCATTTAGCTATACTTTGAAACATAATAAGTATACAGAAGTACATGGAAATACTGTTTTCCATTTCATTTTATAACTATACCCCCAGCCCTATCAAGACCCACGTTTTTACTCTGGCACTCCACAACATGTCCGTGTTTCTTCCTCAGGCACGGAAAGAGTTAATAGCCAGCCTTCTTCAATATTAAGTTCTTGTAGTATGGATATATTTGTTCTTTTTTGTGTCCATGGTATTTGAAGAACTCTTCTGTAGCATTTACATTCAAAGGAATTTATGTGTTTCTCAATTGTTTTGTTAAGTGTCCAGGTCTCACAGGATACATTGTGATGAGACAGATGCATGCCCTTAACAATCTTATTTTTGTAGTTCTGTCTGTTCCTCTCCATAGATTCTTTAGTTGTTTTACTTTCTGAAGAGTGATAGATGTCCTCCTTTTAATTTCCCTCATTTTATCTCCGTTATTCTCCCATGTGGTACCCGGGATCTGCAAAGAATAGGACCACTTTACCCTACCATGCATGATCGTAAAAGGCGACTAAGGAGGGCTCAACATAGGGCCAGCAACCCTATCTGTAAAAAAACTATCAGACTGCTACAGAAACAGAAGCAAGGGAAAAAATAAATGCAGGTGGAAGGAAAAATGCTTATCAGGAAACTGAGCCCATGAAGGTTGTGGATGAAAGCCACACACTGGAAGTCCCCAGCCCGACTGCAGACCTCCTGGAACCTAAAAACAAGATGCAAATAGGCAGCTGGAATGTAAGAACACTTAACCAGACTGGAAAACTAGCACAAACCATCAAGGAAATGCACAGATACAAACTAGACATACTAGGAATACAAGAAGCAAGATTGACAGAACAAGGCAGAAGGAAATTAAATTAATAACACAGCACACAGAAGATACAATAATATGGTCAGGTAAAGAAGATCTTCATGAAGGAGTAGTAGCATTGATTATAACAAAAGAAGCATCAAGAGCATTGCTGAAATGGACCCCTATAAATGAGAGATTATTATATGCATGCTTCAACTCAAGATTCACGAAGCTGTCTGTTATAGTTTGTTATGCACCAACAGAAGCTGCTGAAGAGGAATTAAAAGATTTTTAAAACAGCCTCCATGCCACAGTAGAAGCAATACCCAAGCATGATATTCTACTCATCTTGGGTGACTTCAATGCAAAAGTAGGTGAAGGAAATGAAGATAGACGAAGAATCATGGGAAGAGAAGGAATCGGAGAAATAAATGAAAATGGAGAAAGACTGTGCAGTTTCTGTGAAGAAAACATGATGACCATCGGAGGGACAATTTTCCAACATAAAAACATCCATAAAGTGACTTGGAGGTCCCCAGATAAAACCACAGAAAACCAAATTGATCACATACTAATAAACAACAAGTGGAAATGGTCACTACAAGATGTGCGAGCAAGGAAAGTAGCAGATGTAGGAAGTGATCACAACCTTCTGGTAGCAAAAATAAAACTAAAATTAAGGAAAGCCAAAATCGGAGAACACAGAAAGATACGTTTTGATACAAGAAAACAGAAATACCAGCAAACAAGAAACTAATTCTCAATAGTACTTAAGAACCGCTTCAGTGTCCTACAAGATGAAGCAGAAATGTCCATACTAGAGTTCAATAAAACACTACAGGAAACAGCAAAAGAGGTGCTGGGATATCGGAAATGGAGAAAAGAGGAATGGATAAGCAAGACCACATGGGAAAAGATAGAGCAAAGAAAAGAAATCAAGAAAAAATTACTGAACACCAAATCACAAAGGTTAAATGAACAAGTTTTAAGTAATTATGCACAAAAAGACAAAGAAGTGAAGGAATCATGCCGTCAAGATAAACGTCAGTACTATGACAACTTAGCAAAAGCAGCATATGCAAATGACATGAAAACCATATACAAAATCATAAAGCAGATGACAGGTAACTTCAGCATAAGATGTGAGAGCGCAATAAGGACACAAAATGGACAACTGGTCAGTGGAGAAAGAGAAAAAATTGAAAGATGCAGGGAACACTTTAACACCCTACTAATCAGAACACAAGCAGCACAAACAATAGACATACCTGAAGCAAAAACAGAACTAAACATCAATACAGGACCAATAACAATAAGTGAAGTAAAGGAGGTGATAAAGAAGCTAAAATTAGACAGGGCACCAGGCGAAGATGAAGTGACTGCTGAGATGTTGAAAGCAGAAGAAACAGAAACACCAAAACAACTTTGCCAAATTTGGGATCTAGAAAAAGCTCCAGAGGAGTGGAAAACTGGCCTTATAGTAAAAGTATCAAAGAAGGGTGACCTCAGAGATTGCAGGAACTGGAGAGGCATTACCCTACTGCCACTCACCAGTAAAGTATTTTGCAGAATAATCATCAACAGAATTGTACCAGCACTTGAGGGAAAACTTCAGAAAGAGCAGGCAGGATTTAGGAAGGGAAGATTATGCATGGACCACATATTTGTAGTTAGACAAATATTAGAGCAGGCAAATGAGTGGCATAGCACAACATATGCATTATTCATAGATTTTGAGAAAGCCTTTGACAGTGTCAACAGAGATGCACTGTGGAAAATCCTAAGGTGGCATGGCCTCCCCCATAAGATAGTGAATGTAATCAAAGCCCTATACGAGGGTTTTCAGTGGAAAGTGATCTGTGGAGAACATACCTCCAGCAGCTTTAGGGTACAAACAGGAGAGAAGCAGGGATGTGTACTATCACCAACATTATTTATCTTGGCAGTAGACTGGTTAATGAAGGAGGCAACATCAGACCAACGCAGAGGATTACAATGGACCCTTGACACAGTGCTGGAGGACCTTGACTTTGCGGATGACATTTGTCCACTATCAAGCTGCCACAAAGATATGCAAGATAAAATAAACAAGCTAACTCAGAATGCAAACAACATAGGACTAAAGATCAACGTAGGAAAGACAAAGTTAATGAAGCAAAATGTGAACAACAGAAAGGTACTCAGAGTAGATAGCAAGTTAATGGAAGAGGTTAATGAATTTGTATACCTTGGCAATAGAGTAGTAAAAAATGGAGACAGCACAGAGGACATCAACAGCAGACTTACTAGAGCAAACCAGGCTTTTGCAGTGCTGCAGACTATATGGAAATCTAAAAAACTAAGCATAAATACGAAAATCACAATCAGGATATTTAAGAGTAATTTTCTAAGTGTACTACTCTACAGAAGTGAATGCTGGAAAATCACCAAAACCGTAGAAAACAAGTTGAATTCTTTCCAGATTAAATGTTTATGAAGAATTAGAAAAATATTTTGGCCAAACACCATAAGAAATAATATGTTGTTGGCAGAAATGCAGATGAAGCCACTGACAACACTTATTGAGGAAAGATGGTGGCGATGGTTGGGACATGTGCTCCGAATGACTGACAACTCACTACCAAAAATAGCACTAAGATGGACACCACAGGGGAACAGAAGTAAGAGGAGACCAAAAAGACATGGAGAAGAACAACAGAAAGGATGTTGAGTAATAGAGGGCTCACTTGGGCAAGACCAGAAAAAAAGGCGAATGACAGGCATTTGTGGAAAACCCTTGCGGAAGCCCCATGTGCCCTGGGCACTTAAGGTACAGAGAGAGAGAGATCTCCATTATTAGTTAACAGTGATCCAAGATATTCAGAACTCTCCACTTCTTCCAGTTTTTCCTCATTGATACATATATCAGCTACCTTGTTTGTTTTGTCAGTTGTTATGAATTTAGTTTTCTTCGTATTGAGATATAAGTTTTGCTCTTTGCCATTCTTACGGACTGACATAATTAGTTTTTCCATTCCTTTTTGTGTTGTGGACGGTAATAATGTGTCATCAGCATATCCAATCTCTGGTATTTCATAACCTCCAATTGTTATGGCATCATAATATTCTTTGTCTACATCTTCTCTAACATTCCTCATTATATTTTCAGTATACAAGTTAAATAAGTAAGGCAACAATATGCACCCCTGATGGACCCCTTGTTTTATGTCAGACCAAGTTGTTGTTTCATCATTTTTTCTAGTTGCTGCTTGTTGGTCTAGATACAACAGTGATGTTAATTGTATCAAATGTGTTGGAAATTCCATTTTTTCCATTATTTCCCAAAGTTTCTGGTGTTGTACACAATCAAATGCCTTTGAGTAGTCTATGAAGGATAAATATAGATTCTCATTATACTCTCTGCATTTCTCTATTATTAATCTTAGATTGAATATATGATCTCTTGATCATCTTCCTTGCCTGAAACCAGTTTGGACCATATTGACTTCTTCTTCTATTTTCTTTCAAAGTCTACCCATTATGATTTCTTAATAGAATTTTACTGGCATGACTAATCAGGGCAACAGTTCTCTAGTTTGTGCATAATTTCAGGTTACCCTTTTTTGGCAGTGGTATGAATATAGTTCTTTTCCATTCTTTTGGCCAAATACCTGAATGCCATATCTTTTTACATAGTGCATGATAGATTGTGGCACATTCCTTTACTCCTGCTTTAATAAATTCAGCTGTTATCTCATCACATCCTGGTAATTTACCATTTTTCAGATTCTTTATTGCCCATAAAACTTCTTCAATTGTCGGTTTGGGTTCTTTCTCCTCCAATAATAATTCACATTGTTCATTTATGCTTTCACAGTCAATTGTTTCATACATTCCTCTGCTATATTCCTTCCATCTTTCTAGAATTTCCTCTGTCTCTGTCAGAGTATTCCCCATCTTGTCACAAATTACATTTAGCTTAGGTGTGACACTTCTTGTCAATGTCTTCATTTCTTTAAACATTTCACTATCTCTTCCACACTTCTGATGTCCTTCTATTCTTTCACAACAATTTTGTATGTATTGTTTTTTGTCTTTTCTTATGTTACTTCATACTTCTTTTCTTAAAGAATTATATTTCTCTTTGTTGTTGTTTGTCACTTTCCATTGTGTCTTCATTTCTCTACGTTGTTTTATCAGTTCTAGTGTTCCTTATGTAATCCATCCATTCTTTTGTGTTTTCTTTACTGGAACCATGTCTTTAGATGTTATTGAGATATCTCTGGCCTGTGTAGCCAAATCATCTGGTGTCATCTCCTCCTGTACAGCTATCATGATTTTGAAAAGGTTCTTCACTTCTATACCATATTGTTCTGGTATTTTTGTAAGATCAAAGCGGAGTGGTCTTGATCCTGCAACTGTCTTTTTTATGTTTATCTTCATGTTTGCTATTAATAACTCATGGTCCGTGTCACAATCAGCACCTGGTAAAGTTTTTGCTAATGTTATACTTGATCTCTACCTTCTTCCACATAAAACAGAATGAAAATTAAATAAAGAGATACTAGTGGGATTAGAATGTATAAAATCGGAAAAAAGTAGGAGCAGCTTTATTACTTAACGATTACAAAGTTGTGACGTTTCGGCGTGAGCCTTAATCATACAAAAACATACAGGACAAAGAAATAGGGAGAGGAGATAAAGTACATGAATACTGTTTAAAAAAAAAAAAAAATTTTTTTTAAAGGAGTACTTAGCTGTAAATTGTAAGGTGTGGCTTGTCTGGCGGTGTGTGTCAGGAATGGATCTGGTAGGACGTGGAAATTGTTTAAATAGAGACCTGTGACATGTGGTCGGTGGGTTGTAACTGGGGGTGGTGGATGGGGAACCGGGGAGGGGAGAGAGAGTGACGCACTACTGGCCTAGCTAGGAGAATTTGAAACAGGTGATTGGGGAAGAGGTGTTGCAGAGAAGAGGGGTTGCAGAGAAGAGGGGTTGCAGAGAAAATAGCGGGGTTGCAGAGTGATGCTGTGAGGAAGTTTGAAAAGTAAGAAGGGGTGGATTTAGTGGAGAGGTACTATAATGATTGAAGAAGATGATGTTACGTGTAACTAAACAGTGAGTTTAACCCATGTGGTTCCAGCGTCCCATAATTTTGAATGCAGCAGTTCTCAAGTGCCAGGCGGCTTGTGTTATCTGCGTGACATTGTTTAATGGCTGTTACCAGAAAATCAGATTTGCCTCTGTGGTTGGGGCCATTGAAATGATCTGGGACTGGTTTCGAAGCATGCTGGGTGATGTCGTACAGATGTTTTTGCATCCCACTTTCTATCTTCTTCCTAAAATCCACAAACCAGGTAACCCTGGACGCCCCATTGTATCAGTGTGTTCATGCCCCACTGAGCACATTTCTGATTTTTTAGATAGCATTTTCCAGCCTCTTGTACACAAACTACCCTCCTTTTTGAAAGACACCAACCACGCATTAACAATTTTTGATACAATCACACTATCTCAACACCACACCTATCACATCTTTCTCCTTGATGTCTGCTCTCTTTACACTTCTATCCCCCATAAGGATGGACTCTTAGCACTCCGCCATTTTCTCGACAAAGACCCTCACCCCACAACTAACACTGACACCATAATCAGACTTACAGAGCTAGTACTAAACCAAAATTCTTTCAAATTCAACGGCAAATACTTCGAGCAAATCAGTAGTGATGCTATGGGAACGAAAATGGGTCCCAGTTATGCATGTCTATTTATGGGCTTTCTGGAAGTCAAATTATGGGAAACCTACACTGGCAGATTTCCAGAATTCTATAAAAGGTACATCGATGATGGCATTGGAATTACAAGTATGCCACATGAAGACCTTAACAAATTTATTAAATTCGCCAATACATTCAATAAGAACATAAAATTCACTTATGAAATCTCTGACAAGTCTGTTAATTTTTTAGACATTAAAATTTCTATTGGCACAAACAGGCTTGTCACCTCTGTATTTTACAAGCCCACTGATAGCCACACCTATTTGCTTTACACCTCTTCCCATCCTGAGGCCTGTAAGAACTCCATCCCATATTCCCAACTCCTCCATCTTCGCCGCATATGTCAGGATAATTTGGACTTTATAGATCAGTCCAAGTTATTAAATTTTTCCGTCATCGCCACTACCCAGAAAAGGTCCTTCGTAAAGCCTTCAACCGTATCCAACTAGTGAGCCGCAAAGAAGTATTCAGGAAAAAGCCTGTTACTCCATCTGACAGAGTTAAGTTAGTACTGCCTTTCCACCCGCACGGTCAGATGGTTAAGAAAATCCTTTATCGTCATCTGCCGATAATCCAACTCGACTCCGACACTCGTAACATTTTCTCTGAAGCACCCCTATTGGCATACAAACGTGAGCCAAACCTTAAGGACATCCTCGTCCACAGCCACTTGAAGCAGAGCCTTACGTATGTTGGCACCAGAAAATTAACCGCCCCAGCTGCGTTACCTGCCCTGTAGTTTGGGAAACGAAAACAATCACAGTTCCCAAAACTATCCTCGCTCTTCATGAGGCATTCACATGCGAGTCCCGAAATGTGATATATGTCATCGTGTGCAAAAGATGCAGGATAACATATATCGGTGAGACTGGCCTCAGATTAGGGGACCACATGCAAAAACATCTGTACGACATCACCCAGTATGCTTCGAAACCAGTCCCAAATCATTTCAATGGCCCCAACCACAGAGGCAAATCTGATTTTCTGGTAACAGCCATTAAACAATGTCACGCAGATGACACAAGCCGCCTGGCACTTGAGAACCGCTGCATTCAAAATTATGGGACGCTGGAACCACATGGGTTAAACTCACTGTTTAGTTACACGTAACATCATCTTCTTCAATCATTATAGTACCTCTCCACTAAATCCACCCCTTCTTACTTTTCAAACTTCCTCACAGCATCACTCTGCAACCCCGCTATTTTCTCTGCAACCCCTCTTCTCTGCAACCCCTCTTCTCTGCAACACCTCTTCCCCAATCACCTGTTTCAAATTCTCCTAGCTAGGCCAGTAGTGCGTCACTCTCTCTCCCCTCCCCGGTTCCCCATCCACCACCCCCAGTTACAACCCACCGACCACATGTCACAGGTCTCTATTTAAACAATTTCCACGTCCTACCAGATCCATTCCTGACACACACCGCCAGACAAGCCACACCTTACAATTTACAGCTAAGTACTCCTTTAAAAAAAATTTTTTTTTTTTTTTAAACAGTATTCATGTACTTTATCTCCTCTCCCTATTTCTTTGTCCTGTATGTTTTTGTATGATTAAGGCTCACGCCGAAACGTCACAACTTTGTAATCGTTAAGTAATAAAGCTGCTCCTACTTTTTTCCAATTTTATACATTCTAGTATCACAGCTTTACTGCAGTGTTTAGTGTATAGTTGTATACTTATACACCAATTATTGTGTTACTAGTGGGATTAGGTGTCACAGAAAACTGGCTTGTTAACACCATCAAAATTAGACAGCTGAGATACTTTGGCCACATCAAGAGACACAATAACTTGGAAAAGTTGACAGTAGAAGGCATTATGCCTGGCAAAAGAGAAAAGAGATGACCACACTGTAGGGAACTCAGTACATCATGAAAAGTCTGAATGTGTCATTGCGAGATGCTGGTCAACTTGTGCAAGTCCATATTGCATCAGGGAAGCTGTGAGAGAGACAACATTCTGGAAAGGACATGGCATATGAATGAATGAATTTGGTGTTTATTAAAAAAAAATTATCTTGTCGTTTGGTGTAGTTTACATATGTTATAGAGACCATAAATGCAATGATGCAAATTTAAAATACATGTCCAGAGTAATCACATTTATTGATGAATGAACAATGTGATTTACCATCATGGATGTACTATATGTTATTTGATTTACTACATTGCCAAGGACTGACCTTTCAAACTTTGATTATGGTCCTAGTTCTTGCATCATGACTAAAAAAAATATGATATTTAAAGCTATAAAATTATTCTTCTTTTTACTTGCACAAATAAAGTAGATTAAATATAATGTAACAAAGTAAATTTATAATAAAATAAATTAAATGAAGAAAACTTTTACATTTCAGTTTATAACTGTTTCCTACTTTTATGTCTCCCATTACAAAAAAATTATAGTAACCATGAAAAATCAGACAGAATCTGTTGCAACAGCATCCATAATTCTTTAAACTTAACATCCATGATCCTTTAAGATTAATTTATTTTCAGGTCTAATCCAGATGATACAAATGATACCATCTTAGTTTGGGGAGATGTTGGAGGATTTGTAAACATTCTTTTCTTCAATTCTGCAAATATTGCACTTTTTGAAAGACCACCTGCTCCACCTGGTGAGAAACAAAGTGAGTTATTGAGTACTGCTTTTGTTAAACCAGCCATTAACTTTAGAAAAAGAAGCCTTCTTCTAGATTTTCATGATGAAAGATCTTGGTTTGTACCTTTCTTTTTACATTATAAAAAACACGGAAAGCTGAGTTGAAGTTAGCATTTCACCTTGAGAAACTTGGCCTTAGGGATGGTAAGCAAAAAAAAAAAAAAAGATTGTATCTGATCACAATGAAGTGTGTCCTGCTCAATCTAGTAATAGTATCTATTGTTATAATTGAGTGCAAGTAAACAAAACATTTGGATCCTGCAAACCATTCTAATATTATTAATTTGTGGCCATAAATAGAAATCCCAGTTTTCTATTTTAATTTTGGTAAATTATTTTCCTAGCCAATATATTTCAAGTAAATCTTTCATGTTATGGCTGTAGCTTCCTCTGTTTTTCCAGCTAGAGCTTTATTACAATTATTTTTAACACTCTTTTTTTCCATATATTTTATATTTTTGTGTATTTTTTATTATTTTCTTGTTCCTTGATATACTGATAATAAAAAGGAAAAATTTTAACAATTTAAAAATAATAGTGTTACAATTTCACATAAAAAACCTCCCTTACAAGTTATTGTTGCTAACTGAATGAGCATACTTAAGAATCATATGTGCAGCTTTATGATGTTTGTATTCAATCTCTTCATTCAGTTTGGGAGGGTGAGTTACAGTTTGCTACTACTGTGTAAAATTAAATTTTGTATTAGTTTCATAGTTTTTTGTTCATTTAAAATTAGCATGCTTCTAGTAGCTTTTTTTTTCTTTTTATGTAATGTTTTCATTCCACAAATCATTCTGCAAATTTGTATTAAGTAAGACAGCTAATGTTTAAATTTAACAGGTGTGTACTTTGTGCAATTTGTATGATCATTTCTTAATAGGTCTACTCATTGTCAGTTATATTTTCATTATTTGTTATACTTCATGGTAGTTACATTTTATTTTAGTAAACTAGAAAACCCAAAGACAGCTTTACTATCTTAAAGATCTTAGAGAAATCTATAAATAAGGCTATGAATATTTATGTAAAAACTCTTCGTAATGATATTTGTTACTCTGATGGCTATATAAATTTAAATCATGATAAATTATTGATGACATATATGCAGCCATTATTTATAAAATATTTTGTTAGAAATTGTGTTTCACATTGTAAATACTGCAAAACATAATCAGGTCTCTTTTTTAATTTATATGCTTGAAAAATCTCTTTTATAAGGTTTGGTTATTTCAGATTTGTTAAAAAAATAAAACATCTGTTTCATATATCAGGCAGTCATAATTAGTCATGCACATTGCAACTGTACAATGCAGATATTCTGCTTAGTTAAAAGTCAACCTGTCATCATATTCAGGAATATGTCTGACTTGTATTTTTGTAAGTTAACTTCACAGATCAGTGTGAGATAATTATAAATATTTTGGTTCAAAACTTTTGAATAACTATGTCATACCTATTTATAGATTATAAACCAATACCAGTCCTCCGTGGCTGGATCGCTAAAGACGCACTTCAAAAAGTGCAGTGCCAACTGGAAGATCATGGGTTCAATCCTGGGACTGAAAAAAAAAAAAAAAGCAACAACTCATAAGATCTCTGGGAGTCATGACCTAGAGTGTCAGGAGTTTAAAGGGCCGAAACACTTGTCTGAGGGGGGGGTACTTCCTCTGATGATCTGAAGGAGTTGTGTTGTTGTTCTGCTCTCTACGGTAGAGAGTTTCCTGCATACAGATTATATGGAGTTTGGAGAGTAAAAAAAAACAAATAAAAAATTCATAATCTATATAGAACACCATTAATTACATCCACCATAAAATGTAGCAAATTCTAATAGCTGGAGCATATAGATAAATTGAAATAGAGCCCTCAGACCAAACTTGTCTAATCATAAGAGATGCAGTGGAACAGACCAAGACAAAGGAGAGACAGCATGGAGAAGACTTATCATTAGAGTAAACAGCTGGAAAGAGAAAGTCAGGGACAGAATGGAGACAGACTGTTTTTGCAGCAATGGGTCTTAAAGGCTTCGAGGCTAAAAAGAATGTAGAATATAGTACGTCATCCGGATAGATTATTCACAGAATGTGGCTTTATTCACTTTTGTAACATTTGGTCTTCTGAAATTAATTTATTAGTATATCATTGGCTTCAGAAATTTATTGTATTAAAAATAATTATAACTGGTTATATAAATAGTTCTATTTATGATTAATGAATGGTTTATTTACACAGGTTCTTAAAAGTTTGTTGAAGCAAATGTACTTTTTATGCTTGTACAACCAGTACTATGTTTCAGATTGTTTTTTTTTAAAAAGCATAGTAATCATTAGTTGATCATTGTTCATCATCATCATCATGTGCTGTCTTTGGTACAGAGGTTGGTAGTAATGAATCTCCAATT
Organism: Achatina immaculata; assembly: GCA_009760885.1. NCBI lineage: Eukaryota > Metazoa > Mollusca > Gastropoda > Stylommatophora > Achatinidae > Lissachatina > Lissachatina immaculata. The sequence goes on from CM019706.1 coordinate 32,650,939, forward strand.
TCCTTACTCCTTGCCAAGCTGCATCCTTTCCACTCTCATATGTTATGTTCTTATCTACATCTCTATCTACCTCTCACTCTTTTTTCTTCCAAGTTATCTTAAACTGCTCTTACAGACACTGAATACAATTAATTGTTTTCTGAATAGTCCTGAAAATTTTTAGTCATTTATAATGTACGTAGTTACTTCTGCCTTTCAAATGCCTTTGAATGTAAATGCTACAGAAGAGTTCTCCAAATATTGTGGACACAAAAAAGAACAAATATATTTATACTACAAGAGCTTAATATTGAGGAAGGCTGGCTAGTAAAGAGGATTAAAGAGAGAAAACTTAAATATTTTGGACGCATTAAACGTCATGATAATTTAGAGAAGACCGTATTGGAAGGATACATAATGGGAAAAAGAAAAAGAGGAAGACCAAAACGAAGATGGGTGCAAGACATCGTTGACAATCTGCAAATGGACGCAGCAGCTGCAGGCCATCTTGTTCACAACCGAGAGGCCTACAGGAGTGCTGTTTGGGAGGCAAAGTTCCGCAAGGGACATGCAAATGAATGAATGAATGAGTTACTTCTGTACTGAGTGAATGTTTAAGAGTGAAACATAAATGTTATATTTTATTTTATGTCTCTCAGCTTCAGTGTTAATTATGTTTGTTACATGAACAGCATATTTGTAGAATGTCTGGAATGAGTGAAAGATGTATGATAAAGGGCAGAATGTCAGACGGGCCTGCGTGCCCAATTCTTAACCCTTTTGATATAAAGATCAATCAATCAATCTTTCCTTCTAGAATTGTCTTCAACTTGTTATTATGTATTTCGATGTGGCCAAAGTATTTTTTTTTCTTGATCTTTATTTTCTTGAAAAGTCTGTGTTGCACTTGTAATTGTTCTAATGCTTGTGCATTTGTTGTTTTCATTCTCCATGATACCAACTTCCTGTGCAACCATATTTCTGCTACATATGTCCTTCTCTCTGACTTTTTTACTTCCAAGTTTCTGTTCCTATAGCAGAACCGAATTTACATCTTTCCTGTGCCATCAAACATCACATAGGGTTCTCATGGTAGTTCGTCAAGTTTTTTCTCTTTTCAGCAAGCTTTTCATCAAAGGATTTTATGCCTACTAATTTGGCTTCTCTTAACAGTGTCCTCTTTAGAGTTTCACGTGGTCGACCTCTCTTTTTCTTCGCCTGTTGTGTTCCACTTGACAGCTTGTTTTGAGATTCTCTGATTGTTTCTTCTCATCACATGGCCAACATATGTCCATCTTTTTCTGATCACCCATGAGACAGGTTGTTGTTTGCTTATTGGCCTTACCTCTGCATTGTTCTTGAATTTGTTTCACTTTATACTGAGTATTTTCCTTATGCATTTGTTTTCAGAAGAGTCTAATTTGTTTTCTATTTCTTTAGTTGTTTTCCAGCTTTTGCATGCATAAATGAGGGTGGATATTACATTTGAATTGAAGAATCTTAACTTTGTTTTTGTGCTTATAACTTTTGATCGTCATATTTTTTTCAAGATTTTTGAAGATCAATGCTGGTTTAACAATTTTAATTCTAACTTCCTTTCTGGTGTCACCATCTTGGTCTATGTAGCTGCCAAGGTATGCACATTGATTTACTTTTTCAACAGGTGTTCCTTCTATGTATATTCTTCCTTCTTGATTAATGGGAATTTTCATTATTTTTTTTTCCTTGTTAATTTCAAGCCCTATTTTAATAGCCAGTGAAGACAGAGTATCTGTTTTTTTTCCTTGTTAATTTTAAGTTCTATTTTACTAGCCAGTGAAGACAGAGTATCTGTTTTTTCTTGCATTGAATTCATATTGTCACTGAAATTCCTCTGTGTAGCCACGTTGGTGATGATGTGTGGAACCCCAATTTTTTCGATGCACCTTCTGGCTGGGTACCTCTGACTTCAGCAATTTTCTTTGCTAGGGCAGACTGTGGTCTTGCTTGAACTGCTGTGAAGACAATGGTGTAGGCTGGCCTGGCCAAAACTTTGTTTTCCAGCCTCTGTTGGCTGTACTTAGCCTCTTCCCATCAGATCCAGCATGCAACGCTGGCTGGCCAGTTGGCTTTGAGACATTTCCACAGAGACACTCTGACTTTGGGATGAGGAATCCAATGAGTGCCTAAATTATATCAATTCCCCGCCACCTATAGTCTGCTGGCTCTGTTTTGTTTGCATTGTTCTATTAGCTATTGTTGTAAGGACCCATAGGGTTGTCACATCCTGGATTCATTGGTTTCACACCAGATTTTCCTCATCCCCACCAGCAATCCCCATGTCCCCACCCATCCACCAACCTAACATTACATTTTACAAAAATAACATTTACAATTAGTGTTGATTGCCACAGGTTTCTTGGCTACAAAAGTAGGTCAGAGTTTTTAAGCAAACAGATCTATGTTCCTGTCTCATAAAGACTATGCTAGGATAAGTGTGTTCTTAACACAGTTGTTCCCAGAGGAATTGTCACTGATAAGAGATGTCATCAGCAGAACCAAGGCCTTCTAGTTGAGTCCCATATACCCAATCAATGCCTGTTTTACCTGTGGAGCATTTTTTTCATTATAAAGTCTATGGCAATTCCAAAATGCAAGGGAGATAATATACATCCTTGTTTCGTGCCTGTTTCAATCTGGAACCATTCGCTTATTTCTTCTTCTGTGTTGACTGCACAAACATCCATTGTAGAGATCTTTAATGATGTTGACAATTTTATATGGTATTCCATATATTCTTAAAATTCTCCACAATGAATCTCTGTGTATGCTATCAAATGCCTTTTTAAAATCTATGAAGTTCAGGATTAATGGTTTTTGCTTTTCAAGTATTATTCTTAGAGTAAAGATCTGATCGAGACGGCTTCTCCATTTTCAAAATCCTGCTTGTTCTTCCCACGTTTCAGTATCCACACAACTTTGATTCTGTTCAGAATAACTTTGCAAAATATTTTTGACACAACTGATAATAAAGTTATTCCTCTCCAATTATTGCAATCACTGTCTTTCTTTGGTATTTTAACAATGATTCCTTTTTTTCCATTTAGAAGGGACCTTTTCTTCTTTCCAAATTTTATTAAACATTCTTTGTAGTTGGCTCACATTGCCACTGTTAGTAGCTTTTAACATTTTGGCTGTTATTTCATCTTGACCTGCAGCTTTGTTATTACCCATATGATTCACTATTATTTTAATTTCGTTCAGTATTAATTTATCCAGATTGACATTTAGTTATGGGGTTGGTATGTAGGTTTCAAGATCTATCAATTCTTTTGGGTGTGGTCGATTAATTATTTCTTGAAAGTGCTCAGCCCATCTTTGCTTTTGATCTTTACATGATGTTGCCAGTTGCCAGTTTGGCTAAAGATTGGTTTTTCTTTGGGCGTAATAGTATCTGTTAGCCTCTTTTGTATGTTATATAGTTTTGCTGTCTCCTATCTTTGTTGCTTTCTCCGTTTCTTTCGCTATATTGTCTATAGATTCTCTCGTATCTCTGAACTTTTTACTTTTACTTTGTTTTATAATTCTTTACATGTTTTTTTCTGCCAAATCTTTTCCAAGATCTGCCTTTACATTCAGCATGGCTAGTTTGGCTGCTCATCTTTCATGTATGTATTTCCTTGTGTTTTCTGAAATCCATGGTTGTCTCTTCTTTTTTTTTTTGCTGTTCAGCACTTGTTTTTGGTGCTGTGATTATGGCAGTGCTATAAGAGTTCCATAATTCATTTTTATCTATATCTTTACCTCAGTGAGTGCTGCAAAATGATTGGTAAGTTCCATATTGAAATTTCTGTTAGTATTCTCTTCCTTTAGGCTATGACTGTTTATCAGTCTTGGTAATGATTTTTTTGTGTTGGCTTTTCAATTTTAGTCATATTCTTCATGTTGGTATCCATGATGTGCCACCCTTGACTTGGTTAGCCTTATTGTGAGTTTCCATAACAGTTATATTTTTCCTCATCTAAAGTTACCCCTAGGTGGTCTCAGAGTATGGTTGTTAGCCTTAGCCCAACTCCCAGTTCAGAAAATATGATGGATCCACTGAAATCCTGCTTAATTTAGCATGTTGGCAAGAGCATTAAAATATGTCCACTATCTTGCATGTCAGTGCAGTAAGAACATAAAATGGACAACTGGTCAGTGGAGAAAGAGAAAAAATTGAAAGATGGAGGGAATACTTTAACACCCTACTAAACAGAACACAAGCAGCACAAACAATAGACATACCTGAAGCAAAAACGGAACTAAACATCAATACAGGACCAATAACAATAAATGAAGTAAAGGAGGCAATAAAGAAGTTAAAATCAGACAGGGCACCAGGTGAAGATGAAGTGACTGCGGAGATGTTGAAAGCAGAAGAAACAGAAACACCAAAACAACTTTGCCGGATATTACAAGAAATTTGGGATCTAGAAAAAGCTCCAGAGGAGTGGAAAACTGGCCTTATAGTAAAACTACCAAAGAAGGGTGACCTCAGAGATTGCGGGAACTGGAGAGGCATTACCCTACTGCCACTCACCAGTAAAGTATTTTGTAGAATAATCATCAACAGAATTATACCAACACTTGAGGAAAAACTTCGGAAAGAGCAGGCAGGATTTAGGAAAGGAAGATCATGCATAGACCACATATTTGTACTTAGACAAATATTAGAACAGGCAAATGAGTGGCATAGCACAACATATGCATTATTCATAGATTTTGAGAAAGCCTTTGACAGTGTCAACAGAGATGCACTGTGGAAAATCCTAAGATGGCATAGCCTCTCCCATAAAATAGTTAATGTAATCAAAGCCCTATATGAGGGTTTTCAGTGGAAAGTTATCTGTGGAGAACATACCTCCAGCAGCTTTAGGGTACAAACAGGAGTGAAACAGGGATGTGTACTATCACCAACATTATTTATCTTGGCAGTAGATTGGTTAATGAAGGAGGCAACATCAGACAAACACAGAGGATTACAATGGACCCTTGACACAGTGCTGGAGGACCTTGACTTTGCGGACGACATTTATCTATTATCAAGCAGTCACAAAGATATGCAAGATAAAATAAACAAGCTAACTCAGAATGCAAACAACATAGGACTAAAGATCAACGAAGGAAAGACAAAGTTAATGAAGCAAAATGTGAACAACAGAAATGTACTCAGAGTACAAAAGGAATGTTAATCAATCAATCAATTGGAGAGGAAGAACAGGATCTTGGTCAGCTATGGTTTGTTAACCCTGATGCATGCCAGCTATGGTTTGCTAAACCTGATGCATGCCAGCTATAGTTTGCTAACCCTGATGCATGCCAGCTATGGTTCACTAACCTTGATGCATGCCAGCTATGGTTCACTAACCCTGATGCATGCCAGCTATGGTTTGCTAACCTTGATGCATGCCAGCTATGGTTCGCTAATCCTGATGCATGCCATCTATGGTTCGCTAACCCTGATGCATGCCAGCTGTGGTTCGCTAATCCTGATGCATACCAGCTATGGTTTGCTAACCCTGATGCATGCCATATATGGTTTGCTAACCCTGATGCATGCCAGCTGTGGTTCACTAATCCTGATGCATACCAGCTATGGTTCACTGATTGCCAAAACAGACAGCATCTTGATGATTCTCTTCCTTTGTTTTTATTAGCATGAAAATTGCTTCCCTTTTTGCACCGTTTTACCTGAAGCCAAACTGTTCTTTACTGACTTCATTATCAGTTTTTTTTTTTGCTCTTTCAAAGGTGAGGAGAATTTTAGTCTCTTGATTCATCAAGGCTATAGTTCTAAAATCTTAGCAATCTGTGACTTTTGCTTACTTGGGTAGTTCCACAAACTCATTGTTTCATTTCTTGAGGTATATATCCCCAGTTTGTATATGTTACTGCTTATTTCTGTTATCTTGTCAACTTTGAATTCTTTCTGCACCTATATCATTTCTATGATAATGCCATCTGGTCCTGCTGCTTTTTCCTCTTTCATCGTAAGTGTGGCTCTTTCAATCTCACCTATCATTACTAGTGGGCTATTGATGTTTCTTAGGCCTGTGTTATCTTCAAGTAGATATTGTATATATTCTTCACATCTTTTTGCTAATTCATCTTCTTTTATTATCTGACCTCTTATGTTTTTGAAACTCTGCCTCTCTGTTTGTCAGATATTTTCTTTTGGTAATAAGTGCTATTACATTATGCACCTCTCATATTGTGCATGTTATTAATTTCTTCTGTGGCATTACATTTCTCTTCTAGCCATTTTTCTTTGGCTTGCCTTCACATATAACATACTTCTTTGTTAATGTCTTCATGGTGAATTTTTAGTTTCCTTTATTTCTTTCATGGAGGTTATTATATCTTCTGTCACCCAACTGTGCTTCATTTTGCTGTTCCTTCTCAGCAAGTTGTTTTCATTTGATCAATATTTTGATTGTTAAATATATTCCTAGCCAATGATTTTTTTCTGTAATGAGTCTTCACACTTTCTGCACTTTCAAGTGTCAAAGCATCTATACTACCCGTCATTAAAAATGCATCACTTTTTTAATTAAAAAAAATTTGTTTGAGCTATAAGTCATTGTACTAGATTTAAAATGCATAAAAGCACTGATTTCACATTTCTCTCCTATTTACTGACATAGATTTGCTGTATTCTTAAACATGACACAATTCAGAAGCGGCTCATAAGCAGTGTAAGAAAAAAAATTCACGCTCACTGTCATAAAGTCACAGCCATCATTATAACCATGTATGACCCCCCTGAGGTGTCAATACAGACTTGATATCAGTCTCATGCTGTTGCAGAGTGTTTGAAAAAATGTTTGAGATATGGTGTTTCATTCTGCAATAAGTGCTAGCTCCAGTTCATTCACACTGTTGATGTCATACAGCTCCTTCTGCTCAGTTCATCCCACACATGTTGAGTTGGGTTCATGTCAGGAGAATTTACAGGCCAATCCAGAGCAAGAAAGAGTTGTTGAGCTAAGAAATTCCTGATAACATTAGCTGTGTGAGGTCTAGCATTATCATGCTGAAAGATTATCAAATATAGATGATTTTGAAAGAAAGGCAGTACAATATGTTACAGTACCTGATTAATGTAGACATGAGTGGTAACATCAGCTCTGAAAATGTGGAGTGGAGCATGGTGGTCATGGGAAGAATCTACCCCACATGTGTATGATTCCTCCTCCATACTTGTCATGCTGGATTAGACACACATCAGCATATACTCCAGGATGATGCCACATACAATTTCTCCTATCAGAAATGGAGATACTAAAGTGGCTTTCATTTGAGAACATTGTCTATCTCCATTCTGCCACTGGACAATGTAAATTTTGTTTAGCCCAGGCCATTCCTATAATTACTAGATGTCACCGTTCTGCTGGCCTGGTGACATCTAGTAATTATAGGGCCAATGTTTGGATGTCTGTTTCGCAAGCCAGTGGCATGAAGTCTCCATCACACAGTGTTTGTGCTAACAAGTCCTTGAGTGCCAGGTGTACATGCTGCTGTCTGAGTTGCTGTTTGGAAATGGTTGCACAGATGTGTCAACAGCATTTGATGATCTTGAGCTTGTGTTGTTACATAAGGTAGACCAGGCCTGGAATGGCCATTCATGGTAGTAATTGCCAGAAATCACTGGTTTAGCCCTCATTATAGTTGAATGGTCACAGTGAAAGTGTCTGGCAACATTTATGGTCATCAGTCATCATTCCACTGCTAAAAATACAGACAGCTTGGCATTGCTCTTGTGACAACAATCTGGGCATGACAATCTGGGCATGACAAAAATATTAACAGACTTCCTTTCCATGGAAACACATGATGGCTTGCTTAAACTTGTCTAACGTGTGTGCCAAATTTCAAGGTCATGCCACTTTTAATAGATAAAAGGGATGGCGACTGCAGTAAAACTGGTTAATATAAATATACAACATCCGATATTTCGGCGTGAGCCTTATTCGAGGATACATGCAAAAACAAAATACAAACATATATAACTTATCTGAAGCGTCTTGCTCTCAGCAAAGCTTAAATGTGTGTGGAAGAAGGACGAGAAAAAAAAAAAAAAAAAACGTTGCCTACAGACAAAAGATTCCCGATATAGCCAATCATAGCGAAGAAGCGGAGAGAGAGGAAGGCAATAGAAACATGATAGCCGCTAGAGGTGTCGGGGGGGGTGGGGGGGGGGGGGGGGAAGGGGAGAGAAAAGAGGACGCGAGAGATAATGAATGAAGAACTTAAACACCTACAGGGAGGAAATGTAAAACTGGTGAATGGGACAAGACCAATATGTTGGCAGAGAAGGAAATAGGATGGTGGTAGGGAGGGGTAACATAGAGAAAGAAATTAGAGTATAAAAAGGGCCAGTGGAAAAAGAAAGAAGTTACAGAAAGCTGAAGACATTGTTAATTCCAGCTGGGTGGAGACAGCCAGTCTGGAAAATAAGGCGCTGTTCTAAGACCCTCCGAGATCGTACATCGCACTAACCGAAATGTCCTGTTTGCCCCTGTGGTTACCAAGGCAAAAATGTTGGTAACCACAGGGGCAAACAGGACATTTCGGTTAGTGCGATCCGCTCTTGTTCCGCAGATGTACGATCTCGGAGGGTCTTAGAACAGCGCCTTATTTTCCAGACTGGCTGTCTCCACCCAGCTGGAATTAACAATGTCTTCAGCTTTCTGTAACTTCTTTCTTTTTCCACTGGCCCTTTTTATACTCTAATTTCTTTCTCTATGTTACCCCTCCCTACCACCATCCTATTTCCTTCTCTGCCAACATATTGGTCTTGTTCCATTCACCAGTTTTACATTTCCTCCCTGTAGGTGTTTAAGTTCTTCATTCATTATCTCTCGCGTCCTCTTTTCTCTCCCCTTCCCCCCCCCCCCCCACCCGACACCTCTAGCGGCTATCATGTTTCTATTGCCTTCCTCTCTCTCCGCTTCTTCGCTATGATTGGCTATATCGGGAATCTTTTGTCTGTAGGCAACGTTTTTTTGTTTTTTTTTTTCTCGTCCTTCTTCCACACACATTTAAGCTTTGCTGAGAGCAAGACGCTTCAGATAAGTTATATATGTTTGTATTTTGTTTTTGCATGTATCCTCGAATAAGGCTCACGCCGAAATATCGGATGTTGTATGTTTTTCATTTATACATTCTCATACTTTATATTCGTTTTTTTCTCACCTTGCCCACTTCCTCCGCCACTTTTAATAAACCCATAAATGAAAAAAAAGTTGATTTGCACATGCTGCACATCAAGTTTAAAATAAATGTCAGGAAAATGTCATTACATTAACTGCAACACTTGCATGCTTTCAGGGCTTGAAAATTGCCCATGTACATAAACATTTCATGCTTCACAATAATTCAGTAACATGGTGCTTAGTTATAATAGTTCAATAATGTGGAGGCTAATATATAATTATAACCATCATCTCCACCCACCTTGCCATCTTAGTTTGGGGAGATAAACATTTCAGTTTTTTTGTATTTCTGGCATTATAAAAATGGTGGGCCCTGTGGGTCATGACTACTAGGAATCTGGAGGCTGTTAGTCATCTTTTAATTTCTATCACTGTGCTTAGCTGTATGATTCATCCACGGTTAATATTGCACACACAATATAAGCACAAAATGGAAACCAAAAAAAAAAGCAAAACAAAATGGATGTAATTTTGGAGAAAGATGAAACAAAAATTCTAGATTACCAAAAAATTAAATGAAGAAATGAACAACTAGTTAAAAATCACAAGGGAGGAAAATCACAATTCTTTAGATCGATCATGGGAAGATTGAAGTTAGAGAAGTTGGTAATCAATGTCGAAGGAAGAAGAAAGATAAGGAAATTGAAAAAAAATATCTTAATGAGCTGATCAAATGGTACAAAGAAAGAAGGATAAGCAGTCTGACTGGGCTGCTTCAGATGGCAAGCATGATCACCAAAAACTAGCATCACAATACATAATGAATGACTGAATGAAGTCATATTTTAATGCACATTACAGTAATGTTGTGTATATATTAAAATTAAAACAGAAATATCGCTTACTTCAGAAGCTTGACTGTATTAGTTGAAAAAAGAATCGTATGAATCTGTACTTCAGTGACAGTTTTTTTTTTATATTCATTGTTAGCAGGGATTCCTCATGTCCAATTAGATGAGTATAGAATAAGATCTACCACCATGTAAGAAATATCATTTGAAAAAAGTGAATTTTGTGCCCTAATATTTTACATAAAATATTCAGAAAATAATAAATATCTGATTTAAAGTGCATGAACTAATTTTCATAGTCAATTCACACTCTAACAACTATAAGGTTTTTATTGCCCCCTGGTCTCTTTCCTCCACACACCCTCCCACCTCCACCCCCCATGATTGTTTCCCCTTTCACTGCTGCTGACATCTGATTGGTTTAAGTTTTTTTTTCCTTTGTGGTCTCGCAACCTCATCTTTAGGGTGCATTGTTGTATCCTGTACCAGGAGAGATGCCACAAACCTAAGTCTTTTATTTTTTTTCTTTTTATTTATGTGTTGTGTTGTTTTTGTATGTAATCCTTGAAAAAGTCTGATGCCAAAATATTGGATGTTGTATATTTTTCTTTTCCCCCGTGTGGTACCCGGGATCTGCAAAGAATAGGACCACTGTACCCTACCATGCTTGATCGTAAAAGGCGACTAAGGAAGGTTCAGCATAGGGCCAGCAACCCTATCTGGTAAAAAAACTATCAGACTGCTACAGAAACGGAAGCAAGGGAAAAAGCAAATGCAGGTGGAAGGAGAAATGCGTATCAGGAAACTGAGCCCATGAAGTTTGTGGATGAAAGCCAGCCACTGGAAGTCCCCAGCCTGACTGCAGACCTCCTGGAACCTAAACATAAGATGCAAATAGGCAGCTGGAATGTAAGAACACTAAACCAGACTGGAAAACTAGCACAAACCATCAAGGAAATGCACAGATACAAACTAGACATACTAGGAATACAAGAAGCAAGATGGACAGGACAAGGCAGAAGGAAATTAACAACACAGCACACAGAAGATACAATAATATGGTCAGGTAAAGAAGATCTTCATGAAGGAGGAGTAGCATTGATTATAACAAAAGAAGCATCAAGAGCATTGCTGAAATGGACCCCAATAAATGAGAGATTATTATATGCACGGTTCAACTCAAGATTCACGAAGCTGTCTGTTATAGTTTGTTATGCACCAACAGAAGCAGCTGAAGAGGAATTAAAAGAAGATTTTTACAACAGCCTCCAAGCAACAGTAGAAACAATACCCAAGCATGATATGCTACTCATCTTGGGCGACTTCAATGCAAAAGTAGGTGAAGGAAGTGAAGATAGAAGAAGAATCATGGGAAGAGAAGGAATTGGAGAAATAAATGAAAATGGAGAAAGACTGCAGTTTCTGTGAAGAAAACATGATGACCATCGGAGGGACAATTTTCCAACACAAAAACATCCATAAGGTGACTTGGAGGTCACCAGATAAAACCATAGAAAACCAAATCGATCACATACTAATAAACAACAAGTAGAAACGGTCACTACAAGATGTACGAGCAAGGAAAGGAGCAGATGTAGGAAGTGATCACAACCTTCTGGTAGCAAAAATAAAACTAAAATTAAGGAAAGCCAAAATCGGAGAACACAGAAAGATACATTTTGATACAAGCAAACTGATAGACCAGCAAACAAGAAATGAATTCTCAGTAGTACTTAAGAACCACTTCAGTATCCTACAAGACAAAGCAGAAATGTCCATATTAGAGTTCAATAAAACACTACAGGAAACAGCAAAAGAGGTGCTGGGATATCGGAAATGGAGAAAAGAGGAATGGATAAGCGAGACCACATGGGAAAAGATAGAGCAAAGAAAAGAAATCAAGAAAAAATTACTGAACACCAAATCACAACGGCTTAAAGAACGAGTTTTAAGTAATTATGCACAAAAAGACAAAGAAGTGAAGGAATCATGCCGTCAAGATAAACGTCAATATTATGACAATTTAGCAGAAACAGCAGAGAAAGCAGCATATACAAATGACATGAAAACCACATATAAAATCACAAAGCAGATAACAGGTAACTTCAACACAAGATGTGAAAGTGCAGTAAGAACACAAAATGGACAACTGGTCAGTGGAGAAAGAGAAAAAATTGAAAGATGGAGGGAACACTTTAACACCCTACTAAACAGAACACAAGCAGCACAAACAATAGATATACCTGAAGCAAAAACGGAACTAAACATCAATACAGGACCAATAACAATAAATGAAGTAAAAGAGGCGATAAAGAAGCTAAAATCAGACAGGGCACCAGGTGAAGATGAAGTGACTGCGGAGATGTTGAAAGCAGAAGAAACAGAAACACCAAAACAACTTTGCCGGATATTACAACAAATTTGGGATTTAGAAAAAGCCCCAGAGGAGTGGAAAACTGGTCTTATAGTAAAACTACCAAAGAAGGGTGACCTCAGAGATTGCGGGAACTGGAGAGGCATTACCCTACTGCCTCTCACCAGTAAAGTATTTTGCAGAATAATCATCAACAGAATTGTACCAACACTTGAGGAAAAACTTCGGAAAGAGCAGGCAGGATTTAGGAAAGGAAGATCATGCAGACCACATATTTGTACTTAGACAAATATTAGAACAGGCAAATGAGTGGCATAGCACAACATATGCATTATTCATAGATTTTGAGAAAGCCTTTGACAGTGTCAACAGAGATGCACTGTGGAAAATCCTAAGATGGCATGGCCTCCCCCATAAAATAGTTAATGTAATCAAAGCCCTATACGAGGGTTTTCAGTGCAAAGTTATCTGTGGAGAACATACCTCCAGCAGCTTTAGGGTACAAACAGGAGTGAAACAGGGATGTGTACTATCACCAACATTATTTATCTTGGCAGTAGACTGGTTAATGAAGGAGGCAACATCAGACAAACGCAGAGGATTACAATGGACCCTTGACACAGTGCTGGAGGACCTTGACTTTGCGGACGACATTTGTCTATTATCAAAGCAGTCACAAAGATATGCAAGATAAAATAAACAAGCTAACTCAGAATGCAAACAACATAGGACTAAAGATCAACGTAGGAAAGACAAAGTTAATGAAGCAAAATGTGAACAACAGAAATGTACTCAGAGTAGATAACAAGTTAGTGGAGGAGGTCAACGAATTTGTATACCTTGGCAGCAGAGTAGTAGAAAATGGAGACAGCACAGAGGACATCAACAGCAGACTTACTAGAGCAAACCAGGCTTTTGCAATGCTGCAGAATGTATGGAAATCAAAAAAACTAAGCATAAATATGAAAATCAGGATATTTAAGAGTAATGTTCTAAGTGTACTACTCTATGGAAGCGAATGCTGGAAAATCACCAAAACCATAGAAAACAAGTTGAATTCTTTCCAGACTAAATGTTTACGAAGAATTAGAAAAATATTTTGGCCAAACACTATAAGAAATAACATCTTATTAGCAGAAATGCAGATGAAACCACTGACAACAATTATTGAGGAAAGACGCTGGCAATGGTTGGGACATGTGCTCCGAATGACTGACAACTCACTACCAAAAATAGCACTAAGATGGACACCACAGGGGAGCAGAAGTAAGGGTAGACCAAAAGAGACATGGAGAAGAACAACAGAAAGGATGTTGAGCAATAGAGGGCTCACCTGGGCAAGAGCAGAAAAAAAGGTGAAGGACAGGCATTTGTGGAAAACCCTTGCGGAAGCCCCATGTGCCTGGGCACTTAAGGTTCAGAGAGAGAGAGAGATATTTTTCTTTTATACATTCTCATCTTACTTTCATACTTTCTACCATTTGTGTTTTGTTCCTCACTTTCCTCTCTCCTTATGCTGCTTTGTAAAACTTAACCATACATCTCTGCCTACCATTATTACTAGAACCAGTTTTAATGCAGTCATTATCTCTTTTATCTGTCAACTATTAAGCCAGATATAACCAAACTTGTAAATGAATTGCAACACCAGCTTTTTCCTTAATTAATTAATAAGTAATGTAATGCCAAGGTTCTCTGTTCAGTAGATGACCTCATAGAAACATCCATAGATGGTGTTCTGAGACTGCAGTTCAAAGAACAGTTCCTTCCAAATTTATGGGCTCACAAGCAGATTTTCCAGAATTACTGAAGTAGACTATGAAAGTATTAATCCTAATGACATACTTTGATTTGTTTTCATCTCTCTTAAAAATAAATATAGGGATCATGTGAAAAATGTAGAGTCAGAATTCAGTATACAAGTTTCAGTTATGAAGCGCTAAATGTGAGATACAGCACCTGAACTCTCATTAATTAATTCAATAAATAAATCAAGTGTCGTCCCTCGTAACGTAGGCAATCATTTCCCTGTCTTTAGACTTGATTATGAGATCCGTTGGTGATTTTCTTCCTAGCCACACTGATAGCCCATCCAATAACTTCTCTCCCTGTCTTCCTCTGTCTCTTCATCCTTCAATTTTTCCAGTTGCCACAGTGTGGTCCAATTTTCCTCTTCTCAGAAAATGTCCTACAAATCTCACTTGTCTGCCTCTGATCTTTGCTGTAATTTGCTTTTTAACTCCAGCCTCTCTCAAGACTTCTTCGTTGGTTTTCTTAGCTGTCCATTCTATGGTACTTTCAACATCCTTCTTATGAACCACATTTCCATGACCTCCATTTCTTGCTGTACTCTCTTATTCATGGACCATGCTTCACATCCATAAAACAAAATTGACTCAATGTAAAAAAAAAAGCAACAACTCACAAGATCTCTGGGAGTCATGACCCAGAGGGGCCCACCCCCCTTAGAGTGTCAGGAGTTTAAAGGGCCGAAACACTCGTCTGAGGGGGGTACTTCCTCTGATGATCTGAAGGAGTTGTGTTGTTGTTCTGCGCTCTACGGTAGAGAGTTTCCTGCATATTTAATTACACAGAATGTTGTTTCCATTGATATAGATCTGTTGCACAAGATGTTTCTCATTTTCTGGAATGCTGACTTCTCCTGAGCACATCTGCTTTTTATTTAATTGTGACATTTTCCATCAGCTGTTATAATCATTTCTAAGTACTTGAATCTATCAACTTGTTCCAGATTTGTGCCATCGATGTTAATGCTACATTTTGGTGGTATTCTTTTCTTCCAGATGACCATCACTTCAGTCTTCTTTTTGTTTAGGCTGAGACCTTTACTTTTGCTTTCACAAACCACGATGTCCAGAAGAGCCTGTAGCTCTCCTTCACTTTTAGCAATCAGAACTGTGTTGTCTGCATATCTTAAGTTGTTAATTGATATTCCTGGCACACTCTCTATATTTCTCATTATGTTTTCACTATACAAGGAGAAGAGGTCAGGAGATTAATTAATTAATGAGTAATATTAGGCAAGTTAGGTGTTTAGTGTTATTATTATTATTTTATAAAATTTGAATGGAACCATGGCAGTGAAATTGTGCACATTTGTTTATTTTTTCCTTGTCTCCAAAGCTGAGGACCTTACTGAGCAATTTTAAATAAATAGTTGATGCAGGTTAGGGTTTTAAATCTTAAATTAAGTCTTGTGGGTCAGTAACAAACAAAGATATTTAAAGGGGGTGTGCGATAAAGAAAAAAGTAAAGAACTGCTGCTACATAAGAAATAGAAAAGGAAAAAAAAGGAAGGCACTTATCTTTGTGACTTTTATTAAGCTGTGCCCAAGAATGTATCACTGCTGTTTCAATTTCATGGCTAACAACAAAGCTGCAGGTGAAGATGAAATAACAGCCGAGATGCTAAAAGCTATCAATAGTGACAACATGAGACAACTACAGAGAATGTTTAACAAGATTTGGAAAGAAGAAAAGGTCCCTTCTAATTGGAAGAAGGGAATCATTGTTAAAATACCAAAAAAGGGCAACCTTAGTGACTGTAACAACTGGAGAGGAGTAACCTTAATATCAGTTGTGTCAAAAGTATTTTGCAATGTCATTTTGAATAGACTCAAAGATATAGTGGATACTGCAATGAGAGAAGAACAAGCAGGATTTCGAAAAGGGAGAAGCTGTCTCGACCAGATCTTTACTCTCAGAATAATACTTGAAGAACATATTGAAAAGCAGAAACCATTAATACTGAATTTCATAGATTTTAAGAAGGCATTTGATAGCATACACAGAGATTCATTATGGAGAATTTTATGTCTATATGGAATACCATCTAAAATTGTCAACATCATTAAGGACTTATACAATGGATATGGTTGTGCAGTCAAGACAGAAGAAGGGATGAGTGAATGGTTCCAGATTGAAACAGGCGTGAAACAAGGATGTATACTGTCTCCTTTACTTTTTGGGATTACAATAGACTTCATAATGACAAAATGCTGCACAGGTAACACAGGTATTGACTGGGTACATGGGACCCAACTAGAAGATCTTGATTTTGCTGATGACATAACTCTTATCAGTAATAATGTGAATTCCATGCAAGAAAAAACAGATAGCCTATCTTCACTGGCTAGCAAAATAGGACTTGAAATTAACAAGGACAAAACAAAAATAATGAAAATTCCCATCAATCAAAATGGAAAAATACACATAGAAGGGACAGATATTGAAGAAATCAATCAATTTGCATACCTTGGCAGCTACATAGACCAGGATGGTGACACTAGAAAGGAAGTTAGGATCAGAATTGCAAAAGCAAGAATCTTGAGAACATATGGAATTCAAAAGTTATAAGCACAAAAACCAAGTTAAGACTATTCAATTAAAATGTAATATCCACCCTCATTTATGCATGCGAAAGCTGGAAAACAACTAAAGAAATAGAAAAGAAATTAGACTCTTTTGAAAACAAATGCCTAAGGAAAATACTCGGCATCAAGTGGAATGAATTCAAGAACAATGCAGAGATAAGACAGATGACTGAACAACAACCAGTCTCACGGGTGATCAGGAAAAGGAGATGGACATATGTTGGCCACTTGATGAGAAGAAATGAGCAGAGAATCCCAAAACAAGCTATCAAGTGGAACACAACAGGCCGAAGAAAAAGGGGCAGACCGCGTGAAACTCTGAAGAGAACATTATTAAGAGAGGCCAAGTTAACAGGCATAAAATCCTTTGTTGAGGTTGAAAGACTCGCCGAAGACAGGAAAAATTGGCGAACTACTTTGCGAGCCCTATGTGACGTCTAACGGCACGGGAAGGATATAAGATATAAGATAAGAAGAATGTATCATCATTTACAGTATCATCATTATAAAATTCAGAAAGTTCTGAAATTAAAATAGATCTGAATTTTTTATAAAGTATTATAATCTGTTATCATCAGTTAACATACATTTTTAAAAAAAAACATTAGTGTAAGTTTAAGTCCTTGTGCTTGCTTAGCTTTATGCACGTTTAATATTATTTGCATCATTTTGACATGAATTATTGCTTCTCTGGCTGTAAGAATGTTAGATGTGTTTGCATAATTTCACTGGCACAATTGGCATAATTTTAAGACAAATCACTTAACCTGTGAATATTTTGCAAGTTATTCTGTGTATGTGTTATTAATTTAAAGGAATCATTTATTTTTCATACCTTCACGGTGTAGACATTCATTTTCTCATCGATTAAAAGTTTAAACTAGGAATGTATGAAATATAAGATTTTGATGTTAAATTGAATACTGATATTCCACTTTTTAGATTCCCAAAAGATATGAATGTATATATGAGTGATGGAAACAGAGGTATTTTGCTAAAAGAATGCATGTCAATGAAATTATTACTGTATGCATCATTGACACAAAATTAAATATTTCTTTCACATATGCATCAGACAGTATTAGACTTAAAGAAAAGAAATTTCATTTGATAGTACTGTCATTTCTGATCCCACAGACACTTATATGAGTAAATTCTATTGCTCAGGAAGTTTGTGTGACTACAAAAATGCAAAAAATGGCAACCATAAAATCATTTTATGTTAGCTGAATTTAGTATTTAGTCACTCTCATTAAATTCATCATATTGATTGTACATTATACCTTCGTGTCTCTGTTTGTAATTTTTTTCTAGTTTGATTAATTATTTGCATAATAAATTAATAGCACTTACATAGCTAGACCAAACAATATACACATAAATGGGCAAGGAAACAGTTAATTATATTGGCCTTTAACTTTTGTATCCTGGCGATATCCAAAAAAGTATTAAGCATTTGGCAATATGAAGCATAAAATTCTTCTATTTCTGTAAAATAACAATAGTAACAGTGTCAGAAATTCTTAGGATCATTCTTGATCAGTTGATCAAATATCATCATCATCATCATTGCCTTTTACTCCCTTGAGAGCATTGGCCACGGATAAATGCTCTCCAGTCATATCTGTTCTTGGAATTATTCTCTGTTTCCTTCCATATATATTCCTTGTCTCTGAGCACTGTCATAATTTCTCTTCTCCAAGTAAGTCTAGGTCTTCCTCGTTTTCTATTTCCTTGAGGATTCCATGTCAGTGCCTGTCTTACTGTGCTGGTGTTGGGTTTTCTCAGAGTGTGGCCAATCCACTTCCATTTCCTAGACATGATTTGTAGATTCTTATCCTGCCTTTTCCCAGTCATCCTTGTTCCAGACCTTGTCTGTAAAATCCTCCTCAAGCAGTAGTTCATGACCAATTATGATAGAAAGTAAATCTCAAAACTAGACCATATATATGGTATCAGTGGCAACAGTTTTTTTTTTTTTACATTTCTAAGCCACACACATATTAACTTTCATATCTGAAATCTAATTGACCACATGTTGTGCATGTAATATTTTGAATAAGGTACCCATGCTTGCTGTTTATTCATACAATATAATCAAATTCTAGTTCAAACATTTATACATCACTATTTCATCAAAAGATTTTAACTTTCCAGCAAGCGCAATAAATTCAGGATAACAAATTTCATCAAGGCTACAGATATCTCAACTATTTATAGCTCGATTTTGCCTTTCTCACTATTGGAATGTTTGACTTTTGATAAGTGTGTTCCAAGCACTTATAATAAATAATTGTTTAATCCCACACCAAGACTAACAATGCAGCCAGCACATGCCATATTTCATCATATGTCAGTATCTAAATTTCACCCAAGAGATTAAGCTTGTCTACCTTGCATTTTGAAAAGTAGTACACTTCTTTATCTCTTGACTCCAGAAACATGCTTAACTCTTTCTGAACCAGGGGGACAAAACGCGGAGGTTCAGTTGGGTGCCAGAATAAAAACGCGGTCTTGATATGTATAGGAGTATATTAGTAAAAATGGATGAAAACAGTTTTCCATGTGAAAAGTGTACTTATTATGTTTCAAAATATAACTAAATGTATGAACATTTCATAAAAGCAGAGTTTTTTAGAAAAAAATAAGTAATGTAATGTTTTTAGACAATAATTTTGTCCTACTTACCATCAGCTAGATCTAGGTGTACAGTACATACCATCTGAGATGCTTAGAACTACTTGTTGGTCTCATCTTGTGACCATTCTCCACTAAAATAATGTCTGAAATAACCTTCTAACTACTTCTCCAGTCATCAAATATGTCTAGATCTACTTGGGATACATTCAAGAACAGTGGTCTGGTCACAGGGTATGTCCATACCCCTGTCTACATCACCAAAAAATAAAATTTCTTGGTCAAAAACTTCATTTTTCACGTTCAAAATCAGTCATAACTAAGCACTCTTTGGCCATTTTGAAAATTGTCACGGGGCATGCACACTAAACATTACACCAGCTGTTTAAAGTGAAACAAAGCATGACCAAATTTCTGGCTTGCGGCATTACCCTTGGAAATTGGCAACGCCAAATTTCTGGCTATAAGCAGGGAAAGCGTTAACACTGAATTATAATTCTTTTGTCATATATTATTTTCCACTATCAGTATTGGAACAATTACCTTACATCTTACATCCTTCCCATAGCATAATATCATCCTCAGGAAAAATTGATGCTGATATTGAGAACAGGTTAATCAGGTTATTGGACAAATGACTTCTTTACTGAAAAAAAAACATCATAACTGAAACAAAAAGAGCACTGTACACCACAATTTTCCTCCAGACTCTATGCTATCAATGTCAGACATGAACAATAACAGCCAAAAACAGAAGGAAATCATCATAACTGAACTAAGATATTTAAGGAGAATACTAGATGAGACAAGAAGAGATCAGATAAGAAATTACACCATCAGGGCAGAGGTTGGAGTAACACCAAAAACAAGAAGTCACATGGTTTGGTCATGTTACACAATTACCACCAGACAGTGTACCACAATAAAAAAGTACCATACAAGATTTGTAAGTAATAAAGGAAGAGACTGCCCATACAAGAGATGGAGAAAGAGGAAAATACAGAAGCATTAAATATTTCATTATATGAAACAAATCGTCGAGCCCTGTCAAGACTTTGTTTGTCCCCTCAACACCTAAAAGGTATATGAGAAAGAGACAAGAAGAGACATTGTTGTTACTTTGACTTGCCTTTGTATGTTTTAAAATTACTTTTAAAATAATGTTGTATAGACTTAGTGTTGTATAGAATATATACCAGTGTATATGCACCATTCTAATTAATATTTGTGGTGTAAAGAATATGTCACCATAATTTATATGGTACTTGTGGCTATGACATAACTCTTTCATAAATGCAAAACCTGTATAAAACACAAGTATGAACAGATTCATTAATGAGCACACAGTTGTAACATTTCAGTTTACACCTTAATCATACAGAAACAGATAGAATGAAGAAACAGGAAAAGAAGATCAAAAATAAATTCACATGAATGTTGTGCAACAAATAAGAATGGAAAAAACAAAATTGGAAAAAAACCAGAGTGCTTAACTATTACTTGCCCAAGCACTACAACTGTATGCTGGTTAATTAATTCCTACTTTTGTTTTTAATAGGTTTCATTTTGTTATCACAGCTTTACTGCAGTCATTTCATGTGTATTTATATATTTAGTTTTTATATACTTATACCCAGACTATTTCATGAATATAGTTTAACAGATGTGTTTTCTATAAAACTTATGTACTTACTTTCCACAGATCCATGCCTGTGTATTCAGCTAAAGGATATTTTGTCTGGTAGATATAAGAATGCTTGCTACTCAAGATATGAAGCACACAAGGAGAAGAGCAAAGGTGAATGGGTGCGAGAAGGTATAGTATGATTTAATCCTACTAAATAAAAATAAACTTGCTTTTCAAATATTGGAATATAATCAGCAGTGTTACTCGCTTCATCATTACCTAGATCATTTCTATTCCCATTAAAGTAGAAATCATGGAACCACTAAAGCAGTTGCTGTATGCTGTGCCTGTCTAAGTCTAAGAGAAGGATACCTACTAAGGAAGGATGCCAGTACTGCGTAATGATGCAATAATGATGATGATGATGATGTTCACCAGCTGAAAATGTATCTGTCTATGTGATGCGCATGCATGCCTGAAATCTGCACTAGCTATCAAGAAGTGTACTGCTGTTGTTACTACAGTCTTCCTGGAGGAATAACTGTTTTGTTTAAATAGAATTTCTCTCAAGTTCAACATTAATGAATATGATCCAGGATCTTCTCAACTCTGTTTCTCTATTTATACACATATAAGCCAGACAGTTACCCAGGTACATGACTTTTCCACTAGAACAACAACAGTACAAGTAAACTAGACTTGGCAGTCTCCCAACTTGACAACATATCAACAGAGAAGAGTAACGAAGAATAGTATAGGTTTAACATGTAGAACATAAGTTTCAGTCAGTCAGTCAGTCGGTCATTTGCAGGTCCCTTGCAGAACTTTGCTTCCTTGACAGCTCTCCTGTAGGCCTCTTGGTTGTAAGCAAGATGCCCCGCTTTTTAATAAACATAAGTTTATTAATATAATAAACAAAAATAATGAAAATTCCCCTTAATCAAAACAGAAAAATATGCATAGAAGGGACAGATATTGAAGAAGTCAATCAATTTGCAAACCTTGGCAGCTACATAGACCAGGATAGTGACACCAGAAAGGAAGTTAGAATCAGAATTGCAAAAGCACCATCAATCTTCAAGAATCTTGAAAACATATGGATTTAAAAAGTTATAAGCACAAAAACTAAGTTAAGACTATTCAATTCAAATGTAATATCCACCCTCATTTATGCATGCGAAAGCTGGAAAACAACTAAAGAAACAGAGAAGAGATTAGACTATTTTGAAAACAAATGCCTAAGGAAAATACTTGGCATCAAGTGGAACGAATTCAGGAACAATGCAGAGATAAGACAGATGACTAAAAAACAACCAGTCTCATGGGTGATCAGGAAAAGGAGATGGACATATGTTGGTCACTTGATGAGAAGAAATGATCAGAGAATCCCGAAACAAGTTAACAAGTGGAACATAACAGGCCAAAAAAAAGAGGCAGACCGCATGAAACTCTAAGAGGACATTGTTAAGAGAGGCCAAATTAATAGGCATAAAATCCCTTGATGAGGTTGAAAGACTCGCCGAAGACAGGAAAAATTGGCGAACTACTTTGCGAGCCCTATGTAACGTTTAACGGCACGGGAAGGATATAAAATATAAGATATAAGAAGTTTATTAATGGCAGAATGAGAGATGATTTTATGAAGATGGAAAAAAGTACTGCCTTATGACAGAGTTGACAATTACAGGAAACTACCACAACTCCCCAGCAAGAACTTGTTTGCCATACAGTGGGAGAGAGCCTAAAACATAGAATGAATAAATACTTAAGCACCCATATTTACAGATGTATGGAAAAATATCAGCACAACTAGAATTCACAACACATCACTGAAATTTCCATAAATGGAAAAATTGACCACAAGCATAGTGTCCATAATTAAACCAACAAACTAGGTAACATCATAGCTATCTAAAATGTCCTAAGAGGACAAAACCTAGCAAGTTACATGCTACCAACTATCCTAAAAGGGACAAACAGGAATTTATATTCTACATCGACAAAACCCAACTGAAACTACCAACACAAGAACTACATTAACTTGAACTACTGCTACTGAAACATAATCTTCACTTTTGCTTTCAACCACCTCTCTTCTATCTGGTCCTAACCTTCTTTTTTTCTGCATCCCTACCTATCTGTTCACATGCTGTGCTCTTTCGTGCGACTTTACAGCTCTCAGTCATCACATTAAATAAACCTAACTTTGATACCAAAGTTTCCTAAAACAGATTTTTAACAAGGGAGGCTATTCTTTCTTTACTCTGTTTAATGCAATAGTCCACCTTTTCCCATATCTAACCTTTTACCTATGGCTAATTCTGTCACACTATCACCATCACTAAATACTACACAATGCAGGATGTCATATTTAAACATACATTGTTGGTGGTCATTGTTGGCAAAATCAGTGGTAGAATCACAAATGCTATACCTCAAACACAAAATCATGCTCTCCTTGACCTTGCCACCTTCTAAACTCGAACTTGCTTTAGATGCCAGAAAATTGTTGTCAATTAATAGCCATAATCACAGCAGGAAAAACAGGTGCTGGACTGCAAAAAACAAGAAGAAAAGCATGGATATCAGATAACACATGAAAATACATATATGAAAGATGAGCAACCAAATTAGCCAATGCTGAATGTAAAGACAGATCTTGGAAAAGATTTGGCAAAAGCAACATACAAAGAACTAGACAATAAAGTACAGCTAGAAATGATAAAAGAGAATACATGGTGAAAAAAGCAGAGAAAGCAGCAAAAACAGGACACAGCAAAACTCTATATAACATACAAAAGGGGCTAACAGGTACAACTGCATTTAAATAAAGACCAATCCATAGCAAAACTGGCACATTATTAACATCAAGTAAAGACCAAAAGCAAAGATGGACCAAACACTTCCAAGAAATACTTCATCGACTACACCCAAAAGAATTGATAGACCTTGAAACTGACTTACCAATCCAACAATTAAATGTCAACCTAGATGAAATTACATTGCATGAAATTGAAACAAAAGTGAATCTAATGGCTAATACAAAGCTGCAGGTGAAGATGAAATAACAGCCGAAATGTTAAAAGCTATTAATAATGACAACATGAGCCAACTACAAAGAATGTTTAAAACTCTTCCGATGCCGATTGGAAAATTTTACCACTTCTGGTTTGTCCGTTGAGTGCTGTTTGGTAAAATTTTACCACTTGTTTCATGTCTAAAAAGACAGTGTAATTTTTTTATTGTACATGTTTTATTTGCACATGCCTGGTGACCTTTCATAGTTCCATCCGAAGCGGGGCTAACAGCTGAGTGAAAATAGGTCCTTCTTTGGAGTAATTTCAATATTTTATATGACTTCTGAGGCATACAGACAAGCCCTACAACCAAACCACTGTTTGTGAATGTGCCCCAAGTAGATTTTGACCTATAAAATGCTATAAAACAGACTGAAGAAGTAGTTAGAAGGTTATTTCAGACATTATTGTACTTTGCTACATACTAGTTTGCTACATACTATCACACAACAAGATCGGATGAAGCTACAGGTCGATCTAGACATCGCCAATGGTAAGTAGGACACAATTATCAGCTAAAATCATCACACTACTACTTTTTTTCCTAAAAACTCTTCATTCTTACATTTACAGCTATTTTGATGCATAATACATATACTTTTATCATGGAAATACATGGAAATATTTTGCTATTTCAATTTTACAACTATACTCCCTGTACAGATCAGGACCTGTGCTTTTAATTTGGCATCCAACTGAACATCTGCATTTCTTCCTGTGGCACGGAAAGAGTTAATAAAGTTTGGAAAAAAGAAAAGGTCCCTTCTAAATGGAAAAAAGGAATCATTGTTAAAATACCGAAAAAAGGCAACCTTAACGATTGCAATACCTGGAGAGGAGTAACTTTACTATCGGTTGTGTCAAAAGTATTTTGTAAAGTCATTCTGAATAAAATTAATAATATAGTGGATGCTGCAATGAGAGAACAGGCAGGATTTCAAAAAGGGAGTAGCTGTCTTGACCAGATCTTTAGTCTAAGAATAATACTTGAAGAATATATTTTAAAAACAAAAATCATTAATCCTGAACTTCATAGACTTTAAAAAGGCATTTGATAACATACACAGAGATTCATTGTGGAGAATTTTAACAATATATAGAATACAATCTAAGATTGTCAACATGGTTAGGGACATCTACAACGGATATGATTGTGCAGTCAAAACAGAAGAAGGAATGAGCGAATGGTTCCAGATTGAAACAGGCATGAAACAAGGATGTATATTATCTCCCTTGCTTTTTTTAATTACCATAGACTTCATAATGAAAAAATGCTACACAGGTAAAACGGGCATTGATTGGGTACATGAGGCCCAATTGGAAGATCTTGATTTTGCAGATGACATAACTCTTGTCAGTGACAGTGTGAAATCAATGCGAGAAAAACAGATACCCTGTCTTCAATGGCTAGTAAAATAGGACTTGACATTAACAACGAAAAAAAAAAATAATGAAAATTCTCATTAACCATGATGAAAAAAAACACATAGAAGGAACAGCTGTTGAAGAAGTAGGGAAGGATGTAAGAATGTAATAGCTTTAGAGTTATAGTTTTTTTTACACAAGAAGCAAAGTGGTATTTTGTTTTAAGAATTAATTTCACTGAAATTAGTTTATAGAAAGTGAAATAATGATGTCAGAATTAATACCACAGTCAAAGCAAATAAATAGAATTCACCATTAATCTCAGAGTATCCTTTTCACAAAACATCCTTCATCTTAAATCCTACATCCTTCTTGTGCCACTAAACATCACATAGGGATCGCATGGTAGCTTGGCAAGATTTTTTTTTTTTTCGGCGAGTTTTTCAACTTCATCAAGGGATGTAATCCTACTAACCTGGCTTCTTTTAACAATGTCCTCTTTAGAGTTTCATGTGGTTGACCTCTTTTTCTTCAGCCTTTTGTGTTTCACTTGATGTTTTGTTTTTTGATTCTCTGGTTGTTTACATCCTTCATGCATACATCTAATTATGACAATTTGAGCAAAATGCTACTAATTACCATTTTCAATTGGTGACAGCCATGCAGATCTTGAGACACTTTAGATGAACAACCAGGACTGAACATAGGGAGAAAAAATGTTGTTAAGGTATGCTGATAATACAGCTGATTAGTCATGCCAGTAAAATTCTGTTAAAAATCATAATGGATAGACTTCAGAAGAAAATAGAAGAAGTCAATATGGTCCAAGCTGGTTTTAGACAAAGAAGAGGATCAAAAGATCATATATTCAATATAAGACTAATATTAGAGAAATGCTGGGAATTTAGTATGAATCTATAGTTATCTTTTATAGCCTGTTCAAAACCATTTGATTGTGTACAACACCAGAAACTTCGGAAAATAATAGAAAAAATGTGATTTCCAACACATTTGATGCAATTAATCTCACTGCTGTATCTAGACCAACAGGCATCAGTAAGAATAAATGGTGAAACAACAGCTTGGTTTGGCATAAGCAAGGGATCCATCAGAGGTGCATGCTGTTGCCTTACTTATTTAATTCATATGCTGAAAATATAATGAGGAATGTTAGAAAAGATGTAGACAAAGAATATTACGATGCCAACCTTGACTTTGCGGATGACATTTGTCTACTATCAAGCAGCCACAAAGATATGCAAGATAAAATAAACAAGCTAACTCAGAATGCAAACAACATAGAACTAAAGATCAGTGTAGGAAAGACAAAGTTAATGAAGCAAAATGTGAACAACAGAAATGTACTCAGAGTAGATAGCAAGTTAGTGGAGGAGGTCAATGAATTTGTATATCTTGGCAGTAGGGTAGTAGAAAATGGAGACAGCACAGAGGACATCAACAGCAGACTTACTAGAGCAAACCAGGCATTTGCAATGCTGCAGACTATATTGAAATTAAAAAAAACTAAGCATGAGTACGAAAATCAGGATATTTAAGAGCAATGTTTTAAGTGTACAACTCTATGGAAGTGAATGCTGGAAATCACCAAAACCATAGAAAACAAGTTGAATTCTTTCCAGACTAAATGTTTATGAAGACTTAGAAAAATATTTTGGCCAAACACCATAAGAAATAACATCTTGTTGGCAGAAATGCAGATGAAGCCACTGACAGCAAATATCGAGGAAGGACGCTGGCTATGGTAAGGACATGTGCTACGAATGACTGACAACTCACTACCAGAAATAGCACTAAGATGGACACCACAGGGGAACAGAAGTAAGGGTAGACCAAAAGAGACATGCAGAAGAACAACAGAGAGGATGTTGAGCAATAGAGGGCTTACCTGGGCAAAAGCAGAGGAAAGGCAAAGGACAGGCATTTGTGGAAAACCCTTGCGGAAGCCCCACGTGCCCTGGGCACTTAAGGTTCATAGAGAGAGATAAAAATTGCAGGTTATGAAATACCAGAGATTAGATATGCTGATGACACAGTATTACTGCCCACAACACAAAAAGGAATGGAAAAACTAATTATATCAGTCTGTAAGAACTTTGAAGAGCAAAACCTCTATCTTAATGCCAAGAAAACTAAATTGATGACAACTGACAAAACAAATCAGGCAGATGAAATATTTATCAGTGAGGAAAAATTGGAAGAAGTGGAGAGTTTTGAATATCTTGGATCATTACTATCAAATAATGGAGATACAATGAGGGAAATTAAAAGGAGGGCATCTATTGCTCTTCAAAAAGTAAAATAACTAAAAACGTTGTGGAAAAGAACAGATAAAACTACAAAATAAGATTTTTAAGGGCATACATATTTGTCATCGCAACATATGCCTGTGAGACCTGGACACTTAACAAAAGAGCTGAGAAACACATAAATGCCTTTGAATGTAATTTCTACAGAAAAGTTTTTCAAATATCATGGACACAAAAAGAACAAATATATCCATACTTAGAAAGAATGAGTGAATTGTTTCAAATTGAAACAGGTGTGAAACAAGGCTGAAACAGGGATCCATTGCTTTTTGGAATGGCTGAAAACCTTATAATAAAAGATGCTGTATAGGTAAAACGGGCATTGATTGGGTACATGAGACCCAAATAGAAGATCTTGATTTTGCAGATGACATAACTCTTATCAGTAACAGTGTGAAATCAATGCAGGAAAAAACAAATTCCTTGTCTTCCTTGGCTAGCAAAATAGGTCTTGACAAAAACAAAGACAAAATAAAAATGAAACTTCTCATTAATCAAGGAGAAAAAAATATATATAGAAGGAACAGTTGTTGATGAAGTAAATCATTTTGCATACCTTGGCAGCTACATAGACCAGGATGATGACACCAGGAAGGAAGTTAGAATTGTAAAAAGCAGCATTGACTTTCAAGAATCTTGAGATCATATGGAATTCAAAAGTTAGAAGCACAAAAAACAAGTTAAGATTATTCAATTCAAATGTGATATCCACCCTCATTTATGCGTGCGAAAGCTGGAAATCAACTAAAGAAATATACAAGAAGTTAGACTCTTTTGAAAACAAATGCCTAAGGAAAATACTTGGTATAAAGTGGAACGAATTTAAGAACAACACAGAAATAAGACAGATGAGCAAATGACAACCTGTCTCACTGGTGATCAGAAAAAGAAGATGGACATATGTAGGCCATGTGATGATAAGAAGCAATCAGAGAATCCCAAAACAAGCTATAAAATGGAACACAACAGGCCAAAGAAAAAGAGTTCGACATTGTTAAGAGAAGTCAGTTTAGTGGCCATAACATCCCTTGATGAAGTTGAAAAGCTCACTGAAAACAGGAAAACTTGGCAGACAACTATGTGAGCCCTTTGTGAGGTTTACCTCTTTGTGTGCTTATAGCCAAAAATTTGGTGTTGCCGAGTTCCGAGGGTAATGCCGCCAGCCAGAAATTTGGTCATGCTTCGTTTCACTTTAAACAACCAGTGTAATGTTTATATTCTAAACATTTAGTGAGCATGCCCTGTGACCTTTTTCAAAATGGCAGAAGGGTGCTTAGTTATGGGGGAGAAAATTGAAGTTTTCTGTGAGAAATTTAAATTTTTGGTGATGTAGATAGGGGTAGATAGGGGTAGATAGGGGAATGGACATGCCCTGTGACCAGATCACTGTTCTTGAATGTATCCCAAGTAGATCTAGACATATTAGATGACTGGAGAAGTAGTTAGAAGGTTATTTCAGACGTTATTTTAGGGGAAAAGGCACATACAATCACAAGACAAGATCGACAGGTAGTTCTAGATATCTCAGATGTACTGTACCCTAGACGTAGCAGTTGGTAAGTAGTACACAGTTATTGTCTAAAAACATCATATTACTTATTTTTTCCTAAAAACTCTGCATTTATGAAATCTTCATACATTTTTAGTTATTTTGAAACATAATAAGTACACATAACATGGAAATACTGTATTTCATTCACTTTTCTAACTATAACCCCGATACATCTCAAGACTCGCACTTTTACTCCAGCACCAAACAGAGCGTCCGTGTTTCTTCCTGCGGCACAGGAAGAGTTAATGACACGGGAAGGATGTAAGATGTAAGATATCCATACTACAAGAACTTAATATTGAAGAAGGCTGGCTAGTAAAGACGATTAAACAGAGAAAACTTAAATATTTTGGACACATTAAACATCATGGTAATCTAGAGAAGACCATCTTGGAAGGGTACATAATGGGAAAGAGAGGAAGACCAAGGCGAAGATGGGTGCAAGACATAATTGATGATCTGCAAATGGATGCATCAGCAGCAGGTCATCTTGCTTACAACCTAGAGGCCTACAGGAGAGCTGTTAGGGTGGCAAAATTCCGCAAGGAACATGCAAATGACTGACTGACTGGTGTGTGTACTTACTTGTGGGTGATATGTGACCATTGCTAGTGTACTCCAAAGAATTTGTTTCCAGTATATTTGTATATACCATCATAATACTTCACAACATCAAATGTATGCCTATGAAAAAGTGAATCGTTAAAATATAGACTACTTGAAACTGAAACAGTATATAGTTTGGGAGCACTTTGAAGTTTGAATGAGTAGATGTTTTGTTTGAAAAGGTGTAACTGAGCTCGTGTGAAGATTAGAAAACTTAGGGCAATGATCATAATGACCATTTCAGATTAGACCCATGACCAATCACCAGTCTTCATTCACAGTAACAAAGAGCCTGCTTAGGCATCATGCTCAAAATATTTATGATTATGTTATGAGGTTATTTATGACTGGATATGTAAATGATTAGTGAAACTAAAGATGAACTCTAAGTGCCCATTCATAAACTTCTTACATCCTTCCCATGCTGCTAAACGTCACATAGGGCCCGCATGGTAGTTCACCAAGATTTCCTGTATTCTGTGAATTTTTCAATCTCATCAAGGGATGTTCTGACCACTGAACTGGCCCCTCTTAGCAATGTCCTCCGTAGAGTTTCATGTGGTCGATCTCTTTTTCTTTGATCTGTTGTGTTCCAATTGATAGCTTGTTTGGAGATCCTCTGATTGTTTCTTCTCATCACATGACTGACATATTTCCATCTTCTTTTTCTGATCAACCATGAGACAGGTTGTTGTTTGCTCATCTGTCTTATCTCTACATTGTTCTTGAATTTGTTCCACTTTATACTGAGTATTTTCCTTAGGCATTTGTTTTTGAAAGAGTCTAATTTCTTGTCTATTTCTTTAGTTGTTTTCCAGCTTTCATATGCATAAATGAGGGTGGATATTACATTTGAATTGAATAATCTTAACTTGGTTTTTGTGCTTATAACTTTTGAATGCCATATGCCATTCATAAACTACCTGAGTGTATATTTGTTATTTACCTGAAGTGTTAGGATCTTCTCTGTTGATAATACTATTCAACAGTTTCCGTTTTATAGATTCATAAAATGATCTTCTTTCTGATTGAATATGATATGTTTACAGAAAACAACATATTTGTACATTTATTATCACAGAACTATAAGTGGTTACTGATGGAATATTCAAGATCACATTGTTGTTTTTGCACAAGGTGTATGCAGTTCACATTGTGAAGTGCAAAGTGGTTGTACATGTCCTATCCTTGTTAATTTATGCATTGCATAAAGTGGAAAAGAACTAGGAAACATGCCTGAAAATGATATGAAAACTATAATAAATTGAGCTTAATGTTCACCACAGCAACTGCAAACAAACAATGGGCAAGCCACCATACAATCATTTGACTTTCAGTTCCAAGGGATTGTTAAGAAGGTCTGTTTATTCCATCTAACTCAAAGTGTGTGATGAAAATACAGACTGAACATCTATAAATGCAGTAGCAGACTGATCCTGAATTCACTTACTCAATTCATATGACTATTTCTGATTCAGAACCTTTTTAAATAGCATAGTTTCTGAACTTCAAACTGCTTATAGATTTGGGAAAGGGAAGGGGAAGGGGAATGGCCAGATATCCTAGAACCATTTTAAAAAATCGGTAAGATCATGCCAAACAGACACTTGATGATGATAGATGATAAAACCTTTCCTATGGGTTGCTTGAACCAGTTAGAGTAATAAACCATTTCTGAAAGCAAGACCATGTTGTGCATCATGCCTGTGTACCATAGAAACATAAATTTATTAGTTTTTCTCTATCACCTTCCATATTGTCTGTATTAGATTATTTTCATCTGTGAAGGCTTGTTGTTTCTTGTTCATCAGTCAGAAAAAAAATGTATCTATACTGAGTGCATGCTGTCAAAATAAGTAATACCTATTGACTAGTAGTTCAGGTACAGTTCTTTCCTATTGTTTGGAATTTTTAAATGTTTTTTTTAAGGACAGAAGTTCTGTGTTTATGCTACTTTTGGTATTATTTCTTTTTATTCTAGATAAGGCATTTTTTCTCATATGAGAATATGAAAGTTCTTTTTTCTTGTATGTATGTTTTAAGAGATTTTTGATTTAGTCATCTGTAGATAGTTTTTTAAATTTATTTTCATTAGTTTAATTCACTAATTCCCTGTTCTGTTTTTACAGTTAAGTACTCACATTATTTGGAGTGTTTCATCTCATGTGCAACAACATCCACAAATGCTGTTGTTATTGGCTGGATGGAAAAACACTCAAGTGGCTTTCAGAGGTAGCACTAATAAACAACATTTGCAAATTTATAAAAACAAAATAATTTCAAATGTGAGAACTCAAATTATTTTAAACAACAGAAAATTAATTAAATGCTGGTTCCATTCAGATGTATAGAAGTATAAACAGAAGTATTTTAAAAATAAGACTCACATGCTCATGAATGTAAGCAACACCATTGTAAAAATTATAATATAATTTTAAATTTAAACCCACAACATTCATGTTTCTATGTAACATAGTTTTCAAGATAGTTTTTCTTAGTCAAGGATTGGGTTGCTAGATTCTGTAAATGAAAAACTGGGACATTTTTCTCAGGCTGAAAAAGAAATGAGAGCTAATTGCTAATAAAGAGTAGCAGACATGTCCTTATATCTAAGAATTTTGTTTTCAGATAGCATGTCCATGGAATTAATGTAAGTTTTGCAAAACTAATGATATCATTCAACTTGGAAGGGCAGAAATTGTTACTATTTCATGTATGTACTCGTATATTACTTATTGTAATGTTTTATACTTTGCATGCATTTAGAAATTATAATAGCTAAATTAACTCATATGATATAAACATTCTTTATCTGAGTACAAGTTTATTCCACTGTCAGATATTTATCTTAAGTTCCTGCATTAGCATACTACCCTGTGTAGCATTTATCCAATTTCAAAGTTTTGGAAAGAAGGTCTTGCTTCTGACTGACATAATCATGGAATTCTGAGCAGCTCATTCGATAATTAATCGAAACCACAATTAATT
This sequence comes from Achatina immaculata, assembly GCA_009760885.1. Lineage (NCBI taxonomy): Eukaryota > Metazoa > Mollusca > Gastropoda > Stylommatophora > Achatinidae > Lissachatina > Lissachatina immaculata. The sequence goes on from CM019706.1 coordinate 32,683,892, forward strand.
ATTGCTTCAACTGTTGAGACATGAAGGCAGTTTTGTTCTTCTGTCCATTGCACATTTTTGGAGGAAAATACTCTTTCCACATTGGCATTATGTTCAGGAATGGTAAAGATAAATTCACACAGTTTTAGTAACTCTGAGTACTGCTCCAAAGATGCAGGCTTACCAAAGAAATGGTCCACTTCTCTTGACTGAATTTGCTATTCTAGTTATTCTTCTTCTTTGTGAGTACTGCTTCAATACAGTACTTCAAATATGTGAATTGATTAAACAATAGTGAATACTCAATTGGCTGCTCCTTGCAGAAACTTTATAGTCTCTTCCACTACAACAATGCTGGTACGGAGCCTAACAGCATCTACTTATAAATGGAAGATTCATTCAAAGGTGTCACCTACCTCTATACATAAGCATAACATGTTTCATAAAACTCTTCCACCTCAGTATAACATTTATTTACATCTACAGCTGACAGGCCTACTTTATCTTTTATTTGTTTCACAATAGATTTATAGAAAATATAGAAAGTATTATAACAGGAAAAATAGAAGGAAGAAGATCAAGAGGAAGACCAAGAGAAATGATACTGGACAGTCTGACGGGATGGTGTGAGAGGAGATCACCAACTGAACTGATGGCCTGCATGAAGGATTGGGTACTCTGGAGAAGCATAATAGCCAACACCAATCGGCACAGCACCTGATGATGATGATGAATAGATTTTACTTTTAAATGAAGAAATTTTTCTTCTTTCTGCTGATTTATCAGTGTAAGGATGTCCTCCATAACTACACCTATTCATAAGATGCCACTATTTCCCTTCTCCAGTTTAAGTACTTGTCTAAAATACACTCATCTGGTTTTGGAGAAACCAAAGATAGAGTTCACTTAAAGGATTTTCAAACAGGGTAATCAAGATGATTTTAGTACTTTATAAAATTGTAGTACTCTTTCTCTGCAGGAAGCAAAGGTAGCAACCTTGTTTTTATATGTGGCAGCAATTTATGATATTCTGTGTCCACAAATTTGCAGAATTCTTTTAGACACTCCATGCGTATGGTATATATTGATTTAGCTACCTTGCTTTTGTGTGTGACAGAAGTTCATGATATTCTACATCCACAAATTTGCAAAATTCTTTCAGGCACTCCATGTGTATGGTATATATTGAGAAATATTATAGTTTCCACATCTATATTTAGAACATCAGTTGCTGCCTTTAACACATTATGAAGTATGTATTCAGGGCATGCAACACTGGGATTTTCAGTTTGTTCACGCTTCAATTTTATGAACACTTTGTTCGTATCAGTTTGTCATGCTCCATCAAAATTCACATTTGCATTGTTGCCACAGAACGCAATGCATTTACATTTATCAATACTATTTTCTTCTAATGCATTAACACAGTAATTTCTTATTTCTGAAGCAATTTTCATTTTAAAGAAGCAAGTTTTAAGCACTTTTATAATCATACCATTTTTAATACTAAAATGCTGAAAAATCAGTGGGAAAATTTTCTCAGCGTTATGGTTATTAGCATCAGTCATAATACCAAAATAGTGGACATTTTCTTAATTATCAATAATTGTTTGGTAGTGTCAGGAGCTAAAATGGATTTTACTTTTGCTGTTGCTTTAATTCTTCCCAGTGCCACATTTTTTTTCTGTTTTGGAATCAATAAACATTTTAGAGCTTAGCTTCATACTGCAATCCATTGAATCGAACAACATATAATGTTCAGCTGTGTGACAAGCACACTGTCAATTCCATCACTTGTACTGCTTTCTTCTGTTCAGAAGTTTTGGGCACAAAATAATTGTCCAGTCTTTTAAAAGTGCATGCAGAATACATATTTGATTTATGGTTTTCACTTGCTACATGGTTTGCTATATCCACTCTTCTGCCATTCACAATGGCAATGTAACACCTACACATTTTAGATTCTATTTCATAGTCATATCTCCCTTGTTTTATTTAAGACCATTTATGTGAGTATTTTTCCTGGAAGGAACACTTTCTCTTAGAGATTTTTAAAACACTTCATGCAATTATTTTAACACCAGTAATATAACAAAAATACAGAGGTAAGGTAGATGAGCAGATGACAACAACCTGTCTCATCAGTGACCAGAAACAGGAGATGGACATATACTGCCACGTGATTAGAAGAAATAATAAGAGAGTCCCAAAACAAGCTATCAGTGGAACACAACAGGGTGAAGAAAAAGAGGTTGACAATGTGAAACTCTAAAGAGGACATTGTTAAGAAAAGAAGAATTAGTAGGCATAAAATCCCTTGATGAGGTTGAAAAGCTCACCAAAAACAGAAAAATCTGGTGCATTACCATGTGAGCCCTATGTGATGTTAACAGAATGGGAAGGATGTAATATTTAAGAGTGTAAAAAAAGAAACAACACTGACAATAGTGAAATGGACTTATTTTTCTTTCTTTCGCTAGTCATAAATCTCAGACTATACCCATAAATACATTGTGAACTTTCAGAGCTATGATGCTAATAATGATAAGACTGATATTTTTCTTACTAAACTGTATAAAACTTGCAACCACTTTGTCTTCAAAAACAAGTAAACTATAAGACACAGGACAGGGAAGATTTCACTTTGTCTTCAAAAACAAGTAAACTATAAGACACTGGACAGGGAAGATTTCACACCTTAAATAAGTAATTCCTTGATTACCAGAGTTTGAGTTTTGCATACAGATCATCATTTTCTATAAGTGCAAAGCACTGAAAGAAATATGGTATCACCAATAAAAAATGACTCTCTAAGAAAGAAAACCAAACGAAAAATGAAGTGATGCAAAACTACACAAAATGTGAGCCAATTCCAACTCAACGACAGAGATAATAAATTAAGTTTCCCCAATATCAGTTTTGTTTTAAACTGTGTTTTGCCAACCTGAAATTATAGGGAGAGAGAAGATCTCAAATGCAAAATTCTTTCATTTGAAAGAAAAAAAAAAACTCAGGCAAACAGGTGTCCCAAAAAAGTATTATTTGGAACAGTGAATTTTTTATTTAAAACTGGGACTGTACCAGGAAACAGGGTCATCATGTAACCCTAATCAGAGAAGGACTGTATGATCACCTTGTATAGTGTTTAAAAAAAAAGGATATCCAACATTACTGTAGTCATAATGGGCACAAAATTTCAAACTTGTATTAAAATTTTATTTTACGGAATTAATGTTTCAATCTTGGCATGAAGAAACTTTAAGACTTTAACAATGAAATGATGTTTATTAAATTTGGTTTGGACTTTTATTCTTTGTGACTGAGGCCTCCATTTCAGTAAGGTGTATGGCCTCCTCTGGCCTGTATCAGAGAATGACATCTCCTTGACATGGATCCGATTAGCCGTTGGATCTGTTGTTGTGAGATGGCTGCCCATTCTTCCCACAGTGCAAGAGACAACTGTCAGAGATTGGTCTTGCTGGTGAACTTGTCTGTTGAGTTCATCATATAAGTGTTCTTTTGGGTTCATGTCTGATGACATGGATGGCCACGGAATGGTCTGGGCATTGTTGTCAGAGAGGAACTGGGTGGTGAGTTGTGCCACATGAGGTCAAGCATTATCCTGCTGAAAAATTGACCCTGGTGCAGCCAGAAGTGAAAGACATGAGGACAAAGAATTTCAGCAATGTATCTTTGGGCATTCAGGCATCCTTCAATTTGCACCAGGTCACTTCTTCCTATGAAGTTGATTGTCCCCTACACCAGTACACCTCCACCACCATGTGGAGGAGTCTCATCCATGCAGTTCTGGGCTAGCACTCATTGTCTCTGCGGTAAACTTTTCTCCATCTATCATGTCGCTGGAGCAGAAAGAATGATTCATCACTAAACCAAACCCTTGCAACCCTTGACCGGCAATGGTGGTCCATAAGAACAGGACCTCTGTAGGGTCTTCTAGCCAAAAAATCAGCATCGTTCAGCTGGTTCCTGACCACTTGATCTGAAATTCGATGAACTGCTGTCATTGACTAGACTGTTGAGGATGCAGATGCAAATCGATTCCTGAGGTAACGCAGCCATATGAAGCAGTCTTCGGCAGGAGTTGTGACTGTGGATCTTCCACTGTGTTACCATTCTGCAACTGAGCCAGTTTCTTTAAATCGTCTCCAAAGGCTACTAATGGTGCTTCTAACCACATTAGATTGTCTGCTCGCAACACTTTGTGACTGTCCAGTCTGTAAATGTCCAATGATGATGAGTCGTCGTTCTGTAGTGAGATGAGCCATACTTGCACATTGAATTTTCAGATGAATTGATTTGAGGAGCATCAATCTTTTATAGGTATTCAATAATATGGTCAGTGAGTTTTGTGTTCAGTAAGTTTCATGGGATTCTCGTGAACCTGTCATGAGTTATTGTCAAAAATGCTGTTTTCACTAGTGTCACTTTTCTGTGCTCATGAATCATCTGCTGAGCACAATTCAGGTCAGCACATGAAACTGATGTCCAAACAAATGTTTCAGGCAATTTGCCCTTGTCTGATCAGCAAACTTCAGTTTAAGTCGCAACATCGTATTTGTTGCGTTTCTTTTTTTAAACAGTATATATTTAATTCATCTGTAGTTAATATTTATTTTTCACAAGGTTCTGTTCTTAGTCCTTTACTCATTGTTATTGACATCAGCAATCTTCCACTTCATCTTAAGCAATCTTCATGTAACTATACTGTCAATGTCTGCATAATTTATAGCCATGATCTTATTAACATAGAATCAACACCTAAGATTGAAATAAAAATTCTAATTAATTAAAGCAATAACAATGACATGCTGATTAATACAGACAAAACAAAATGCATGCTCATTGCAAGACAGAAACAGCTTAATTCACATAAAGCTTACTGCAGCTGTGTTCTGGGACTTACCAGTTAGGAAGTGTTGGAGAACATTAATCTTTAGGTCTTATGATTCATTAATAACTAACTTTGAACTCTTATGTACTTCTTTAAACTTTCTCAGCCATCAAGTTGATTGCCTAGAAGAAGGTAGCCTTAGAAGAATGCAGCAGTCTATCTCAGGTTATCAGCTTTGCCATACTACTTGGTTTGGGTTGATACTGGTGATGGCCATGTGTGCTTTCTTTGCACTTTATATACAGGGCAATATTGCAGAAGATGCTAGACAGCCAGTTTTTCTGAAGCACATGTGTGCTCGTCAGCTGTGCCTATCTTCAATTTGTTATACATTTCATATTTCTGTTGTGGCCTGTGCAGTCTAAAGATCATGACCTGTTCTCTATTAAATTGGTGTTAGGCATTCTTCATTTAACTTGGATGCTCTCTTTCCTACTTGGTTTTATATTTGTCTTTGATCAGTGTTTTGACTTGTCCTGATCAGTGAGTCAGACTCATGTATAAGTTTAAGAAAGCTCACAGCACAAAAAGCTTATCATGCCAGTGTCAGATTTAGCCATTAGATTGGATAATGTCAAGAAAAATAACCCTGCAAATATAGATTATTGTTTTATATGACAATCATTTATAACTAATTTTGCTAGCTAGCTCATTGTTATCCAAAAAGGGGTGATATATCAGTTGTGCTTGGTCTGAGTAATAAATCATCTTATGCTCTCTCTCCATGAAATATCAGCTGCAGTGATCTTGAAACTTGATGAGTCCTTTGTTTTCATAGCACACCCAAATCAAGTTCAGTCCAGTCCATTTTTTTATGTCGTTGACCATTCTGTATCATTATCAACCTATAGTAGAATTTTGGTGGTCTTGTTCTTTCTGTCTGTACTGTTGGTGTGTACAGTGTGTTAATGGGGCTTTACTTAGGCCGTATCATAGTGATCATGTTACACACGTGAATAACAGGGTAGACTTTCATCTTGGTCTTCGTGAGTTGAGGTTACTGGACTAGTTATACACATAATTCCAGCTTTCACTCTCACTTGCTGGATTAGTTAAACACTGTTCCAGACATACTTCTCATCCAGGCTCTTCAAAACCTCACGTTGATGACAACTGGTACAGATAGTGAAGTAAATCCTGGGTAACGGTGACTTGGAACATTTATTGATGGAAGGATGATAATGTTGATGAAAATAACATTAAGTCTGACTGCTGCCATGTGGCCAGTCTATTCATATGTATAACTATACCGTTCATATGTTCCACGAAGACATCACACCGCGCAAAAAATGTCCACAAAGTTACACGTTCAAACCAAAACTGACTCCACGCACTCAGCCTTGCCCTCACAATTCCCTGTCACGGGTTTTGCAGCCCCCGTGACCTTCTCGAAGGATCTCAGCACAAGAAAATTCAAAAAGAAAACCCATAATAATGCCCTTACTATCAAGCCAACAGTTTTTACACGAATACTGCTATAAACCTCTTGCTCTTTATTTGTCAACTTTTCTCTCTAATATGGTTTTCATTGTTGTAATAACCTTTTCATCCATTGTGCTTTCTGAGCCATTGTGGCTCATTGCTACAGACAAGACTTGTCTCCATTCCTCTCTGTTCTTAGTCTTCTGCCAATTGTCCACTCTGAGGGCTCATAGGTCTTCTTCCAGACTGTCATGCCTAAGATATCTCATTTCATGTGTGGTTATTTTATTCTATTGTTTCTTAGTAAGTGCCCATGTCTGGCATTGGTAGCACAGTGTTGGTAGGATGTTAGGCTGTGTAAGCAGCGGGGATAGCTGTATGTAACAGCATTGGCTCTTTGTGTTCTAACATCAATTTCTTTATCAAGCTTCCCATCTTCTGTGAATATGCATCCGAGATACTTGAATTCTTTTACTTGTTGTATTTTACTGTCTTCAGTATATACATTCTGCTAACTTTCATGGTCTTTGTTTTGGCAGTGTTGATTTTCATATCATAATGTTTTCAACTCTGGTGGAGATTATTCATATGCTCTTGTAAGCAGTTCGGGTTTTTGCATGCTATACACTTGTTGTCTGTGAACATAAGTTTGTTCAGTTCTAGTGGGTTTTGGTTTGGTTTTTTCGTTATTTTGTCCATATAGATTATAAATAGTAATGGTGACAATATGCAACCCTCCCTGATTACATTTGTTACACTGAGCCAGTCCGTATTGCCTGCCTCGCTCAGCTGAGCTTCTATAACCTGTCTTGTTCTGCCTTCTTAAATCTTTGCATACATTTTCCCCACATGACTGAGCAAGGAAATCCCTCTGTACGATCAGCTCGTTTTATCTCCTTTCTTGCATTTGAAGCACATGAAAATCCACTGTTGGCTTGCTTCACCAGACCCCCTTTACTAGCCATTTTTAGGGTCAATAATATTATTTACAGTATTTTATAGCTTGATGGTAATAATGATATTAGTTAGTTGATCCTCTTGGGCTAAAGGTGGCGCATAAGGTGGAGGACAAGGCTCTCCATGTCTGGTGATTCCTTGCTACTTGCTTTAGATCTTCTGTGTTTCTGATGAGCATTGTTGAACATTCCTTGGTGATAACTCTTCTTAGTGTGTCTTTGATATAATAATGATATACCTCTATAATTCTCACATAATTTATTATCTCCTTTCTTGTAGATGGGAATTATCAGCACTTCTTTTCATTCATCAAGTAGTTTCTCTTCCCTCTATATTTGTTATGTGAGGGAGCCAAATATTTCATGCAGTGCCTTTCCTTCTTCTTTAATCAGTTCTGCATAAATTCCATCGGATCCTGCTGGTTTGTTGTTTATCAGCTGTTCTATAGCCATCATTACTTCTTCCATGTCAGGTTCTCCATTACTGGGGTCACATGTCACTGTTTCTGTATGTTGTTATTCAGCTGTAGGGTTTTTGCAATTTAACAGTTGTTCAAAATATTCTTTCCACCTCTTATATAGTCCATGTCATTGTTTATCATAGAACCTTTACTGTCTAACATACTGTGTACTTGCACTGGTATCCTTTCTTTACTCTTTATATCTTTAAAGAATTTTCTTATTTCTTTAATTTGGTGGTATGTTTCTATCTTTTGGAAGATGTTTTCATATATTCCTGTTTTTGTTTTCTGATAATTTTTATGCTGTAGTTACATGCATCCCTGTATTCCTGTTCTTTTGCTGTGTCATTCTGATCATTTAACCAAAATTGTCTTGGTTTCTTCTTCTTTTGGACTGCTTCTTCACAAATACTATTTGTTTTCCTCATTTTGGACTCTTCTCCCAAATATTTTTCTGCTGCTGTAATTTGCTTAATTGTTTTCCACTTAACACTGATGTCATTGTGATGGTTATTTTCTGAGAATTGATTCCTTTTTATATTTCTTCTCTGTACTTTTGTTTTATTTTATCTTCTCTTAGTCTTTTTTTGTTTGCTTGTGGGTCTGTTGTGATTCTTTTATTATAGAAGGATCTTAGCAGTTTCATCTTCATTTTTATTCCAACTAGGGAATAGTCACTATGGCATTCTGGTCCTCTACAGCTTCTAACCTGCTTGATATTTTTCTGTGTCTTTGTTGTTAATTAATACATGGTTTCTCTGATTGTTTTTCCATCACAGGACTGCCATGTTTGTTTATGGATATTTTTCCTTTGAAATTTAGTACTGCTTACCTTTCACCGAGGTTAGGTTTATTAATTTCCATCCATTGTCATTCAGCGTTTCAGGTAGGCTATTTGTTCTTGTAATAATGCCTGTGGAGTTATCCTCTTCCTAAAGTCACCCAACACTATTAAATTATCATGCACTGAGGCCAATGCTGCTACAGCATTTAATTAAGGTTTCAGATTGACTAGAGTGGAGGAGAAAAAGGAGTCATCATGGGGGAATTAACAGGAAAATGAGAGCAGGGAATGTAAGAATAGGACTAAATCTGAGAGAATAAGGATGAAATGAATAAATGTTGGTTATTGGAACTGCAGGAGCGCCAAACAGTGGTCATCTGAATTGGAGCGTTTGTTGTACAAATTCAATATATTGTATGAATTCTGTATATTGCTCTTACAGGAAACACTTACAGAATCTCTTCGATTTTCTGGACTCCAGTGTTATCCCAACCTGGCAAGAGGAAGTTGCAATGACAGGCAATTCTGATGAAAGTGGGATTGCAACATGAAATAATGACATGTTGGAATGGAACACGGATAGCGTAGAATTATATGGCCTACAAGTCTGAATTGGAGGTGTAACGTGGAATATAATTAATATATATGTTGGAAATAATTGCTCACTGATGGAAAACAATAGAAGTTCTTGTCTGAATTTGATAATCTACCATGCTGGTTTGTGGCAATTTTAATTCTCAAAGTACAGGTTGGGGCAACATTGTGGAAAATACACAGGACATTAGATTGTTGGGACTGAACCTATGTGTGGTGAACAGAAAGGAGATGACGCGACTGGTCACAAGAGAGCAGGACTCTGATTTAAATACAGACCTGACTTTGGTCTCCACACAAGGTTTGCTGAATGTGCATTGGGAGGCCTTGGCATATAGAGGCAGTGATCATCTCACCCGCACTGTGAGAATTAATAAAGTTGGGAAATGTAGTCATAAAAAGATGAGGCAGGCATTTAATTATGAGTGCTCAGATGATCAGGCTCTAAGGAAGATTAGATTGAAAGCTTGGCAAAGAAAAGTAGAGAACAGGGGATTGAGTCAAGCAATTTGGTGGACAAATCAAATAGAAAATGCCTGGCAGAACAAACGAGGGGCGACACAAAGATGGCAGAGATCTAGAGGACATCCCAATGTAACAGCTGAAATTACATGGAACAGAGGAGGACATGCAAGAGGCAACTAATGCATTCAAATCTCATGGAATGGAATAAAAGACATGGACATAGAATAAGTTGATACAAGAAATAACAGTTGAAAAGTTTTTGTGCAAATTCTGGCAGGTGCAAAGAATAAACAGCAAGCCTGGAGTACAGGTGAGCACCAATACATTACATTCATTTGCACGTCCTTTGTGGAACTTTGCCTCCCAAACAGCACTCCTGTAGGCCTCTCGGTTGTGAACAAGATGGCCTGCTGCTGCTGCATCCATTTGCAGATCGTCAACGATGTCTTCCAGCCATCTTCGTTTTGGTCTTCCTCTCTTTCTTTTTCCCATTATGTATCCTTCCAATACGGTCTTCTCTAAATTATCATGACGTTTAATGTGTCCAAAATATTTAAGTTTTCTCTCTTTAATCCTCTTTACTAGCCAGCCTTCTTCAATATTAAGCTCTTGTAGTATAAATATATTTGTTCTTTTTTGTGTCCACGATATTTGGAGAACTCTTCTGTAGCATTTACATTCAAAGACATTTATGTGTTTCTCAGTTGTTTTGTTAAGTGTCCAGGTCTCACAGATGGGAAAGATGCATGCCCTTAAAAATCTTATTTTTGTGGTTCTGTCTGTTCCTCTCCACAGATTCTTTATTTGTTTTACTTTCTGAAGAGTGATAGATGTCCTCCTTTTAATTTCCCTCATTGTATCTCCACTACTATTTCGTAGTGATCCAAGATATTCAAAACTCTCCACTTCTTCCAGTTTTTCCTCATTGATACATATTTCAGCTGCCTTGTTTGTTTTGTCAGTTGTCATCAGTTTAATTTTCTTTGCATTAAGATAGAGGTTCTGCTCTAGCACCAATACAAGGGATAAAAAAGGTAGTGTATTGAGATCTGAAAAGCTGAAAGAGATAGCCTTTTTCTAACAATACATCAAACAGTCCCATCAGGGTAACATTGAAGAGTGTCTCAGGATGAGAGACATAATACTGAGTTTTGTACAAACAGAAATCCTAAAAAGCCCAATAGAGATGGAGGAGGTAGGATTGATCGATTGATTGATCTTTATTTCAGTAGGGTTAAGAATTGGGCACGCAGACAATTAAGAATGCTAAAAATGGCACACCAGTCCTGATGGTGTCTTGTATGGACATCTCAAAGTGTATAAACTAGGAAAAAAGTTTTATTACTTAAAAGCTTTATTACTTAATGACTACAAAGTTGTGACGTTTTGGCGTGAGCCTTAATTATACAAAAAATACATGACTAAGAGATAGAGAGAGGAAATAAAGTATAGATTCACATGAATACTATTAAAAAAAGAATTAAATAGAGTACTTAGCTGTAAATTGTAAAATGTGGCTTGTCCTGCAGTGTGTGTCAGGAATGGATTTAGTAGGACATGGAGATTGTTTAAATGGAGACCTGTGATATGTGGTCGGTGGGTTGTAACTGGGGGTGGTGGATGGGGAACTGTGGAGGGGAGAGTGATACAATGTTGACCTACCCAGGAGAAGGTGAAATAGATGATTTAGGGAAGTGCGGTTGCAAAGTAATGATGTGAGGAGGTCTGAAAAGTAAGAAGAGGTGGAGCTCAGTGAAGAGGTACTATGATGATTGAAGAGAATGTTAAGCATAGCTGAACACCGAGTTTAACCCATGTGGCTCCAGCATCCCATAATTTTGAATGCAGCGGTCCTCAAGTGCCAGGTGACTTGTGTCATCTGTGTGACATTGTTTGATGTCTGTTACTAGAAAATCAGATTTGCTTCTGTGGTTGGGAAGTTGAGAACAATGTTGTAAAGCAGATGACAGAATTTTACAACCAGAGTTTGAAGACTGGTGTAATACCTGGTGAGTGGCTACACAGTTACTTGATTCCTTTGCCAAAAATAGGAAAAGACAATACAAAACTGAATGGATATCGAATTATTACATTACAAAATGTATATAGCAAGGTAACTGAGAGGATTTTAGCTGGGTGACCATCATATTTTTTAGAAACCAGCAGGCTACTACCAAATTCACTAGGAAGCTGTTGTTAAGGAAGAGATACAACCAACAACACTCCAATCCTAGCGTATGATGTATATGAGGGATTTCAGAAAACAGACAAAACCATAATTGTGGCACTTGATCTTGAGGATGCATACAACAGACACAGCTGTTGACACTTCTGATGGAGTTTGGGGCAGATACAAGATTGGTTTAATGGATAGCTTCAATGCTATTGAGACGATCAGTGGCCTTAAGATACAGAACATAGATCTCAGAGCCCAGAACCATTGCTACAGGGCTGCTTCAAGGGCCTCCCTTGTCCCCTGTACTATTCAATGTATATTCTACAGGCCTTGCCCTGTTATTTGAAAATGGTGTAGGTAGAACACTGATGACCTATGTGGATAATATATTAACATATAAGCATGGGAGGTGTAGAGAGAAATTAACCTCAAGAATGCAGAGCAGGGTGGACCAGATAACACGCTGGTGTGAAGATAACAGTGCTGAGATCAACCCAGAAAAAGTTAGCATCCTGTGGTGTTCATTAAATAAAAGAATTGTAGGATCTGCAGTTTCGATTGTGAAGTGTCAAGGCCAAGATATTAAGAAAGCACATTGCATGAGGTACCTAGGGATCACATTTGATTGTTCATCATCCTTTGCACACCATGTGGACCATGCAATACGAAAAGCCAGGAAAGCGTTGGGAGCGGTTAGATTAATGGCCACAGCAGGCTATCCACAGCACACTCTCTTCTTGCCGGTACTGTCATCATTGGAATATGGTTTTGGCCTGTCTAATGTACAGCTGAATAAATTAGAGTGTGTACAGAATAAGGCAATGAGAGTGGTCTTGGTCTGCACCAGGGATACTCTGGTGGCAGCCATGTGCTTTCTACTTTATTTGCTGAATGTGAGGTCTAAACACAAGTATGCTCAGGTAAAGGCATACATCGGGGTTGCTGGCATGAAGGATCATCCCATCCATAAGGAATTGGGGTTAACAAAGGTCAAATGGGGCAGATCCTGGATGGCTGAGGCAGAGGATATGATAAAGTCAGTTTGCAATCTAGATGAAGTGCCTAAAGGCTACGGGTACAGGACTGACCTCAGCTAACAAAGGTTATTATATAGAAGGGTTGTGAATGTTGAGACTGGGTACCTGGAGCAGTTGAACTATGGGCTCAAGATCTCATCCAGCATCACTGTGGGTCTTTCAAAATGGTAATATATACATATGGCTCAGTGGCTTGGAACAGCAGAAGTGGTTGGGGTTTTGTTGCCTTCAAAAATGGAAGAGTAGTGGCGCAAGGTTTGAGAGCCTTTGAAGTCACCACATCAAGCATATGAATGGAAATTGAAGCTGTATCAGTGGCAGTGAAATGGCTAGTTGCTCATGATGTGGTTAATGGTGTCATTGTGATGTATTCACAGAGTATGCTTCATAAGATTGAGAAGAAATTGCTTCGAAAAGAGTTTGTTCATCTGTTATATGACTTTACTGTCCAGGGCATGTAGGAGTACATGGCATTGATGTGACAGACAGACTTGCTGGACAGGCTAAAATAAATGGCAGACTGTCATTGGACATTGGGTACATTGCTAGGGCTGTACTGGACAGACTGCAGGAAAATGAAGAGCGAGAATGTAAGAACAATGTAACTGTGAGGAGACTGCTGGAGCTAGGACAAATTAAAGGTACTGGCAAAAAATCTGAACTGTGTGGCAGAAAATTCTTTGTAAACAACCATCATTTGACAGGAACTATTAGCAGACATACTCTTGGATGGATGCTCCGGCATGTGGTGAAGCATAAATGGGTTGTCCTGAATGCAGTTAAGCTGGAGTCTGAATTTTGGACTTTGAACATTGTAGTGCCTTCAAGCTGATCATAAAATTTTTCCTTGGTTTCATCATCTTTCTCTTCATTTGGTGCCTTGTTGTTAGATTCTTCCATTTTCATTTCACACTCAAAGTGTTGATTCTTTCTTTGGTAGTTTCAAAATGTATGACACTGTCCCATATCTTTTTTTATTGCAAATTCTGTCCCCAGTTCATGTCTCTTCTATGTATTGCTGCCATATATTATTTTCACTCCTTCTACTAACCATGTCCTGGCCATTTGATTTCTTATATTGCTGTAATGTATTGTAATCTTTATTTCTCTTGATACCTCCTTTGCTGCAGCTGGTCTATATAAGCCCTGTATATTCCATGTTCCAATTCTTATAATATGTTTAACATTCCAAGGTCATATTCCATTTATGTCTATCTGATTTTGAGGCTTTCTTGTCTGTTATGAAATACTAGTCTTTTTACAGAGATTGGGTCATTCTCCAACCCCCATCCAGCAGGACCAGGATGCTAGTTTTATTCAACCCCCACCCACACAGATCTTCCCAGCTTAGTTGAACCTGGGAGTAGTAGAACTGCTGTATAGTTCTGGGGGTTGTTAGGGTATGCAAGCTGACATGCTACAACAAAGCACCAACACATTGTGGGAGATTGTTATATTATGCCTCTTGAAAATATTTTAACTGTCTGGTATAATGTTTTTCATTACTTCTCATTTCAGTTGACTTAGTACTTCTTTGTTGTCTTTTCTGTCCGTGGAATTTACCCTATTATTCTGTGTATCCACTTTCGAATTCCCTCACTTTTATTTAATGTCCATGCTCATATCATATATTAGCATATGAGGGAAAATAAAAAAAAAGTAAAGGCAGTTTGAAAATTACTTGGTAACTACAGTGAATAGAAGCCGATGTTTGCAACAGTACAGCAATCTGCCCTTGGACTAATTGAGGCCATGGAAATAAACATGGACACTGTGCTGTAGAATTGCGCTGTTGTTTGAACAATTCAGTGGAGTGAGATTTCTTTTGGCAGAGGAAATGAAACCTGCTGAAATTCACTATAGGCTCAGTAAGGAAGTGAAAATAGCATGATTCAACAAAGAATTCATGAAAGAGAAGAAATATTTAAAGTGAGAAGAACAAGTGTAACTGACAAGGCTCAATCTGGTTGGTCATCAACATTGTGCATGCAAGTCCACATCAGCAAGATGCACGTTTTGATCAGAGAAGACTGGCGAATTATGTTGTCAAATATTGTTATACATGAAAAAAATCATAGACAAACCACTTCAGTGAGATGTGAGAGGAAGAAAAATCACAAGAGGTCTAATCCTACAAAACTGTGTTCTCTTACTTTACTGTACAATAACCTTGTTGTTTCCTATTTATAAAAAAACTGCTCTTGAAACTATACCTGAAACTAACTTCATGTAAAACATATTTTTTTGTTTGTTATTGTTTAAGTATGCACCAGACATGGAAGGAGACCATGTGTATGTTTGTCTAAAGTTGTACCTGCTAGAGAGACTGAATCTAAGCTATGGAATTTCTGTTTCATGACTTTGTTTCTTTCTGGGTGTCACAATCCTCGTGTTGACTGAACAGTTACTAACGACTTTGCTTTCAAACACCTATTTGTGGAGGTGTGAGATAGCGCAGTTCGTTAATATGCTGTTCTCTTATGGCTAGATGGCTGCTTGTCCTACCAGAGTCCATGGTTCTAATCCCATGTAATTCTCTTGTGATTTTTCTTTCTCTCATGTCTCACTAAAGTGCTTTGTCTATGATTTTTGAGGTCTAATCCTATAAAACTGTGTTCTCTTACTTTACCATATGAAAGCCTCTTTGTTTTCTATTTATAAGAAAATTGATGGAAAGATAAAGGAGTCAGAATGTCAAAAATATTCAAAATAATATACCCAGGATACATAATAAACTCTATGTCATCCACAAAATCCAGTTCTTCTGAGTCCCAAGTACCCATTTGTGCCCATATTATCAGTACATTTTTTCATAATGAAGTCAATCGTTACTCCAAACAGCAAGGCAAATAGGATACATCCTTGTTTCACACCCGTTTCAATCTGAAACCATTCACTCAATCCCTCCTCTGTAATGATTGTGCAAACATAGCTGTCTTACAAGTCTCTTATGATGTTTTTGTGTTGATATTCTTTATTGTTTCAGAATGTTCCACAGTTAGTCTCCGTGTATACTGTTGAGTGCTTTAAAAATAATATGCGGTTAGAATTATAATAATTTTGAAATTTAAATTGTTGATATAAGAATATCAATAATATTAAAATATTATAACAGTGTGTTTAAAAAAAAACAGGTAATTTTTATCTTTTTTCATCAGAGAACAGGCAACAAGAAAAGAAATTCAGCGAATGTAAGTTTCTATATGTTTTTGTTTGATTAAGATGTAAACTGAAGCATTACAACTGTGTGCTCATTAATTAATAAAGCTATATCTACTTTTATTTTAAATAACCTTAACAGTAAGTTTCTAATCTGTAAACTGAGGACAGATATTAACTGTAGTCAACTGTAGGAAATATTAATTTCTTTTAGGCACTATATTTTCATATTTTGTAGTTGCATTTTCATTTTTTAAGCATAACTGATGACAGTAAAATGATTTCCTTTGTACTTTTCATTGTATTTTATAGGTTTTCATTGTTTGGTTAATTTTTTAAAATAAAAATGTGATTAATAAAATGTGACCACATTCAAGCCCTATTAAGAAGTTCTTTTTTTCTGTTAACCTCCAACATCATTTAAACTGCATAATATAGATCAAAATGATTTCTAACTCAACTAAAATATTTTCACCACATTGTTTTAAAATGTACTAATTTGTACTAAGCTACATCTAAGCAAGCAGTTCGAACAATAAAAATATATAATTTCATTTTGTGTGATGTAGACAACTCATTTCACATTCTAGTGTGGTCACTGTTTACATATAACACTAAACATACCTAGCGTTTAAAAAACTGTCTTCTTCCTAAACCCAGGATTGATCTGTACAAGAAAAGTCTTACATACTCTGCAGTACAGCTCTGGAACACCCTCCCCTACCATTTAAAATCCATTAGTAATACTTCATCCTTTAACTCAAACCTGTTTCATTATTTACTTGCTTGTAATTATATGCCTCCATAGAATAACCAGCAATCTCTCAACCTATGACTCACCAGCCATCAAGTACTAAAATGACATAGTTCAAAAAGTAACTTGTTAGATATTGTTAGAAATTATTTTAATGTTTGTTAAAAAACATATGTTAGAAGATCTGTACTGACAACGTAATTTTTGTTTATGTATATGTCTGTGTGTGCGTGTATGTGTGTGTGTGAGAGCTATTTTATTAAGTTAATTACATCTTCTCTTTTACTTTGAATGTAATAGTTTAATCTTACACTCTTTTGATATGTTTTTTGGTTCCTGATTTAATTTGTATACTTGTATTAAATCGAGTGTGTGGGAAGAATGAAAGATGGAGTGATGAAGGGCAGAATGTAAGATGGGCCTGCGTTCCTAATTTTTTACCCTTTAAAAATAAAGATCATTCATTCATTCTTTCTATTCTAAGTTGTCTCTTTAATTAATAGTGAGTGAGTGGGCTTACAAGGAAGGGAGAGAGGGACACATAGATAACTAACATAAATTCAGAGAATATGAAACACACTTAGAAAGATATTTTAAAATATTTGTATTTGATTTATTAATTGAGTGGCTGAATGCAGTTTCATTAACAAATTGACCAGTTATTACTTAATGGTCTGCTAGTATTTTTTTATGGTGTAAACTTTCAGTGCAATTCAATTTATTTAAAACTTAATGTGCCAGATTTATTTTATTTGGGTGTTATTTTTTATTCCTTTCTATGAATTCTGGTGCTATGAAGTCTGTGAAATACAGTTACATAATAACTAGCCTGGATAAAATTATGTACATATTTTTATTTTTTAACTGGTACTAAAATTTGTTTTTGATATCTTTGAATTGTTTTAAAATTATTTAACACAGAGCCTGGTTGTCGAAAATTAGTTGTCTAAGAAATCTTTGACAAAGGATCTGTCCAGTGATACATCACCTTCTTTCAGCTTGCAGCCTAAAGATTACAAATTTAAATCTTTATATGATGATATTCTATTGCATTAGTAGAATGTATCATCATGTAGTTTTGTAGTTTTAATAATCAAGTTTAAGTTTTTCATCAGTTAGGATATGATAATTCCTGATCTCAACTACTTTTTTTTTTCACCTCCTACTATTTTCAGATCTGAATTCACTGTATCTCAAGGTGTCAATGATTTTGATTTTAGTGAGAATCTTAATCTTATAGGTAAGATACTGATGCATGCAAAAAAAAAGATCATTGTGAAGATAATATTGTAATGCTATATTTAACTTTTAAAAAAATTATTTATTTTACTTAAAAATATTATTTGTGAGGCCACATTGCAGTATAAAAATTAAGGAAACTGCGACATGCCTAAAATTCACAGTTGTTCCACACCCTCCTTACAGCCCAGATTTTGCACTGTCTGACTTCTGTTCCCTAAGGAGACATTGAAAAGTCAGCATTTTTTAATGGATACTGAAAATGAAACTGCTGTTACACCAACCAGAAACTTTCTTCATCAACAGAACGAAACAGTAGATATCATGGTTGGAAAAATGTGTAGCTGTAAATGGGGACTATGTTGATAAATAAGTTTATATTGCATAAGAGAAATGAATTTGCTTCATTTTTATTCTAGTTTTATCATTTTATATTGTCAGAAACTTATTTTATACAGTTGGAGACCTTACTTGCAATTGCCCCTCATATCAGATAGTAGTAAGTCTCCAGCAGAATATCTGACTGTCTGCTTTGAAAATTATTATTTTAAAAAAAATAATATACAATGTGATGTGAGAAATTTTTTTCATGGATATAAAAATGTGTTAATTAATTTGTTCTGTTTTGTTACAGCTACAGCTGGTGTCAACAGTCATGTTTGCTTGTGGAATCCATATGTTGTGTCAAAGCCTAATGGGGTAAGAATGCATAAATGATAGTGTTGAATATGTGAAAACTCAATTCTGCTTTTGGTAATATAAGTAGTATACTGTTCAAAAAAAGAAACACAACACTACTGTAGTCATAATGGACACCAAATTTCAAACTTGTAAGAAAATTTTATTTTATGGAATTAATGTTTCAATCTTGGCATGAAGAAACTTTAAGACTTTAACAATGAAATGATGTTTATTAAATTTGGTTTGGACTTTTATTCTTTGCGACTGAGGCCTCTGTTTCTGTAAGGTGTGTGGCCTCCTCTGGCCTGTATCAGAGAACGACATCTCCTTGACATGGATCCGATTAGTCATTGGATCTGTTGTTGTGGGATGGCTGCCCACTCTTCCTGCAGTGCAAGAGACAACTGTCAGAGATTGGTTGGCGCCACGTCTCACTGGCAGACTTGTCTGAGTTCATCCCATAAGTGTTCTATTGGGTTCATGTCTGATGACATGGATGGTGAACGTTTCAGGCAATTTGCCCTTGTCTGATCAGCAAACTTCAGTTTAAATCACATCATTGTATTTGTTATGTTTCTTTCTTTGAACAGTATATATATGAAAAAAATTTTACTCATCTTCTTACTTTCTTTGCAATAAATTGGTTTCTGTAGCATAATTTCTCAGTCTCTTTAAAAGTAAGGTAAAGGTAACCCTGTTATCATGCCATAGAAGCATCTAAGTGAAATTATGTTAATGTCTATATTTTCTTTGACTTGTTGGCACATGACAGGGTGATGTGATCAGCATCACTCCTGGTTGCTTTCCTTTCTCATTTCAAGAACCATGGAACCATTACAACAGATGGGTAACAGGGACATTTTTTTTAGATTTTCAGTTTTGTTCCTCATGCTCCCTGAATATATTTTCAAAAATTTAACTTTAAAATTTGATTAAACTTAAATTTAATTTTGGTATTTTCAACATAGCAACAGGCACATTTCTAATCGTGTTTTGGAGACGCTCATTCGAGTTTCATCTTGTGTTCTTCCACGACTGAGCCAAATGTTCATTCATTTCATTTGTTTATTATTTCTTTAATATAGGATTCATGTGAATCTATACTTTATCTCCTCTCTATATTTCTTCATCCTGTTTGTGTGTGTATGATTAAGGCTAACGCCGAAACGCCACAACTTTGTAATCATTATGTAATAAAGCTGTTCCTACTTTTTTCCTTCTTTATACAACTTTAAATTATGTTAGGTAAAGCGTTTGCTTTGAGGAATTGAACATTTTATCTGACAGAATCTTTCATTCATGGAATCTTGCAACAGGGAGCACAATTTTTACAAATTTACCCTGAATTTTTTAAAAATTGAAATGGAAACTGTAATGTTGGAATAAATGTTATAGTAGGATCTTTAAGTTTACTTATGGTAGTTTTTATTTCATTTGTGAAAAAAGAAATTGAAATTCAAACACTGCCACTGTGTAAGCTGAATATCATGCCACATATGAAAAGATCTGCATTTGAAACAAAAACTGTTAAGAGAAGTTCATTCATTCATTCATTTATTTGCTTGTCCCTTGCGGAACTTTGCCTTCCTAACAGCACTCCTGTAGGCCTCTCAGTTGTGACCAAGATGGCTTGCTGCTGATGCATCCATTTGTAGATCATCAACGATGTCTTGCAGCCATCTTCACCTTGGTTTTCCTCTCTTTCTTTTTCCCATTATGTACTCTTCCAAGACGGTCTTCTCTAGATTATTATGATGTTTAATGTGTCCAGAATATTTAAGTTTTCTCCCTTTAATTCTCTTTACTAGCCAGCCTTCTTCAATATTAAGTTCTTGTAGTATGGATATATTTGTTCTTTTTTGTGTCCATGATATTTGAAGAACTCTTCTGTAGCAGTTACATTCAAAGGCACTTATGTGTTTCTCAGCTGTTTTGTTAAGTGTCCGGATCTCACAGACATATGTTGCCATCGGAAAGATGCATGTGCTTAAAAATCTTATTTTTGTAGTTTTGTCTGTTCCTCTCCACAGATTCTTTATTTGTTTTACTTTCTGAAGAGTGATAGATGTCCTCCTTTTAATTTCCCTCATTGTATCTCCATTATTAGTTAGCAGTGATCCAAGATATTCAAAACTCTCCACTTCTTCCAGTTTTTCCTCATTGATACATGTATCAGCTGCCTTGTTTGTTTTGTCAGTTGTCATCAATTTAGTTTTCTTCACATTAAGATAGAGGTTTTGCTTTTCACTGTTCTTACGGACTGATATAATTAGTTTTTCCATTCCTTTTTGTATTTTGGACAGTAATACTGTGTCATAAGCATATCTAATCTCTGGTATTTCATAACCTCCAATTTTTATGACATCGTAATATTCTTTATCTACATCTTCTCTCACATTCCTCATTATATTTTCAGTATACAAATTAAATAAGTAAGGCAACAATATGCACCCCTGACTGACCCCTTGTTTTATGTCAAACCAATTTGTTGTTTCACCATTTATTCTTACTGCTGCTTGTTGGTCCAGATACAGCAGTGATGTTAATTGTATCAAATGTGTTGGAAATCCCATTTTTTCCATTATTTTCCAAAGCTTCTGGTGTTGTACACAATCAAATGCTTTTGAATAATCTATAAAGGCTAAACATAGATTCACATTAAACTCTCTGCATTTCTCTATTTTTAATCTTATATTGAATATATGATCTCTTGATCCTCTTCCTTGCCTGAAACCAGCTTGGACCATATTGACTTATTCTTCTATTTTCTTCTGAAGTCTACCCATTATGATTTTTAATAGAATTTTACTGGCATGACTAATCAGGGCAACAGTTCTGTAGTTTGCACATAATTTCAGGTTACCCTTTTTTTGGCAGTGATATGAATATTGTTCTTTTCCATTCTTTTGGCCAAATACCTGAATGCCATATCTTTTTACATAGTGCATGATAGATTGTTGCACATTCCTTTACTCCTGCTTTAATAAATTCACTGTTATCTCATCACATCCTGGTGATTTACCATTTTTCAGATTCTTTATTGCCCACACAACTTCTTCTATTGTCAGTTCGGGTTCTTTCTCCTCCAATAATAATTCACACTGTTGATTTCTGCTTTCACAGTCGGTTGTTTCATACATAAGAGAAGTTAAGATAACAAAATCTTGGGTCACTGAAACACAAGAACAGTTGCACAACTCAAACTGCTACTTAGGTCAAAGAAACACCAGAAAAGAATAAAGCTAGATGGTCAAATATCATAACCTATACTGCTTCCTCAAAAAGTCATCAGTTGCAAGGAAATTATAAAGTCAAGACATTTGTATACAATCTTAATTTGCATTACTATGAACCATCCATAATTGTAAATTGGAAAATGGATGCACTGTCTCATCATTTTGAAGTGTTGGAAAAATGAGTGTCAGTATCATGCTGCTCAAATGGAAAGGTTAATTAACCTCTTCTAATTAACCAATCAGAACCATTGAAAATTTTGTTAAAATGCCACAGAAGTTTCAAAACAATCCCTGGACAACATCAGGAAGTATGCTTCCTGTTTTTTTTTACAGGATTTATTTAGTGTAAGTAGGGAATAACATAATAGGGAATTAAACAGCAGAATTAATAGGGTCTGAGATTCTGGTTGTGAAGTGTCAAGGCCAAGATATTAAAAGACCACATTTTATGAGGTATCTAGGGATCACATTTGATCGCTCATTGTCCTTTGCACACCATATGGACAATGCAATACAAAAAGCCAGGAAAGCATTGGGAGTGGTTAGGTTAGTGGGCTTTCCACAGTGAACTCTATTCTTGCTGATGCATGCATTGGTGCTATCACCATTGGAGTTAGGTCTTGACTTGCCTTCCCTGTCCAATACACAGCTGAACAGACTAGAGTGTGTAACAGAATGAGGCAATGAGAGTGTGAAACCATATTTCATGTACTACTACTAAATAATAAAACACGTGTTTTGCCCACACACTGTACTTAACTGTGTTAGTATGTATGTGTGTGTGTGCAGCTAACTGACTTGAAGTACTGAATTGAATATTATTCATTCACTGTGTCTCATATATAACTAATTACAATGCAGATTTTGACTGGACTGCTACAACAGTGACACAACAGACATGGTTGTATACCATGTAATAATAACACCCAGGACAAACAAGACCGTTTTCATGTAATCAACTCCCTCAGCAACACAGCTGACACTCAACATGAATCCAATTCAGGATTCAGCAGTTACAAAAATCAACAAAAGTTTAATGATGAATTCCCATTTGTTAAATTTGTGTTGCAAATGGATTACATGTGTAAACTGATGGAAACAATTACAATAAGAATAGAAAAATGATCTAGGCAATTAGCATCACCATGGGACCCTCACACTAACATACAACATCAACAAAACATACTAACCTCATATATACTGAAAAACTCCAATCACAACCTTCCAACCAAGAATCACATTTTGTCCTAAAAAGGACAGTGCAAAATACAACTCTTTACACAATGACTTGTGACAAATTTTGTCCTAGGAGGGACGAATCAAATTAACAAAACTACATTCTGACTTAAACACACATTTGTCCTAACAAAGATGATCAACTACAAAACTTACATGATGAACCAAGTCCTAACAAGCATTCTTCCAGAGGAAAACTCACGCACGACCCCTCTCTACAACATATCAAACAGAACTCCTTTCTCTACAACATATCGAACAGAACTGAACTCATTCATACATCCTGTCATCTGAGATCCCATGACAGTTGGAACATGGAGATAACTTTGTCCGTGCTTGCATAAACAGATGAGTTGTGATCTATAACTTTTTGACCACAACAACAGGGTTTCTCACAAAAAATCAACATTCTGTTACAAGTGGTCTTGGGCTACACCAGGAATACTCCTGTGGCAGCCATGCACTTTCAGCTTTATATGCTGAGTGTGAGGTCTAAATACACGTATGCTCAGATGAGGGTGTACATCAGGGTTGCTGGCATGAAGAACCATCCTCTCCATAAGGAGGTGGGGTTGATAAAGGGAAAATGCATCAAACAAGGCAGATGCTGGATGGCTGTGACAGAGGATACAATAAAGTCATTTTGCAGTCTAGATGAGCTGCCTAAGGTGATGGCAGGACCAACTGCCCACACTTCATAAAAAGGATGCTGTGTACATAGGCATGTGCAGATAACATGCAAACCAAAATTTGGAACCTATTTTACACTGAAACAAAGCTAGGGCCCTGCAAAAACTGGACAAACCGGAAGAGTCCCTTTAGGGATGCTGGCACCGGAAGAGTCCTTGGCCAATGACTTCATCATGTCCATCCTATCCATAGGAATTATATCTGTTGCAATAGTGTTATGGGCAACATGATTGGCTACCTCATTGCCTTACACTCCCGCTTGCCCTGGGAAATATATCTACATCAGCTTGGTGACATGATTACTACAAGAGCTGATCCTATTCATGACATAGCAAACTTCTCTTTATCTTGCAAAGCATGCTTTGAGAGTCTGTCACAACCACACTGTGTATCATCCTGCTGAACTAGCCAGGGCAGAGCCTTACTTTCCATCAGCATGCTCAATGTTGTTCTAAAGGAGACCCCTGCTTTATGTGCCACCAGCCTGCTTCACCTTTTTGCCATGCAATACAGAGTCATCTATGAAGATAACTGGGTCATATGTTGGAGAGTGAGCGTAAACAGGCTCCTCAGTTGCAAACTCCCATCCTTTCTCTATATTCTTTGCCAAGCTCGGAGATGACCGTTCTGGTGATCCTGTTGGTTCTATCCACTCACTTCTATCCACTCCACTCCTTTTACAATATTCTTCACAGCACACACAGCACTAATGGATGTTTCAACCTCAGCCATCCATGAACTACCACATATAATAGGACATTCTTTCATTACAGCCAGTGATATCTGCAGGGGATAAGTGATGTTGCTGACCACAATGAGATAAGCCTTGAACTGTGCAACTTTGTGTCTGATCCACATTCCAGGCAGGCCTAGAAGATTATGCATGGTCATAGTCAGAGTATCCTTTGTGCAACCCAGGACAGTCAGCATAGCTTCATTTTGAATTCTGACCAATATATCAATTTGGGTTTTGGATAAGGTCAGCAGTCTGAGCCCATAATCAACCACTGCTAGTACCTGTTGTCCACCATAACCATACAAATATCTATTACTGCATATCACACCTAGCCACTGCCCTAATAGCATTAAGTACTTTTTGTGCTCATTGTATGACATAGTAATGTGTTGATGGTAAGACAATGATTGATCAAATGTTATACCCAGTTATTTTATGTTGTGCACTCTCTTGATCTGCATCCCATTGCAATGGATTGCTGGCATCTCCTCTTTAACAACTCTGTTGTTCATTGAACACCATAACACCTGCACTTTACATGGGTTGATTATTGCATTGTAATTATCACACCAGCTTACAGGTGATCCAGGGATATTTGCAATTCCTGGGCCAATTCAGTCCTATTATGCCCTAGTTTGTAAATTAGTATGTAGTCAGCGTAAGTGAGACTTCTACCTACCCCTACACTTGGTAACCTGGCAACACTGACAGTATAGATATTAAACAGAAATGGCAATAGTTGAGATTCTTGTGGAAGACCCACTGCTATTTCTATCGGCTCTGAGATATGAGAACCAAACTGTAAATTAGCCAACAGGAATACCAACAGGGCAGCAATCTAGTGAGTCAGCCAAGGATTTATGTCCATATCTGTGAGGAGGTGGATTAGTCTGTAATAGCATACCCAATTATAGGTGTCCTCTAAGTCAGTGGCAGCCACCACTGTCTCAAAGCATTAGTCGCATTGTCTATGCCAAGACAATATCCACAAAGCATCTCCGGTAGTTTATTTCGAACCTCTAGATCATGTGATAATTGTCTTGCAACAATCTTTTCCATGACTTTGCAAAATGTATTCTGCATTGTAATTATTCAGTAACCACTCACTTTGGAATGATCCTTACTGGGTTTGTTTACTGGTGTCAGGTAGCTGTGCAACCACTCTGCCAGTATCTCCCCTGTATGTAAGCTTTGACTGTATTTTGCCATTATCCTCCCTGCATTATTGTCACTGATATGATTCATGTGACTGTAGGTAATGCCATCTGGACCTGGGGCACTCAGTTTGTCCTTGCCATTGATTCCTCTCACCTCTTCTGTAGTTATAGCCTCCTTGAATTCCGTGTGGACAAGAAAATCAAACAACATATCTCCAATAGTCACTTGATCGCCTTGATTGTCCTGATCTTTTTTTTTGTAAATATCAACTGAGAAAGGCCCTTCCTATCTGTTCATCTGAGCAGAGTTTATTACTTCCTTCATCCTTAATGTTAGCCTTCACTCTCATCCTTGCTGTGGTCTTCATTTTCCGATACATTTGCCAGAATTGATACAGTGCCTTGTCAGTGGAAACTTTCTGTGCAAATGTCTGCTAGCATCACCACCAAAGACTTAATTGCTGGAGATACAAATTTGCTCATTGCTTTCTTCATGTCCTCATCCAGTGCAATCCTGTCAGTAGTAGTACCAGCTTTTTGTCACAACTTTGTCCTCTTTCTCTTATTCACCCTGGCCAGTTTGATCTTGTCAGTCCACCAGAGAGGCTTACACATATTGGATGTCACTAACTTTATGGGTTTCTTCTTCCACACCTCATGCCTTAGACCCCCCAGCATTGTCCCAACTTCATAATCATATATGAAAGCATGTTTTGCCTTGTTAGGTGGTACTTAAACACTTTTGGTGATCCACACAGCACAATGTAGGTGACCACTCCTGTGATGTATAAGTGCACTCCAATGAACATTCAGTTGCAAGTGGCTGGGGACTGATGCAAAGTCAGTATTTAATCTGTATCCATGGATTGTGTGGCTAGTCTTGTGATTCTGCCACAGTAGAGAAATGTGAGACTAGACTCATTCAGAGCAGTGTCCAGTGTAATACCTTGAGAGTTATCACTGACATCAGTCCGCCTTCTGCTGTGTGCATTGAGGTCCCCGCAAATTAGTACATTATCTTCAAACACTTCACTGAGCTCCTGTAGAAAACGCCACCCCTCAGGGAACAACTGAGTCAACATTTTACATCCTTTCCATGGTGTTAAATGTCACATAAGGCTCACATAATCATTTGCCAAGTTTTCCTCTTTTCAGCAAGTTTTTCTTCATCAAGGAATGTTATGCCCACTAAATTGGGTTCTCTTAACAATGTCCTCGTTAGAGTTTCATGTGGTCAACCTCTTTTTCTTCAGCCTGTTGTGGTCCACTTGATAGCTTGTTTTGGGATTCTCTGATTATTTCTTCTCATCACATGGCCTACATATGTCCATCTCCTTTTTCTGATCACCCATGAGACAGGTTGTTGTTTGCTCATCTGTCTTATCTCTGTGTTGTTATTAAATTCATTCCACTTTATATCAAGTATTTTCCTTAGGCATTTGTTTTCAAAAGAGTCTAATTTCTTGTCTCTTTCTTTAGTTGATTTCTAGCTTTCGCATGCATAAATGAGGTGGATATCACATTTGAATTGAATAATCTTAACTTGGTTTTTGTGCTTATAACTTTTGAATTCCATATGTACTCAAGATTTTGAAAGTCAGTGCTGGTTTTGCAGTTCTAAATCTAACTTCCTTCCTAGTATCACCATCCTGGTCTATGTAGCCGCCAGGGTATGCAGATTGGTTTACTTCATCAAAAGCTGTTTCTTCTACACATATTTTTCCTTTCTGATTAACTCTTTGTATACTGGGGGTGTTTCCCTCAAAAGACCAAGGGGGGTAAATTTCACAATGTGAAATGGGATGGTTGTCACATTTAAAAGAATGACAGAGGCATAATCTGAAGTATTCTACCTTATTTTGAAGAAGAAAAAATGTATTTTGTTTTTCAAATAAAATTTTTAACATTTTGTTAGTATACAACAAAAAAAGAGCTAAGAACTGAGAAGAAAGAATGGAAAATGAAGTATTAAAATAAATTTTTTGTCACTTACCCATCAAGTTAATCCACTGTAGTTGTTTATATAATTCCATAATGAATAAAAATGTACACAAACATCTGTTCTTTAACATATCTTGCAAAATTTACGTGAAAATATGCACTAGTTATGCATTCACAGCAAACTAAAAACACCAAGTGGGTAGGTAATATTTACATGAAAACAAGTGGGCGGTCGTTGACTAATATTTACCAGAAAACAGGCCATTGTGTTTTGGTTTTTGTTTTTTTTTTTAATTTGAAGCATTCTACAACATTTAATTTTTTTAATTACACAATCTCCAGCATTACTTATTGTGATATTACAGCTAGTACTAGCAAAAAGCTGAGAAGTAGTATCACCAGCTACCCTTCTAACACATTTTGTTGCTGGACCAAAAAAAAACACGAAAAATTCTTTCAATCACTGCCACATGTGCTGAAAATTTACAATTTCTGCTACTATATTCTCTACACCACAGTCTAGACAATTTTAAATTAAATTATGAGCTTGTAATGCAGAAATATGCTGCTCTGGATGAAAGAAACTAGCACTGGAAGCCATATTTGTTGATAAACAAAGGCCTAGCGACGATAAACTTTGAAAAACTCGCTTTAAATGAACAAAGAATCGCTCTGTTTTCTGCTCAAACCACGCGCTTAATGTGGACAACTGAATTCCGGAAGGAAGTCAACTGCTGGTTTTAAGATACTTTGATTATTTTCAAAATTAGAGAGCTACAAACCATCATCGCGCCTCGCGTCTATAAGTATTTCGTAATAGGGATACAACCACGCAGGACGCGTGTCCAAATACGCAGAGTTAATGAGATATTTCATTATGTTTTGTTTTATCTTTGTTAATTTCAAGACCTATTTTGCTAGCCAAGGAAGACAGGGAGTCTGTTTTTTTCCTGCATTGATTTCACATTGTCACTGATAAGAGTTATGTTATCTACAAAATCAAGATCGTCTATTTGGGTCCCATATACTTAATCAGTGCCCGTTTTACCTGTACAGCATCTTTTCATTATAAAGTCATGGCAGTTCCGAAAAGCAATATAGATAATATACATCCTTGTTTCACGCCTGTTTCAATCTAAAACCATTCGCTCATTCCTTCTTCTGTCTTGACTGCACAAACATCTCCATTGTAGAGATCTCTAATGATGACAATTTTAAATGGTATTCCATATATTCTTAAAATTCTCCACAATGAATCTCTGTGTATGCTATCAAATGCCTTTTTAAAGTCTATAAAGTTCAAGATTAATGGTTTCTGCTTTTCAATATGTTCTTCAAGTATTATTAGAGATCTGGTCGAGACAGCTTTCTCCCTTTTAGAAATCCTGCCTGTTCTTCCCTCATTGCAATATCCCCTATATCCTTAATTCTATTCAGAATCACTTTACATAACACCTTTGACACAACTGATAGTAAGGTTACACCCATACAGTTATTGTAGTCACTGAGGTTGCCTTTTTGGGTATTTAACAATGATTCCTTTCTTCCATTTAGAAGGGACCTTTTCTTATTTCCAAATTTTATTCTCTGTAGTTGGCTCATGTTGTCACTGTTAATAGCTTTTTTACATTTCAACTGTTATTTCATCTTCACCTGCAGCTTTGTTGTTAGCCATTAGATTCACTGCTGTTTCATTTTCATTCAGTGTAACTTCATCTAAGTTGACATTTAGTTGTGGGACTGGTAAATTGGTTTCAAGATTTATTAAATTATTTGGGTGTGGTCAATTAAGAGTTTCTTGAAAGTGTTTGGCCCATCTTTGATTTTGGTTTTTACTTGATGTTAACAGGTTGCTGTTTTGCTAAAGACTGGTCTTTCTCTGGAGGTAATAACACCTATTAGCTTCTTCTATATGTTATATAGAGTTTTGCTGTCTCCTGTTTTTGCTGCCTTCTCTGCTTCTTTTGTCATGTTGTCCATATATTCTCTTTTGTCTCTTCTAGCTGAACTTTTTAGTTTATTGCCTAGTTCTTTGTATGTTGATTTTGCTAAAACTTTTTCCAAGATCTGTCTTTACATTCAAGATGGCTAATTTGGCTGCTCTTCTTTCATGCATGTATTTTCATGTGTTATCCGATATCCATGCTTTTCTTCTTGTTGATTGCAGCCCAGCACTTGCTTTTGCTGCCATGATTATGGCTGTGCTGTATGAATTCCATAATTCATCTATATCTGTCTGTCTACATCACTGAGTGGTGCGAAATGTTTGGTAGTTCCAGATTTAAATTACTGTTGGTATTTTCTTCTTTGAGTCGACTACTGCATATATATATATTAATGATGTTCCACACACCTCACCCGAAAGTGATCTTTACTCTCTGTATTCTCCTTATCCCTCTGTGAGAGATCCAGCATGGAATGATGAATACCATTCCAGACAATAATGGTCTGTCCTTGATGGGTTGTGCTGATTGGAGAACAATAACTTTTATAACCATGAAAGGTTAAACCTTCAGCCAGTGTCTCCTGTAACAAGAGTACATCAAAGTTGTAGACAACCATGGCAGTACTGCACCTCTTTGTTTTACACTGTGACTATATCAATAACCTACATTAACACATTTAGACAAATTCTATCCAGTTTCTTCCATAGGCTCCATTTACCAGCTCTAATTATTCTCTTCCACCCTCCTCATGTATCTGCTTCTGCCTCTGGCTCTACAGTGTTCACTGCCACAAAGGTCAACTGCAGAGCACATTCTCCATAGCTCTGGCAACAATTACATATGTAGTTATTATTAATCATCATACATGATATATGTTTTGCGTATAAAGTAATAATAATAATGACAGTATATATTCTGTCAGATTATATAGTTTTGTTTGTTTGTTTTTTTTTTTTAAGAGTCATAGCAATTTTTGTCCTTTTAAAAGGCACTGGTAAATTAAGGTTAGTTAGAAGTTACTCACACTGTCCTTCCTCTATGGCTAGTGCAGATAAATTGATTAGAAACTGGTTTAATTGCTACCCTAAGAAATATCAAGATAGTGAGAGCAGTCCCACTAGTTGAGCAGCTCACATTCATAGCAGTTGTACCATGTTGCTGAAATAATGACAGTGATTTTGAGGAGATGAACAAACTGGGTTTCTCAAACCAACAGGTAACACAGTAGAAGCAGTTATGTGGTTTAGAACTTAAGCATGAGGGATATTTCCATGAGGATTAAATAATAAATAGTATAGTGATGATTGTACATTACTGTACAATTTTTACTATTTCATCAGAATGATTGTCACCATGTTTTTCTCAATTCCACAACAGCCTTGAAATCAAGAGTTAATGCCCTCTACTAAGAATTATAATACCAATGCTTGTCAGCTTCTAACATTTTTCAGACCAGATACTGATAATGAATTCAGAAATATGGTTATATATGATACAAATTTACTGTAGAAGCAACAATGAAGCCACTAACAACAGCTGACAGATAAAGATAATGCTATTTTTACATAGAACTGTGCAAACTTTTTTTTTATAAATCTGAAAAAAAACAAGGTGATGTAATGCAGACAAGATACTGAACTAATGAAAATGTAAGTGCACTAGAAATTCACATTGTTGGCAAAGCATGATTACTAGCTTCACTTGTTACATTTTTCTTATTTTCAGCTCCACTACAATGATTGTCATTTTTCTTCACCTTTAACATGATTTGGTCAGCATAATACACAATTATCACGACTGTTGACTTTGACATCATATTATTATTACTATCAGATAAGCATACTATCAAATTACCATTATGCCAGAGCCACTATAAATTTACCGTTATTAAATTTTGGGTCTCTGCTTCTGGTGTAGGTTTTAAGAGGACATATGACAAGCATTATCCAAGTACATTTTGTCACAGCAAGGAACCAGCTGATCTCTTTCTCCAAAGATAAAGTAATGAGAATATGGGATGTTCAGCTTCAAGTCTGTATTCAACGTCTTGCTGGTACATTTCCTAAAGGGCCTGAAGGTAACTGGAATAAAAATGTGTACAAACATACAATAGGTGTCTGATAACACTGATGATTATGCTTATCCATGTTGTGCAGTCCTTAGTGTTTCTGATCAGTTTTTTTTTCCATGCCTCTTATTTCCAAGTCAGTCTGCTAAGACATTTTTCTCTTGGCTTCCTTCTCCCTTTTCCCCTGAATTTTGTCATTACCAAGTTCTCTAACTTCTGTCTTCTCATGAGATGTCTAAAAAAACTTTGACTGTCTTTTCTTATAATTTTAACTAGTTTCAGTTATTCAGAAACCTCTCTGAGGACCTCTTCATTTATTTTTCTAGCTGTCTTTGGTATTTGTAGTATCTTTCTCTTTTTTGTACAGTACAGTATTGCAGTAATTAATAATTGTTAATGATTAATATAATAACAACAATAATAAAGATGTTTTTTGAATGAGGGATATTTATAAACTAGAAGTTAATATTGATTATTCTAGTGATGGGAAATGTCTCTGAAAAGTTGATTGTCACAAGCATCAGTGCCATTGTCTGAGAAATGCAGCAGTCTCAAGAGTAACAAACAAACAAAAACTGACCGGGGACATAATCTCACTAAACACGTGATTGAAGCAAAGAGTTTTTTTAATAAGTATTCATTTATTTTCAATTTCTTCTTTCTTGCCATCTAAGTGAAGTCCAAACTGGGCATAAGTGCTCTGATTATCTTGTCCACTGTTTCAATTTTGACTTCACTATTGCCCTTTGTAAGAAATTCTAAGTTTCTATATAAATTCATTTTCTAGCCATGGTATAAGAAGCATTTTATAATATACTTTTTCTTCTTCAGCATTCAAGATCTTGGTCATGCTAAATCAGAACCCTAAACACCAATATGAAGTTCACAGTCTTGTCAGGTCCTCCCAGCAGTCCTACAGCTTCCACCTTAGGTCCAAGCCCTGTGGCCATGTTTGGTTGCATAGATCTGTAAAAATTGGGTGCTAGTGGAGAACATGTTCTGGTGTCTGTATTCTGCCCCTGCAAGGGCTTTCATCTGTATATGAGATCTTGAGTTGGCAGAGATGGCTCAGTTTAATTGGAACAGGACTGTTTGTTCTTCACCCTTTTAAAATAAAGGTCATTCATTCATTCCTTTGTAACTGGTGGATTGGATTGGGTTCACTGCCTGCGCTCAGCCTGTTGGCCGAGATGATTATAGAAGTTTGTATTGTGGTCTTGACCTCCCTGTAACTGACTTGATGGCTGCATTGTTCCATTCTGCTGCCCGGTTGACTTTTTCATTTCCAGTAATGCCACAGTGGGAAGGTGGCCATTGCAAGGCTATTTCTATTATTTTGAGAGATAGTTAAATTCTTTTTTGATTTCCCACATGATGTGCTCATTTTTTGGTGTTTTTAATGCTTCCATGAATGATATGCAGCTATCTTTATTGGCCTTTGTCCATTTCTGTAAAGTATCTCAAGGCTCTCATGAATGCTGTTGATTCAGTTAGAGGATGTTTTGCCATTTGGGAAGGTGCAAGGGAATTTTTTTCTCACCACTGTGTTGTATTAAAAAGCCACCCACTGTGTTTCTGACTACATCTTCAGAAGACCTGTCAGTATACATATGGATCTATTCATGTGAACTGTACTTGTTGTCTATCATCTCTTGCGAGAGGCCTTCATTTGTGTTGGGCATTGACCATTCTTATTCCGTATTCTGTGAACCTGATTACTTATTGAGACACTTCCCTCCCAGTAGGTCTTCTCTTTCTAGGCTGTTGGTGGCTATACTTCCTCTTGGCAGCTGGGTAGGTGCTTCTTGTGGTTTTGATGTAGGTGTTTCGAGATGTGGCTAAAGCTGCTTCTTTTTAGTCTGTGTTGTAGTGGTTGTTGAAACTTTTTGTTCATTGAGTGGCTTCTTAGATGTAGAGGTTTCTTGCTGTGAACAGGACTTCTCATCTCATCTCTCTTCAAGGGAGTGAATTCTGCCATGTCTTTCCATTGTGTGGATCGGTATGGCTAGTGATTAGTCTGAGGCTGGTGTTTTGTGCCACAGACAGGCATTCTATGTTTGATGCTGTAGCACTGCTTGACATGCCATTTTCTGCTGTGGGCCTTAAGTTTCCTATGTAAACTTTCTTTAGGATGTCACTGTTGGCTCCCCAGTTCATACCCAGCAGCTTTTTCATTAATGATAACTTATTGTTCGCTTTCTTCTCTGTGTCTCAGATGCAGGGCTTCCATGTTAGTCTTTTATCTGACTTCACTCATGTGTTACCTCTTTCCCTTTTATATGGAATTTGAAGTTTTCAGACTGGTTGGATAGAGAAAAACATGTGGTCACTGCTTTTGGGATGTTAATTTGTACACAGTCACAATTACTGTCTGCAGTCACTGGCTCATTTTCCAACAGTTTATTTGTGCTTCTTGCAGCCTGTGCTTTCCTGTCTTCAGCTGTTCTGTGGCTATCCAGATGGTGAAGTTGTTGGTGTGGAGAGCTCTTGAAATGATATTTCTAAGATTCTCTGTGATATCATTTATATACAAGGTGTGTCTGGTAAGTAATGAGACTTATTTTATTCATCCAATTAGCAGGGCCAGGTGGGTAGATTCTCTGGGCCTGAAGGTTAGTGGTGGATGTTAGCTAAAAGGTCGATATCTCTTCATTTGCCTCTGAACTTTATAGAGTGCGGATCACTTGCAAGATGGACAGCTTTTCAAGCGTCACATAAAGGTCAAAATGTGATTTGTGATAAAGTTTTGCATTAAACTTAAAAATCTGTGATCAAGATGCTTGCTATGATACAGAAACCCTACAGGAAGGATGCTTTATCAAAAGCACAAGTTTTTCAGTGGCACAAGACATTCAATGAAAGAAGAGAGAGCGTTAAGGATGAACAACACACAGGGCACCCATTAACATCTCACACTTCCAATAATGCTGATAAAGTGAAAGCAGTTTTGGACGTTTGACTCTAAAGGTGTTGTCTATAAGGAGTTCGTGTCACCCGGACAATTGGTCAGTGCAGCATTTTACATGGAAGTGCTTAAACGGCTGAAGAACAGAGTCACACGCATCCACCTGGAGATGGCCAATACCTGGGTTCTTCACCACAACAATGCACCGAGCCATACATCACTGCTAGCGAGAGAGTTTCTGATGAAACAAACAGTGGCAACGCTGTGCCAACCTTCCTACAGCCTGGACTTGGCCCTGGTTGACTTCTTTTTGTTTCCTGGCACAGATCAAGCTTGAAAGGCCACCGTTTTTTGGACTATTAATGACGTGCAAGCTGCTGTGACAAGTGCTTTGAAGGAGATCCCTGTTGAAGACTCCTAAGTGAGCTACAACACATGGCAGAACCAATGGCAATGGTGTATTGATGCTCAAAGATGTTATTTTAAAGAATTTTAAGTATATGTAAGTATATATCTTGAACAAATTGAATTTTATGGAATCAGTCTCATTACTTACCGGACACACTTTGTAGATAAAAAAAGAGGACTGGTAAAATGATCCCTCCTAGTGGCACTTCTAGTTGGATCTTTACTCTGTGGCTCAGTTTCCCATCCAGTTTTACTCTGGCTAAATGAAAACAGAAAATCCCTTATCCAACAGTACATCCTCCCCTCAACTTTGTTTTCCAGCAGATTAAGCAAAGTTCCAAAATTGTCAAAAGCCATGGTTAAATCTATGAAGATTGCCAGTATTTTTTTCCTTTCCTGGAAAGCATTTATCTCCTATGAGTACACCAGTTCTGCTCTTCAGTGCTATGGTCCCTCTATATGCTGATTATATGAGGGGCGTTCAGAAAGTAATGCACCACATCATTTTTTTCAGCTATTAATGAAGATAGAAGCATGAAATTTTGCACACTTTAAATATGGCATGTGCCGATTGTGTGAACCAAATTGCACCACAACCAGTCAAAGAATATGACTGCCCTAACTGTTGAAAGGGAGCGTGTTAGCAACTTGCAGTATAAGCATCGAACTGTGATAGAATTTCTTGTTGCAGAGAAGGAAACTGTTGTGAACATTCACAAGCATCTATGTGATGTGTATGGAAATTCTGCAGTTGACAAGAGTACAGTCAGTCGCTGATTTCAGAGAATCAAAGAATCAATAAGTGGAGATAGGGAGTTGTGTGACTGGTCGTGCTGTGGATATCCTGCCACAGCCACCAAGGCAGAAATGTTGAAATGCACTGAGGGCATTATTCTTACTGATAGGCATATCACTACTCAACAACTGGCTTTAAAGTTGTCAGTCAGCAATGGTAGTGCAAATGCAGTTCATCCTGAGCAAAATCTCTCGGATTTTCTAAGGTTTGTGCAAGATGGGTTCCTCAAAGTCTCACAAATGACCATCTATTGCAAAAGAAAGCAATTTCTTCAAATTGTTGGAGCATTTCAATGCTGAGGGAGAGAACTTTTTGGCTAAGATCGTAACAGTTGACGAAACATAGGCACATCATTTTGAACCTGAGACAAAAAGACAGTCAGTGGAGTGGCATCATTTGCAATCACCATGAAGAAAGAAATTCAAGACATCTCCATCAGCTGGAAAGGTCATGATCACTGTCTTTTGGGACATTGAATGTGTGATTCTTGTGGATGTTATGCCAAGAGGAGAGACAATCAATTCGCAAGCTTACATTAAGACATTGAAAAAACTCACTCAGCATTCTCACAGAGTTTGACCACACAACAATCCAGCAGACCTGCTTCTCCTTCACAACAATGCATGCCCTCACACAGGAATGGTGACACGGGAAACAATCACTAAATTGGGTTGGACTGTACTACCCCATCCACCCTATAGTCCCGATTTGGCACCCTTTGATTTCCATCAGTTTTGGTCCATTTAAAGATACACTCCAAGGGTAAGATTTGAAGATGACGAAGGAGTGATTCATGGAGTGAAGAAATGACTACATAATCAAGAGAAAATCTGGTACGGGCTAGGAATACATGCACTTGTTTCTCGCTGGCGTAAAGCTGTACAAGTTGATGGGGATTATGTTGAATAATACCGATGTTTACATGACATATCCATGTATATTGTGTATAAATTTCATGCTTTCTGAATAAATAGCTCCTGAGAAACACAATTTGGTACATTACTTTCTGATCACCCCTTGTATGGTGGTTCATCTCCAGATATTTGATCAGTCTAGTATTTACCACCCTTTTCATTTTTTTTACCACCCAGGCAACTCAGAAGGCTAACTGGTCTGTAGCTTGATGTCTTTTCCAAGTAGGAATACTGATGCCTCTCAGGAAATTTGCTTGAATGCCATGAATGACTGTAAATCTCAAGGAGTTTTGATTGAGCTATGGATATCAAGTTCTTTATCATGTTGTTTGTAATGTCATCTTTTCCTGGAGCTTTCTTTGTCTTCAATTTGTGGTTCACAGAGTTGAGTTCTGCTAAGGTAAATGTGCTGTCATGCATAGGTCTGGATTTTGTTTTAGTTTTTTCCTTTTGGTATCTTTCTGGACTCTATATATTTGTGATTTTGACAGAGTGGTGGTACTTTTGCTACTGTAATAGTCTTCCATGATGTTTGCCACCATTTCACTTGTCTAGTTTTTGCTTCCAGGACTGTATTATATGTTGTGGTAGTGGTGTCTTCATTTAAGGCTCTCATTAGATTCCATAATTTTGTAGTATCTTCTTTCCATACTGAGGCTGCTGCCATTTTCTTGCCAGGGTTTCTGTTCTTTTTTGTTGACTGAACATTTCTTTTATGTGGTAGTATACCCTGGATGACATCTGGTGTTGGACGTTCTTTCATTTGTTTCCATACATCTGTTAGATCTATGTGTAGTCTGTCTAGGAAACTGCTCCAATATGGCTTATAGTTTTTCCTTTTGCTACAGTGAATCGATTTCTTTGTTGCTTGTAGTATTGTCACTGTGAGTTTCCATATTGTGGTTTATGTCATGTAATTGTTGGATGTTCAGAGTTTCTTGCTCACCCTGTTGTTAAAATAGGGCCCAGT
Organism: Achatina immaculata; assembly: GCA_009760885.1. Lineage (NCBI taxonomy): Eukaryota > Metazoa > Mollusca > Gastropoda > Stylommatophora > Achatinidae > Lissachatina > Lissachatina immaculata. The sequence continues at coordinate 32,721,514 of CM019706.1, forward strand.
CAACCTTTTTGAAATTCCAGCTTGGAGTCATGGCATATGGTTGCTGGCATTCACACTGGTAATTGTGAGTGATTGGAGTGTGGCTGATTCCTCCTAGTTGAAGGTTGACTGTTCTTGTTGTGTTCTTATGGATGCCATCTATGCTATGGCTAGGTTTCTCAAGTAATAAGTTGGCTCATCTTCAGGTTGGTTTATTAGTATTGGTTCTCTATCGTCCAATCTTAACCTCTTCTCCTCTCTGGCCCCTGTTTCCATAACCCCAGCTTACTAAGTGACTGTTGAAATCCCCTACTAAAAGGTTTTTATGATACAATTCTGCTTTGTGTAGCTTTAGTGCTGAGACTGGTGGGCTATGGAGGTAGTGATCATTATGCATTCTCCGATCAGCAGGATTTTGATCGACAGATATTCTAGTTCACAGTACCCTGATCAGCTTAGTTCTACTGCCAGGATGGAAGTTTTTATCAGTGAGGATACCACCTTTCGCTCTGTTTGTCATGTATAAAGGCTTCGTATCTTTGGCCAAATGGTCAGCTTTCTCATTGCCAGATATCCCACAGTGGGATGAAATACACTGCAAGAAGACTATTAAATGGACTGGAGAAGTAGTTAGATGGTTATTTCAGACATTATTTTAGTGAGAATGCCACCACACGACGAGATCAGGTGAAAATTTTAGTAGATCTGGAAATCACCGATGGTAAACATTGTACATCTAGGCATCACCGGTGATAAGCACTACACAGTTATCAGCTAAAATCATCACACTACTTCTTTTTTCCTAAAAAACTGTTCATTTATGAAATCTTCTTACATTTACAACTATTTTCATGCATAATATGTATACTTTTAAAGTGGAAAAACTTTGTACATTCACTTTTACAATTATACTCCCTATACATATCAAGACCCGCGCTTTTTGTGTGGCATGGATGGGAACATCCGCGTTTTTTTCCATGGCATGGGAAGAGTTAAGGTCTGGAAGTTTGTTGCACTGAAGAGCTTCCAGTACTGATCTTGCGTCTGTGCATCGTGTGCAGATCCATCTGTATACACATGTATACAGGTGTCACATGAATATGTGTCATCTAACAAACTAAGTGTGGCTGTTGATCTTACAAGACTGCTTTGCATCTCACAAATCTGCATACCTTTCACTTCAGTATGCTCTTGTATTGTGTAAATAGGACTTTATCCAGTTGTACAGTCTTCCACTCATATTGCAGTCTCTTAGTTTCCACAGCAGACATTTTTTCCATACTTTATCAAAGGCTTTCTTCAAGTCTATCTGTGCTGCTAGTACAAGGTTTTTGTCTTGGAATGCGTCCTCAATTTCTTGAGAGAGAGAGGTCACTTGATCTTATGTACTGTAGTACTGCCTAAATCCTGCTTGTTGTGGAACGAAAAGGTTTTCACTTTCTAGGTACCCATTTTAGTCTCAGGTCAGTGATGTGTTCCATCGTTTTGCATAGGCAGCTAGTGAGACTATAGCTGGAGGCAGTATCACTGTTTTTCCCTGGCTTTAGCAGTGGTACCATGCTTGCTTCCTTCCAGATTTGAGGTAACTTACCTGTGCTCCAGCACATATTGAAAACATCTAACAGCTTTCCCATTGCTGCCATTCCCAGGTTCTTGATCATTTCATTGGACACTCCATCTGGTCCTGGTGATTTCCTTGGTTTCAGTTTACTGACTGCTATGTCTAACTCGCTGCGTGTGACTGGTGTATCCATGACCTCCACTTTTCTGCCTTGTCACTCTTCTTTCTGTGGATTAGCGTGCTCTGTACCTTTTTCTCTGGATGGATATCAATGTTGCAGTCTTGTGCAAACATGCGAGCAAAGTGATCTCCTACCTGCTTACCTGTAAGAGTTTTCCTATCCTCTGTTTGTGTAATCTTTGTACGTCTTCCAGCGCTCTTATCGTTTAACTATTTGATTAGTTTGCACAGTTTTCTTCCATCCTTTTCATAGTTTAGAGAGACTGTTTTCTCTCTTCAACTTTCCTGTCCGGCTTGCAGCTTGGCTATCTAAAATTTGCCCTTAGCATGGTGGTAATCTTCTTCTTCTTCTTCGTTCGCTTCTACCACCAAGACCGCACTGTGATCCTACTGAATTTATGCCTGTGGTCCTCGTTAGGTCCCGTGGTCTCCTGTGTGGTCCCGAAAGGACCACACAAGATCCCCAAGAGGACCACAAGAGGTTCAGAGTATCGCAGGGCTTTAGCCTGCATTCTTGGTGGGTCTCTGAAGCGGATTGCGTGACACCGTGGTTTTCGTTGCACCAGTTTAGTCTAGAGTTGGACTTTCTCACCAGAAGACCTCGACGTGTTTAGGATATCAGTGCATCCCCGCTGGGTGAGAGGTGGTAGCCCACCCAGGCCAGAGTTGGACCTTCTCACCGGAAAACCTCGACGTGTTTTGAGATACCCGTGTATCACCGTCGGGTGAGAAGTGGTTGCCCATCCAGTCCAGAGTTGAACTTTCTCACAGGAAAACCTCAGCGTGATTAGGATACACAAACATCCACACCGGGTGAGAGGAGGTTGCCTATCTAGACTGCCCTGGTCCAGTGTCTCTGACTTCAGCATTTTGTGGTCATGGCCGCTACCCTTCCTAGTTGTGACCAGGATGGAGCTTTTGTCCAGGAGGACGAATCCTCGCCACTAGTGACTTCCACCCCTGGGTTGAGCCGGTTTAGGCATATTAACCCAGTATGGGCGTGTTTGGGACGTGACTGACCTCTAGAGCAGAGGTACTGTGACATGCGTAGCCTTCAAGATTCACCCCTGGTGTGAGCTGGTTTAGGCATAATTCACCAGTATGGGTGTATATCAGGCATGACTGACCTCTAGAGCGGAGGTGGCATGACATGTCTAGCCATCAAGTTCCACCCCTGGTGTGTGCCGGTTTAGGCAAATTTCACCAGTGTATTTCGGACGTGGGCGGCCTCTAGAGCAGAGGCGCTGTGGTATGTGTAGCTCTTGCAGCGATACTACTGGACATACCGATTAAATTTCACATTATCTTTCCATCACCTTTTCACATCGGCGCCGCACAGCAACCTTTATTTCTTTTCCGCATTTCCTTCCTTGACCGGGAGGAGCTTCACTCCACGCGCCGCATTTGAAGAGTCTCGCCAGCAGTGTCTTAACCTCTAGGACAAGCTGGTTCATGCTTTTCACCCGATATGACTGCACTCAGGACGTGGCCAACCTCCAGACCAGAGGTGCCTTGATTTGACTGTTTGCTTCGCTTTATCATTTCTACCACCTTTTCCGCAGTGGTGCTACGTGGCAACCCCATTTGCACCTTTCTTCACTGGCTGGGAGGAGCACTGCTCCACGCATGGCAGCTGAAGAATCTCGCCAACAGCGCCACAGTTATCCAAGTAGGATCGTGTCATCTAAGGAACCTCGACTGATTTAATGAGCCATTCGCGGTTTCACCGTGAGACAGTGTGAACTTAGACATGCATGGCTTAATCTTTGAGACAAGCATATGACTACTGGCAGGATCAACCAGATAGCTTTCTTCACTGAACCTTTGTCGGATATCTGCTGACAGACCGACGCGGGGCAAGGGAGACAGCGCTCTGCTCAGAGCGGATCCCTTTCTACCCCGGCGGCGTTTCATTTCCTTTAACCGGCGGGGGCGGCTCTCTCTGCTCTAACAAGCGAAAAGAAAGCCTGGCCACCCACAAACAACACACGTTACATACTGCAGACCCGATACTCTTTGCGAGAGATGGGCCAATTTTGAGACCATTGGTGGACAAAAATATACTACACCGTTAGCACGAACCTGGCTGGCTAGCCATTTATATGCTTCACTCGATGGACAAACCACTCGCTTCTGCATTGAAACACCTTAACTCTCGCTGTCCAGGGAGGGAGCGAAAGCCTGTCTCCCCAGCTTGGTGATAATGATTATGGTGTTCTTGGCATGATCTATTTTCTGCTTGTTTTCAAGCTGTTTCCACATCATCATACATTTTTCCCAGCTCACTAGACCAGTATGGTTTGTAGTTCCTACGAGCTCCTCTGGGAATGATTTCAAGGGTGGCCTGAAGGATACAGGCATTGAATTCCTTCACTATACTGTTAATATCGTTGCCTTCTATGGGCAGCTATCCTACCAAGATACTGTACAATGTCTGTATATTGTCCAGTTTGCTTTTTTTTTTTTTTTTGCTACTGGTGTTAATGAGTTCTCTTTCGAAAACAAATGCCTAAGGAAAATACTTGGTATAAAGTGGAATGAATTCAAGAACAAAGCAGAGATCAGACAGATGAGCAAACAACAACCTGTCTCATGGTTGATCAGAAAAGAAGATGGACATATGTCAGTCATGTGATGAGAAGAAACAATCAGAGAATCCCCAAACAAGCTATCAAATGGAACACAACAGGCTGAAGAAAAAGAGGTTAACCACGTGAAACTCTAAAGAGGACATTGTTAAGAGAAGCCAATTCAGTGGGCATAACATCCCTTGATGAGATTGAAAAACTCACCGAAAACAGGACATCTTGGCAAACTACCATGCAGGCCCTATGTGACATTAAACAGCACGGGAAGGATGTAAGATGTTAATGAATTCATTTTCTATTGTGGGGAAGACTGGTCGATGGTCGCTACCTCCAAGTTGTTTTCCAACTTTGGGTGTAATGTTCCACTTCAGGTCTGGAGAGTGGAATTCCAAATCTGGTGTTGAGGTTGTATGGCAAGCCCTAGAGTAAAATGTTGGAGGAAGCCTGGTTAGTCTTCACAGGGTGACCACCATGTTTAAAAACTACAGATAGAGACATTTCATTAGTGGTAATGTGTGGTACTCTGATTTTTGTGATGCGGCTTTTGGCTGGGTACTTCCACCTTTCCTTGCTAGGGCAGACTGTGGTCTTGCTTGACTTCCATAAAGACAGTGGTGTAGGATGGCCTGGCCAAAACTTTGTTTTCCAGCTTCTATTGGCTGTTCTTAAGCCCCTTCTCCACGTCAGATCCAGTGTGTAATGCTGGCCGGCCAGATGGCGTTGAGACAGTTCCACAGAGACATTCTGACTCTGGGATGAGGAATCTGATGAGTTCCATTCCCCTCCACGTATAGTTTGCTGGCTCTGTTTTGTTTACATCATTCTGATAGCCATTGTTCTAAAGATCCATAGACCTGTCACGTCATGGATTAATTGGTTTCACACCAGATTTTCCTCATCCCTATCAGCGATCTCCATGTCCCCATCTGTCCACCAACCTGACATTGCATTTTACAAAAATAACAGTTACAATCAGTGTTGACAGCTACAGGTTTCTGGACTACAGAAGTAGGTCAGAGTTTTTAAGCAAACAGATCTATGTTCCCTGTCTCACAAAGACTGTGTTAAGATAAGTGTGTTCTTAACACAGTTATTCCCAGAGGAATTGTAGGTGCTGATTAATTAATTAAACTGATTAATAATAGGGTTTTAGCACAGTGGGGTGGTAGAGGTAGTGCTGTGTCATGGGATCTGGGGGGTGGGGGGCGTCAGAAGAGTTAATTGGGACTTGAAAATTTGAGCCATGGGTGGTTCTCTTGTTGTTTTTCTTTCTCTCATGTCTGGAGGTGTGTTTTTTTTGGGGTCTGGCCATGTGGTACTGTGCAGTGTGGTGCTGTGTTCTATTGCTTTACCATGCTGAAAATGTGCAAACGTTAATGTGGTGGGTAATGGCAAGATACTTTTTACCAACAAAAAAAAAGAGGTAATGGTGAGATACTTGATAAAAAATAAATATACTGTCACTTTTATTTATTTTACTTCACTTTCACAACTGAAAAAATATTTGTAAAAATCTGAAAGGAGCACTTCATTGTATCAAGTAATATTAATGCACCTGAGACATGCACAACTGGGAGGAAGTAGCATCTTCCCTTTCTGAAGTGATTTGGCTTGCACATACATTGATTTGAATTCACACATATGTCAGATGTTTTATGTAAGTGCCTTTAACAAACTTTATGCATGTCAGAAATTTCTCACATTGGTATGAATTTGTATAGTTAAGAGGTTGCATTTATATCCAAGGATGAACTAACAGAACCATAAAATCTGTTTACTTCCATCTTTACACTTATGTGTGTGTTAGTTGAAGAGGGCAATTTTTATTCTGTTTATGAAATTAGAGTAAAATCTTGGGCTGTTGGTGTAACTCAAGAAATTAGTACTATGCCATGGGACTTGAGTAGCTTGAGATTATATGGAGAAAGTAAAAAATTAGCAATTATCTTTATCTGGAAGGGCCAAAAAGTTCGAAGTAAAATTCATACTTTATTATTTTCATCATTATTTTGAAGCACTGATATTGATTAGCTTAAATAAAATTCATGTTTTCTTTTCCTGTAATCATTTTCATTTTTGCATCTAGTTCTAATCATAATAGTGAACTAACTCTCCCAGTCCATGAAATGAAAGGAGTGGTAACAAACATGAAATTTGAAGAGAAAGAGACTATTTGCATACAGTAGTTGAAAGAAAGTCAAATTTGAACTATATTTTACTGTGATTTAGGTATGCAAACATATTGTTTTATGTATCATATCATCAGCAAAAAAATAGAATAGAAATGAAAAGGATGGTAATTATTTGTTCAAAGTTATGTAAAACGAAATTTATGTATTGGGTTTTTGTTTTGCCAATATCTGTTAAAGATGAATAATTTCTTTATGGCTGTGTCTATTGGACATGCTATTCACATGTTGTGTGACCTAGATTGACCCTGTACGGCACATCATCTGACTTTACATGTTATCTGTCCAGCTTTGTGGGGAAAGTATTTCAAGTGAATTTCTTTAGCTCTTTTCCCAAATCCCTGCTCCAGAATTGAGCAACGACAGAAAGTGGGGGCAGGGTCCTAACCGAATTTGGGGTGTGACTTTTACTCCTTCCAGGACAGATAGTCGAGCCAGGGTCCTAACCGAATTCAGGGTAGACGTTTACTTCGTCCGGAACAAACGGTCAGTGGACATGTGAAATTGCTAGTTTTTCTAGAAGTTAAAAGTATAATTGTTCTTATTTAACTCTTTCTCTGCCATCAGCCTTGTGACAGGCTGCATCTGGTTTCCATGTTCCTGCCTTGGGCCTTTGGATAGGTCTCTGGTTTGTTTCAGTGTAAAATAGGTTGAATTTTTAGATCACATGTTATGTATACACATCACATTTACCAAGCATTCTTTTTGCAAAGCATTCTTAACAACATGGGTCAAACTGAGTCAAATTCAATTTTTCAACCAGTTTTCAGCTTTTTTGTGTGACTTCGGAGGCAAACATCCAACTAGAGCACTGTTCTTGAATGTATCCTAAGTAGATCTAGACATATTAGACAACTGGAGAAGTAGTTAGAAGGTTATTTCAAACATTATTTTAGTGATTTTTGGCACATATAATCACAATATGACATTGACAAGTCGAACTAGACATCTCAGATGATAACTAGTGTTGATCTAGGCATATCCAATGGTAAGTAGGACACAATTATTGTCTAAAAACATCACATTATTTCTTGTTTCCTAAAAAATTCTGCATTTATGAAATCTTCATACATATTTTGTTATTTTTATACATAATAAGTACACTTTTTCACATGGAAAAACTGTTTCATTTGCTTTTACTAATATGCCCCTATATATATCAAGATCCACGCTTTTAATCTGGCACCCAACTGAACATCTGCATTTTGTTCCCTTCCCCACTCCCTGGCAGAGAAAGAGTTTAAAGGCAAATAAAATAGTGTCATAAAGTATAACTTTAAAATGTAAAAAAAAAAAACTTCGCCACTAGTGAGGCTCGAACCTATATTAGGGGTTATAGTAGACACTGAGCTAGCTGGATGGTTGAAAGCATCCTCATTGTGTAGTACATACTCCTAGTCTGTTATTCGTGGTTCCTAGTTTGTTACTCATGGTAGTGCAAAGGTCAGTGGACATGCGCAGTGGCTTGAGTTCCATGTGCCAATAGACACTCCCTTCTTTATTCTGCCTGTACAGTTCATTAATTAAAACCACTTTATAGTTTCACAATAATGTGATCTGAAATTGGATTTAAAGCTTATTTTAGAAACACTATAGTAAGACCTTTTTTTTTCTGCACAGCAGTAAGCACTCTCATCTTTGATAATAAAAAGGACCGAGATGATCAGACTAGAAACAGGCTGTTCATTACTTTCAATCACCAGATTGCAGTAATGGAAATGAAGAATGAGATAAAAAACAGGATTTTCAGCCATGAAAAACCTGTTGTGGCTGCAGTTTATAATTCTGTGTATAATCAGGTATGTATCCCACTTATGGTTCAACAAAGAGTAAGTACTTGTGAGAATATTGAAAGATGATTGAATTATTTAATGATTAGTTTATGATATATGAATCCACTTTGTATAGGAGACAAGCTTACATGTTGCCTGTATTAATGTTTCAGAACTACATATAGAGCATCCATAAAACTATGACAGGAAATTCAGAATATGCACAAAGCAGACTGATAAAATAGAGCTGGGATAAATATAGGAAAAAAATAGGAACAGCTTCATTAATTAATGAGCACATATTTGTGACATTTCAGCATGAGCCTTAATCATACAAAAACACCCCGGACAAAGAAATATCACAGCTTTACTGCAATGATTTCATGAATAGTTTATATCTTATATCTTATATCCTTCCCGTGCCATTAGACGTCACCTAGAGCTCGCAAGGTTGTTCACCAAGTTTTCCTGTTTTCGCAGAGCTTTTCAACCTCATCAAGGAATTTTATGTCTGGCTTCTCTTGACAATGTCCTCTTTAGAGTTTCATGTGGTCGACCTCTTTTTCTTTGGCCTGTTGTGTTACACATGATAGATTGTTTTGGGATTCTCTGATTGTTTCTTCTCATCACGTAACTGACATATGTCCATCTCCTTTTCCTGATCACCCACGAGACTGGTTGTTGTTCAGTCATCTGCTTTATCTCTGCATTGTTTTTTAATTCATTCCACTTTACAAAGAGCATTTTCCTTAGGCATTTGTTTTCAAAGGAGTCTAATTTATTGTCTATTTATTTATTTGTTTTCCAGCTTTCATGCATAAATGAGGGTGGATATTACATTTGAATTGAATAGTCTTAACTTGGTTTTTGTGCTTATAACTTCTGAATGCCATATGTTATCAAGATTCTTGAAGATTGATGGTGCTTTTTCAAACTAATTCTAACTTGCTTTCTGGTGTCACCATCTTGGTCTATGTAGCTGCCAGTCAGTCAGTCATTTGCATGTCCTTTGAGGAACTTTGCCTCCCTAACAACTCTCATGTAGGCCTCTCAGCTGTAAGCAAGATGCCCTGCTGCTGATGTATCCATTTTCTGAATATCAACGATGTCTTGTTGCTATCTTTGCCTTGGCCTTCTTCTCTTTCTTTTTCCCATTATGTACTCTTCCAAGATGATCTTCTCTAAATTCTCATGATGTTTAAGGTGTCCAAAATATTTAAGTTTTCTCTGTTTAATCCTCTTTACTATCTATTCTTCTTCAATATTAAATAACTATATCATCATCATCATGTGCCGTGCCGACTGGCGTTGGCTATTATGCTTCTCCAGAGTACACGATCCTTCATGCAGGCCATCAGCTCAGTTGATGATCTCCTCTCACACCATCCCGTCAGACTGTCCAGTATCATTTCTCTTGGTCTTCCTCTTGATCTTCTTCCTTCTATTTTTCCTGTTGTTATAATATTTTCAATGCCCCCTCTTCTCATTGCATGTCCTATGAAAGTACATTGTCTCTCTCTTATCTTTTTGACAAGGTTTTTTGTCTCTCCAGCTCTTCTCCTACATTCTTCATTAGTTATTTTTGCTGTCCAGGGGATTCGCAACATTCTTCTAATAAACCACATTTCTGCTGCTTCCAATGATTTTTGTGCAGACTTGCCTATTGTCCATGATTCACTTCCATATAACAAGATAGGTTCAATATAGCATTTTAGGACTCGTTTTCTAACATTCATTGATAAGGATGTGTTGGTCAATATGTTTCTCATTCTCTGAAATGCAGTCTTTGCTTGGCCTATTCTGTTCCTAATTTCTGTTCTGCATTTCCCATCTGAAGTTATTACTGCTCCAAGGTATTTGAATTTCTGCACCTGCTTTAGAACAGTTCCGTTTAATTTAATACTGCATGCTGGTGGATTCTGTTTCTTAGATATAACCATAGTCTCTGTCTTTTTATGTTCAAAGTAAGGCCTTTCTGTTCACTTTCTTTGGCGACTTTATCAAGAGATTTTGCAGGTCTTGTTGGTTCTCAGCTATCAGTACTGTGTCGTCAGCATACCGAAGGTTGTTAATATTGTATCCTCCAATTTTTATGCCTGGTTCTGTGATGATTGTTCTTAGAATATTCTCGCTATACAGAGAAAAAAGGTCTGGAGATAGTACACATCCTTGTCGCACCCCTTGTTTTATAGGTTGATATTTTCCAATTCTATTTTCAACTCGAACTGCTGCTTCTTGCTGCCAGTATAGATGTTTTACAATCCTAAGGTCTTTGCCGTCTATATTGATGTCTTCAAGCATTTTAATAATTTCATTATGTTTCACCTTGTCAAATGCCTTGGTGTAATCAATGAAGCATAAGTAGAGATCTTTCTGTACTTCTAAAGCTCTTTCTGTTAGTGTTCGTAAAGCATAAATGGCATTGTGTGTTCCCTTTCCTTCAACAAATCCAAACTGTTCATCTGCTATTTCCATTTTTATCTTTTTCCTTGTTCTTCTCATAATTATTCTCAGAAGTAGCTTCGTTATGTGACACGAGAGGCTGATAGTCCGGTGGTCGTCACATTCCTTTGCACCTGGTTTCTTTGGTAGTGCTATAAACGTGGATTTAATCAGGTCACTGGGAATATAACCACTGTTGTAAATGTCATTCAGTAACTTGGTTATTATTTTTATTCCTGTCTCCTCTAGTGCCTCTATTTCTTCTATTGTTATATTATCAGGCCCAGTAGCTTTTCCTTTCTTCATGTGTTTGATGGCATCTATGATTTCATCTTCAAGTATTGGTGGTCCCTCACAGTTTTCAGTATCTGGTGTTAATTCTGGTCTTTCTCCTCCATATAGCTCACCGATATACTCTGTCCACCTGTCCACAATGTCTTCTTTTCCCATTAACATTTTACCTTCTTTCGATTTCAGGCATCCTGTGGTATATTTTGTTTTCCTGCCTGTGAGTTCATTAATTCGTTTGTGCATGTTTTTGCTGTCTTTAATATGAGAGTCCTCTATCTGTCTGCACTGCTCATTTAACCACACTTCTTTTGCTTCTCTGCATTTGCGTCTTATTTCTTTATTTATCTTGTTATATTTTTTCTCGTTATTTTTACTCCTCCTCCTCTTGTCCATCAGTCCTAAGATGTCGTCTGTCATCCATTTATTTTTAGGGGCTTCTTTTTTTGGTGGTATTATCTCCTTAACAGTTTGGTGGATAGAATCTCTTAACATTTCCCATTGTTCATCTATACTATTTATCTTTGCTATTGCATTGTATCTATTTGTTATAATAACTTTGTATTGTTCTCTTAGTTCTTGGTCATTTTTAAGAAGTTCTGTATTCAGTTTGATGTTTCTCACTTTTCTGCCTGCTTTCTTTAGTTTTATTCTAACTTTTCCACAGAGTGGATCATGGTCACTATTGCAGTCAGCTCCTGGCATGGTTTTTGTTGTCAGTAATGCATTGCGGAATCGTTTGTTGATTAATATGTAGTCTATCTGGTTAAAAGTCTTTTTGTCTGGACTGCACCACGTTGCCAGTCTTCGAGGATGTTGTTTAAACCAGGTGTTTCCTACAACCATGCTGTGTATTCTTGCCCATTCAATTAATTTATAACCTCTGTCATTCCTCTCCCCCAGTCCATAGTCACCAACGATGTCTGAAGTTCTTCCTTTACCAACTTTGGCATTAAAATCTCCCATGACTATGGTAACTTCATGTGACTTTGTGTGTTTTAGTGCTGTCTCTATGTCATTATAAAATAGCTGTAAATCTTCTTCAGAGCTTTCAGATGTTGGAGTGGTATTTCCCAAATAACTGTAGTATGAATATATTTGTTCTTTTCTGTGTCCACGATATTTGAAGAACTCGCATTTACATTCAAAGCATGTATGTGTTTCTCAGCTGTTAAGTGTCCAGGTCTCACAGGCATATGCTGTGATGGGAAAGATGCATGCTCTTAAAAATCTTATTTTTGTAGTTCTGTCTGTTCCTCTCCACAGCTTCCTTAGTTGTTTTACTTTTTGAAGAGTGATAGATGTCCTCCTTTTGATTTCCCTCGTTGTATTTCTATTATTATTTAATAGTGATCCAAGATATTCAAAACTCTTGACCTCTTCTAATTTTTGTTCATTTATACATATTTCAGCTGCCTTATTTGTTTTGTCAGTTGTCATCAATTTAGTTTGCTTCACATTAAGATAGAGCTTTTGCTCTTCACTATTCTTACAGACTGACATAATTAGTTTTTCCATTCCTTTTGGTGTTGTGGACAGTAATATTGTGTCATCAGCATATCTAATCTCTGGTATTTCATAACCTCCAATTTTTATGGCATAGTAATATTCTTTGTCTACATCTTCTCTAATATTCTTCATTATATTTTTAGTATACGAGTTAAATAAGTAAGGCAACAGTATGCACCCCTGACAGACCCTTGTTTTATGTCAAACCAAGTTGTTGTTTCACCATTTATTCTCACTGCTGCCTGTTAGTCTAGATACAACAGTGATATTAATTGTATCAAATGTCTTGGAAATCCCATTTTGTCCATTATTTCCCAAAGTTTCTGGAGTTGTACACAATCAAATACCTTTGAATAGTCTATAAAAAGATAAATACAGATTCACATTAAACTCTCTGCATTTCTCTATTATTAATCTTATATTGAATATATGATCTCTTGATTCTCTTCTTTGCCTGAAACCACCTTGGACCATATTAACTTCTTCTTCTATTTTCTTACAAAGTCTACACATTATGATTTCTAATAGAATTTTACTGGCATGACTAATCAGGGCAACAGTTCTGTAGTTTGTGCATAATTTCAGGTTACCCTTCTTTGGCAGTGGTATGAATATAGTTCTTTTCCATTCTTTTGGCTAAATACCTAATACCATATCTTTTTACATAATGTATGATAGATTGTTGCACATTCCTTTCCTCCTTTCCTTTTTCTCTTGGTCTTTCATGGTTATTATATTGATCTTTGGTTAGGCTTGTCCTTTATATTTATATTTACACTGGACCATTACTTTTACCTTACTAATGATGATCGGCATCACATATCTACAACTTCCACAAAGCACCCTATTTATACTAATGATAGCCTTGGTTCTATCCAGAATAGACTACAGCCTGGGCTTATTAATGATGTCTAAAATGCAAATAGTCAAACTTGAATGAGTACAAAACAAGGCGATGAGATTCATATTGGGCTACACCAAAGACACACCCATGGTTGCAGTGAGATACATATTGAATCTTCCTGATATACAGACCAACCACAAATGTGCCCAAGAAAGGAATACCTCAAAATCAGCAACAATAAAACCCACTCACTCCATAATAACCTTCACATGATCAAGAATAAAAAGAGGCAAATCCTGGGTGGCTGAAGCAGAACACTCAGTAACCATAGTTACTGATCCACAACACGTCTCAACCAGACCTGAATGGATTACTTGCAGTGAGCCCCACCAAAATCTCACTAAAGTACACATAACCCTTACAAGAAGATGTCAGAAATGGGCAGAAGGGAAAATACAAGAGGAAATAAACGAATTCATTAACAACTCCTGAGGACATAATCATTTGTGTAGACGGATCAGTGAGCAGGGTAAGAAGAAGCAATTGGGGTTTTGCAGCATACTGAGGAGATAAAACACTGAAACACATGGCTGGGGCTTATACAAACACCTGTTCTAATATGCACATGAAATTGAACATCTGTAACTGCAAGAATCTACAGACTATGTTTATTTCCAGAGCACGTGATTTGTTTTCACTAATAATAAGTATAAGGAAGAAAGTGGTTCTTGGACAAGACATAGCTACACTAGTCTGTCTTACATTGGATAGGAACCATCTTGAATCAGTGGACAGGTTCAGCCATCTTAGATCTACAGCTGCATTAACCTTCTCTCTGGGTGAAGAAATCAATAAATGAATAGGAAAGGTATTTCGCATTTGACAAAATAAGAAGAAAGGCATGGAACACCAGTTTAAGACTGAAGACTTTCTGATTTATCCAACCTGTGTGCTTGGCACTCTCTTATGTGGATGTGAAATGTGGACATCATATGCAAGGCATGAGAAAAAACTTATTCGTTCCATCTTCGTTGGCTTCGCAGAATAATGAACATCAAGTGCTAAGATGAAGTAATCAATTCTGAGGCTCTGCGGTGTGCTGAGATTTCATCAGCGATGACAAGACTAAGCAACAGAAGATTGAGATGGCTGAGACATGTAAGACGAATGAATGGCAGCCATATTCTCAAACAGGTTTGTTATGGTGAACTTATGGTGAAAATAACCCCACATGGTAGACTTATACTGAGATATTTGTAAGTCATCAATGCAGAGTTTTTCTATCAGCTATGGAGGTCAGGAGAGAACATGTGAAAGGTCAAGTTATGCAGAGCAACTCTGTTCAGTGGTGCAGTGTCGTTTGAGGAGGAAATGAAGACCTAAGTTGAAATTAAATGACGTAAATACAAGGAAACTGGACAAAAATATTGCTTTCTGTTACTTTGGCCAGCTATACAAATCCAACATTAGTAGAGTTAACCATGAGAGAATCTGCTCAGCAAGATGATGCTTGACAGAATCCACAACAGCTTATACCTGCCTGCATCAAAACTGTCTCCTTAGATTAGAACTGTCAGTATAATGTAAATATTCATTTTTGTTTTATGGATAAATTGAAGGTGTTGGTCTAGTTTGTCAACAGCTGACTGAAAACTTAACAGAGCATGTCAAAATGAAATTGATTTTGACAAAAAAGACAAAGAGTGAGTGAATGATCTTTATTTTTAAAAGGTAAAATATTGGGCACGCAGGCCCATCTTACATTCTGCCCTTCATCACTCCATCTTTCATTCTTCTCACACACTCGATTTAATACAACTATACAAATTACATTAGAAAAAAAAACATATCAAAAGAGTAAGATTAAACTATTACATTCAAAGTCAAAGCGAAGGAGTAATTAACCTAATAAAATAGCTCTCATACACATACACACAGACATATACAAACAAAAATACATTTTCAGTACAGATCTTCTAACATATATTTTTTAACAAACATTAAAATAATTTCTAACAGTATCTAACAAGTTACTTTTTGAACTATGTCATTTTAATACTTGATGGCTGGCATGTTATTGGTTGAAAGATTGCTGGTTATTCTATGGAGGCATATAATTACAAGCAAGTAAATAATGAAAAAGGATGAGTTAAAGGATGAAAAATTAATGCAGCCTGTATTAAAAACAAACAGCAGTAGTAAAAGCTCACATGGAATGCTCACTATCATCATACATCACTCCCGTGATGTTAAATGTCACATAGGGCCCACATGGTAGTTCGCCAAGATGTCCTAACTTCGATGAAGTTTTCAATCTCATCAAAGGATGTTATGCCCACTGAATTGGCTTCTCTTAACAATGTCCTCTTTAGAGTTTCACATGGTCGACCTCTTTTTCTTCAGCCTGTTGTGTTCCATTTGATAGCTTGTTTGGGGATTCTCTGATTGTTTCTTCTCATCACATGACCGACATATGTCCACCTTCTTTGTCTGATCAGCCATGAGACAGGTTGTTGTTTGCTCATCTGTCTGATCTCTGTATTGTTCTTGAATTCATCCTACTTTATACCAAGTATTTTCTTTAGGCATTTGTTTTTGAAATGGTCTAATTTCTTGTCTGTTTCTTTAGTTGTTTTCCAGCTTTCACATGCATAAATGAGCTTGGATAATTTGAATTGAATAATCTTTTTGTGCATATAACTTTTGAATGCCATACGTTCTTAGGATTCTTGAAGGTCAATGATGCTTTGGCAATTCTAATTCTAACTTCTTTTATAGTATCACCATTGTCACTATCATCACCCACTAATATAAAGAGATGAGTCAAGAAAAAAAGGTTTTCTTATTGAATTTTTATACATGAAAAACTTTTTTTAATTTTAGTGTATTATACGAAAAACAGTTGCCATTGAAAGAACACTTACTAATCTCAGATTTTTAGTGATGATGCAGAAAATCCTTAAGACATGCAGACATTTGTGAAAAAAAACAGGAACTGAAAATATATATTAATGAGATAAAAATAAAAATAGTTAGCAAGTAAGAACAGAAGCCAAATTACATGTTTTTCATTTGAAGAATTAATGGTGAAGCACTGAAGAAAATATTAAAATGTATAGATTATGGGGGCATTATAAACTATTAGTAAATGTGAAATGGACATCAAGAGAGAAATAACGAATTGTGCTTTCAGCAGATTGTGTAAAATCCTTATCATCAAATAAATAAATCAGCAATTACTGTAAACAACACCCAACACTATTCGTTGATATTAAAATATAGCAAGAATGGCCAACAAAATTCAAGACCAGGAAGTGTGGATCTGCAGAAGAATATTCATAAACAAAACAGATAAAACTAAAGGAGTAATATAGTAGCTGAAATCTGAAAGAGAATTGGTGGAACAAGTATTCTGCATGCTTTGCAATATGACCATATTCATTGGTCCATATTTGTAAGTAGTATGTTACAGAGAGTAGAAATCATTCATAATTTTATTTATCAGTCTGTTTTGCTTCATAAATCACCATTTTGCTGAACTCTAGCTTCTCCACTACTATTACAGATTGTCAGTGTTTGTCAGGCAGGCACAGTCATAATGTGGCTAATTGATACAGGGCAGAAGGTTAAGCAGTTCAATAGGACCCATGGCAGTTCAGAGGTCACCTGTCTCAGTCAGGATCATTCAGAGACAAGACTTTACACGGGAAGCACAGATGGTACCATCAAGGTAACTCCATAAGTATCAGTCAATCATTTGCATGTCCCCTGCAGAACTTTGCTTCTCTAACAACTCTCTTCTAGGTCTCTCGGTTGTAAGCAAGATGCCCTACTGCTCATGCATCCATTCACAGATTATCAATGATGTATTGCAGCCATGTTAGCCTTGGTCTTCCTCTCTTTTTTAAATTATTTACCCTTCCAAGACTGTCTTCTCTAAATTCTCATGACATTTCTTACATCATTCCCATGCCATTAAATGTCACATAGGGCCCGCATGGTAGTTCGCCAGAATGTCCTGTCTTCTGTGAGTTTTTCAGTCTCATCAAGGGATGTTATGCCCACTGAATTGGCTTCTCTTAACAATGTCCTCTTTAGAGTTTCACGTAGTCGACCTCTTTTTCTTCAGCCTGTTGTGTTCCATTTGATAGCTTGTTTGGGGATTCTCTGATTGTTTCTTCTCATCACATGACCGAAATATATCCACCTTCTTTTTCTGATCAACCATGAGACAGGTTGTTTGCTCATCTGTCTTATCTCTGTGTTGTTCTTGAATTCATTCCACTTTATAATTTTCCTTAGGCATTTGACTAATGAAGAATGTATGAGAAGAGCTGGAGAGACAAAAAACCTTGTCAGAAAGATAAGAGAGAGACAATGTACTTTCATAGGACATGCAATGAGAAGAGGGGGCATTGAAAATATTATAACAACAGGAAAAATAGAAGGAAGAAGATCAAGAGGAAGACCAAGAGAAATGATACTGGACAGTCTGACGGGATGGTGTGAGAGGAGATCACCAACTGAGCTGATGGCCTGCATGAAGGATCGGGTACTTTGGAGGAGCATAATAGCCAACGCCAATCGGCACGGCACCTGATGATGATGATGATGATTTGTTTTTGAAAGATTCTAATTTCTTGTCTGTTTCTTTAGTTGTTTTCCAGTTTTAACATGCATAAATGAGGGTGGATATTACATTTGAACTGAATAATCTTAACTTGGTTTTTGTGCTTATAACTTTTGAATGCCATACATTGTCAAGATTCTTGAAAGTCAAAGCTGCTTTGGCAATTCGAATTCTAACTTCTTTTCATTGTGTCTATATAGCCGCTGAGATGTGCAAACTGGTTTACTTCTTCAACAGTTGTTCCTTCTACGTATATTTGTCCTTCATCATTAATGAGAACCTTCATTATTTTTGTTTTATCCTTGTTAATTTCAAGTCCTATTTTACTAGCCATTGAAGACAGAGTGTCTGTTTTTACTTGCATTGATTTCATATTGTTGCTGATAAAAGTTATGTCATCTGCAAAATCAAGATCTTCCACTTGGGTCTCACATACCAAATCAATGCCCGTTTTAACTTTGCAACATTTGTTCATTATGAAGTCTATGGCAATTCCAAAAGGCAATGGAGATAATATACATCCTTGTTTCACACCTGTTTCAATCTGGAACCATTCATTCATTCTTTTGTCTGTACTGACTGCACAAACATATCCATTGTAGAGATCACTAATGATGTTGACAATCTTAGATGGTATTTCATATATTCTTAAAATTCTCCATAATGATTCTCTGTATATGCTATCAAATGCCTTTTTAAAGTCTGTGAAGTTCAGGATTAATGGTCTTTGCTTTTCAATATTTTCTTCAAGTATTATTCTTAGAGTAGAGTAAAGATCTAGTCGAGACAGCTTCTCCCTTTTCAAAATCCTGCCTGTTCTTCTCTCGTTGCAGCATCCACTATATCTTGAATTCTATTCAGAATAACTTTGCAAAATACTTTTGACACAACTGATAGTAAGATTTCTCTCCAGTTGTTGCTATCACTAAGGTTGCCCTTTTTTGGTATTTTAACAGTGATTCCTTTTTTCCATTTAGAAGGGACTTTTTCTTCTTTATTGAGCATTCTCTGTAGTTTTTTCATGTTGTCTATATTAATAGCTTTTAACATTTCAGCTGTTATTTCATCTTCACCTGCAGCTTTGTTGTTAGCCATTAGATTCACTGCTGTTTCAATTTCATACAATGTAATTTCATTTAGGTTTACATTTAGTTGTGGGAATTGCAAATCAGTTTCAAGGTCTATCAGTTCTTTTGGATGTGGTCAATTAAGTAATTCTTGGAAGTGTTCTTTGCTTTTGGTCTTTACGCGATGTTAAAAGTGTGCCAGTTTTGCTAAGGATTGGTCTTTCTTTGGATGCATTAGTACCTGTTAGCCTCTTTTGTATGTTATATAGAGTTTTGCTGTCTCCTGTTTTTGCTGCCTTCTCTGCTTCTTTCACCATATTGTCCATGTATTCTCTTTTATTCCTTCTAGCTGAACTTTTTACTTTATTGTCTAGTTCCTTGTATGTTGCTTTTGCCAAATCTATTTCAAGATCTGTTTTTAATTTCAACATGGCTAATTTGGCTCCCCGTCTTTCATGTATGGATTTCCATGTGTTATCCGATATTCATACTTTTCTATTTGTTGTTTGCAATCCAGCACTTGTTTTAGCTGCTGTAATTATAGCTGTGCTGTAAGAATGCCATAAGTCATCTATATCTGTCTCCTCAACCTCACTGAATGCAGTGAACTGTTTGGTAAGTTCCAGATTAAAATTACTCTTAGTATTTTCATCCTATAGGCTTTGACTGTTTATCTTTCTGAGTATTGTTTTCTTGTGCTGGCTTTTCAATTTTAGTCTTATTTTCCGTATACACAGATTGTGATCACTGTTGACATCTGCACCCCTATATGCTCTTACATCTATCAGAGATGTTCTGAATTGCTTTCTAATACAAAAATGATTTATCTGATTTCTGGTTCTATCATCTGGAGATATCCATGTTGTTTTATGTATCTCTTTGTGTGGAAATACTGTTCCTCCAATGACCATGCCCTCTGTTAGACATAATTCAATGAATCTTTCTCCATTCTGATTTACCATATCAGTCCCTTCTTTCCCCATAACTTTTTTGATGTCGGTGTTATCTTTTCCTACCTTGGCATTAAAATCTCCCATGACAACTAAGATGTCATGTTTAGGAATTTTGTTAATGAGTTGTTGTAGTTGGTGATAGAAAGTGTCTTTTATTTCATCATCTGCATCATTTGTAGGTGCATAGCTTTGTATGATTGTCATTCTTTTGTGTCTTATTTGGAATTGTGCTCTTAATATACGACTGTTCACTGGTTCCCATTCTGTGAGGCTCTTTGGTGCCACAGTTGACATAATTATACCTACTTCTTTGTGATATTTCCCATCGTCTCTGCCTGAATGTGTGATTAACTCATGACATTTAATATATCCAAAATACTTTAAGTTTTTTCTATTAATATTCTTTACTAGCCAACCTTCTTCAGTATTAAGTTCTTGTAGTATGAATATATTTGTTCTTTTTTGTGTCCATAATATTTTAAGAATTCTTCTGTAGCATTTACATTCAAGGCATTTATATATTTCTCAAACTGTTTTGTTAAATGTCCAGGTCTCACAGCCATATGCTGCGATGGGAAAGATTCATGCCCTTAAAAATCTTTTTTCTGTAGTTTTGTCTGTTCCTCTTCACAGCTTCTTTAGCTGTTTTATTTTCTGAAAAGTGATAGATGTCCTCCTTTTAATGTCCCTCATTGTATCTCCATTATTAGTTGGTAATGATCCAAGATATTCAAAAATGATCTAAGATATTCAAAACTCTCCACCTCTTCCAATTTTTCCTCATTGATATATATTTCAATAGCCTTATTTGTTTTGTCAGTTGTCATCAATTTAGTTTTCTTTGCATTAAGATAAATATTTTATTTTTCACTATTCTTACAGACTGACATGATTAGTTTTTCCATTCCTTTTTATGTTGAGGACAGTAATACTGTGTCATCAGCATATCTAATCCCTGGTATTATGAATATTAGAGAAGATATAGACAAAGAATATTATGATGCCATAACAATTGGAGGTTATGAAATACCAGAGATTTGATATGCTGATGACACAGTATTACTGTCCACAACACAAAAAGGAATGGAAAAACTAATTATATCAGTCTGTAAGAACAGCAAAGAGCAAAACCTCTATCTTAATGCAAAGAAAACTAAATTGATGACAACTGACAAAACAAACAAGGCAGCTAAAATATGTATCAGTGAGGAAAAACTTGAAGAAGTGGAGAGTTTTGAATATCTTGGATCACTACTAACTAATAATAGAGATACAATGAGGGAAATTAAAAGTAGGACATCTATCGCTGTTCAGAAAGTAAAACAACTAAAGAATCTGTGGAGAGGAACAGACAGAACTATGCAAAAAAGATTTTTAAGGGCATGCATCTTTCCCATTGAAACAGTATGCCTGTGAGACCTGGACACTTAACAAAACAGCTGAGAAACACATAAATGCCTTTGAATGTAAATGCTACAGAAGAGTCCTTCAAATATGGATACAAAAAGGAACAAATATTCCCATACTACAAGAACTTAATATTGAAGAAGGTTGGCTAGTAAAGAAGATTAAACAGAGAAAACTTAAATATTTTGGACATATTAAACGTCATGATAATTTAGAGAAGACTATATTGGAAGGTACATAATTTGAAGAAGATAGAAAGGAAGACCAAGACAAAGATGGCTTCAAGACATCATTGATGATCTGATGATGGACACATCAGAGCATCTTGCTTACAACTGAGAGGTCACAGGAGAGCTGTTTGGGAGGCAAAGTTCTGCAAGGAACAAGCAAATGATTGGCTGACTGACTGAGGTGTGATCAGAAATTTTCCAGACCCAGAATGCAATGCCTAAACCTGTTGGAGTGGCATGATGGCAGCACTAGCATGTGGTGTGCATCAGTGTACCAAGTGGTGCAGAGCTAGGCTTATGTAGAAAGTAGTGACATTTGTTTGATATTATGCACTCATCATCTGGCAATTGTCAGAATGAGTGCAAAAAAAGGTGAGGTGAGTTTGAATCAATTTTTTTATGTATCTATGACAGACTGCAGCAAAAACCTTGGAAAAGATTCAACAAGTGTTTGGTGAGCAATCTTTTGGTGTAAGACGCAGGTATTTATGTGACATGCATGATTTAAGGCCAGTTGGACATCATTGATGATGATAACCATGGATGAAGGCCCTTGACCTGTATAACTCTGCACAGTGTCACAGAGATCCAGCAGCTCATTGAGAATTGACATCTGCCTTTTTTGAGCACTTTGTGAGGAGGTGGGAATTGGTTCTAGGAGATGTCAGAAAATTCTCACTGGAGAACTGGATTATGTACCACATTGTGGCCAAATTTGTCCCAGGACCCTACAGCTGACCAAATGCAATAATGTATGTATCACTGAGTTTCAACAACTTGCCTTGGAGGATGAAACCTTTTTGTCCAGTGTCATAACTAATGTGAGAATGGGTTTATAGTTATGACCCAGAGACAAAGCAGCAATCATCCCAGTGGAAACATCCAAGGTCATCAAGACCCAAAAAAGGCCAGACAATCAAAAAGGTATGTCAAGAGCATAGTGATCATTTTCTATGACATCAAGGGATTTGAGCACCAAGAATGTGTCCCTGCTACCCAGACTATGAATTCCAAATTCTGCTGTGATGTTTTGCAGCAACTGCATGAAAATGTGAGGAGATGAGAAAAAAAATCGGCTACTTCACCATGACAACACAACACTCACACTGTGTTCAACACCCAGCAGTTTTTAGCCAAGAACAATATGGCTGTCATCCCCACCCTCTGTGTTCACTGGATTTGGCTCCTTGTGGCTTCTTTCTGTTTTCAGAATTGAAGATGAAAAAAGTGTCATTTTTACAGTATTGTGGTGCTTGACATCCTCATCAAAACAGACTTCCAGGGAGCATTCCATCAGTGAAAGGAGCACTGGGGCCAGTGTACCTGTGCACAAGGTAACTACTTCAAGAAAAATGGTGGCCATTAAGAGCTATGGTGAGTTTTTACTTATTTATAGAGCCAGTCCAGAAATTTCTGATCACACCTTGTATATCATGCTTTCATAGACCACAGCAGATCATTTCTAATTTAATGTTACTACTTTCAGCTACATAAAGATAAATTTTTCTCTTGTCAAGGTGTGGGACTTTAATGGACACTGTTACCACAGCCTGGAGTGCTCAAGAGGTCAGCCAGCTGATGTTGGTCAGGTTATTATGTTAAAGAGAAGTGTCCTAGGTGTAGGATGGACCAAGTAAGTGAAAACACATTATTATATACTGTCCAAAAAAAAGAAACGCATAACTACAGGGTGTTTTTAAAGTCTCACTACATTTTCTACGAAAAAAAAAATTGAAAAATGAAGTAAATGACGTCATCACAAAATGTGCTAAAAAAAGTCATTTAATTAGTTACAGTAGTGACTGCAATGATACAATGCAGTTTTGGGTTAGCTGGAATGTACCACTGAAGTATTCGTTATAACAGGTGCTGGAAATGTCCACTATAGGCTTCAAGACATGACTGTACACGTCTCTTCATATTGTCAAATACATTGTGCAACATGTCTGTTGTTATTTCTTGAATGGTAATTCTGATTGCTTCTTTCAGGTCCTCAATTGTTTGTACATTATTTCTGTAAACATTTCCTTTCAAGAAACCCCATAGATAATAATCTAATGGATTTAGATCTGGAGAACGAACAGGCCAATTCCATGAGATATTATGCAATTTGTGAAAATTTCTTTAAAAAAAAACATGTGTTGGTCTAGCTGTGTGTGCAGTTGCACCATCTTGCTGGAACCATGCTTCTTCAATTTCACGTTCATACCCCAATTTTCGCATCATGTAGCGGCGCTTCATGAAATGCATTGGGATTAACACTGCTCCCAAATACAATTATTTTGGCTATTAAAATATCCAGATAGATGGAACCATGCCTCATCAGAGAAGAATGCTAAATCAAGAATTAACTCATCTTCTTCAGCTAAAAATGCTTGAAACCATTTGGAGTAGTTGACTCTGGATTGATTGTCACACTCTTTTAGTTCAGACACAACAGAAATCTTGTATGGATGAAAATTTAACCAATGTTTAAGAATTTTGTGCACTGTGCTCAGTGATACGTTCATTTCTTGTGACATTTTCCTTAAGGAACTGCATGGACTTTTCAGGATTCTGCCTTGGATATCTAGACATTTTTCTTCAGACACAGCAGGCCTACCAGATCGCGGAGCATCTTCCACAGTTCCAGTATCACGAAATTTATTCAACAAATTTCTTACCATAGTGTGATGAGGAGGTTGTTTATCAGGAAATTTTGCTATAAAACTTTTAACAACCATCCATGTGTATCGATCGCTATTTTGAAACACTTGTTAAACCAAAAAGATTCTTTATTCCATTGATAACACCATTCTATTTTGAGTGCAAAAAATTACTCCAGCAGATGGCAACCACTCACAGCATTTTTCTTCATGATTGACTGTGTATCACATTTTTTTGTGATGTCATTTTCTTCATTTTTACATAGAAAGTGTAGTGAGACTTTAAAAACACCCTGTACTAATGACCCAAATTTACCATAATTTTTATATTCTATAGCTTTTTAAATTGAATGAATAAAGTTTTCAAATTACACACAATAATACCTAAGGGTTTAAGCACTCACTTAACAGTTTCTTGCATCTGTGTGATGAGAATTTGTTAGTCCCAAAGGTTCTCAAGTTAGTATGGTGTGTGGCTTCTGATTACATTGATCAACTACTGGCAACTCCTGGGCATAGATGCGATCAGATGTCTGATGTGCACCTGTGGGATGGCTGCCCACTCTTTCTGAAGCGCCTGCCACAGATCATGATGATTGGCTGGAGAAACGTTTCAGCGACAAATACGTCTTTGCAGCTCATCCCATATGTGCTCGATCGAATTCATATCTGGAAACAAGGATGGCCAGGAAAGGGTGAGAATGTTGTTGGCAGTCAGAAACTGTGATGAACCATACAGAATGGGGTCTGGCGTTGTCCTGTTGAAACACAAACCTCTGCACAGCCAAAAATGGAAGGACATGGGGTCGAAGAATTTCATTGACATATCATTGCGTATTCAAGCCTCCTTCAGTCTGCACCAGTGGACTCCTTCCTTTGAAATTGATCATTCCCCATACCATTACACCTCCACCACTGTGTGGCGGAGCTTCATCAACACAATTTTGGGCAAAACGTTCATTTAGCCTACGGTAGACCCTTCTCCGCATATCATGGCAGTGCAACAAAAAGGAAGATTCGTCACTAAACCAGACACGTCTCCACTGATTGTCAGTTGTCCAGGGCTGAGGCTGGTTGGCCCAAAGAAGTCAGTTTTGGTGATGGCGTCTCGTTAAGACAAGACCTTGGTGAGGTCATCGTGCCACCAGTCCAGCTTCATGCAGTCTATTCCGGACAGTTTGATCAAACACATGATGTCCTGCAAGCATGACTGGGCACTTGAGGAAGCTGTTGTAAACTTGTTTCTGAGGTGATGAACCAGAATAAAGCGATCATCAGCTGCTGTTGTCACCTTGGGTCATTCACTGCGGTGCCAGTCTTCAGCTGACCCAGTGGGTTGGAAACGGTGCCACAGTTGACGGATGGTACTCTTCTGCACATTTAAATGCCTGGCAACCTGACTTTGACAATGACAAAATTTTTGTAAATTTTGCAATAGATGTGCCATAATTGTCTGCTTGAAAATTAACTGAATTTGTTTGTGTAACCTCATCCTTTTATAGGGTTTCATTTGCATGGAAAGTGAGTTGTGCTTACCACAAAAATCACACTTTTCCATCAATGCAACATGAGTTATGGTAAAAAAATGTGTGATTAGCAAGGGCACCTACTGTGTACTGACTATACTCGAGAATAGCAAAATTCAAGCTAAATCATGGACCTGATATCTTGGTGACAATTTTTGGTTTGGTCTGAGATACCCAGGAAAAATGTTTTTTTCATTACACATAAATGAAGCTTATATAAGCTATGTGTTTCTTTTTTTGAACAGTATAGTATTGTAATACTTTTGTACATCTTTGTCATCTTCTTCATTCGCTTCTATCACCAAGACCACCCTGTGATCCTACTGAATTTATGTCTGTGGTCCTCGTTAAGTCCCGTGGTCCCATGTGTGGTCCCCAGAAGGACCACATGAGATCCCCAAGAGGACCACAAGAGGTTCAGAGTATTGCAGGGCTTGAGCCTGTATTCTTGGTGGGTCTCTGAAGCGGGATTGCGTGACATCGTGGTTTTCGTTGCACCAGTTTAGTCTAGAATTGGACTTTCTCACCGAAAGACCTCGACGTGTTTTGGATAACAGTGTATCCCCGCTGGGTGAGAGGTGGTTGCTCGTCCAGTCCAGTGTTGGGCTTTCTCACTGGAAAACCTCAGCGTGATTAGGATACGCATATGTCCCCGCCGGATGAGAGGTGTCTATCTAGACTGCCCTGGTCCAGTGTCTCTGACTTCAGCATTTTGTAGTTGTGGCCGCTATCCTTCCTAGTTGTGACCAGGATTGAGCTTTTGTCCAGGAGGATGGATCCTTGCCACTGGGTTGAGCCAGTTTAGGCATATTATCCCAGTATGGGCGTGTTTGGGATGTGACCAACCTCTAGAGCAGAGGTACCGTGACATGCGTAGCCTTCAAGTTTCACCCCTGGTGTGAGCCGGTTTAGGCATATTTCACCAGTATAGGTGTATATTGGGCATGACCGACCTCTAGAGTGGAGGTGATGTGACATGCCTAGCCATCAAGTTTCATCCCTGGTGTACGCCGGTTTAGGCATATTTCACCAGTGTAGGTGTATTTCGGATGTAGCCAGCCTCTAGAGCAGAGGTGCCGTGGTATGTGTAGCTCTCGCAGCGATACTACTGGACATACCGATTAAACTTCGCTTTATCCTTTCCTTCACCTTTTTACATCGGTGCCGCACAGCAACCCTTACTTCTTTTCCGCAGTTTCTTCCTTGACCGGGAGGAGCTTCACTCCACGCATGGCATCCAAAGAGTCTCGCCAGCAGTGTCTTAACCTCTGGGTTAAGCCAGTTCAAGCATTTCACCCGATATGAGTGCACTTAGGATGTGGCCGACCTCAAGACCAGAGGTGCCGTGATTTGGCTGTTTGCTTCACTTTATCCTTTCCACCACCATTTCCGCAGTGGTGCCACGCAGCAACCCCATTTGCACCTTTCTTCATTGGCCGGGAGGAGCACCACTCCACACACGGCAGCTGAAGAATCTCGCCAGCAGCGGTAGATGAGCTACCAAATGTGCCTTTCATCTACCCTAAGTGTCTGGTTTTCAGGTGCCAGATATTCGCCTTCGCCCCTTCTCCTGTCAGTTTAAACAGTTCTGCCATGGGAAGGCCAGGAGCTGGACTTGACTGCCAGAGGCTATTTGAGACGCATGGCGTTGGAGCAGAGAGTGAATTCTCCACCCTACCTCCAGCATTAACAGTCCTTAGAACCACTTTTGTACATAAAAATAAGTATTTCCCACTCATGTGCTTAAACACTTCTTCATAAACTGGATGTAAAGAATACTTTATATCACCTAGTGCTGATAAGACCCTTTTTCGCTCTTTGCTTCCATCACAGAATGCTGATTTTTTCCCTAATTAATTTTTGTTCCACCAACAATTAACTGTTCATGTCAGACTGTGTCAAAGTTTTGGTATTATCTATGAAGCAGCAGTAGGGATCAGGGGGAGCAAATGCACAAATTGTAGGAGTCTTCCACCACCCACTCCAGCAAAAAATCCACTCCATTTGACAAGTAAAGCCCTCCACCTATATTACTTAAAACAGACATGTATACTGGAGAGCTGTGGGTCGACCCACCATCCTCACTCCCCACCCCAGGCTCTCCTGTTACATGCACAGGGCCCAACCTTTGGATTTTTTTTCTATTAGAGGTATGTTTACCACAGAGTATGTATCCCTTCATAATGGCACATAAAGTCATCTTCAGTCCCTCTGAAGTCATTGCTGCTTTGGCCATGGCTACTGGTTGTGAAAATCCTCT
Source organism: Achatina immaculata (assembly GCA_009760885.1). Classification (NCBI taxonomy): domain Eukaryota; kingdom Metazoa; phylum Mollusca; class Gastropoda; order Stylommatophora; family Achatinidae; genus Lissachatina; species Lissachatina immaculata. The sequence continues at coordinate 32,749,584 of CM019706.1, forward strand.
TACTAAGGTCTTTGAAATTGAGAGCTGTTGTCGCACAGGGCCCCGAGGCACTAGGTACTTGAGGCTGTGGTGTTTGGCTAATGATAGAAAAGGTGGCCTGTTGGTACACTTCGTGATGGAGAAGCACGTGGGACAGAAAGCCCCTTTTAAGAAGTGTGATTGCCACCCCACTATTAACATACAGAAGTACAAGGTGCAGGTGGAAATGGAAGGGTGCCCTTCCAAGTGATGCCTATACCTCAAAGTACTGCGAGATGATTTCCTATATTGATGAACTCTCAAACATGGGTATCTCTATTCTGACTTCTATTGAGGTTCTCATCATAAAGCCTCTACTTTGCATGGTGTGAGCATTGATGACATCTTCAAGGACAGTTTCCTTTTTGATGTATCCAGTGTCATGAGCATATCTAATCGGAGACATAATGATGCTGGGTAAAAACACATGTAAATGGCTTACTTTGAGCTCCATAAAGCTCCGTGGTTGGCTCTGTATCAGAGAGTATTGTTATATCCACCTAGCCAAACTGTGAAAAGGACAGTGTATAAAACCTTGCCATTTTTGGAGTGTGGGGGTAACTAACGAAGTATCCATATGGCTAGGTTTCAGATATTTTAACAAAAAGGCCAAGGACTGACATCAAAAGCAACAGGCTCATGAGGATGAGTTTTGATGCTTGGCTGCAACAGCCCTCTTCTGAATTTTATTTTAGAGATTTTTTTTTATAGAGTATATCCATGTATTTCTGTACGAGATAATTTATCTATAGAGTATACCCAACAACATGGCCACCTTGAATGATTTTATTAATGAGATACTTGCAGAACAATCTGACCCTACCCCACAGGTGCAATTTATTTACTTGGACTCCCAGGTCCCTTCCCTGGTCTAGCTCTCAGGTGATGAACTGTGAGTCCAGCTCATGAATGACACCAAAGGCACCATGACAGTCTTCTCTACATGGAGGATTGAAGTAGAAGACCCACTTGACATTGCCGCTGTTGGTCACGACTAACCCTGATGGAACATTCACTGTTAGGTTGACTGATCCTGAGGTCATAACAAGGTTGGGAAATAACATCCGCCTGGATGAGATATTAATAAATAAATTCAATATATAAATAAAAATACTCATGTGTGTAGTGGAAAAGCCTGGGGTGACCAGCCCACCCTTGTAATATAGGTTGGGTTGGGGGTGAGGGGTAGGGGGTTCATTTACCTTATAGAGTGGGTTTTTTGTTGGAATGCCCACTGAAAGGCTTTGCGAATGGATATAACTGGTGCATTCACCTCCCCTGCTGCTAAACAAGGATTAACAGTGCATTTTATTTCTGCATATGTTTCTTTAATACCTTCATACTGATTGTAGCTTTCTTTATTTTACTGAAATCAAAAATGTTTTTCACTTATATTCCTTATTTTGTAGTTTATTTTATTCTTGATTCTTTATTGGTCAATTCAGAAAGTGTGTTATTGTTATACTGCACTTCAGACTTGTAGTTGTGAAATCAGTTATGTTGTATTGCAAACATTCTAATAGCTAACATTTTTTACCATGAGCTGCACTGTGAATCATTGTGTTAGTTTGTTATTTTGTCTGCTCCAGATTCTTTCAGTGTTTGTCATACTTCAAATTTGGTATCATCAAGACCTGTAGCTTTACTTTTATTATTCTTTCTGTCTATTTTTCCACTTCTGATTTTAGGATTCTAGTACCTTCTCATTGTATTTAGTGAGTTTATTTATCATTTCATCTTTGAATATCTTTGTGCCTATTTTCTTTTTTTTTGTAATCTTTTATTCTTTGATTTTTTTTAAGACTTTGCATCTTTCTACATGCATCTGTTGTTTTCTATTTCTTCAAGTTCTTTGTAGCGTTTTCTAATTTTGCAGCTTTCTTTAATTTTGGTCCCTTTATTTTAAAGAACTACTGGGACAATTTAAACAAAGGTAAGGAAAAATGAGAAACTCATAAATCAAATAAAGTGTTTTTGCCATATTTAAAGGCAAAATAATAATCAAAAAATTGTACTGGACAAAAATGGAAGTGGTATTAGGAACCGTTTCATTAGATTTCCAATGTACTGGTGAAGAAAAAAAGAACAGTTGCCTCTACAATTGCTTACGTAATTTTGTATCCCTAGCTGCTCTAGCTTGTGTGTATTGATGACATCTTCAAGGACAGTTTCCTTTTTGATGTATCCAGTGTCATGAGCATATCTAATCGGAGACATAATGATGCTGGGTAAAAACACATGTAAATGGCTTACTTTGAGCTCCATAAAGCTCCGTGGTTGGCTCTGTATCAGAGAGTATTGTTATATCCACCTAGCCAAACTGTGAAAAGGACAGTGTATAAAACCTTGCCATTTTTGGAGTGTGGGGGTAACTAACGAAGTATCCATATGGCTAGGTTTCAGATATTTTAACAAAAAGGCCAAGGACTGACATCAAAAGCAACAGGCTCATGAGGATGAGTTTTGATGCTTGGCTGCAACAGCCCTCTTCTGAATTTTATTTTAGAGATTTTTTTTTATAGAGTATATCCATGTATTTCTGTACGAGATAATTTATCTATAGAGTATACCCAACAACATGGCCACCTTGAATGATTTTATTAATGAGATACTTGCAGAACAATCTGACCCTACCCCACAGGTGCAATTTATTTACTTGGACTCCCAGGTCCCTTCCCTGGTCTAGCTCTCAGGTGATGAACTGTGAGTCCAGCTCATGAATGACACCAAAGGCACCATGACAGTCTTCTCTACATGGAGGATTGAAGTAGAAGACCCACTTGACATTGCCGCTGTTGGTCACGACTAACCCTGATGGAACATTCACTGTTAGGTTGACTGATCCTGAGGTCATAACAAGGTTGGGAAATAACATCCGCCTGGATGAGATATTAATAAATAAATTCAATATATAAATAAAAATACTCATGTGTGTAGTGGAAAAGCCTGGGGTGACCAGCCCACCCTTGTAATATAGGTTGGGTTGGGGGTGAGGGGTAGGGGGTTCATTTACCTTATAGAGTGGGTTTTTTGTTGGAATGCCCACTGAAAGGCTTTGCGAATGGATATAACTGGTGCATTCACCTCCCCTGCTGCTAAACAAGGATTAACAGTGCATTTTATTTCTGCATATGTTTCTTTAATACCTTCATACTGATTGTAGCTTTCTTTATTTTACTGAAATCAAAAATGTTTTTCACTTATATTCCTTATTTTGTAGTTTATTTTATTCTTGATTCTTTATTGGTCAATTCAGAAAGTGTGTTATTGTTATACTGCACTTCAGACTTGTAGTTGTGAAATCAGTTATGTTGTATTGCAAACATTCTAATAGCTAACATTTTTTACCATGAGCTGCACTGTGAATCATTGTGTTAGTTTGTTATTTTGTCTGCTCCAGATTCTTTCAGTGTTTGTCATACTTCAAATTTGGTATCATCAAGACCTGTAGCTTTACTTTTATTATTCTTTCTGTCTATTTTTCCACTTCTGATTTTAGGATTCTAGTACCTTCTCATTGTATTTAGTGAGTTTATTTATCATTTCATCTTTGAATATCTTTGTGCCTATTTTCTTTTTTTTTGTAATCTTTTATTCTTTGATTTTTTTTAAGACTTTGCATCTTTCTACATGCATCTGTTGTTTTCTATTTCTTCAAGTTCTTTGTAGCGTTTTCTAATTTTGCAGCTTTCTTTAATTTTGGTCCCTTTATTTTAAAGAACTACTGGGACAATTTAAACAAAGGTAAGGAAAAATGAGAAACTCATAAATCAAATAAAGTGTTTTTGCCATATTTAAAGGCAAAATAATAATCAAAAAATTGTACTGGACAAAAATGGAAGTGGTATTAGGAACCGTTTCATTAGATTTCCAATGTACTGGTGAAGAAAAAAAGAACAGTTGCCTCTACAATTGCTTACGTAATTTTGTATCCCTAGCTGCTCTAGCTTGTGTGTATTTATGTAATCATAGAGATAATAGGATTTCAAAATGGAAACAGAGGCATCTGAAGTAAGAAATAATATATATGTTCGAATCCCAGGTAATTCTCTTGTGATTTTTCTTTCTCTCACGTCTCACTAAAGTGCTTTGTCTATGATTTTTTCGAGGTCTAATCATACAAAATTTGTTCTCTTACTTTACTATACCAAAGCCTCGTAGTTTCCTATTTATAAAAAATTATAAAAAATTGTTCACTATATCCGAAACTAACTTCATGTAATAAGTATTCGTTCGTTTGTTATTGTTGTCCAAGTTTGCACCAGACATGGCAGGAGACCGTGTGTATGTTTGTCTAGTTGGTACCTGCTAGAGAGAATGAATCTAAGCTACGGAATTTCTGTGTCACGACCTCGTTTCTTTCCGGGTGTCACGATCCCTTATGTTTGCTGAGCGGTTACTAAAGACTATGTCAACAAAACACCTTTTTTGGGGTGCTAGTTGGCTAAGTCGATAGTAAGCTGTTCTCTCGTGGCTAGACGGCTGCTCGTCCTACCGGAGTCCGTGTTCGAATCCCAGGTAATTCTCTTGTGATTTTTCTTTCTCTCACGTCTCACTAAAGTGCTTTGTCTATGATTTTTTCGAGGTCTAATCATACAAAATTTGTTCTCTTTCTTTCCCATGAATGTGTCTTGTTTCTTTGTCCTCACAGATATATTACAATATTCAGAAATAACACATTCAAAGAATTTCATGTCAAACCAGGCAAATGGAAAGGTGGACAGGTTTGTCTATTTCAGTTTTCCTAAATGTAGAAAAACAATGCACATCACATAATAATATAATAATAATTAGCCATATTATTTGCCTTTGTATTATATATAATAGAGAATGTTTAATAAAGTTTGGAAAGATGAAAAGGTCCCTTCTAAATGGAAGAAAGAAATCATTGTTAAAATACCACAAGAAGGCAACCTTAGTGATTGCAGTAACTGGAGTAACATTGCTATCAGTTGTGTCAAAAGTATTTTGCAAAGTTATTCTGAACAGAATTAAAGATATAGTGGATGCTGCAATGGGAGAAGAACAGGCAGAATTTTGAAAATAGAGAAGCTGTCTCGACCAGATATTTACTCTAAAAGTAATACCTGAAGAACATATCAAAAGGCAAAAACCATTAATCCTGAACTTCATAGACTTTAAAAAGGCATTTGATAGCATACATAGAGATTCATTGTGGAGAATTTTAAGAATATATGGAATATTATCTAAGATTGTCAACATCATTAGGGACCTCTACAATGGATGTGGTTGTGCAGTCAGCACAGAAGAAGGAAATAGATTTAAACAGGTGTGAAACAAGGATGTATATTATCTCCATTGCTTTTTGGAATTGCCATAGACTTCATAATGAAAAAATGCTGAACAGGTAAAATGGGCATTGATTGGGTACATGAGATGCAACTGGAAGATCTAGATTTTGCAGATGACATAACTCTTATCAGTGACAATGTGAAATCAGTGCAAGAAAAAACAAATACCCTGTCTTCAAGGCTAGTAAAATAGGACTTGAAATTAAAAAATAAAAAACAAAAATAGTGAAACTTCTCATTAACCATGAAGGAAAAATATATGCAGAATGAATAGTTGTTTAAGAAGTAAACCAGTTTGCATATCTCGGCAGCTACATAGACCAGGATGGTGACACCAGAAAGAAAATTAGAATTAGAATTGCAAAAGCAGCATTGACCTTCAAGAATCTTGAGAACATATGGCATTCAAAAGTTATAAGCACAAAAACCAAGTTAAGATTATTCATTTCAAATGTAATATCCACTCTCAATTATGCATATGAAAGCTGAAAAACAACTAAAGAAATAGATAAGAAATTAGACTCTTTTGAAAACAAATGCCTAAGGAAAATACTCTGTATAAACTGGAATGAAAGCAAGAATAACACAGAGATAAGACAGATGAGCAAACAACAACCTGTCTCATGGTTGATCAGAAAAAGAAGATGGACATATGTTGGTCTTGTGCTGAGAAGAAACAATCAGAGAATCCCAAGACAAGCTATCAAGTGGAACACACAAGGCTGAAGAAAAAGAGGTTGACCATGTGAAACTCTAAAGAGGATATTGTTAAGAGAGGCCAACTTAGTGGGATAACATCCCTTGATGAGGTTGAAAAGCACGCTGAAAACAGTAAATCTTGGCACTCTACCACGCGAGCCCTATGTGACGTTTAATGATACACTAAGGATGTAAGTTTTAATTTATATAATAGAACTAATGCTGTACATGTTAAAATGCTTCAAAATGTTCATTTTGATATGGCCATCTAAATTGAACTCATCGTGTTATAAATTTGTGTAATCTATGAAATACATGTTTAGACTAATAGAACTCCAAATATCCCTGCAGCTTTTCTTTTTTTTTTTTTTTTTGGTTTATCTATCTTAAGGAACATGGAGAAGACATTTTGTCATGCTCCTTTATGGCTCCTAACACCCTTGCTACAGGTTCTTATGATGGTGAGATTGTTATATGGAATACAAACTCAGAGCTTGCTACCCATCATTGTTTACAAAGATCGCGAAGCAATTTTAAATCAAGATGGAGCACATTTTCAACCACTTCTGTTAAAGAGGTAAATTTTCAATATTTTTTTCAGTTAAAAATGTCAGTATCCCACACCAAAATCTGGGGATCAGATTCAGTTTTCTCATTTCTTGTAAACATAAGTTTTCTGCACACTTGCTACATTCACGTTGTTCTTTGCTGTCTTTATCACTTTATTCTGTACCAGTGTTTCTTGACCTGTTTTGGAATTTCATAATGCGAACTTCCCCATCCTATTATTATTATTTGTAAAGCCTGAAGATTTTATAGTTTAATTTGAATGAAATAAGATGGTAATTTTGCATAAAGTTAATTTGCTCATGCCGACATTGTATGAATCCATAATCCAGTTATCCAAAATTCTGAAGTCTGAAAACTTTGTTTAAGAGAATGTAAAAAAGATTATGCATAAAACTAAACATCTGTTATAAAATCACATGAGGAACTGCAGTAGAACTATGATAACAAGTAAGTATATTTATTTATAAAAAAGGAGGAACACTTTTAGTCATTAAAAAAGCACACAGTTGCAATGTTTTGCATTTCACCTTAGGATAAAAAGTGGGAGGGAAGAGAAGAGCAAAATTTATATATATAAAATGTAACAAAATAAGATTAGGAGAAAAAGGGAGGTTTCTTATCCTGTGATACGTATGATGCTGTGTTGAAAAGTGTGCATAGGTACAGCTGTAATGCTTATATGACATTGCAATACCAGGCTGATTGGCCTGTAGTCAAGAAAGGGGTTAGGTTACTGTTGCTCTGTCACCATTTTCATGATCTTCAGCTAGTCTTTGATAGATATCTCTTCATTGTTCTTAAATTCATTCCACTTTATACCAAGTATTTTCCTTAGGCATTTGTTTTTAAAAAGAGTCTAATTTCTTGTCTATTTCTTTAGTTGATTTCCAGTTTTCGCATATATAAATGAGGGTGGATATCACATTTGAATTGAATAATCTTAACTTGGTTTTTGTGTTTATAACTTTTGAATTCCATATGTTCTCAAGATTTTTGAAGGACAATGCTGCTTTTGCAATTCTAATTCTAACTTCCTTCCTGGTGTCACCATCTTGGTCTATGTAGTTGCCAAGGTATGCAAATTGGTTTACTTCATCAACAACTGTTCCTTCTACATATATTTTTTCTTCTTCATTAATGAGAACCTTCATTATTTTGTTTTGTCTTTGTTAATTTCAAGACATATTTTGCTAGCCAAGGAAGATAGAGAATCTGTTTTTTCCTGCATCGAATTCATATTGTCACTGATAAGAGTTATGCCGTGACCAAAATAAAGATCTTCTATTTGGGTCCATGTACCCAATCATAGCTTGTTTTACCTGTACAGTATCTTTTCATTATAAAGTCTATGGCAATTCCAAAAATCAAGGGAGATAATATACATCCTTGTTTCATGTCTGTTTCAATCTGAAACCATTCACTCATTCCTTCTTCTGTCACGACCGCACAGATATATCCGTTGTAGCGATCTCTAATGATGTTGACAGTTTAAGATGGTAATTTTGCATAAAGTTAATTTGCTCATGCCGACATTGTATGAATCCATAATCCAGTTATCCAAAATTCTGAAGTCTGAAAACTTTGTTTAAGAGAATGTAAAAAAGATTATGCATAAAACTAAACATCTGTTATAAAATCACATGAGGAACTGCAGTAGAACTATGATAACAAGTAAGTATATTTATTTATAAAAAAGGAGGAACACTTTTAGTCATTAAAAAAGCACACAGTTGCAATGTTTTGCATTTCACCTTAGGATAAAAAGTGGGAGGGAAGAGAAGAGCAAAATTTATATATATAAAATGTAACAAAATAAGATTAGGAGAAAAAGGGAGGTTTCTTATCCTGTGATACGTATGATGCTGTGTTGAAAAGTGTGCATAGGTACAGCTGTAATGCTTATATGACATTGCAATACCAGGCTGATTGGCCTGTAGTCAAGAAAGGGGTTAGGTTACTGTTGCTCTGTCACCATTTTCATGATCTTCAGCTAGTCTTTGATAGATATCTCTTCATTGTTCTTAAATTCATTCCACTTTATACCAAGTATTTTCCTTAGGCATTTGTTTTTAAAAAGAGTCTAATTTCTTGTCTATTTCTTTAGTTGATTTCCAGTTTTCGCATATATAAATGAGGGTGGATATCACATTTGAATTGAATAATCTTAACTTGGTTTTTGTGTTTATAACTTTTGAATTCCATATGTTCTCAAGATTTTTGAAGGACAATGCTGCTTTTGCAATTCTAATTCTAACTTCCTTCCTGGTGTCACCATCTTGGTCTATGTAGTTGCCAAGGTATGCAAATTGGTTTACTTCATCAACAACTGTTCCTTCTACATATATTTTTTCTTCTTCATTAATGAGAACCTTCATTATTTTTGTTTTGTCTTTGTTAATTTCAAGACATATTTTGCTAGCCAAGGAAGATAGAGAATCTGTTTTTTCCTGCATCGAATTCATATTGTCACTGATAAGAGTTATGCCGTGACCAAAATAAAGATCTTCTATTTGGGTCCATGTACCCAATCATAGCTTGTTTTACCTGTACAGTATCTTTTCATTATAAAGTCTATGGCAATTCCAAAAATCAAGGGAGATAATATACATCCTTGTTTCATGTCTGTTTCAATCTGAAACCATTCACTCATTCCTTCTTCTGTCACGACCGCACAGATATATCCGTTGTAGCGATCTCTAATGATGTTGACAGTTTTAGATGATACTCCATTTAGTCTTAAAATTCTCCACAATGAATCTCTGTGTATGCTATCAAATGCTTTTTTAAAGTCTATGAAGTTCAGGATTAATGGTTTCTGTTTTTCAGTATGTTCTTCAAGTATTATTCTTAGAGTAAAGATTTGGTCAAGACAACTTCTCCCTTTTCGAAATCTTGCCTGTTCTTCTCTCATTGCAGTATCCACTACATCCTTAATTCTATTCAGAATCACTTTACAAAACACCTTTGACACAACTGATAGTAAGGTTACACCCCTACAGTTATTGCAGTCACTGAGGTTGCCTTTTTTTCGAGATTTTAACAGTGATTCCCTTTTTCTAGGTGGAAGGGACTTTTTCTTCTTTCCAAATTTTATTAAACATTCTTTGTAATTGGCTCATGTTACCACTGTTAATAGTTTTTAATATCTCGACTGTTATTTCATCTTCACCTGCAGCTTTGTTGTTAGCCATTATATTCACTGCTGTTTCAGTTTCATTAAGTGTAACTTCATCTAGGTTGACATTTAGTTGTGGGACTGGTAAATCAGTTTCAAGATTTATTAATTCATTTGGGTGTGGTCGATTAAGTATTTCTTGGAAGTGTTCAGCCCATCTTTGCTTTTGGTCTTTACTTGATGTTATAGGTTGCCTGTTTTGCTAAAGACTGGTCTTTCTCTTGAGATATTAGCACCTGTTAGCTTCCTCAGTATGTTATATAGAGTTTTGCTGTCTCATGTTTCTGCTGCATTTTCTGCGTCATTTGTCGTGCTGTTCATATATTCTCTTTTGTCTCTTCTAGCTGAACTTTTTACCTTATTATCTAGTTCTTTGTATGTTGCTTTTGCCAAAACTTTTCCAAGATCTGCTTTCATTCAAGATGGCTAATTTGGCTGCTCTTCTTTCTTGTATGTATTTCCATGTGCTATCTGACATCCATGCTTTTCTGCTTGTTGACTGCAGTCCAGCACTTGCTTTTACAGCTGTGATTATGGCTGTGCTATATGAATTCCATAATACATCTATATCTGTATCGTCTACCTCTTTGAATGCTGTGAAATGTTTGGTAAGTTCCAGACTGAAATTACTGTTGGTATTTTCTTCTTGTAGGCTATGACTGTTTATCTGTCTGAGTATTGATTTCTTGTGTTGGCTTTTCAGTTTAAGTCTTATCCTCCCTATACACAGGTTGTGATCACTGTTGACATCTGCACCCATATATGCTTTTACATCTATCAGAGATGTTCTGAATTGTTTTCTATTATGAAAATGATCTATCTGGTTTTTGGTTCTATCGTCTGGAGATATCCATATTGTTTTATGTATTTCTCTGTGTGGAAATACTGTTCCTCCAAAGACCATGGCCTCTGTTAGACATATTTCAATTAATCTTTCTCCATTCTGATTTATTGTATCAATCCCTTCTTTCCCCATTACTTTGTCGATGTAGGTGTTATCTTTTCCTACCTTGGCGTTGAAGTCTCCCATGACAGTTAAGAATGGAATGTTGTAGTTGATAATAGAAATCGACTTTCATTTCATCATCTGTATCATTTGTGGGTGTATAGCATTGTATGATCGTCATTCTTCCATGCCTTATTTTGTATCATGCACTTATCATACAACTTTTCACTGGTTCCCATTCTGTAAGGCTCTTTGATGCCACAGATGACATAATTATACCCACTCCTTCCTGGTATTTCCTATTGTCTCTGTCAGAATATATTATTAACTTACAGTTTCCCATCAGTCTTTTCCCTGCTTCTGGCCATCGCATTTCACTGATGCCCAACACATCTAGGTGATATCTATCCATTTCTTTTATTACATGAGCAGTTCTTGTTGTTGCGGCCATCGTTCTTACATTCCAAAATCCGATTTTTGTTATGCATTTGGGGCCAATGAGTTTTCGATCATTGTCAACGGCATGCAGAATTGGTGACCTTAATGTTCATTTACAATGAAATGGTTTTTCTCCATTTAGAGTCACCTCTAGATGGGTCTCAGGATGAAGTTGTTAACCTCACGCCCAACTTGCTCATTCATATATGACCTGAAAATTCTAATTATTAGACAGTTGTAATTGTCTGAACCAGTGTAGCCATGTAGAGTCATTTAAATACAGCTAAACCAGGGCCTGAAAAAAGTAACAAAATGCTACTATTGTAGGCAGAAGAAATTAAAACTGTATTCTAGAAGTACTGTATTCTCCTGATAAGAAGATTCAAGATTCAGTCAAGAGTATCTGTGTGCATTTATATATTAGAAAATCATATGTATATCAAACTAAACTGCTACAACAGTGCCATTACTTTACATTGTCCCTACTAAGAAGCCTAGCATCTGTACTGAAGGTGATGGTCGAAGTTTGGAACCTATGCTGAACATGATCCCCGAAGCCTGAAAATTTCTTTAATTATTAAATTCTTTAATATGTAATATTGCAATATTGAAAAGTATTTAATGATATGTTTCACACACAACAAATGTGCCAGACTGCTACTAAGAAACAGTCTTTGCTAATATATGTATATATATTTCAGTACTTAAAAAAATCACTCACTGTCTTTTTTGTTGCAGAATGAATTTGGATGGGCTGTAGTACGGCTGATTTTTCTAGAAAATCGCAGAGGAAGTGCTGCAGATGGTGGTGCCAATTTGGTGTCTTGTGGTGGTAATGGGTGGGTACGGTTCTGGAATGCATCACAAGCAACACTCATTGCAGAATTTGTGGCTCATGAGAATGGTGTGTGTCACTACTAGTCTTATTTTCCAAACTTTTGTAAAGATTTGTAACTAAGTAATAAGTCACCAGAACTATAATATAATATAAAATGCTTTGTCTACAATTTTTTCGAGGTCTAATCCTACAAAATTTGTTCTTACTTTATAATATTGTGACACCATTAAAGCAGTTTTGTGGTGCTATTCTTTAGCAGTCATATTAGGGAAATAGAATATAACGGCAGAAGGAGAGCATACAAATGAGCTCCTTAAGGAACATAAAATATTCAGACCTCTCATTCAGAGGTTTCTTGTGTTAAACATTTCAAATCTAAATGTATCCAGTTTTAAAAACTTATATGAATTCTCACCCAACAAGTTTTATCAGTGCACTATAGGATTAATTAATGTATGATGAACATCTATCTGAAAGTAAATTTTTTTTTCATTTTCTTTTGCTTAGATATGGCATACTGCCATAACTTTGAATAACTTAGCAAGGGTGTGTAAATACCACATGATAATCAGTGCTGAAAAAAAAAAAAGTCATGGCTATTGCCTGAGAAGAAATCCCAAAAAGATCTTCCTGGACAATCAGTCTTTGAAATAAGCATTTAAAATACTCAGATAGTACAACATTATCCTCTGGGAAAGTCAATGCTGAAACTGAGAACAGATGCAATAAAGCAAATCATGTCACTGGAAAAAGGACACCTTTACTGAAAAACAAATGTAATACAACTGAAATAAAAAGAGCATTGTACAACACAGTCTTCTTCCCAACACTGTGCTGTCAGTGTCAGCCATGGACACTGACAGCTAACAATAAAAGAAAAATCATCACGACAGAAATGAGATGTTGGAGAAGAATACAAGAAGAGACAAAATCAGAAATAATACTATCAGTGCAAGGATTGGAATAACACCAGCATTACATTATATAATTAAACTATATGTCCAGAAATAAGTCAGTTTGGCCATGTTAAACAACTGTCAAACAAACCTTAGCACAGAAAACATTTATGCTAAGAATTGTAAGAAACAGATGAAGAATTTCCCATGAAAGAGATTGAGAGATGAAATTACAGAAAATTTAAATATCCCATATTGCTGAGCTCCATTAAGATGTCTATTTGTTCCATTAACACAGTAAGGTATATGAGGAAAAAGAAAAGTGGAAAGAAAGAGGCCACATTGTAGACCAAAACTGCAGTAAAAGATATTTGTAAGTCATCAATGCAAGATTTTTCTATCAGCCACAAGGTCTGGGAAGAACTTGCAACAGATCAACTTATGTGAAGAGCAACTTTGGGTAAGGATATATACTGTTCAAAAAAAAGAAACTCAACAAATATGATGTTGCTATCTAAACTGAAGTTTACTGATCAGACAAGAGCAAATTGCCAAAAATTTTCACTTGGACATCAACTTCATTGCTGACCTTAATTGTACTCAGCAGATGATTCATGAGCATAGAAAAGCAACACTAGTCAAAACAGCATTTTTGACAATAACTCATGACAGGTTCATGAGAATTCTCCAAAACTTACTGAACACAAAACTCACTGATCATGTTATTGAATGCCTATAAAAGATTGATGCTCCTCGAATCAATTCATTTAAATTCAATGTGCAAGTGTAGCTCATCTCACTACAGAACAACAACTCATCACTGGATGTTTACAGACTGGACAGTCACAAAGTGTAGTGACCAAACAATTTAATGTGGCTAGAAGCACCATTAGTCACCTTTGGAGACGATTTCAAGAAACTGGCTCAGTTGCAGACCTGTCATGCACTGGAAGACCCATAATCACAACTCCTGGAGAAGACTGCGTCATACAGCTGTGTCACCTCAGGAATCGATTTGCATCTGCGTCCTCAACAGTCCAATCAATTACAGCAGCTTGTTGAATTTCAGATCAAACGGTCAGGAACCGGCTGTACGACACTGGTCTTTGAGCTAGAAGACCTACAGAGGTCCTGTTCTTACGGACTGGCATCGCCAGAACCAACTGCAGTGGGCAAACCAACATCACCAGTGGACCATTGTGAGTGATTGAAAAAAAGGTTTGGTTTGGTGATGAATCATTCTTTCTGCTCCAGCGATACGATAGACAGAGAAGAGTTTACCACATAGTCCATGAGCGCTACACCCAGAACTACGTGAATGAGGCTCCTCCACATAGCGGTGTGGGGAACGATCAACTTCATGGGAAGAAGTGACCTGGTACAAATCAAAGGATGCTTGAATGTCCAATGATACGACGTTGAAATTCTTCATCCTCATGTCCTTCCACTTCTATTGCACCAGGGTCAATTTTTCAGCAGGATAATGGTCGATCTCATGTGGCACAACTCACCACCCAGTTCCTTGCTGACAACAACATCCAGACCATTCCATGGCCATCCATGTCATCAGACATGAACCCAATAGAACACTTGTAGGATGAACTCAACAGACAAGTCTGCCAGTGAGACATGGCACCAACCAATCTCCAACAGTTGTCTCTTGCACTGCGGAAATAGTGGGCAGCCATCCCGCAACAACAGATCTAATGGCTAATCAGATCCATGTCAAGGAGATGATAGATACAGGCCAGAGGAGGCCATACACCTTACTGAAATAGAGGCCTAATTTGCAAAGAATAAAAGTCCAAACCAAATTTAATGAACATCATTTCATTGTTGAAGCTTTAAAGTTTCTTCATGCCAAGACTGAAACATTAATTCTGTAAAATAAAATTTTGAAAAAGGTTTGAAATTTAGTATCCATTACGACTACAGTAGTGTTGACATTTCTTTTTTTGTATAGCATAATTTAAGGATCCACCAAAATGCATTATAAAACTAAACAGAACTATTCTAAAGCAGGTCAGAAGTTCAAATACCTTGGAGCAGTAATAACTTCAGATGGGAAATGCAGAACAGAAATTAGGAACAGAATAGGCCAAGCAAAGACTGCGTTTCAGAGAATGAGAAACATATTAGCCAACACATCCTTATCAATGGACTAAAAAGCTATATTGAACCTATCTTGTTATATGGAAGTGAATCATGGACAAAAGGCAAGTCTGCACAAAAATCATTGGAAGCAGCAGAAATGTGGTTTATTAGAAGAATGTTGCAAATCTCCTGGACAGCAAAAATAACTAATGAAGTATGTATGAGAAGAGCTGGAGAGAGAAAAAAACCTTGTCAAAAAGATAAGAGAGAGACAATGTACTTTCATAGGACATGTAGTGAGAAAAGGAGGCATTGAAAATATTATAACAACAGGAAAAATAGAAGGAAGAAGATCAAGAGGAAGACCAAGAGAAATGATACTGGACAGTCTGACAGGATGGTGTGAGACGAAATCACCAACTGAACTGATGGTCTGCATAAAGGATCATGTACTCTGGAGAAGCATAATAGCCAATGCCAGTTGGCACAGCAACTGATGATGATGATAATTTGAGGAGGAAACAATTACTAAACATGAAGTTAGAAAATGCAAGCACAAAGAATCTGGACTTTGCAACACGAATACTTCTTGTTGTTACTGTAGTTGATTAAGCAAATCCAGCACTTACAGGCAGCCATGAGAGTAGATATTCAGCATGATAATGTTCAACAAAACCCACCATAGCTGATAACTGTCAGCTTCAGACAGAAATATGCCATTATCAGGCATTTATCTCCCTACTCATTTCTCATTCCCATGCTGTAATCCCTAACCATATCTTTCACTTTTCTATTTCTAACTCTATTTCTAGACGTGCTCAGGGCAAATCAGCAATCCAGAAAATGAGAAAGATCTTGTACAACAGATCCATAACAATGGAAACATGATTCTGAGTACTTAAATGTTACCTCGAACCAATTTTGTTTTATGAATGTGAAGCATGGTCCATGAATAAGAAAGTACAGTGAGAAATGGAGGCCATGGAAATGTGATTCATAAGAAGGATGTTGAAGGTACCAATGACAGCTAAGAAAACCAACAAAGAAGTCTTAAGAGAGGCTGGCTTAAAAGACAAATTACAGCAAAGATCAAAGGCAGACAAGCAAGATTTGTAGGACATTTTCTGAGAAGAGGAAAATTGGAATACATTGTGGCAACTGGAAAAATTGAGGGAAGAAGAGACAGAGGAAGACAGATTGACTGATTGATTGATTGGTTGATTGATCTTTATTTCAAAAGGGTTAAGATTCAGGCCTGTCTGATATTCTGGCCTTTATCATACATCTTTCACTGTATTCCAGACATTCTACAAATATGCTGTTCATGTAACAAACATAATTAACATTTAAGCTGATAGACATAAAATAAAATATAACATTTTACATTTTGCTCTTATCCATTCACTCAGTACAGAAGTAACTACATTCATATGTAAATGCCTATCTACTAAACAAAAATTTTGGGACTATTCAGAATAAACATTACAATAACTGTATTTAGTGTCTGTAAGAGCAATCTAAAACAACTTTTAAGTTTTATGATTCATGGAGGCGTGTAGTCGAAATCAAATAGATATTGGGAAAGTTTGTAGTTGTAGGAATTAATATAATTTATATTTTTTTATACAGGATGGGAGGGTATTCCAAAGATGAGCAGCAGAATAACTAAAGCTTTTCTTGTAAAGATCAAGTCTAGGTTTTGGATGACATATGTTGTTCAAGTGTTGACTGCCCTTTTGACTAAATTTAAACAGGTTCCATAGATAAGGCAGGGCATGCCATGAAAGAATTTGATGTACTAACTTGGCTTTGTTGAAGAGAAACCTGTTCTTAAGAGGCAGTATTTTGATACGTTTGTGCTTGATCTTTGCCACTAATAAGCTTTACTGCTTGCTTTTGGAGTGAGTAAAGCCTCTTTGTATTTGACACTGGGCAACCATCCTGGATTGTTGAGCAATAGTCTGAATGTGTTTGTATATGTGATATGCAGTATGTCTTCCTTGTGTCTTGATCGATGAAGTGCTTAATTTTGGCTAACTGGTATAATTTTTGTGTGATATGTTTTGTTAGACCTTGCAGGTCAGATGTTGGTTAATAAGACCTAATGTTTTGTGCTTGCTAATGTTTTCTGTCTGTGATGTTTCCGTGCTAAGCCAAAGTGTTGTTTTTGTTGTGTTTTGTAGTTTCTATCTTGTTGTTATGAGCATTGATTTTGTTTTATTTATATTTATAATTATCCAGTTGTTTTTGCTTCATCTAATTAAATTGTATAACTTGACCCGAACAGATCTAATGGCTAATCAGATCCATGTCAAGGAGATGATAGATACAGGCCAGAGGAGGCCATACACCTTACTGAAATAGAGGCCTAATTTGCAAAGAATAAAAGTCCAAACCAAATTTAATGAACATCATTTCATTGTTGAAGCTTTAAAGTTTCTTCATGCCAAGACTGAAACATTAATTCTGTAAAATAAAATTTTGAAAAAGGTTTGAAATTTAGTATCCATTACGACTACAGTAGTGTTGACATTTCTTTTTTTGTATAGCATAATTTAAGGATCCACCAAAATGCATTATAAAACTAAACAGAACTATTCTAAAGCAGGTCAGAAGTTCAAATACCTTGGAGCAGTAATAACTTCAGATGGGAAATGCAGAACAGAAATTAGGAACAGAATAGGCCAAGCAAAGACTGCGTTTCAGAGAATGAGAAACATATTAGCCAAACATCCTTATCAATGGACTAAAAAGCTATATTGAACCTATCTTGTTATATGGAAGTGAATCATGGACAAAAGGCAAGTCTGCACAAAAATCATTGGAAGCAGCAGAAATGTGGTTTATTAGAAGAATGTTGCAAATCTCCTGGACAGCAAAAATAACTAATGAAGTATGTATGAGAAGAGCTGGAGAGAGAAAAAAACCTTGTCAAAAAGATAAGAGAGAGACAATGTACTTTCATAGGACATGTAGTGAGAAAAGGAGGCATTGAAAATATTATAACAACAGGAAAAATAGAAGGAAGAAGATCAAGAGGAAGACCAAGAGAAATGATACTGGACAGTCTGACAGGATGGTGTGAGACGAAATCACCAACTGAACTGATGGTCTGCATAAAGGATCATGTACTCTGGAGAAGCATAATAGCCAATGCCAGTTGGCACAGCAACTGATGATGATGATAATTTGAGGAGGAAACAATTACTAAACATGAAGTTAGAAAATGCAAGCACAAAGAATCTGGACTTTGCAACACGAATACTTCTTGTTGTTACTGTAGTTGATTAAGCAAATCCAGCACTTACAGGCAGCCATGAGAGTAGATATTCAGCATGATAATGTTCAACAAAACCCACCATAGCTGATAACTGTCAGCTTCAGACAGAAATATGCCATTATCAGGCATTTATCTCCCTACTCATTTCTCATTCCCATGCTGTAATCCCTAACCATATCTTTCACTTTTCTATTTCTAACTCTATTTCTAGACGTGCTCAGGGCAAATCAGCAATCCAGAAAATGAGAAAGATCTTGTACAACAGATCCATAACAATGGAAACATGATTCTGAGTACTTAAATGTTACCTCGAACCAATTTTGTTTTATGAATGTGAAGCATGTCCATGAATAAGAAAGTACAGTGAGAAATGGAGGCCATGGAAATGTGATTCATAAGAAGGATGTTGAAGGTACCAATGACAGCTAAGAAAACCAACAAAGAAGTCTTAAGAGAGGCTGGCTTAAAAGACAAATTACAGCAAAGATCAAAGGCAGACAAGCAAGATTTGTAGGACATTTTCTGAGAAGAGGAAAATTGGAATACATTGTGGCAACTGGAAAAATTGAGGGAAGAAGAGACAGAGGAAGACAGATTGACTGATTGATTGATTGGTTGATTGATCTTTATTTCAAAAGGGTTAAGATTCAGGCCTGTCTGATATTCTGGCCTTTATCATACATCTTTCACTGTATTCCAGACATTCTACAAATATGCTGTTCATGTAACAAACATAATTAACATTTAAGCTGATAGACATAAAATAAAATATAACATTTTACATTTTGCTCTTATCCATTCACTCAGTACAGAAGTAACTACATTCATATGTAAATGCCTATCTACTAAACAAAAATTTTGGGACTATTCAGAATAAACATTACAATAACTGTATTTAGTGTCTGTAAGAGCAGTCTAAAACAACTTTTAAGTTTTATGATTCATGGAGGCGTGTAGTCGAAATCAAATAGATATTGGGAAAGTTTGTAGTTGTAGGAATTAATATAATTTATATTTTTTTATACAGGATGGGAGGGTATTCCAAAGATGAGCAGCAGAATAACTAAAGCTTTTCTTGTAAAGATCAAGTCTAGGTTTTGGATGCATATGTTGTTCAAGTGTTGACTGCCCTTTTGACTAAATTTAAACAGGTTCCATAGATAAGGCAGGGCATGCCATGAAAGAATTTGATGTACTAACTTGGCTTTGTTGAAGAGAAACCTGTTCTTAAGAGGCAGTATTTTGATACGTTTGTGCTTGATCTTTGCCACTAATAAGCTTTACTGCTTGCTTTTGGAGTGAGTAAAGCCTCTTTGTATTTGACACTGGGCAACCATCCTGGATTGTTGAGCAATAGTCTGAATGTGTTTGTATATGTGATATGCAGTATGTCTTCCTTGTGTCTTGATCGATGAAGTGCTTAATTTTGGCTAACTGGTATAATTTTTGTGTGATATGTTTTGTTAGACCTTGCAGGTCAGATGTTGGTTAATAAGACCTAATGTTTTGTGCTTGCTAATGTTTTCTGTCTGTGATGTTTCCGTGCTAAGCCAAAGTGTTGTTTTTGTTGTGTTTTGTAGTTTCTATCTTGTTGTTATGAGCATTGATTTTGTTTTATTTATATTTATAATTATCCAGTTGTTTTTGCTTCATCTAATTAAATTGTATAACTTGACCCGAAGAGTTGATTCTAGATTAATACAATCACAAAATAAAACCAGAAATCGCTGAAGAACAGTGCGGCTTCGTTGAAGGACAAGGTACAAGTAATGCCATATATATAATAAGAACATTGATGAAGAGATCAATAGAAGTAAAGATGGACCTATACTTATGCTTCATAGACTACTGTAAAGCATATGATAAAAATTATAAGAATGCTGGAAGACATCCTGGGTAAATCTGGGGCAATAGTCCCCAACCCAGCGTGTCACAGGTGGCAGATGGTGAACGTCCTCCAGATATGGAGGATCCCTGTGAATAAAGATTTACCAAAATAAGCAGGCATGGACCAACTGGCAGTAGACTCAGAGAGCAAGGTGGTGTAGTAGGTGGCTTTATTACTCCTATAAAGTGCCTCAGGTGCTCAGTGAAGGGAATACCAGGCAGGTAAGAGGCGCCTTAAAACCTCTTGCTCCCACTGTCTTGTGGGTAGGACAGGGAGTCCAAAGGCTAGCAGATCATTAAGGAATAATTCTATCTTAAATTTTCTGAAGCTTCTAAATTTCATACTGGTGTGATTGTGTTTAGGATGTTTAGGGGTATCCCTTTCTTGTCCACATACGGCAGACTGGGTAACAATCGCTTAACGAAGTATGAGGGATGTTACATTCAGTGATGTTTTCTGGGTGGACTACATATATAATGATCTAATAATGTGGATGATACTTCTGTTACTCTAGTAGGTTTGGTGACAATTTAGCAAAAATTGTAGGATAATATAATATTACTCCAAGTTGGATTTCATTGTGTTAGATCTATGTTGAAATCTCCAAGAATGATAATATATTTGAACTTAAAGGTTGAAACCTCATCCATCATAGTCGCAAAGTGATCATACCACAGGATGATGCATTTGGATTATGGTACAAATGTCCAATAACTAATGAACTCTGGTTTTGCAATTTAACTTCCACCAAATACACTCTCTGATGATTTGAGGTCTTCTTTATGACTAAACTGGATAATTGTGGAAACATACATTACTAGACCTGTTTCTAGTTTTCTAGTTGGTCACACTGGATCAGGTTAAATCGTTAATTCTAATATCTTCATCAGTTATGTTCCTATTTAAATGGCTTTCAGAGAAGCCAAAAATGTGGAAATTTTGATTTAATATGTGTGTTACTTCAGGAATTTTAACTAATAGGTGATATACATTCAGATGGCCTATTTGAAGTTCTTCTTTATATAACCATTTTTCGGTAGGTGGGGTCATTTTATTTTCCAGTCTACTGGTTTGAAAGTAATTCCTATTACTATATGTAATACTGAAGTAAATAAACTTGTAAATACTACACAAAGACACACTCTGTATATTAAACTTTCAACTAGTACACAAGTCACCAGCTGAAATAATTGGAGACTGAAAGAGAGATACACCTAACTACTGGATAATTAAATGCTGAAATATGCTAATTCACTAACAGGTGAAGTAATTAAGTATATAGTTCTCACACACAAACAGATACAACTCACAAACTGCAGAAAGTTAACAAGAATTAGAAAAATAGGTACAAAAGAAAAGGGGCAAGAAATAATATGCAATAATAAAACATAAAGAATTCTAAATAAACTTAAGAAAAAAAAGATATCAGTCACTATGTCCTGCTGAGTAATAATTTTTTTTTGACATTGCGGGTTGAAGGTTTCAGTTTGTGATGGATCACGATGATATTGCCATCAATCTAAGGCATGTGGTGTCTGTAAGGTACCATGCCATGTGAATTATGCAGAGATAACATATAGGCATGACTCAAGGCTGTAGGGGTAAATTGCAACAAATACTGCAGCTCCAGATTTCTTTGAGGATATTGCATGAAACTTGCTATGTGTTGAAGTCTTCCAATGAGCTGTGCAACTGTGGAAGAACCCTGATGTTGTTTATGCTCGTATCAGCTCATCTGACAGTCTGAGGCTGACATGGGTGGAAACATTGTGTCATAGTTGGTGGTTTGCTGTGGAACAGGTGGTACAGATTTGGGGGTCCCTATGGTTTTAGTGCTCGGGGCGGAGCTGGCATTTGGGGGGGGGGGGGGTTGTGTACATCCAACTTTGTAGTTGTTAAGTAATAAAGCTGTTCTACATTTTTCCTAGTTTATACATTGTTGAATTCCATATTTTCTCAAGATTTTTGAAGGACAATGCTGCTTTTGTAATTCTAATTCTAACTTGGTGTCACCATCTTGGTCTATGTAGCTGTCAAGGTATGCAAATTGAAAGAGAAGTTGGGATAATCTTTAATAAGGAAACAGCATTTGCAGTTAAAGAAATTTGGAATATATCAGACAAAGTACTATTAGCTCAACTGAAAGGAAGACACAAACTATACAGATATATGCTCCAACAGCTGACACCTCTGATGAGAATATTCAAACATATTAGACTGATTTAGAACAAGTTGTGAATCATTCCAGTTCACATGCAGTCAGTATTATACTTAATATCAGAGTTAGAAATCAAGTGCCGTGCCGCGTAGCATAGCCAATCATTTCTCTCCATAATTCCCTGTCTTTATACTTGATTAAGAGATCCGCTGGTGACTTTCTTCCTAGCCATACTGACAGCCCATCCAGTAACTTCTCTCTCTATGGCAAAGTCTAGTTGTCCGTGATAGGACGTGTAATTTCTCGCTCCTGATTTTTCAATTATTTTGCGTGTTATTTCAAATACTTTAACAATGATACCTATATTAGTGAATTTCTGAAGAAAATGTGTTTTCATTGGATTATGAAATTCTTCAAAATATGTGAATTTGTGGAGTTATTTCATAAAATTGCGGTAAGACATTCTTTCTCCGAGTTCATGGTGGTCACCAGTTTTCACCACCATTTTTTGATAAGCCACACGGTCTGCCTGTGTCAGCCAGAATGTTGTATTTGTTTAATCTGGACATTATGCAACAATGATAGAATGCAGAACAGAAGGTTTAATCTATGAAGTGATGAACAAGCCCAGCCGGCAGGATGGTCTCTGGTCCATCACAACAAAGAACTATAGCCTAAACAAACAAAAGGCCGTAGGAACAAAGCTAAAGAAATGCAGTAACCCACCAGGCTTAACAATAAAATACACCAATGAGGGACAATGTGTCATTGTGACATGTCACAACACACTTCAGTACGAGTCCCTGAGGCAAGCCCTTAGGAAGGGGTATCAAGCAGAAAGAGAGGAAAGGTACGACAAGCAAGGCGCTAATGTTGAGGACATCATAAAAACACCAGTCCTCACAATACATCTTTATCACACAAAGAACAAAGTGTTAGTACAAGGTTATGCTGAGACCACTGAATCCTGGCTAACAAAACAGTTTATGGAGCTACATGAAGGAAATATAAACACAGTCAAGGAAGTGATGGTCAGTCAGCTTCCTCATGTGTGAACTAAACACATCAATTACAAACATGGCTGAAAGTTTTGCAAGTCCTACAAAGAAGTTTATTGACATAGTCAGAGAAAGAATGGAAATTATAACAGCAGAAGAGTCTGTGCCAGAAAACGCTGTTATTATCACCAGTAAAGAAGCCTCCAGTAAACATGAATCACTATCTACACTTGTTGCAGAAGAACCAATAATCCAAGATACTGCTGGAGAACAAGGAGCAACAGCTTCTACTGAGAAAGCTCCACTGTCTTCAGACACCTTCTCTCAAAAAGACAACCCAGCTAACAGTTCTAGCGAAACTGATATAATAACAGAGCCAAACTCTGAAAAATCTCTCCAGAGTAATGTTCCTAGATTTAGTGAGACTGTCAGTTCTCATCTGTACAGATACAAAATCACTTACTTGTCTCTGTGGCCATGACTTCACAGAAGCTATTAAAGACTTTGTGAAAATACTCATCAGTGACATGAAGTCAGAAGTTGTAAAGTTACTCAGTAGGCAGAATGACAATATCAAAAAAGAGGTTGAACAGCTTAGAGAAGAAAATACCAAGCTGAAGCTGCTCATTCAATCAACGAACAGCGAAAAACACAGTAATAGCACAAAACTACACAAAAGCAACCAGACAGAAACCGGTAGTCACATTGTCAGTGGCTGCTAATCAAAGTAATCTTAACATGAAGATGAAGGCTCTTCCATTGTCGCCAGCTGGTGTAAACAAACTTCACCAGAAAAATGACCATCAAAAACAGAGTGGAGTCACTGACTCTTTACCAAGTGATCAAGACCATCATAGCACAATATACGAGTACCCTATCGAGGTCCAGATCACCAAAAGATTCGACACTCTACAACAAAGCTCTGTATCAGATACTCAGCAGACAGACAGGATGCAATAATCACCTCAGTCAAACAACGCATCTCACCTCCAGTCACGATCTAACCAAAAACAACATGAACAAAATAAGCAGCAAATTCCCATTCACAAAATCAGGGTCAGTACAACACATTTAATAATTGAGGATTCTCTGCTAAAGGGCATATATGGCAAGCAGATGTCCATAGCAGATGAAGAGACTGTCTCAGTAGTTGTAGTACTAGTAGCTGGTGTTGTGAAAATAACGCGAACACTGAGAAGTTTTAATATAGAACAGGGCGTCAGGAAATCTCCATACATGTTGGCATAATTGACAGCATGAGTGGCCAGAACATCATAGGTTCTGACATACAGGCTTTGACTTTTACCATCAAAGGAAAAGTATCAGACTGCAGCCATCTTCCTATCTTCAATCATTCCACCCTGCTCCGGTCCTGGATGCCGCCTGGTAGACATCAACAACAAGGCACTTCAGTCATACTGTCATATTAACAACATTGTCTTCATAAACCACACTGTGTTTTTCATCTCAGCCTCTGGTGCCCCAAAAAAATGGATGTACAGAGACCACATATATACATCAAAACTTGGCACCAGCATTCGTGCTAAAAATCTAAAGTTTCCAGAACGTACACTACAGAAAGTAGACTTCCAGAATTCTATAAAAGGTACATTGATGATGGCATTGGAATCAAAAGTATGCCACGGGAAGAGCTAAAAAAATTTATTAAATTCACCAAGTCACTCAATAACAACATAAAATTCACTTATGAAATTTCTGACAAGTCTGTTAACTTTTTAGACATTAAAATTTCTATTGGCACTAACAGGCTTGTCACCTCTGTATTTTACAAGCCTACCGACAGCCACACCTATTTGCTTTACACTTCCTCCCATCCTGAAGCCTGTAAGAACTCCATCCCATACTCCCAACTTCTCTGTCTTTGCCGCATATGTCAGTATAATTTGGACTTTATAGATCAGTCCAACAAGTTATTAGAATTTTTCCGTCATCGCCACTACCAAGAAAAGGTTCTTTTTTTTCGTGAAGCCTTCAACCATATCCAACTAGTGAGCCACAAAGAAGTATTCAGGAAAAAGTCTGTTACTCCATCTGACAGAGTTAAGTTAATACTGCCTTTCCATCCACGTGGTCAGATGGTTAAGAAAATTCATT
The DNA here is from genome assembly GCA_009760885.1 of Achatina immaculata. Classification (NCBI taxonomy): domain Eukaryota; kingdom Metazoa; phylum Mollusca; class Gastropoda; order Stylommatophora; family Achatinidae; genus Lissachatina; species Lissachatina immaculata. The sequence goes on from CM019706.1 coordinate 32,775,009, forward strand.
ACTGTTATCTGCTGCTAATCCAACTTAACCCTGACACTTGCGATATTTTCTCTGATCCACCCCTATTGGCATACAAACATGAGCCAAACCTTAAGGACATCCTCGTCCATAGCCACTTGAAGCAGAGCCTTACATATGTTGGCACAAGAAAATGTAACCGCCCCTGCTGCATTACCTGCCCACTAGTCTGGGAAACGAAAACAATCACCTTTCCCAAAACTATCCTCACTCTTCATGAGGGATTCACATGCAAGTCCTGTAATGTGATATATGTCATCGTTTGTAAAAGATGCAGGATAATGTATATTGATGAGACTGGCCTCAGATTAGGGGATTGCATACAAAAACATCTGTACGACATCGCCCAGCATGCTTTGAAACCAGTCCCAAATCATTTCAATGGCCCCAACCACAGAGGCAAATCTCATTTTCTAGTAACAGCCATCAAACAATGTCACGCAGATGACACAAGCTGCCTGGCGCTTGAGAACCGCTGCATTCAAAATTATGGGATGCTGGAGCCACATGGGTTAAACTCACTATTTAGCTACACTTAACATTCTCTTCAATCATTATAGTACCTCTCCACTAAACTCCACCCCTTCTTACTTTTCAAACCTCCTCACAGCCTCACTTTGCAACCCCTCATCCCCAATCATCTATTTCAACTTCTCCTGGCTAGGTCAACATTGTATCACTCTCTCTCCCCTCCCCGGTTTCCCATCCACCACCCCAAGTTACAACTCACCAACCACATATCACAGGTCTCTATTTAAACAATCTCCACGTTCTATTAAATCCATTCCTGACACACCCATCGGACAAGTCACACCTTACAATTTACAACTAAGTACTCTTTTTAAATTTTTTTTTTGTAATAGTATTCATGTGAATCTATACTTTATCTCCTCTCTCTAATTCTTCATCCTGTATGTTTTTGTATGATTAAGGCTCACACCGAAATGTTACACCTTTGTAGTTGTTAAGTAATAAAGCTGTTCCTACATTTTTCCTAGTTTATACATTCTGCTTCGTGTATAGTTATATACTTATACATTAATTATTGTGTCTATGGAATTCAAAAGTTATAAGCACAAAAACCAAGTTAAGATTATTCAATTCAAATGTGATATCCACCCTCATTTATGCATGCGAAAGCTGGAAATCAACTAAAGAAATAGACAAGAAGTTAGACTCTTTTGAAAACAAATGCCTAAGGAAAATACTTGGTATAAAGTGGAATGAATTAAAGAACAATGCAGAGATAAGACAGATGAGCAAACAACAACCTATCTCATAGGTGATCAGAAAACGATGGACATACGTAGGCTATGTGATGAGAAGAAACAATGACAGAATACCAAAACAAGCTATCAAGTGGAGCACAACAGCCCGAAGAGAAAAGAGGTTGACCACGTGAAACTCTAAAGAGGACATTATTAATAGAAGCCAGTTTAGTGGGCATAAAATCCCTTGATGAGGTTGAAAGAATCGCCAAGAACAGGAAAACTTGGCAAACAGCTATGTGAACCCTATGTGATGTTTAACAGCACATGAAGGGTGTAAGATGTAAGAACTCCTCTTTCATGTGTATCTCCTAAGTGAATGATTGTATTTGATACTCTTTCAATTGACTTCACTTAGTTGCATTATGATTTTAATTTTAAAAAATTTTTAAATATGCATTTTCCAGTTTTTCTATTCAAAACAATGTTCTAACATTGCTTGATGCATGTTAAATTTGTTAGTTTAGTTAAAAGTAGCTTGATGGCAATCTGGCATCACTTATGACTCATGAAATGCTTTATTGGATGAGAATATTCTATAGAATGCAATTTAACATCATTCAGATTAATTCTTTGGAGATCTGTCAGAGAAATGAACAGTTACTTATTATCTCAGCATCCTCCGACTGCAGTGTAGCATTATATGACATTAATGGAAACAGAATTGGTATATGCGGACAGGTAAGTCTGTGGTCTGGAAGTAATGTATGGAAGCCTCTCAGATATCTTGAAAGTCAGCATTTTATCATCAGAGTATATTTTTAAAAATTATACCTTGAGACAGACTGTTTCTTTTTAAACTTCTTTTTGGCCCTTTATCTGTCCATCTTTTCATCTGTCTTTCCTGACATTGTGTTTTTTAGTCTTCATTAATATGTCCAGTGGATGGTGATTATCCTTTTTTTAAATAAATTCTCTTTATTACTGGGTTTTAATCAGATATTCCATACCTTTACAACTTCATCATAATGTTTTTTTTCTGAGAACAAAAAGCAAAGCTCATTTACCTCCAGTGATATTTCCATTTGGTTATCATCAGAGACTCAGGGTAGCATTTCAGTTTATTCTTTTTTTTTATAATTAGGATAGTGATGGAATGCAGTTTTGTCTGCTTACTTTTTTTTCATCTCTGAAGTTATCAGTATGTCCATGTATTTAAATTAGCATAATTATTTCAAAGTGCTCCTTTTACTTAACATCTTTATCAAGATAAATATTGTCCATGCTTTCTGGATACTCAGGATGAATCTCTTTTTTTTCACTCTTTTTTATTTTTGTATCTAATAATTTTTGTAATTATTTAGACTATTCATATTGCACCTCAGGCTCAAATCTTAGATTGCCACATTTAACATTTTCACAAAGAAGGGAGAACAAATCTTGTGGTAAAATGCATTCTAGAGTCTAATGTTTTGACTGATTAGAATCTTTCTGTTGTTACAGAGTGAAGTTTATGTGTGTAGTGTGTGTCTCACACCTGCACACTATTCACAAGACAGGACTTGTGATTGAGGGTCAATCTCTGTCTAGTTAGTCAGGTTGTAATATCCAGTGATTGTGTTAACCAGCAATTACTAGTAAATTACTGATAAAAAAAGAGAAAAACTGAAACTTTTGGAAATGGTTACTATTCATTCATTCATTCATTCATTCATTTGCATGTCCCTTGCGGAACTTTGCCTCCCAAACAGCACTCCTGTAGGCCTCTCGGTTGTGAGCAAGATGGCCTGCTGCTGTGGCATCCATTTGCAGATCGTCAACGATGTCTTGCAGCCATCTTCGTTTTGGTCTTCCTCTTTTTCTTTTTCCCATTATGTATACTTCCAATACGGTCTTCTCTAAATTATCATGACATTTAATGTGTCCAAAATATTTAAGTTTTCTCTCTTTAATCCTCTTTACTAGCCAGCCTTCTTCAGTATTAAGCTCTTGTAGTATAGATATATTTGTTCTTTTTTGTGTCCACGATATTTGAAGAACTCTTCTGTAGCATTTACATTCAAAGGCATTTATGTGTTTCTCAGCTGTTTTGTTAAGTGTCCACATCTCACAGGCATATGTTGCGATGGGAAAGATGCATGCCCTTAAAAATCTTATTTTTGTAGTTATGTCTGCTCCTCTCCACAGATTCTTTATTTGTTTTACTTTCTGAAGAGCGATAGATGTCCTCCTTTTAATTTCCCTCATTGTATCTCCATTATTAGTTAGTAGTGATCCAAGATATTCAAAACTCTCCACTTCTTCCAATTTTTCCTCATTGATGTATATTTCAGCTGCCTTGTTTGTTTTGTCAGTTGTCATCAATTTAGTTTTCTTTGCATTAAGATAGAGGTTCTGCTCTTCGCTGTTCTTATGGACTGACATAATTAGTTTTTCCATTCCTCTTTGTGTTGTGGACAGTAACACTGTGTCATCAGCATATCTAATCTCTGGTATTTCATAACCTCCAATTGTTATGGCATCGTAATATTCTTTGTCTACATCTTCTCTAACATTCCTCATTATATTTTCAGTATACAAGTTAAATAAGTAGGGTGACAATATGCACTCCTGATGGACCCCTTGTTTTATGTCAAACCAAGTTGTTGTTTCACCATTTATTCTTACTGCCGCTTGTTGGTCTAGATACAGCAGTGATGTTAGTTGTGTCAAATGTGTTAGAAATCCCATTTCCATGATTGCTGTTTGGGTTTCTTGGTATGTTTCCAGAAGTTAGTTTACCATTACTTTCCTTCCGGGCAGTGACTGTACTAGTCAGTGATCGTAGCCATTGTCCCTACATTGAGATCATCTGCCTACCATCATAGAATGGTGACCATAACCAACATTATCTGTCAGCTGCTCTCCCATTCCATTCACCACCTGCACCCATGGCTTCACGTCACCCTGATCGGGGGGCTATACAGGTACTCCACCTTGCCCAAGGGTGTCCCATAGACTGACAGAGGTAAGGAGTCGTCTTACTTCTCCTTTGATAGGGGATACCCCTACCCAGCTAACCGAGGTTACTATTACCAGATTATATAATCTGGTTACTATTACCAGATTATATTATAAAAAACTCAAAATACTTAAAAACAACAAATGAAATGTAAAAATATTCTGCTGACAATACAGTAAGACTGGTGAGGGGAATTTAAAAATGCATTTTTAAAAATGCTTTTGCAACTGCAGATTTCCTGTTGCAGTCTAAGGATGTGCTATCCTTTTCTCTAGAAGTTATGATGGCTCGACTAATGTTTTTCCTCTGTAATTTGATCTTTCAGCTACAATTTATTGGTATCAGATTAAGACAACGACTGGCAGTGCTAGCTTTGAAGCTCATTAGAAAGTCCATTAGTCCCTTGGATCTGCAAGCTTTGTTTTCTTTATGAATGTGCATACTATATTTTCGCTAGCCAGGAATTAAAGAAGCACAAATGATTTTGATGAAGAAAATTATTTGAAGAAACCATAATGATGAATAAAATGATAGTGAAGATAATAACGGAAATGACAAAGATGAAAATGAAGATATTGATAATTATGACTACAGAAATGATGATGATTATGAGTTACAGCATCAAACAAAGCTAGTAGATGACTAAATTAGAAATAAAAGTAACATTTTTATTACTTGTTATATATGTTATGATGATGATGATTTATGTTATGAAGTAATGTGACGCACTGAATTAATATTCTTCTTAAATCTCCCTGGAACTGTGAGTTGATATTCTCTGCAGCCAGTGCCATGGAAATATTGAGGCATTGTATCGTGTCAGATTAACACAATAATTGGTGTATAAGTATACAACTATACACTAAACACTGCAGTAAAGCTGTGATACTAGAATGTATAAAATCGGAAAAAAGTAGGAGCAGCTTTATTACTTAACGATTACAAAGTTGTGACGTTTCGGCGTGAGCCTTAATCATACAAAAACATACAGGACAAAGAAATAGGGAGAGGAGATAAAGTACAGATTTAAATGAAGACTGTTTAAAAAAAAATAAATTAAAAAAAAAAATTTTTTTTAAAGGAGTACTTAGCTGTAAATTGCAAGGTGTGGCTTGTCTGGTGGTGTGTGTCAGGAATGGATCTGGTAGGACGTGGAAATTGTTTAAATAGAGACCTGTGACCTGTGTTACAACCCACCGACCACATGTCACAGGTCTCTATTTAAACAATTTCCACGTCCTACCAGATCCATTCCTGACACACACCGCCAGACAAGCCACACTTTGCAATTTACAGCTAAGTACTCCTTTAAAAAAAATTTTTTTTTTTTGTTTGTTTATTTTTTTTTAAACAGTATTCATGTAAATCTGTACTTTATCTCCTCTCCCTATTTCTTTGTCCTGTATGTTTTTGTATGATTAAGGCTCACGCCGAAACGTCACAACTTTGTAATCGTTAAGTAATAAAGCTGCTCCTAATTTTTTCCGATTTTATACATTCTCGTGTCAGATTGAGAGTGACTCATGGAAGCTTTTTTTCAGTACCCGAGTGATTCTAAATAGCAGGGAATGTGTAATATTTCTTTGCAAGGCTCTATCACCATGGGGACTGTGGCAGTCTCTGTCCTGTTAGCCAGGCTAGGCCTGTACTGGGGGTACCAATGGAAAGGTGGACAGGATCTTGGGGTACCAATGGAGAGGTGGACAGGATCTTGGGTACCGCTGGAGAGATGGGACAGGATCTTGGTCAGCTATGGTTTGCAAACCCTGACGCCAGCATGTCAGCTGTGGGTTGCTTATTCCCAAAATAAACATCTTTGCCCCAAAACGCTGAATAAAATAAATAATAACGATGGTTTTAATTGATTATTATAACTTTTATAATATTGGGTGTGATTTTGACTATTATGATGATGACATCAATAATGGTGATCTTCTTATATCCTTCCTGTGCCGTTAGGCATCACATAGGACTCACAAGGTAGTTCACTAATTTTTCCTGTCTTCAGCAAGTCTTTCAACCTCATCAAAGGATTTTATGCCTGTTAATTTGGCCTCTCTTAACATTGTCCTCTTTGGAGTTTCACATAGTCTGCCTCTTTTTTTTGTTGGCCTGTTGTGTTCCACTTGATAGCTTGTTTTGGAATTCTCTGATCATTTCTTCTCATCAAGTAACCAACATATGTCCATCTCCTTTTCTTGATCACCCATGAGACTGGTTGTTGTTCAGTCATCTGTCTCATCACTGCATTGTTCTTGAATTCGTTCCACTTGATGCAGAGTATTTTCCTTAGCCATTTGTTTTCAAAAGAGTCTAATTTTTTGTCTATTCTTTAGTTGTTTTCCAGTTTTCGCATGCATAAATGAGGGTTGATATTACATTTGAATTGAATAGTCTTAACTTAGTTTTTGTGCTTATAACTTTTGAATTCTATATATTCTCAAGATCCTTGAAGATCGATGCTGCTTTTGCAATTCTAATTCTAACTTCCTTTCTGGTGTCACCATCCATGTAGCTGCCAAGGTATGCAAATTGATTGACTTCTTCAATATCTGTCCCTTCTACATGTATTTTTCCATTTTGATTAATGGGAATTTTCATTAGTTTTGTTTTGTCCTTGTTAATTTCAAGTCCTATTTTGCTAGCCAGTGAAGACAAGCTGTTTTTTTTTGCATGGAATTCACATTGTTACTGATAAGAGTTATGTCATCAGCAAAATCAAGATCTTCTATTTTGGTCCCATGTACTCAGTCAATACCTGTGTTACTTGTGCAGCATTTTTTTATTATGAAGTCTATTGTAATTCCAAAAAGCAAAGGAGACAGTATACATCCTTGTTTCATACCTGTTTCAATCTGGAACCAATCACTCATCGTTTCTTCTGTCTTGACTGCACAAACATATCCATTGTAGAAGTCCTTAATGATGTTGACAGTTTTAGATGGTATTCCATATAGATTTATAATTCTCCATAATAAATCCCTGTGTATGCTATCAAATGCCTTTTTAAAGTCTATGAAGTTCAGTATTATTGGTTTATTCTTTTCATTATGTTCTTCAAGTATTGAAGAACTTGAATGGTGATCACAACAATATAATTAATTATGAAAATGATAATTATGATAATGACAATGATGATAATGGCAATGAAAATGATGCTGACATGATGAGAGGACACAAGCTGATATAAGAACTAAAATTGAATTAGTGTTTAATTTTTTTCCTGTGTCCTTTATGCTATAAAGCAGTGGTTCCTAATTAACACAAGTCCATGAACCCCCTGTTGTTTCAAAATCCAGGCCACAGAACCCAGTGCTTTGGAAAAGTTTAATAACTATGTGGTAGTTTTGTGCTTTAAATGCAAAATGATTTTCTTCAGAAAATGTGGACAACCTTTAATGAATAAACGCAACACTACACTAAAAACACAGTACAAATTCTGTGGATTTTCAGAATGAAATCATTGTAGTTAAGAAAAAATAGACAGTAATTAACACTCCTTCAGAAAAAAAGGAGCTTGCATTTTTATCATGGACCCCCACAGTAGATTCCATGGACCATCAGTTGGGAACCACTGCTATAAAGAAGTCTCAGATATTGAAAAACAGTTCTGGGAAAAAAATGATGACACTGAAAACAATGATGAAGATGATGGTAACTATAATGCTAATGATGAAAGCAATGATAATGGTGATATTTTATCACCTATAATAATAGTTGTGATAACGAGAATGATAATACTAACAGTGACACAGTCAATGAAATGACAATAATAAAGAACTGGTACCAAATGGTGTTAAAAAAACAAACTGAAAAAAAAAAAAATGTAAACACTTTCTTGTTTAAAAGTTATTAACTTTTGCTGGAGAGACTGTGGTAAATAAATGCAGACTTCCCTGAACGATGAAACTAGGGTGTACGTGATGGTGAATCTCAAATACATTTGATCATTTCTCAGCATTGGACACCGACACTTTTATTATCATCTCCAGCCACCAAACTGCCCTCTTCCATTCCTCCCCTGAACTCTTCATTTCACAGTCAAGTTTTGGCCACAGTCGGAAGTGGTAGATTTTGTCCAAATCCAACACATTGTGTGCATGTACTCTCTCTCTCTCTCTCTCTCTCTGAACCTTAAGTGCCTAAAGCACATGGGGCTTTCACAAGGGTTTTCCACAAATGCCTGTCCTTTGCATTTTTTTCCACTTTTGCCCAGGTGAGCCCTCTATTGCTCAACATACTCTCTGTTGTTTTTCTCCATGTCTCCTTTGGTCTACCTTACTTCTGTTCCCCTATGGTGTCCATCTTAGAGCTATTTTTGGTGTGTATATACTCAGCTCTTAGTTTTTAATAAATTACTAATATGGCTAGTCAGAAATTGTTTTTCTCATTTTATAAATACAAAAGACAAGATAATGATTCAATAACACAATAATTGGTGTATAAGTATACAACTATACATTAACAGTATTCATGTGAATCTATACTTTATCTACTCTCTCTATTTCTTCGTCCTGTATGTTTTTGTATGATTAAGGCTCACGCCGAAACGTCACAACTTTGTAATCGTTAAGTAATAAAGCTGCTCCTACTTTTTTCCGATTTTATACAAGATAACGATTCAAGTGAGTGTGAAACTAAAATTCCCAGTGATAAAAGTCAGCAAGAAGCAAACAGGTCTTTTGACAAGAATAATTAAGACAATGATGGTAAAACAAAAACAGGAAAAACAACTAGAGTCTGAAGATTCAGAGTGCTCTTCTAAACAAACTAAACATTGTTTTAATGACAAGTGGAGAAAATGTTATACATGGTTACATGATGATGTTCTGTTATGTATGTCAACAAGCTAAACAGAAAAATGGATTTATTAAAGGTTCAAGAAATTATCTGCACTAATAGAACACATTGAAAGCAAAAGTCACATTGCAGCTGTTTCAACTCAGATTGCTCAGCAATCCATGGACACATATTTATCTGATGCACTCACACAAGAAAAAGAAACACTGGAAGCACGGCTGCAAACACTTTTATTTATTCATTCATTTAGCTTTCCGAGCCACTGTGGCTCACTTCTACAGACAAGACTTGTCTCCATTCCTGTCTACGCTTAGTCTTCTTCCAACACTAGTCCATTCCGAGGGTTCGTAGTCTTCTTCTAGGTTGTCACACCACCATTGAAGCAGTCTGCCTCTTGGTCTGTCACCGTTAATCACTTCTGTATAAGCCTCCAAGTGTCCAAGTCATCTCAGTCTATTGTTTTTCATAATGGTAGTTATAAGTGGGACCTGGAATAGTGTATGTATTTCTTTGTTATTTCTAATTTTCCATTCTTATGATATAGAATCTGTAATTAGTTTGAAAATATTTTTCAATTTTCTGTAAAAAAGGATCTATAGCTGTGCTTCATCTCGTTTCATAGTTCTCCTTGTTTCTGATCCATACAGAACAACTGGTCTAATTTGTGTCTTGTATATATTTAGTTATATATATACTTTATAATGAAAAGATGCTGTACAGGTAAAACTGGCATTGATTGGGTACATGGGACCCAAATAGAAGATCTTGATTTTGGTCACGGCATAACTCTTTTTGGTGACAATGTGAAATTGATGCAGGAAAAAACAGATTCCCTATCTTCTTTGGGTAGCAAAATAGGTCTTGAAATTAACAAAGACAAAACAAAAATAATGAAACTTCTCATTAATCAAGAAGAAAAAATATATGTAGAAGGAACAGTTGCTGATGAAGTAAACCAATATGCATATCTTGGCAGCTACATAGACCAGGATAGTGACACCAGGAAGGAAGTTAGAATTAGAATTGCAAAAGCAGCATTGTCCTTCAAAAATCTTGAGAACATATGGAATTCAAAAGTTATAAGCACAAAAAAACAAGTTAAGATTATTCAATTCAAATGTGTTATCCACCTTCATTTATGCATGCGAAAGCTGGAAATCTAAAGAAATAGATAAGAAATTACACTCTTTTGAAAACAAATGCCTAAGGAAAATATTTGGTATACAGTGGAATGAATTCAAGAACAATGAAAAGATAAGACAGATGATTGAACAACAGAAAAAGATGGACATATGTAGGCCATGTGATGAGAAGAAACGATGAGAGAATACCAAAACAAGCTATGAAGTGGAGCACAACAGGCCAAAGAAAAAGAGGTCATCCGCATGAATCTCTAAAGAGAAAAGCTAGTTTAGTGGGCATAAAATCCCCTGATTAGGTTGAAAAACTCACCAAGAACAGGAAAACTTGGCAAACAACTATGCAAGCCCTATTTCAATTTAAAAAGCTATAGAATATCAAAATTATGGCTAAAATCGGGTCATCAGTAGTTATGCTTTCATTTTTTTGGACAGTACATATATATATATATATTGCATCTTTCCCATCGCAACATATGTCTGTGTGAGACCTGGACACTTAACAAAACAGCTGAGAAACATATAAATGCCTTTGAGTGTAACTGAGAGGCCTACAGGAGTGCTGTTAGGAAGGCAAAGTTCTACAAGGGACATGCAAATGAATGATATATACAACTATGCACAGACTTTAACTGCACAGGATATTAGCAGAATTATTGCTTAAATGAATATACTGTAAATTGCCCATTTTTAATGAGAAAACAAAGAGTATAAATCTTGGCTTCCTTTATTTTCTTTAACAAATTGCTGAAGATAGAAAATTAATCTAAAAAACCCCCAAACAAAACATATAGTTCTAATTATGATACCTCAGCGGTAAAAAATTTGAGGCTGTCTTGCTTCATTTAATTTTTTAACATCTATGAGTATAGACTGCACCCCAATCACAAACTGGTTTCATTTTGATGTGTATCAACATTAATTTGCAGCATATTCATGAAAACACAATAATTAATGTATAAGTATACACCTATACACGAAGCACGGCAGTAAAACTGTGATACCAAAATGTATAAACTAGGAAAAAAGTAGGAACAGCTTTATTAGAGTTAACTCTTTCGTTACCAGAGCTAAAACGCGGACCTTCCTGTTTGTACTGACGTGGACATTACATGGCCGAGCAGGTGTCTTGGTATCGGGGGGGGGAGTCCCTTCATAAAAATCATTGTAACAAACGGACTCCCTCATCAACACATGTGTATCTCATATTAAAATAAATGGAAATGAAAGAAGATTTCATAAATGAAGTTATTTGTCATAAAAAAACAAAGAAAAGGAAAAAAAACAACTGGTATGAAAAGATGGAATGATTTTTGGGTGCTGAAAATAATTTTTTAGGGCTGAACACTAAAATCAAAGTTGTACGTACCTTAAATGTGTCAGAATCCAATGCAAAATATGTAGGTCAATACAGAAACATTGATATTTGGGGATGCTTTTGATATCCAATAAATCTAACAGGTCTACAGCTATGAGAAACACATTTAGTAAGATAGGTCTAGTCAGTCTGTGTGACCATTCTACCAACTGATCTTAAAAAAAACTTGAAAATTACACTCCAGTCCATCCATTTCAAGATTTTCTTCATCATCCAGCGTGACAAGATGCTAAACACTAGTTTAACATTGGATTCAGAAGAGTTCTGACTGGTTAAATGAAAAGGTACATCAAGTTTTCAATGAAAAAAATCGGAAGCCTTATAGGGAGGGTGACCTGGGTGCAAAGCATAAACAGCAAGCAACCCTCTAGGGCAGCCTGATAGCAGAAGAGTTTGACTACAAAGTTGTGACGTTTCAGCATGAGCCTTAATCATACACACAAATATAAGGCAAAGAATCAGAGAGAGGAGATAAAGTATAGATTCACATGAATCCTATTTTAAAAAAATAAATAATTAAAATGAATAGAGCACTTAGCTTGAACGGATATGTAGATTGTTCATCGTCAATTTAGAAATTCCTTGAAATAATATGGAGCATTTCTGACATACATTCAGAAATGCGCCTTGTGCTATGTTCAAAATGTGCTCATTCAGAAAAGTTCAGACATGTGCATCCTAGAGCATAGAGACTAGAGATATGTGATAGCTGGATCTATCTACATGAAAGCATAGTGGAGAGGGTTTATGATTGTGGAAGAGGAGAATGTTATGTGTAGCTGAATAATTAGTTCAAACCATGTCGTTCCAGCGTCCCGCAGTCCTGAATGTCCTTAATATTTGGTTCACACTTGTATGCTAGTAAGGGTGGATCAGAGAAAATGTCACGGGTGTCAGGGTCGAGTTGGAGTAGTGGCAGATGACAATAAAGAATTTTCTTAACCATCTGACAATGCGGGTGGAAAGGAAGTATTAACTCTTCCCATGTTGCAGGAAGAAACACGGACGTTCAGTTGGGTGCCAGAGTAAAAGCAAGGGTCTTGATATGTATAGGGGATATAGTTGTAAAATTGAATGAAATACAGTTTTTCCATTTTATGTGTACTTATTAAGTTTCAAAATAACTAAAAATGCATTTAGATTTCATAAATACAGAGTTTTTTAGGAAAAAAAGAAGTAATGTGATGTTTTTAGACAATAATTGTGTCATACTTACCATCGGCTAGGTCTAGATGTACAGTACATACCATATGAGATACTTAGAACTACCTATCAAATACCTGTTGATCTCGTCTTGTGATTATATGTGGCATTCTTACTAAAATAATGTCTGAAATAAAACGACTTCTCCAGTCATCTAATATGTCTAGATCTACTTGGGATACATTCAAGAACAATTATCTGGTCACAGGGTATGTCCATATCCCTATCTACATCACCAGAAATTGAAATTTTGCAACGATAACTTCGATTTTCTCCATCGTTACTAAGCACTCTTTGGCCATGATGAACAGTGTCACAGGGCATGCGCACTAAATGTTTACAATCTAAACCTTACACCAGTTTTTTAATGAAACAAAGCATGTAGCAGAATATAGTCACACAGCACTAGAGACAAAAACCAGAAGTGACCATTTTTAGTCATTAGGCATGGATGGAGTTAATTATGTATGGCATTTATATCAGAATTGAACAGTTTTATGAATGTAACATTTCAGTGGTTGATAAGAGCAAATTTTAATGATTAATATAATAATTCTATTATTAGTATTTTGAATAGCGTTATTTTTAACTTGAAACATGCTCTTTTTTTTTCAGGAAGAACACTGGAAAATAGAATCTTACCAACCAGTGCTTGGATCAGACATAAAGCAAGAGCAGCAGGTGTTTCATCTAACTTTTATTCTGTACTATATTTCCTTTCTCAGGTGCACTTTGAGAGTGATTAAAAAAGTAATGGCAAATTGACAAAGAAGCACTCCATATGATTGAAAGAAACATCCCAGGCATATCAAAACTTCTGCCATGGAAGATACATTATTAGTGAAGATAATAGATGCCAGTAATAGTAAAGCCAATAGATGGTGTGGCACACTTAATTGAACTCAACATGGTAGCATCCTAAGCTGTTTGCACCATACAGGAGCAAAGAATATTCATCAGATTTTTGTCATAAGAGAGTCAACTAATTCACATAAGAATGCTGCAACAGTATGGAAATGTGTGCATTGGAGAGAGAAAAGTGTATGCGTGGTTAGAAGCATTTAAAAATGGGCAAACTTCAGTCAGTAATGAGGAACATTATGGTCATCCCAGTACGACCATTACTGATGAGAATGTGGGTTGTGCTGGCACCATTATGTGTGATAGCAAGTGCATCTCTACAGATTTTCTGGCCAAGTAATTGGATGTTAGTGTTGGATCCACGTATGGCATAATCATGAAGGTTCTCAAGTATTGAAAGTTGTGTGTACAGTGGGTGCCTAAGATGCTGACTGATGAGCATAAGATGATTTGTGTGCAGACTTCTATGCCCTTCTATGTGCGGTATTATGAAGGTGAAGAGTTCCTGGTGTACATCGTCACCAGGGATGAAACATGGATGCATTAATATGAGCCCGAAAGCAAAAGGCAGAATGGTGACACACTGCTTCTCCAGTCAAGAAGTTCAACTCTCATCCATCCACCAGTAAGATACTGTTCACTCTTTTCTGAGATATGAGTGGACCAATTTTGGAGCATTATCATGAAAAAGTAACACACACTATCATGAAAAAGTAACACACAATAAATAGTGTGTAGGCATACAACTATACACAGAGCACTGCAGTAAAGCTGTGATACCAAAATGTATAAACTAGGAAAAAAGTAGAAACAACTTTATTATTTAACGATAACACACTTGTGACATTTTCGAGCCTTTGTCAAACAAAAACAAACAGGATGAAGAATCAGATAGAGGAAACAAAGTACAGATTCACATTAATTGGATGTTAACAAAACAATAAAAAATGAAAAAATTAAAGAAAAATACAAAATTACTTAGCTTCTGGAATAGCACAGAACCAAAATCGCTTGTATATCCTCGATAGGAGCACAAACAATAACCAATGGTTACAATGTAAACAGAGTGTTCATTCTGAAAAGGTGCATGGTTTGAACTTGTTATTCAGCTACACATAATCTTCCACAATCTTATTCTTTCTCACTTGTTGCACATAGTTTAGTATCCTCACACATCATCACATTACTATTCCTCTACCACAACCATAATCATTCATTTCACCTTCTCCTAAATGGATTGCCATCCCTTCCCTACCATCATCTACTATCAAACATCTCAAATCTCTATCCATTCACTACCATTATCATCATCATCATCATCGCCTTTCACTCCCTTAAGAGCACCGGCCATGGATAGGGGCTCTCCAGTCATCCCTGTTCTTGAAATAACTCTCTGCTCCTTCTGTGCACATCCTTGTCTGTTAACATTTTCTACAGTCAACAATGCACAATTCTGCACCTTTTCAGAATGAACACTCTGTTTACATTGTAACCATCGGTTATTGCTTGTGCTCCTATCAAGGATATACAAGTGATTTTGGTTCTGTGTGGAAAAGAGCAGACAAAAACTACAAAAATAAGATTTTTAAGGGCATGCATCTTTCCCATCGCAACATATGCCTGTGAAACCTGGACACTTAACAAAACAGCTGAGAAACACAAAATGCCTTTGAATTTAAATGTTACAGAAGAGTTCTTCAAATATCATTGACACAAAAAACAACAAATATATCCATACTACAAAACTTAATACTGAAGATGGCTGGCTAGTAAATAAGATTAAGCAGAGAAAACTTAAATATTTTGGACATATTAAACGTCAAGATAATATAGAGAAGACAGTCTTGGAAGGGTACATAATGGGAAAAAGAAAGAGAGGAAGACCAAGGCGAAGATGTTATTGTTGATAATCTGCAAATGGATGCATCAGCAGCAGGACATCTTGATTACAACCAAGAGGCCTACAGGAGTGCTGTTAGGGAGGCAAAGTTCCACAAGGGACATGCAAATGACTGATTGACTGATTTGAAGATTATTTCAGATCTGTAAACATTCTCCATACAGTCTTGACTTTGCTCCCTCTGACTTATCACTTATTCAGACCCCTGAAGGTCACTTTGAGAGGAGTTTGATAACAAAGTCAAAGAAGCGGTCTATTCCTTCCTGAGTGGATAATTGAAAACTTTTTTTTCTGTTGGATTAAAGAAGTTGGTGAACCAGTGTGAGAATTGTATTGAAAAAGAGAGTGATTGTGTAGAAAAATGACATATGACTTGTATCTCTAATAGAATTTGAAATTGCCAATTTGCCATTACTTTTTGGTTCACTCTATATATATTTTATGAAATATATGAGAACCGAGTAATATTACCAAGTCAAAAGTAGGAGAAAAAGACAAGATATGTAGGAAAAATTAAATTTATTTCCTATCTCTATTCTCTCTCTCTCTCTATCTTCCCCCCCCCCAAACACACACACACACACATCCACACAGAGGGAGGGAGGTGGGGAAGGGGTTCCAGAAGTTCTTTTACACTTTCTGAAAGCCACTGTAGACAGACAAAAGCAGTTACATGGAGAAACACACTAATAATTAATGTATAAGTATATAAAATTGAATATATAACTATAAACAAAGTCACTGCAGTAAAGCTGTGATAAGAAAATGTTAAAAATATTTAATAAAAAATAGAAACAACTTTATTAACGAAAACAGTTGTGAAGTTTCTGTTTGCACCTTAATCATACAAAAACATACAGGATGCAAAAATAGGGAGAGAAGATAAAATATAAATTCACAAGTTTGCTGTACAACAAATAGGAATGAAAGAAAAATAGGAATAAAAAAAAACACAGAATAAATGGAGCATTTAGCTGTGACTTGCAAGAAGCTGCATCTAGGAGTGCATGTGGTAGAGTGTTGATAATGAATAAATGGAGACCTGCAATGTGTGATAGGTAGGTAATAATGACTGTGGAGAGGGGCAAGAGTGGTATAGTGATAGTCTAGCTGAGAGAAGAGTGGTGGAGTATGTGAATGTGGTTGGGTTAGAAATCTAATACAGTGAGGAGGTTCTGAAATATGTATTACAGGTGAGGAAGAAGTAGAACATAGTACTGAGGGAATATGATTGTGGAGAAAGGGAAAATTAAGTGTAGGTGAATTTTGAGTTAAAACCATGTGGTTTCAGTGTCCCATATTCCTGAATGTAGTGGTTCTCAAGTACCAGGCAGGTTCTGTCATTAGAGTGATTTTGTTTACTGGCTGTTACCAGAAAATCAGATTTGCTTCTGTGGTTGGAGCTGTTAAAATGATTGTGGACTGGCTTACATGGAGAAAATGTGTGCTATTTTAGAGAGAAATTCTCAGAGTTTTAGACTTATCTAACAGGACACAATGTGAGCCCCCCCCCCCCCAATCTATCCAGGGAACGTAGTCCATGTCAGTGCAATAATCGAGTTCATCCCAGGTTTTTTTTAGCATCTCTGGAGTAACAAATGCAATGATATTCATGATATGCTGCTTCAGAATGTTCAGATTCTGTGGAAACAGGGATGGTTAAACATTGTCTGTAATGTGCTGTATGAAAAGAAAATCACAAAGTGTTTGGTCAGAAGATCTAGGGGTCAACCCGGCCCACCACAACAATATGAGTCATTCTTACCTGCTCTTTCAAACCCTCAATTGAGTGGGTTAATGTTCAAAAAGATGCCCTAATTTGCTGAAAAATTATGTTTTGACTGCCTTCCTGAAACTGATGCATCAATCAATCAATCAACTTGCTGAGATTTGTACTTGTACTTGTATGAACTCCCTTTACATGCAAGCTGTTGTTCTTTGCAGCTGATGCTGTAGAGATGTTGAGGCACAGCATCGTATCAGCGTGGAAGCGGGTTATGGTGGCTACTTTTTCAGCCCCAGAGTACAGCTAAAAAAGCAGGGGGTGTGCAATGCTTCTTTAGCAGACTCCACCACCATGGGGACTATGGCGATCCATGCCCCGTTAGCCAGGCTATGCCTGTTACTGGGGTACCACAAAGAGGTGGGACAGGGTCTTGGTCAGCTGGCATTCAGCTATGGGTCGTTGATTACCTTATCAGACATCACCCCCACTTGCTGAGATAATACATACTAGTTGCAGTCTTCCCCAAAGAAGAGAGGTGCATAAACCTTCTGCTTCAAAATGGCACAATTTGGTGAATCCCACTGATGCTTAGTGATGTGGTGGATATTTTCTGTATCCTAAACATAAGCATTATGTCTGTTCTCTGGCATTTAAATTACACATCAACTCATCATCATCATACAGAATTAATATCTGATGACTTTTCTTTTTCTTAAAGCATGCACTAGCTGTAACTTGTATGAGCATGTGCAAATGCACTCTCATAACACACACCACAATTTTGTCTTTGGTATCTGCTTCTCATGATTACCCTGCTGAAGTGATTTTCATGGACTGCAGTGACACACCTTGTGAATTTCATCCACCTCCTCACATGACATATAAATGCCCACTGCATTTTGCTGGATGCAGACAGCCCTTCAAAGCGTGATACTATTGATAGATCATTGGTCTAGAAGGTGGTTCTTTTCCAAAACATATATAAAAACTCGGCTGAACTGCTGTAGCACTGCTGGTTCTCATCAGTTCTGACATGCAAAATGACTTTTCTGTTCTTGATTCCATCAACACAGCCCTCTGGTAAATCCAGAATAATGTGTAGTTCATGATTTAAAACTGAAAATTTCTCTGTATTAGCAGTCATGCATCTTCACACATCTCAGTGCATGATCCTTCTGTCAGTTCAACTGATGACTTTTTATTGTGCTATCATGTTAGACTTCCATGATTCTTTTTCTCTTGTCTTTCCCTGCCTCTCTTCTCATTTATCTTTCCTTCTGTTATGATGTTTTCAAGCTCTCTCCTTCTCATTACATGTCCAATGGGTGATGACTGTCATTTCCATATGGGTTTAATTAGGATCATTCCTTCATCTGTTTTGTTGGACATTTCCTGTTTTCATCTTAGCTGACTAGAGTATTCTTAACATTCTTATAAGAACCACATCTCTGTTGCCTTTAGTGATCTTTGCATTTATCTGGTCATTGTCTGTGATTCACCTCTATAGAGTAAGATGGGCATAATGCAGCATTTGAAATTCTTTTCCTGATGTTCAGTGATAAAAATGTGTTATATAAGATATTTCTTATTTGTTTGGAAGCTGTTTTGACTTTGTATATTCAGTTCTTTATTTCAGAGGAGCATTTTCCATCTGTTATCACTAGTGTGCTCAGATATTCAAATCTATGCACTTGTCTAAGGATTGTTCCATTATTTTAACATTGCATTTATATGTCTTCTTCCCTGACATACTATTTGTTTCAGTTTTCTTGCTATTTAGAGTAAGTTCTTTCTTTCTACTTTTTTTTACTGCTATATCTAATAATTTCTGTAGGCTCCTTTCATTTTTGGCTATTAAAACTGAACCATGTGCATACTGTAAGACTGTATTGAGCGAGAGGCTACAATGTTAACAACAACATATGTGTATTTTGCTCACACATATATACACACATACACGGGAGAATCAAAAAGTAAAGGCATTTTATCCTTTAAAACTAGTAGTTAAAGCAAATGAACATAACTGCTATATTATTTTGAACACAACTGTTATATTACTTCAAACATAACTGTTACATTACTTCTCCAGAAGTCCCCAGTTGATGTACTTCTTGTATCATTCCACTAGCCTCTTCATTCCATTCCTTAGGAGATGCTCTTCAGCTGCTCTTCAGCACAGTTTCTTTAACCTCATCATCAGAGGTGAATTTGCAACCATGTAAGAACCTCTATAAATGGACTGAAAATATGGTGCCAGATCAGGGCTGTGAGAGGGAGGAGGAAGACATTCAAACTGCAGCTGTAGAATTGCCTCTACTATATACTATGAAACTGCAGCATGGACATGTGCATTGTCATGGTGTAGTAAGGTTGTTTTTGACAGCATTGCACTGGTCAACATTCTACAGTGGATGTCAGCATGTTTCACTCCCTCTGCTCATGACATTAACAGCTGTCCCCTTTTTCAGTTGTGATCCATCATGCCAAGGAAATGAATATATGAATGTTCCATTTTTTTTTACAATTGTGTAAATAAATGATGAGGTTTACCCTATTTACAATACATCACACTTTCATGTGTCGAAGGTCATGGAAAATATGGGCCTAACACCATACTCCCCGATATGCCTTAATGGCATGGAAATAGGAATTTTACCTTTTACCTTACCCTATTTACAATACATTATTCTATAATCCTTTGGACTTAATTCTCATGACTTTTATACCACACAGAACATGAACCAGACATATCACTAGCTGAAATCAGAGAAGTCATCAGAAATGCCCCAATTAACAAGCTCCTATATGTGATGTAATGCCCAGTGAGTTAATCAGATGTTCAAAAGAGGTTTGAATAGTTTGGCTTCACAGACTCTAAAACTTGATATAGGAAAAACAAGAAAAACAAACAGGACTGGAGAAAAAATATAATTAATTTCAATATGAAAGAAAAAAACACCGTAATAGGAACTGCAACCAATATAGAGGCATCTCACCACTAAGCCATACTGGAAATATATTCTACAAATTCCTGATTGATCCCGTTAAGTGAAACTCAGGAAGAAATAGAAGCTGTACATGTGCCAACTTTCCAAAAGACAATTAACAGAAAAACCAGTCAGACACAATCAGAAACTGGTCATACTTACATAGATCAAGAAAAAGCATTCAAATCTGTGGGAAATCTTTCAGCATTACTGGATACACCTGATCAGCTTATGCAAACACCTAAATGAAAACAGAAAAATTGCAGGACACTCCAGACCTTTAATCATAAAATCTGGAATGAGCCATGACTGTGCACTATCTGGAATGAGGCAGGGATGTGCACTATCTCCTTTACTATTTATAAGTGACAACATTTGCGAAGAAGCTAACATACATACATAGTAAAGATTCCACCACCGAACAATGCCAGTAAACTCACAGCACATTTCAGAAAACATACCCAATACATCTTATATCTTTCCCATTTCGCTAAACATCACATGGTAGTTTGCCAAGATTTCCTGTCTTCGGCGAGTTTATCAATCTCATCAAGGGATGTTACGTGCACTGAACTTTCCTCTCTTAGCAATGTCCTCTTTAGAGTTTAATGCGGTTGACCTCTTTTACTTCAGCCTATTGTGTTCCACTTGATAGCTTGTTTGGGGATCCACTGATTGTTTCTTCTCATCACATGACCGACATATGTCCATCTTATTTTTCTGATCATCCATGAGACAGGTTGTTGTTTAGTCATCTGTCTTATCTCTGTGTTGTTCTTGAATTCGTTCCACTTTATACAGAGTATTTTCCTTAGGCATTTATTTTCAAAAGTGTCTAATTTCTTGTCTATTTCTTTAATTGTTTTCCACCTTTCACATGCATAAATGTCTTGTCTTATATTGTCCTTCCTCATTTACTGTTAGGTGTAGAGGTGAAGTGCAATTGTCTCCCAATGACTCGTCTGTTTTTCTCTGCACATTGCGATGTTCAGGGACTCTGCTATACCATCGGTCCATCGTTTGCATGGGTGGCCCCTTCCTCTGCCTTTGTGTGGTCTGTAAACATTGCTCTCTGTGGTACACGTTCTGTTGGTAGTCGTGATACATGAATGAACCATTTTATTTGCTCTTTTTTAATATAGTTCAGAATGGATTCAACTCCTACTTTATTTCTAATGACATCATTTCTGATTCTATCCATTCTTGATATTCCAAAAATTCTTTTCAAGAATCTCATTTCAGTTGTTGAAATTTTCCTTTTGTCTTTTGCTGTCAGCATCCATGCCCAGCATTGGTAGCACAAAGTTGATATGAAGATTGTCTTATAGATAGTTCTTTTGGTTTCCAGAGAGACATGCTCGTTGTTTAGTATGGGAGAAATTTGCCCGATAAGTTGGTTCACTTTGTTGCATCTGTTTTCAATCTCTATGTCTATTTTTCCTTATGGCGATAGTGCCAAGTCGCAATTGTGTTATGTGGTGTTAAATTGGTGGTTATTAATGTTCCTGGCATGGATTAGACCCGGTTCATGTGGCCCTGGCATGCCGAAGTGGTGAACTTTATTATGTGTGTTATGTTTTCATTAAAGGGCGATAAAACCAGTATGTAGTGGTCAGAAACAGGGATGTGTACTATCACCAACATTATTTATCTTGGCAGTAGACTGGTTAATGAAGGAGGCAACATCAGACAAACGCAGAGGATTACAATGGACCCTTGACACAGTGCTGGAGGACCTTGACTTTGCGGACGACATATGTCTATTATCAAGCAGTCACAAAGATATGCAAGAGAAAATAAACAAGCTAACTCAGAATGCAAACAACATAGGACTAAAGATCAACGTAGGAAAGACAAAGTTAATGAAGCAAAATGTGAACAACAGAAATGTACTCAGAGTAGATAACAAGTTAGTGGAGGAGATCAACGAATTTGTATACCTTGGCAGCAGAGTAGTAGAAAATGGAGACAGCACAGAGGACATCAACAGCAGACTTACTAGAGCAAACCAGGCTTTTGCAATGCTGCAGAATATATGGAAATCAAAAAAACTAAGCATAAATATGAAAATCAGGATATTTAAGAGTAATGTTCTAAGTGTACTACTCTATGGAAGTGAATGCTGGAAAATCACCAAAACCATAGAAAACAAGTTGAATTCTTTCCAGACTAAATGTTTATGAAGAATTAGAAAAATATTTTGGCCAAACACCATAAGAAATAACATCTTATTAGCAGAAATGCAGATGAAACCACTGACAACAATTATTGAGGAAAGACGCTGGCGATGGTTGGGACATGTGCTCCGAATGACTGACAACTCACTACCAAAAATAGCACTAAGATGGACACCACAGGGGAACAGAAGTAAAGGTAGACCAAAAGAGACATGGAGAAGAACAACAGAAAGGATGTTCAGCAATAGAGGGCTCACCTGGGCAAGAGCAGAAAAAAAGGCGAAGGACAGGCATTTGTGGAAAACCCTTGCGGAAGCCCCATGTGCCCTGGGCACTTAAGGTTCAGAGAGAGAGAGAGTGGTCAGCGAGTTTACAGCGTCAACACACAGTGACAAAGGGAGGTCGGGCAGTGCGATCAGCCCCCTTGAGACAGATCTAGCAAATTGGAGAGGTGTACAGTGCTCATAGATATAATATGAAGTGCAACAGGAACATGCATAAATGAGGGCTGATATTTCATTTGAATTGAACAATCTTAACTTGGTTTTTGTGCTTATAATTTTTGAATGCCATATGTTCTCAAGTTTCTTGAAGGTCAGTGCTACTTTTGCAATTTGAATTCTAACTTTCTTTCTGGTGTCACCATCCTGGTCTATGTAGCTGCTGAGATATGCAAAATGGTTTACTTCTTCAACAGCTGTTCCTTCTACATATATTTGTCCTTTGAAGTTAATGAGAAGTTTCATTATTTTCATTTTATCCTTGTTAATTTCAAGTCTTATTTTACTACTCACTGAAGACAGGGTATTTGTTTTTTCTTGCATTGATTTCACACTGTCACTGATAAGAGTTATGCCATCTGCAAAATCAAGATTTTCCAGTTGGGTCTCACATACCCAATCAATGCTCATTTTACCTGTGCAGCATTTTTCATTATGAAGTCTATGGCAATTTCAAAAGGCAAGGGAGATAATAAAAATCCTTGTTTAATGCCTGTTTCAATCTGGAACCATTCACTCATTCCTTCTTCTGTCTTGACTGCACAAGCATATCCATAGTAGAGGTCTCTAATGATGTTGATAATCTTAGATTGTATTTCATATATTCTTAAAATTCTCCACAATGATTCTCTGTTTATGCTATCTCCCTTTTTGAAATCCTGCCGGTTCTTCTCTCATTGTAGCATCCACTAGAGCTTGAATTCTATTCAGAATGACTTTATAAAATACTTTTGACATAACTGATAGTAAAGTTACTCCTCTCCAGTTATTGCAAGTGCTAAGGCTGCCTTTTTTCGGTATTTTAACAATGATTCCTTTTTTCCATTTAGAAGGGACTTTTTCTTCTTTCCAAACTTTATTAAACATTCTCTGTAGTTGGTTTATGTTGTCAATGTTAATAGCTTTTAACATTTCAGCTGTTATTTCATCTTCACCTGCAGCTTTGTTGTTAGCCATTAGATTCACTTCTGTTTCAGTTTCATGCAATGTAATTTCATCTAGGTTTACATTTAGTTGTGGGAATTGTAAGTCAGTTCAAAGTTCATTAGTTCATTTAGGTGTGGTCAGTTAAGTTTTTCTTGGAAGTATTTGGCCCATCTTTGTTTTTGGTCTTTTCTTGATGTTAATAGTGTGCCAGTTTTGCTAAGGATTGGTCTTTCTTTGGATGCAATAGTACCTGTTAGCCTCTTTTGTATTTTATATAGACTTTTGCCGTCTCCTGTCTTTGCTGTCTTCTCAGCTTCTTTCGCCATATTGTCCAGGTATTCTCTTTTATCCCTTCTAGCTGAACTTTTTACTTTATTGTCTAGTTCTTTGTATGTTGCTTTTGCCAAATCTCTTCCAAGATCTGTCTTTACATTCAACATGGCTAATTTGGCTGCTCATCTTTCATGTATGGATTTCCATGTGTTATCTGATATCCATGCTTTTCTACTTGTTGTTTGCAGTCCAGCACTTGTTTTAGCTGGTGTAATTATGGCTGTGCTGTAAGAATGTCATAATTCATCTGTCTCCTCTACCTCACTGAATGTAGCAAACTGTTTGGTAAGTTCCAGATAAAAATTACTCTTAGTATTTTCATCTTGTAGACTATGACTGCTTATCTTTCTGAGTATTGCTTTCTTGTGTTGACTTATCAGTTTTAGTCTTATTTTCCCTATACACAGATTGTGATCACTGTTGACGTCAGCACCCATATATGCTGTTACATCTATCAGAGATGTTCTGAATTGCTTTCTAATATAAAAATGATCTATCTGATTTCTGGTTCTATCGTCTTGAGACATACCCAATAGACAGACCATAAATGAACTCCTTTTTGCTGACAACCAAGCACTTATAGCCACATCAGAGAAAGACCTGCAGCAGGACATGGATAACTTAGTAAAGGCATGTGAAAGTGACAACACGAAGATCAGTGCTGAATAAAAACCAAAGTCATGACCATAGCAAGAGAAGAAATCCCAACAAAGATGTTTCTGGACACCCAGCCTTTGAAACATGTGAAACATTTCAAATAGCTAGGTAGCACAGTATCATCTTCAGGGAAAACTGACATTGAAATTGAGAACAGGTGCAGTAAAGCAAATCGAACAAATTTTGTTTTCATAATTGATGGTTTTAAAATAAGAGCTTAAAACTTTTTGAGAAGTGATTCACTGGAGGCGTCTAATTTAAGTGACTGAGTTCTTACATTATTGACAAATAAATAACTATAGACTTTTAAAAACTGAATAATGCAATCATTTCATGTTGCAAACAATTGTTCTAAACTAGACAGGGCAACAACTTTTAACATGTCTTAGATGAATTTGGAAGTAAGCATTTTTTTAAAGAACATATTGGTTCAAACATAGCATTGTATTTACCACCTGAAAAAAGCAATAGTTTTTTTTTTCAAAACATAAATGTATACATATAATCTGCAAATTGTCTTGTTAGCTTTTCTTTGAATGTCTGGAAGATTAGTCTGTTTCACTATTTTTGTATTCAAAATATCAAAGGAATCAAGAGAGAAAACACTGTCACCGCAAGCTGACTGCTTATATCAGTAATCATGTAATAGCAAGACATTTGTACTGTAGTGACTCCCTCAGTTTTAACAGCATGAAGAGAAATCACAGAGTTCATTATTTTGGTGCATTTTTTTTTTGGGCCTTTTCCAGATGAAGGAAAAATCATCTTCATTTTAGCACTTAAAATCAGTTTATTTACATCTGATGTGATATTTTTTGTAGCACAAATGTCCTCACTAAATTCAGATTGGATGAAAAAAAATGTGATCTGCAGCAAACTGTTTTCACCATGAACATTAATTTTATGCTTTTTCTAAACCAACATGTGCTTCCATATCTATAGCATCTGTGTTAAATAAGCCATTTGTGCTGCAGATAGGACATTCATCCTACAAATAACTGTGGTCATGCTTGAGAAACAGTTATTTTTAATTTGTCCATTAATTTACATAAATGTTTTAATACAATTCACTCACTATTATTTTACTGACACATTAAAAAAAAACGATACATCTGTTGTTGAGAAAGCATGTATACAAATGTTTTTTCTCAATTCCTTATTTCAGTTTTCTGTCTTAATTTTTAATTTGGTGTTACAGTTTTTTAAATTTCATTTTTTACCAAGAGAAATGTCATGAGACTTCATTCATTTCACATGTCAACAGTTGTAAATGTCAGTTCCATTTATAAAATTTCTAACTTCTTATAACTGTGTTCTCAGGAAAAAGAAGATAGTAAATGTGCACTAGTTTCAGAAATGGATGAAGCTTCACAGTGGCAGCCTGATGAGAGGGCAACAACTGAACCCAAAGAATACAGAATTAATACATGGAGCAAAACTGTTTTAGGTATTTATGGTGTACACTATGTCAGAATTCAGAATTACAAAAATTTTGATAAATATTTATGCAAGTCTTTTGTGAATATCAGGCTTTAGTGTAAAAAAAAACTTTGAAATTAGTTTCATTGGTAAAGGATGTCAAAGAAGTTCATCAGTACAAGTGCCTGTCTGGAAAAGAGTTTGTCAGCTGATAAGGCATAATCTAAAGATCATTAGTCTTCTTATATTAAAATGAAATACATATAATGGATTCTTTCACTCTTTCATATCCTTGTAGACAAACTGTTGAAGAAGGTCCCAGAAAAAAAAGAAAAAAAATATGTACTGTAATATAAAGCAACTTAAGAATCACATTTAGAAGAGAAATCAGCAGATCTGTTCATTCCTCTAGGAACTTTATCTCAGTTCATACTGAACTAAACATCCTTTGAACTCATCATCATCATCAGGTGCCATGCCAACTGGCGTTGGCTATTATGCTTCTCCAGAGTACACAATCCTTCATGCAGGCCATCAGCTCAGTTGGTGATCTCCTCTCACACCATCCTATCAGACTGTCCAGTATCATTTCTCTTGGTCTTCCTCTTGATCTCCTTCCTTGCATTTTTCTTACTGTTATAATATTTTCAATGCCTCCTCTTCTCATTGCATGTCCTATGAAAGTTCATTGTCTTCTTCTTCTTCTTCTTTGTTCACATTGTCTGTCTATACCTGCAGTCCTGTCTCTTGGATAAATTTCACTGTTTTTTGTAATTCATGTATGGAACCATAGAGCTTATCTTCTTTAGTGGTTTCACTGGGCCAGTAATTATTTCTCAGTGTTTCATAGTTGGTGCAGTTCTGGAGGATATGTTCCACAGTTTGGGGCACCTGGGCACATGTACATAGATTAGTAGTACCAACCTTAAACTTTGTATACATATGACTTCAGAGTCGGGTGTGTCCTGTTCGGAGACGGAAGATGGTGACTTGTTCCTTTCTGTTTAGTATGTGATAGTCATCATGTGGTGGTGTTTGTGGCTTCCTGTAGGTTTTTATCATGCTTTTCTTCTGATTATAGGTGATTGGTATGTCTGGTTGCTCCATTTCAGTGCCCTCTTTGGCCAGATGGTCAGCTTTCTCATTGCCTGGTATCCCACAGTGGAAGGGAATCCACTGCAAAGTGACTCCATGTTGTAAGCCAATTTTTGACAAGGCATCCTTAAGGTCTGGTAGTTTGTTGCACTGAAGAGCTTCCAGTACTGATCTTGCATCTGTGAGAATTACTACAGGACATGTATCAATTCTGGAGTCTGATAGTTTTTCAACTGCAGCAATAATTGCCCTAACTTCTGCATCAAAGTTGTTGCAGTATTTTCCAGTGGGTATGGAAATCTTGTCAGAGGTGTTGTTTAGATATTCAATATGTGCTCTTGCCCCTCCATTCTTTATGGCATTGTGTGCAGATCCGTCTGTATACACACGTATCCAGGTATCACATGGATATTTGTCATCTAGCACACTAAGTGTGGCTGTTGACCTTACAAGGCTGCTTTGCATCTCACCATTCTGCACACCTTTCACTTCAGTCTGAATAGTTATTTGTGTATAATCTGCTTCTTTCCATGGTGTATGCTCTGGTACAGATGATAATGGAGCGACTACAGTTGGAAGGTCAGGTATCAGCTTACGCATACGCTTGGCCTGGTGAATGAAGCTGCTTCTTTTAAGCCATCCTAATGTCAAGTTATTGAATCTCTCCTTCAGGGGATGGCTTACAGAGCTAAGGAATTTCTCTCCCATGGTCATGACCTTTGTGTCTCTACGTTCCTTTAGCGGTTGAACACCAACTATTTTCTGCATTTCTACTATTGGTGTGGACCTCATGGCACCTGTGATAATCCGTAGTGACTGATTTTGAACCTTGTCTAGATTATGCAGCGTAGTGTTTGATGCTGTGCACCAAGATGTTGAGCCATATTCTAAATGTGGTAGAATACTTTGCTGATACACATTCTTGAGGATTCTTTCACTAGCTCCCCATGTGGTTCCACTTAATTTTCTTAATATGGCTAGTTTTCTTCTGGCTTTTGCTTCTGCACTGTTGATGTGTTGCTTCCAAGTCAGTTTTGAGTCAAGAGTCACTCCTAAGTAAGTGGGTTGGTTGTCCATCCTTAAGGATATTTCATTTACAAAGATCTTACCTGCTTTCTGTTTAGATGAGAGAGTGAACAGAGTGGTACTTGATTTCTCTGTGTTGATACTTACACACCATTTGTTTGTCCATGATGTCAAGATGTCTGCTGCTCTTTGGAGTCTCTGTGTAGCAACTGTCGCATATTCATCTGTACACCACATGACCAGATCATCTGCATACAGTGCCGCTTTGATTCCATAGGGAAGTTCCTTGACCAGGTCATTAATGAATACAAGGAATAGTGTAGGCGAAAGGACTCCTCCTTGTGGTACACCGTGTCGCAGAAGTACTTCCTGGGTTTTGTGTCCATCCATTACTACTCTAGCTGTTCATTGTCTCTCTCTTATTTTTGTGACAAGATTTTTTGTCTCTCCAGCTCTTTTCATACATTCTTCATTAGTTATTTTTGCTGTCCAGGGGATTTGCAACATTCTTTTAATAAACCAGATTTCTACTGCTTCCAATGATTTTTGTGCAGACCTCGCTATTGTCCATGATTCACTTCCATATAACAAGATAGGTTCAATATAGCATTTTAGGACTCTTTTTCTAACATTCATTGATAAGGATGTGTTGGATAATATGTTTCTCATTCTCTGAAATGCAGTCTTTGCTTGGCCTATTCTGTTCCTAATTTCTGTTCTGCATTACCCATCTGAAGTTATTACTGCTCCAAGGTATTTGAATTTCTGCACCTGCTTTAGAATAGTTTCGTTTAATTTTATACTGCATGCTGGTGGATTCTGTTTCTTAGATATAACCATAGTCTCTGTCTTTTTGATGTTCAAAGTAAGGCCTTTCTGTTCACTTTCTTTGGCAACTTTATCCAAGAGATTTTGCAGGTCTTGTTGGTTCTCAGCTATCGGTACTGTGTCGTTGGCATACCAAAGGTTGTTAATATTGTATCCTCCAATTTTTATGCCTGGTTCAGTGATGATTGTTCTTAGAATATTCTCGCTATACAGAGAAAAAAGATTTGGAGATTGTTCACATCCTTGTCGCACCCCTTGTTTTATAGGTTGATATTTTCCAGTTCTATTTTCAACTTGAATTGCTGCTTCTTGCTGTCAGTATAGATGTTTTACAATCCTCAGGTCTTTGCCGCTATACTGATGTCTTCAAGCATTTTAATAATTTCATTATGTTTCACCTTGTCGAATGCCTTGGTGCAATTAATGTTAATGAAGCATAAGTAGAGATCTTTCTGTACTTCTAAAGCTCTTTCTGTTAGCGTTCATAAAGTATAAATGGCACTGTGTGTTCCCTTTCCTTCAACAAATCCAAACTGTTCACCTGCTATTTCCATTTTGATCTTTTTCCTTGTTCTTCTCATTCTCAGAAGTAGCTTCATTATGTGAGAGGCTGATAGTCCGGTGGTCATTACATTCCTTTGAGCTACAAAAAAAAAAAATGAAAATGGCATTACAATGTTTCCAAGACCTTGAGATTTTAACGTCTCTGCAAACATCAGATCTGTATTAGCAAAATGAAGTGATAGGTAAAATTCTCATTGCTATACCATTAAAGCATATTGGGTTAGGCTCATGTTTCCATGACCTTCAGCAATGAAAGTGCAATTTCTTCAGTATCATGCCTGGCTGCATTTACCTTCTAAAATTTCACTGGTACCCATTTTTAGAGGCAGGGTGGACAGAGGGGCCTTTAAGGCATGTACTAGAAAAAATGCCACTGCTGGGACTTGAACCTGGTACCACTGAATTACTAAGCCATGCATCTAACCACAGCTAACCAGGTCCCAAAAAATGAAGTGATACCCTACAAAAAAATATATACACATGAATACACAAACTAGATCTGAGTGTAGTGAAGCCAGAGTCTGAACACACACTAGAATTATCTTTATAACAAATATAATGTATGAAACACTAAGTGAAATACATTTTAAAATTAAAACAAATAGCTTTAACTAAAATATAAAATGAATGCTTACAGAGTGACAAAATGAGTTTTGACAGTATACGGAGATACTGTTGTCACATGGAACACATTAAAAATTATTCACTTTTGACAGTTATCTTATTGTCACACATATAAGGCACACATGCAGAAATTCACTTTTTCTGCTCAAATAATTGGTATGATATGCATGCACACGCATGTATATAAGGCCCAAGAATGGTTTGTTATCACCGACTGAATGCAGAAACAGCTTCCAGGTAAAACATTCTGCTAGCAAACCTTATTATGGATAACTATAAAATGGTTCTAAAAAAAGATCTGAAGCTGAAGGGAGTCATATGCCATGGAGAAAATAAGCATGTATTTAAATCCTTCTAGATCCAGGTGGATGATATTCAGCATATCCAGTCAATTTTCCAAATTACGGCTGGTACTTTTTTGGCAGATGATAATACACCTTCACCATCTTGTGGGAATCACATTTTGCTATGTTTGAAGTTGCACAAAGTTTTAGTCAATTCTAACATTTTTTAAAATTAATTTTTCTAAATGTCATCCAGCCCATATGCGCATTCTACATTCTTATGAGTTTATTTGGATTGTGTGTATGCATGTGAAAATGAGAAATAGGATTTATTTCTGATTACAAAAGACAGGCAGAAGATAACAAGGACAGTATGAAGTTTTCTTGTCTTTTATATTTCTATATTTTTGTGTTGTGTACTTATATATTTTTTATGCTGTTTCGAAGTCAGTCAGTCATTTGCATGTCCCTTGCGGAACTTTGCCTCCCTAACAGCACTCCTGTAGGCCTCCTGGTTGTAAGCAAGATACCCTGCTGCTGATGCATCCATTTGCAGATTATCAATATGTCTTGCAGCCATCTTTGCCTTGGTCTTCCTTTCTTTCTTTTTCCCATTATGTATTCCAAGATGGTCTTCTCTAAATTATCATGACGGTTAATGTGTCCAAAATATTTAAGTTTTCTTTGTTCAATCCTCTTTACTAGCCAGCCTTCTTCAATATTAAGTTCTTGTAGTATGGATATATTTTTTCTTTTCTGTGCCCATGATATTTGAAGAACTCTTCTGTAGCATTTACATTCAAAGGCATTTATGTGTTTCTCAGCTGTTTTGTTAAGTGTCTAGGTCTCACAGGCATATAAGTTGCAACAGGAAAGATGCATGCCATTAAAAATCTTATTTTTGTAGTTCTGTCTGTTCCTCTTGCTTGTTAGATATTGTTAGAAATTATTTTAATGTTTGTTAAAAAAACATATGTTAGAAGATCTGTATTTACAATGTATTTTTGTTTATGTATATGTCTGCGTGTGTATGTGTGCGTGAGTGCTATTTTATTAGGTTAATTACTTCTTCTATTTTACTTTGAATGTAGTAGTTAAATCTTACACTCTTTTGATATGTTTTTCCTAATTTAATTTGTATTTTTATACTAAATCAAGAGTGGGAAGAATGAAAGATGGAGTGATGAAGGGCAGAATGTAAGACGGGCCTGCGTGCCCAATTCTTTACCCTTTAAAAATAAAGATTATTCATTCATTCATTCATTCTCCACAGATTCTTTAGTTGTTTTACTTTCTGAAGAGCGATAGATGTCCTCCTTTTAATTTTCCTCATTGTATCTCCATTATTAGTTAGTACTGTGTCATCAGTATATCTAATTTCTGGTATTTCACAACCTCCAGTTTTTATGGCATTGTAATATTCTTTATCTACATCTTCTCTAACATTCCTCATTATATTTTCAGTATACAAGTTTAATAAGTAATTCGACAGTATGCAACCCTGACGGAGCCTTGTTTTATGTCAAACCAAGTTGTTGTTTCACCATTTATTCTTACTGCTGCTTGTTGGTCTAGATAGAGCAATGATATTAATTGTATCAGATGTGTTGGAAATCCCATTTTTTCCATTATTTCCAAAGTTTCTAGTGTTGTACACAGTCAAATGCCTTTGAATAGTCTATAAAAGATAAATATAGATTCACATTAAATTCTCTGCATTTCTCTATTATTAATTTTATTTTGAATATTTGATCTCTTAATCCTCTTCCTTGCCTGAAACCAGCTTGGACCATATTGATTTCTTCTTCTATTTTCTTACAAAGTATACCCATTATGATTTTTAATAGAATTTTACTAGCATGACTAATCAGGGCAACAGTTCTATAGTTTGTGCATAATTTCAAGTTATCCTTTTTTGGCAGTGGTATGAATACAGTTCTTTTCCATTCTTTTGGCCAAATACCTGAATGCTATATCTTTTTACATAGTGCATGATGGATTGTCGCAGATTCCTTTCATCCTGCATTAATAAGTTCAACTGTTATCTCATCACATCCTTGTGATCTACTATTTTTCAGATTCTTTATTGCCCACAAAACTTCTTCTGTTGTTGGTTCGGGTTCTTTCTCCTTCAATAATAATTTACACTGTTGATTTCTGCTTTCATACATTCCTCTGAGATATTCCTTCCATCTTTCTAGAATTTCCTCTGTCTCTGTCAAGGTATTCCCCATCTCATCACAAATTACATTTAGCTTAGGTGTGATATTCCTCATCAATGTCTTCATTTCTTTGAACATTTCACTATCTCTTCCACACTTCTGATGTCCTTCTATTCTTTCACAACAATCTTGAGTGTATTGTTTTTTGTCTATTCTTATGTTTATTTGTACTTCCTTTGTTAAAGATTTATATTCCTCTTTGTTGTTGTTCATCACTCTCCACTGCGTCTTCATTTCTCTATGTTGTTTTATCAGTTCTATTGTGCCTGCTGTAATCCATCCATTCTTTTGTGTTTTCTTTACTGGAACCACATCTTTAGCTGTTGATATTAAGATATCTTTAGCCTGTGTAGCCAATTCATCTGATGTCATTTCCTCCAGTACAGCCATCAGGATTTCAAAATGGTTCTTCACTTCTATATTGTATTGTTCTGGTATTTTTGTAAGACCAAAGCGGAGTGGTCTTTATTTCCTAACTGTCTTTTTTATCTCTATCTTCATGTCTGCTATTAATAACTCATGGTCTGTGTTTAGAAGTATCCTTTCTTTTTTAATGTTTATCATTAAAATTTGTCCTACCTGTAAGAAAATGTGTGCATAACACACAGCAGATTCTGTGGTTTGCAGAAACTGTGTTTAACAAACACAGTTGTCATATACATTTAAAAAATATGATAACAGTTGTTTTGCCTTGGTCTAAATTTATCTCATGCTAGATCAGGCAGTTCAGTGACATGGTGTGAACCACTTAAAGTGAAATGGCATGTATATAAAACGCAACCAATAATTGCACATTTGCAGTATATTTAACGTATACTCAATATTATTTTATACTCTTTTATGATGTACTATTGTCACTGTAGGTTTAAATGTGAAAATAAGAATATAGAAAGAGCTCAAGAAACAAACAAATAGATCTAAGATGAGAAAGAATGTTGTGATAAGATGACAGAGTCAGACTCTGAAATCAGTAAAATGAGCAAAAATAAAGTCAGAAGAAGAGAATATGGACAAACAGTAAACATGCCATATTCTAATACTTAAGCAATTCAAAGTCTGGGGTTTTACTTTCAGTTACCTCTGTGCTTTTTCTCACTCTCTCATACTCATGTATTTGTCAGGTTTATCCTTGTCATTTTTGTTTGTGCATTTTACCCATCACTTCATTGTTACAGATCATTAAAAAAATGATTTTAATAGAACAACATCTCTGTATGATTTTAAATTAAATTCAACATTTTTTTTTTAATTTTGAAAAATGTAGAAAATTTACCATGTGACAATTTTCTGCTGGCAACATCAGAAGAGAAATCTGTAAAGAAAAAAAAAAGCTTTTATCTAAGTATCTAACTGACAACTAAGCAGAAATTTAGTCATGATTATTTCAGGAAAAAAACTAATAGGTATAACTTGAAAACGGTATGTGAGACACTAAAGGAAAAGAAAAAAATTCATTGTTAACAACTTAAAATTTAATAGTAAAGTTTAAATTTTACTTTCTTTTTACAATTTACTCCAGTTTTATGTCCATATTTAAACCATTTTAATAGTTTCAGATAAGTATATTATCCAGTTCAATATAATTAGTGCAACATTTTCTGGGCAATCACTTTTAGGCAAAGCCTACCAGGATCTGAGAATTCTGAAAAGGGAGAGAAAACAACCTGGTACAGTTCCAAAGTTGCCTTACCTTCAGACAGAGAAGACCAAGACTTTGCTTCTTGGACCTTATTCTGTGAGAATGTATAAGAAATAAATTTGTAAATATAGCTGTTTCAACTTTAATGTAAATATTACAGTAACAGCTGCTAAATGTGAGTAATTTATACAGTGATATCATTTTAGTTACTTTCTGGTTTTATTTTTACTTTCTTTCTTCATACTTTCTATTGCAACTGTTGACTTTCCTTGTTATTCTGGTCATTTAAATATAGTTTCTAGTTTTTATATTTTAAATTGTTATTTTTCTATTCTTTTTTCCACATTTCTTTCAAGTACTTTTACTTTCAATTTCATTTGGTTTTTTCCTTCCATTTCTTGGTGACAGAAACTACATATGATTGATGCATGGATATGTTTGCCAATTCAGTTCTTCACATACTCTGTTCCAGCTATCCAGAAAATGTCTTAAAATATCTTTGCGCATGAATATTTATAAGGCCTTAACTATTTTAACACTGATTCCATAAAGATATAAACACTATGCACAATTTCTACTTAAAAAATTAGGTTAGTTGTGTCAGTTTTCTTACACGAGAGTAAAGACTATTTAAGGAAAAACTGGAAGAAGTGGAGAGCTTTGAATATCTTGGATCACTACTAACTAGTAATGGAGATACAATGAGGGAAATTAAAAGGAGGACATCTATCGCTCTTCAGAAATTAAAACAACTAAAGAATATGTGGAGAGGAGCAGACAGAACTACAAAAATAAGATTTTTAAGGGCATGCATCTTTCCCATCACAACATATGCCTGTGAGACCTGGACACTTAACAAAACAGCTGAGAAACTCATAAATGCCTTTGAATGTAAATGGTACAGAAGAGTTCTTCAAATATCATTGACACAAAAAAGAACAAATATATCCATACTACAGGAACTTAATATTGAAGAAGGCTGGCTAGTAAAGAGGATTAAACAAAGAAAACTGAAATATTTTGGACACATTAAACGTCATGATAATCTAGAGAAGACCATCTTGGAAGGGTACATAATGGGAAAAAAGAAAGAGAAGAAGACCAAGGTGAAGATGGCTGCAAGACATCATTGATGATCTGCAAATGGATGCATCAGCAGCAGGCCATCTTGCTCACAACTGAGAGGCCTACAGGAGTGCTGTTAGGGAGGCAAAGTTCCGCAAGGGACATGCAAATGAATGAGTGAAGGCAAAAATTTACATTCCCTCTTAAACAACAGATCTGACTTTTGTAAGTTGGATATACAATTTTTTCAGTATCTTTATTCCAAGAATATAAATATATGAAAGACATGCTTTTGCTTAAGGATTTTTATTTATTAACTCTTTCCCTGCCGGCAGGAAAAATGCGGACATTAACTTGTGGCTGGAGTAAAAGTTGGGTTTTGATATGTATAGCGGGTATAGTTGTAAAAGTGAATGTAACAAAGTATTTCCAAGTTATAAGTATATGTCTTATGCATTTAAATAACTGTAAATGTAAGAAGATTTCATCAATGAAGAGTTTTTTTAGGAAAAAAAGACGTAGTGTGGTGATTTTAGCTGATAATTGTGTACTACTTACTATCGGCAATGTCTAGATCTACACAAAATACCATAGATCAACTTGTATGTATCCGATCTCATCATGTGATATTATGTGGCATAATACTCAGTAAATAATGTCTGACATAACCTTCTAACTACTTCTCCATATAATAGTCTAGATCTACTTGGGGTACATTCACGAACAGTAGTCTATTCGTAGGGGGACATGTTTGCCTCCGAAGTCACACACAAATTTATAATTTTTTGTTCGATCGAAACATTTGACCCCCATTGTTAACAATGCATTCAGAATGGCAACACGGGTCCCTAGACATGCGCACTAAACTGTTCACAATCAAACGTTTCTAATGAAACAAAGCTAGCGTTCTTATAGGGACGTTGGCCAAAACTTGACAAACTGGAAGCGTTAATATAAATACACTATCAGGGGAAAAGTTAAAAACATTTTTTTCCTGACATACAGGAAATACAAATACATAGGAAAGGCCAGGTACATGTCCACAAACCAAGTCTACATTGTAAAATTATATTTTTTTGTACATAACAAGGAGCCCGAACCCATGGAGTCTCCAAATATGAATATTTCAAACACTTTTTTTTAAATTTAATGCCAATTTCTGGGAAGTGTAAGGGGAGTAGAGGTGAATTATCATTTTATTCAGAGACTGGACAGAGAAATGTTTGGAACAATAGCTTTAGAAGCTTCTGTAGCTCAGACAAAAACATTTGACAGCAGATCTCCACAAATGCCTAAGCAGTTCTAGAAATAACTATCTCTGATGTAAGAGATACATAAAACAATGTGGATATCTCCAAATGATAGAACTAGAAACCATATAGATCATTTTTGTATTAGAAAGCAGTACAGAACATCTCTGATAGATGTGAGAGGCAAATAGGGGTGCGGATGTTAACAATGATCACAACCTGTGTATAGGGAAAATAAAACTAAAACTGAAAAGCCAACACAAGAAATCAATACATAGAAAGATAAACAGCCACAGCTGACAAGAAGAGAATACTAACAGTAATTTCAATCAGGAACTTGCCAATCATTCTACAACACCCAGTGAAGTAGAGGAGGTAGGTATAGATGAATTATGGAATTCTTACAGCACAGCCATAATCACAGCAGCAAAAGCAAGTGCTGGACTGAAAAAACCAAATAGAAAAGCATGGATATCAGAAAACACATGGAAGTAAATACATGAAAGACGAGCAACCAAATTAGATATGTTGAATGTAAAAACAGACCTTGGAAAAGATCTGGTTAAAACAACATATAAAGAAATAGACAAGAAAGTAAAAAGTTCAGCTAGAAGGGATAAAAGAGAATACATAGACAATATGGCGAAAGAGGCAGAGAAAGCAGCAAAAACAGGAG
Organism: Achatina immaculata; assembly: GCA_009760885.1. Classification (NCBI taxonomy): domain Eukaryota; kingdom Metazoa; phylum Mollusca; class Gastropoda; order Stylommatophora; family Achatinidae; genus Lissachatina; species Lissachatina immaculata. The sequence continues at coordinate 32,812,516 of CM019706.1, forward strand.
ACAGCAAAACTTTATACAACATACAAAAGAGGCTAACAGGTACAATTACATCTAAAGAAAGACCAATCCTTAGCAAAACTGGAACCCTATTAATTTCAAGTAAAGACCAAAAGCAAAGATGGACTGAACACTTCCAAGAAATACTTAATCGACCACACCCAAAAGAGTTGTTAAACCTTGAAACTGACTTACTAGCCCCACAACTAAATGTCAGTCTAAATGAAATTACATTGCATGAAACTGAAACAGCAGTGAATTTAATGGCTAACAGCAAAGCTGCAGGTGAAGATGAAATAACACCCGAAATGTTAAAAGCTATCAATAGTGACATGAGACAACTACAGAGAATGTTGAATAAGATTTGGAAAGAAGAAAAGGTCCCTTCTAAATGGAAGAAGGGAATCATTGATAAAATACCCAAAAAAGGCAACCTTAGTGACTGTAATAATTGGAGAGGAGTAACCTTAATACCAGTTGTGTCAAAAATATTTTGTTAGGTCATTTTGAATAGACTTAAAGATATAATGGATACAGCAATGAGAGAAGAACAAGCAGGATTTCAAAAAGGGAGAAGCTGTCTTGACCAGATCTTTAAGAATAATACTCAAAGAACATATTGAAAAGCAGAAACCACTAATACTGAACTTCATAGACTTTAAAAAGGCATTTGATAGCATACACAGAGATTCATTGTGGAGAATTTTTAAGTCTATATGGAATGCCATATAAAAATGTCAACATCATTAAGGACTTCTACATTGGATATGTTTGTGCAGTCAAGACAGAAGAAGGGATGAGTGAATGGTTCCAGATTTAAACAGGTGTGAAAAAAGGATGTATACTGTCTCCTTTGCTTTTTGGAATTACAATAGACTTCATAATGAAAAAAATGCTGCACAGGTAACAATGGTATTGACTGGGTACATGAGACCCAACTAGAAGATCTTGATTTTGCTAATAACTCTTTTATAAGTAACAATGTAAATTCCATGCAAGAAAAAACAGATAGCCTGTCTTCACTGGCTAGCAAAATATGACTTGAAATTAACAGGGACAAAACAAAAATAATAAAACTTCCCATTAATCAAAATGGAAAAATACATGTAGGAGGGACAGATATTGAAGAAGTCAATCAATTTGCATACCTTGGCAGCTACATAGACCAGGATGGTGACACCAGAAAGGAAGTTAGAATTAGAATTGCAAAAGCAGCATCGATCTTCAGGAATCTTGAGAACATATGGCATTCAAAAGTTATAAGCACAAAAACCAAGACTATTCAATTCAAATGTAATATCCACCCTCATTTATGCATGTGAAAGCTGAAAAACAACTAAAGAAATAGACAAGAAATTAGACTCTTTTGAAAACAAATGGTATAACATCCCTTGATGAAGTTGAAAGACTCACCGAGAACAGTAAAACTTGGCAAACAACTATGTGACATTTAACGGCACAGGAAGGTGTAAAGATGTAAAATGGGAAAGACAAAGTTAATGAAGCAAAATGTGAACAACAGAAATGTACTGAGAGTCATTCAGTCATTTGCATGTCCCTTGCGGAACTTTGCCTCCCTAACAGCACTCCTGTAGGCCTCTCGGTTGTGAGCAAGATGGCCTGCTGCTGATGCACCCATTTGCAGATCATCAATGATGTCTTGCAGCATCTTCGCCTTGGTCTTCCTCTCTTTCTTTTTCCCATTATGTACCCTTCCAAGATGGTCTTCTCTAGATTATCATGACATTTAATATGTCCAAAATATTTGTTTTCTTTGCTTAATCCTCTTTACTAGCCAGCCTTCCTCATTATTAAGTTCTTGTAGTATGGATATATTTGTTCTTTTTTGTGTCCATGGTATTTGAAGAACTCTTCTGTAGCATTTACATTCAGAAGCATTTATGCGTTTCTCAGCTGCTTTGTTAAGTGTCCAGGTCTCACAACCATATGTTGTGATGGGAAAGATGCATGCCCTTAAAAATCTTATTTTTGTAGTTCTGTCTGTTCCTCTCCACAGATTCTTTATTTGTTTTACTTTCTGAAGAGCAATAGATGTCCTCCTTTTAATTTCCCTCATTGTATCTCCATTATTAGTTAGTTGTGATCCAAGATATTCAAAACTCTCCACTTCTTCCAATTTTTCCTCATTGATACATATTTCAACTGCCTTGTTTGTTTTGTGGATTGTCATTAATTTAGCTTTCTTCACATTAAGACAGAGGTTTTGCTCTCCACTGTTCTTACTGACTGACATAATTAGTTTTTCCATTCCTTTTTGTATTTTGGACAGTAATACTGTGTCATAAGCATATCTAATCTCTGGTATTTCATAACCTACAATTGTTATGTCATCATAATATTCTTTGTTTACATCTTCTCTAACATTCCTCATTATATTTTCAGTATACAAGTTAAATAAGTAAGGCAACAGTATGCAACCCTGACGGACCCCTTGTTTTATGTCAAACCAAGTTGTTGTTTCACCATTTATTCTTACTGCTGCCTGTTGGCCTAGATACAGCAGTGATATTAATTGTGTCACATGTGTTGGAAATTCCATTTTTTCCATTATTTCCCAAAGTTTCTTGTGTTGTACATAATCAAATGCCTTTCAGTAATCTATAAAAGATAAAAATAGATTCACATTAAACTCTCTGCACTTCTCTATTATTAATCTTATATTGAATATATGATCTCTTGATCCTCTTCCTTGCTTGAAACCAGCTTGGACCATATTGATTTCTTCTTCTATTTTTTTATGAAGTCTACACATTATGATTTTTAACAGCATTTTACTGGCATGACTAATCAGGGCAACAGTTCTGTAGTGTGTGCATAATTTCAGGTTACCCTTTTTTGGCAGTTGTCTGAGTGGCGAAGTGGTTAGTGCACTGGTCTCTCATGGAGAAGGTCGGGGGTTCGAATCCGGCCGGCGGCACCCCAGTCACCCAGCTGTAGAAATGGGTGCCCGACTTCTTCTGGAGTTGGGGAAGGAAAGGCAGCCAGGCGTGATACTGACCATATCACCCTCTAGTGTGCTGACAGGTCAAAGAAAATATGTGCACTAACACCATATCCCTATGTGCCTCTAAGGCCTGAGAAGGTTACCCCCCCCCCCCTTTTTTTGGCAGTGGTATGAATACAGTTCTTTTCCATTCTTTTGGCCAAATACCTGAATGCCATATCTTTTTACATAATGCATGATAGATTGTTGCACATTCCTTTCCTCCTGCTTTAATGAGTTCAGCTGTTATCTCATCACATCCTGGTGATTTACCATTTTTCAGATTCTTTAATTGCCCATAAAACTTCTTCTATTGTCAGTTAGGTTCTTTCTCCTCCAATAATAATTCATACTGTTGATTTCTGCTTTCACGGTCGGTTGTTTCATACATTTCTCTGCAATATTCCTTCCATCTTTCTAGAATTTCCTCTGTCTCTGTCAAGGTATTCCCCATCTCATCACAAATTACATTTAGCTTTGGTGTGACATTTCTTGTCAATGTCTTCATTTCTTTAAACATTTCACTATCTCTTCCACACTTCTGATGTCCTTCTATTCTTTCACAACAATCCTGTATGTATTGTTTTTTGTCTTTTCTTGTTTCTTCGTACTTCTTTTGTTAAAGATTTATATTCCTCTTTGTTGTTGTTTGTCATTTTCCATTGCTTCTTCATTTCTCTACATTGTTTTATCAGTTCTATTGTGCCTGCTGTAATCCATCCACTCTTTTGTGTTTTCTTTACTGGAACCACGTCTTTAGCTGTTGTCATTAAGATACCTCTGGCCTGTGTAGCTTCATCTGGTGTCATCTCCTTCTGTACAGCCATCAGGATTTTGAAACGGTTCTTCACTTCTATACCATATTGTTCTGGTATTTTGTAAGATCAAAGTGGAGTGGGCTTGATCCCCTAACTATCTTTTTTATCTTTGTCTTCATATCTGCTATTAATAACATATGGTCTATGTCACAATAAGCACCTGGTAAAGTTTTTGCTGATGTTATCCCTGATCTCCACCTTCTTTGCATTAAAATGTAATCTATTTGATTCGTGGTTTTCCCATCAGGTGATGTCCATGTGTAAAGTCTTCTTGGATGTTGTTTAAAAAGTGTATTGGCGATCATTAGCTCATTTTCCATGCAAAAAGGCATTAGATTGTCACCTGCCTCATTTCTATATCCTGTGCTAAATTTCCCTACAACATATCTGTTTTCTGCTCTGAGAGTACATAACCAATTAGTGGAGGAAGTCAAGGAATTTGTATATCTTGGCAGTAGAGTAATATAAGATGGAGACAATGCAGAGGGTATCAACACAATAATTAGAGCAAACTAGGCTTTTGCAATCCTCCAGAATATATGGACATACAAAAAGCTGAGCATAAAAACAAAAATCAGGATATCCTAAGTGTACTACTCTACATAAGTCTTCTTCTTACATCTTACATCCTTCCCGTTAAACGTCACGTAGGGCTCTCATGGTAAATTGCCAAGATTTCCTGTTCTCAGCAAGTCTTTCAACTTCATCAAGGGATGTTATGCCCCCTAAACTGGGCATTTAAGTGAATGCTGGAAATCACCAGAACTATAGGAAACAACCTGGACTCTTTCCTGACTAAATGTTTACAAAGGATTAGAAGAATATTTTGGCTAAACACTATAAGAAATAACATCTTGTTGGCAGAAATGCAGATGAAGCCGCTGACAGCGATTATTGAGGAAAGATATTGGCAATGGTTAGGACAAATGCTTCAGATGACTGAATGACTGACAACTCACTACCAAAAATAGCACTGCGATGGACACCACAGGGGAACAGGAGTAAGGGTATACAAAAAAAGACATGGAGAAGAACATCAGAGAGGATGCTGAGCAGTAGAGGGCTCACCTGAGCTAAAACAATAAAAAAAAAAAAAAGACAAAGGACAGACGTTTGTGGAAAACCCTTGCAGAAGCATCATGCACCTGCAGAGAGAGAGAGAGAGAGAGATATGTTTTCTTTTTATGTTCCCGAAAGAGTTCTAAAATACTACATTGAGCCTATCCTACTCTATGGAATTGAGTCATGGACAATGAACAGATGAGTGCAAAGATCACTAGAGGCAACAGCAATGTGGTTTCTTAGAAGAATGTTAAAAATACCATGGACATCTAAGACGACAAATATGGAATGTCTAACAAAAGTAAAACTAGAAAGAAGCCACCCATAAGAAAATGACAGTCATTATTCGTTAAACAAATAATGAGAAGAGGAAGGCTTGAAAAAAAACAGGAAAAATAAATGAAAAGAGAGTCAGTGAAAGACCAAGAAAAAAATCATGGAAGTTTAATGCAGTGGCACAATAAAAAGTCACTAACTGAGCTGATGGAAAATATCAAGATCTATGAAGAACCATGATCACCAGTACCTACTGGTGTTGCATCTTATAATGTTGTTTTCATTCTTTGTCACTTAACATCACTGATCTTCATTGACTTTTATATCTTTTAACTGTTCATTACTCATTAATATTTTGCTTCTGCTCTATCATATTCACTAATTCTCTTTTAGGCTTTAGAGATGAAGGAGTTGAAACCCTTACAAAATTTACCCAAACCTGATGCAGAGAAGTATTTTAACCAGAGATCTGAGAGTGGAACATTTGTTCAAACCAAGTTGCCAGCTGTCACTCAGAGTGAGTTTTTTTTCTTTTCTTAAGTGCATTTGTAATTTTATGCAAATTTTTCATGAATCATATGAGTTTTTTGTAATTTTTATAAATAGGTCACACCTGCAGCAAGTGTTTTGTCAGTGTGATGTGAATATTTGCTGGTAATTTGACTGGTTTGTTTGAGAGACGACTTCTGAATTCTTTGTGATCCATGCTGTCTGAATATTATAATTTAATGTCTTATGATGAGCAAGTAATATGCATCACCCTCTTGGTGTCCTAGATGATCTCTCTATCACTTATGTTTGTGTGTCTAAAAAATGTTTTAGCTTCTTCATAAATTAAATTGAATTGTTTAGGGGTAGATTCCAGGGTTGTAGACTTGGACTGAAGAGATGAAGCTAGTGACTTGGACTGCAGAGTTCAAGGTCACTGAAGCTGAGTCTGGTAAAATACCATAAACTTCTCTTTCCAGAGTCACCCCAATGATTTCTTGACATCATCAACGGGCCAAGCTAATTAAAATTTAAAACATATCAGATAGCTGAGGGCCACCTTATATATGAAAAATAATAAAACAAAAATCGCATTTATTTCCTGCAAAATATGACCATTTTTTTCTAAAAAAGATTTTTTTAAAAAAACCACACTGCATCTTACCCGCCAATGTTTACATTTGGATAGGCCTTTGGGTAGTAGTTACTAATACTAAACAAATATCTAACCCTCTTGTGTCCAGTGTTGCCATTTGGCAACATTTTAATATAAGCCAAAATTTTACATATGAATCTATTAAAAAAAAAGAACATTCATAAACATCTATTAATTCTGTATCTGACTACATTAACCGTGCATTTCTACAAGTGAACTGTCACACATTTATTGTTTCATTTGATCTCAAAATTCAGACATGTTTGACTTTCAGATGGGAAGTTTTCAAACACCTTTTTATCAGAATAAGAAAATAGACTGGGCAAAATTTTAAAAAAGAATACATAATATTACAGTTCATGATAAGCACAGCCTTCACTTTTTTTTTGCTTCTGGTATGTTGCTGTATGGCAGCTTTGGGCATCATCATATCAGCCTATAATGAAGTAGTGCATGCTAATCACCATCATCAGTCCTTTGTATTTACCAATGGAGCATAAGGCATCAACAAAGGTTCTCCGGCCTATCCTGCCTTGAGCAAGGTGGAATACTTCAAGCCATGTCTTTCATGCTACCTTTAGTTCTTCCTGTATTGTGCATCTCTACATCTCCAGTAGCCTACCCCTACATCCTACATCCTTCCCGTGCCGTTAAAGGGAAACATAGTTGTTTGTCAAGTTTTTCTATTCTCAGCGAGTCTTTCAACTTCATCAAGGGATGTTATGACCACTAAACTGGCTTCTCTTAACAATGTCCTCTTTAGAGTTTCACATGGTCGACCTCTTTTTCTTCGGCCTGTTGTGCTCCACTTGATAGCTTGTTTTGGTATACTCTGATTATTTCTTCTCATCACATGGTCTACATATGTCCATCTTCTTTTCCTGATCACCCTTTTGACAGGTTGTTGTTTGCTCATCTGTCTTATTTCTGTGTTGTTCTTAAATTTGTTTCACTTTATACCAAGTATTTTCCTTAGGTATTTGTTTTCAAAAGAGTCTAATTTCTTGTCTATTTCTTTAGTTGATTTCCAGCTTTTATATGCATAAATGAGGGTGGATATCACATTTGAATTGAATAATCTTAACTTGATTTTTGTGCTTATAAGTTTTGAATTCCATATGTACTCAAGATTTTTGAAGGACAATGCTGCGGATGGCAAATTATATTACTTCATAACTATTAAGTGATGCTATTATATACAACTACTTAATAATTATTTAAAGAACAAATATATCTATACCACAAGAGCTTAATATTGAAGAAGGCTGGCTAGTAAAGAGGATTAAAGAGAGAAAACTTAAATATTTTGGACACATTAAACGTCATGATAATTTAGAGAAGACCGTATTGGAAGTATACATAATGGGAAAAAGAAAAAAAGGAAGACCAAAACGAAGATGGCTGCAAGACATCGCTGACGATCTGCAAATGGATGCCGCAGCAGCAGGCCATCTTGCTCACAACCGAGAGGCCTACAGGAGTGCAAAGATCTGGTTAAAACAACATATAAAGAAATAGACAAGAAAGTAAAAAGTTCAGCTAGAAGGGATAAAAGAGAATACACAGACAATATGGGAGGCAAAGTTCCGCAAGGGACATGCAAATGAATGAATGACAATAATTATTTATGTTTTTCACATAATAATAGATGTTGATACTAAAGTGAAAGTATCAAGATATATTTTGGCTAGTTGATGCAGATGCTTCTAATGCTGGGAATGAATCTTCAGATGATTATGAACAAAGTTTATCTCACTGTGCATCAGAAAATGGAACTGTGATTTTGACATATTCCATCAGTTAGCCTCAAATATGATGATGCCATTTCTTTGGACTTGATGCAGACACAAAGTCCTGGAAAAGATCATTAGACAAAGATCATAGTAGAAGAAAGCACACCTTCTTCTAACATACAACTTAATCTGTTATCACAAATGCATGAAAGGACACACTTTCAGATCTTCTAGAAAAAAAAAATCTGCTATTTCAGAAACTTCCCTGCATCCATTGTTATGCACCCTTATATACTACTGTCAAAGAGTCTTTTGGACCAAATAAATGAATCATTTGATCACATAAGTAGGTACATAAAAAGAGCACACAGGCACACACATACCACCTAGAATTTTACCTCACATCTGACCAAATAAGTGCATATATACATGCACACCAATTTATTTAAATTGCACACATCACAACACATAAAAATGTAGTAAGCAAATATCACACAATCTGCTTATCTTTAAACTTACTTTTATACAACATAGTGTCTGACATTGTCCACTTGAATCCAAATAATTGAATTCATTTAATATTGTAAATAAATTAAAGTAAGAGAACACAGTTTTGTAGGATTAGACCTAAAAAAAATCATAGACAAAGCACTTTAGTGAGACGTTAGAAAAATCACAAGAGATTCTATGCTATGCTTATCATGAACCTGGGATTCGAACACAGACTACGATAGAGAACAGCACTGTTAGTACTTCCCAGGTGATTATTTTGTGATTTTTCTTTCTCTCATGTCTCACTAAGTGATTGTCTATGATTTTTTCAAGGTCTAATCCTACAAAACTGTGTTCTCTTACTTTACCATATGAAAGTCTCACTGTTTCTTATTTATACAAAAATTGTAAATAAATTAGTGCATCTAAATTCACTGAAGTACAACAAAAGTATGACTGATAAAAATAGTAAAATCTCCTCCCTTCCTCCTCTCTCTCTCTCATTTCCCTTAAGTGCCAAAAGACATGTAGGACTGTTAATAGCAAGAAATTTCCACTTTTCTCAGTCCTTCGCTGTCTTCTTGGCTGTCTCCTATGTTAATCCTTTGTTTATCAGCATTTGCTCCGCTATATATCTTCATATCTCTTAGGGTCATCCCATGCTGCTTTTATCCTGTGAAATCCACATCAGAGCTGTTTGTGGTAAAGATTTGACTGTCATGCTCTTAATGTGACAAATCCATTGCTACCTTCTCTCTTAACAAGAGGTCATTACTTATGTTATTTGACCAGAACACTCCTTTTTTCTTATGTAGAGACTTGATTTGGAAAGTGTCAAGTATATGTACTGTTGTCTGGGTAATTTTTTAGCATTAAATCCCATACAGTAAGACACTTAATATATTGGTTTTGAATATTCTGCATTTGGTTTTCTAGTTTATCTTTTTGGACCTCCATATACAGTTGCATATAGATAAGCAAAGATGGACTGAACACTTCCAAGAAATACTTAATCGACCACACCCAAAAGAATTGTTAAACCTTGAAACTGACTTATCAGTCTCGCAACTAAATGTCAACCTAGATGAAATTACATTGCATGAAATTGAAACTGCAGTGAATCTAATGGCTAACAATAAAGCTGTAGGTGAAGATGAAATAACACCTGAAATGTTAAAAACTTTTTTGCAAAGTCATTCTGAATAGACTCAAAGATATAGTGGATACTGCAATGAGAGAAGAACAAGCAGGATTTTGAAAGGAGAAACTATCTCGACCAGATCTTTACTTTAAAAATAATACTAGAAGAACATATTGAAAGCAAAAACATTAATCCTGAACTTCATAGACTTTAAAAAGGCATTAGATAGAATACACAGAGATTTGAATGTATAAAATAGGAAAAAGTAGGAGCAGCTTTATTACTTAACGATTACAAAGTTGTGACGTTTCGGCGTGAGCCTTAATCATACAAAAACATATAGGATGAAGAAATAGAGAGAGGAGATGAAGTATAAATTCACATGAATACTATTTTTTTTAAATTTTTTTTAAAAAGTACTTAGCTGTAAATTGTAAGGTGTGACTTGTCCAGCGGTGTGTGTCAGGAATAGATTTAGTAGAACGTGGAGACTGTTTAAATAGAGACCTGTGACATGTGGTCGGTGGGTTGTAACTGGGGGTGGTGGATGGGGAACTGGGGAGGGGAGAGAGAGTGATACAGTATTGACCTAGCTGGGAGAAGTTGAAACAGATGATTGGGGAAGAGGGGCTGCAGAATGATGCTGTGAGGAAGTTTGAAAAGTAAGAAGGGGTGGACTTAGTGGAGAGGTACTATAATGATTGAAGAGAATGTTACATGTAGCTAAAACAGCGAGTTTAACCCATGTGGCTCCAGCGTCCCATAATTTTGAATGCAGCGGTTCTCAAGTGCCAGGCGGCTTGTGTCATCTGCGTGACATTGTTTGATGGCTGTTACCAGAAAATGAGATTTGCCTCTGTGGTTGGGTCCATTGAAATGATTTGGGACTGGTTTCAAAGCATGCTGGGCGATTTCGTACAGATGTTTTTGCATGCAGTCCCCTAATCTGAGGCCAGTCTCACCAATATATGTTATCCTGCATCTTTTGCAAACAATGACATATATCACATTATGGGACTCGCATGTGAATCCCTCATGAAGAGTGAGGATTTTTGGGAAAGGTGATTGTTTTCGTTTCCCAGACTACCGGGCAGGTAACGCAGCGGGTGCGGTTACATTTTCTGGTGCTAACATATGTAAGGTTCTGCTTAAAGTGGCTGTGGACGAGGATGTCCTTAAGGTTTGGCTCATGTTTGTATGCCAATAGGGGTGAATCAGAAAAAATGTTGCGAGTGTCGGAGTCGAGTTGGATTATCGGCAGATGACGATAAAGAATTTTCGTAACCATCTGACCGTGGGGGTGGAAAGGCAGTACTAACTTAACTCTGTCAGATTGAGTAACAGGCTTTTTCCTGAATACTTCTTCGCGGCTCACTAGTTGGATACGGTTGAAGGCTTCACGAAAAAAAAGAACCTTTTCTGGGTAGTGGCGATGACGGGAAAATTCTAATAACTTGTTGGACTGATCTATAAAGTCCAAATTATCCTGATGCGGCGAAGACGGAGGAGTTGGGAGTATGGGATGGAGTTCTTACAGGCTTCAGGATGGGAGGAGGTATAAAGCAAATAGGTGTGGCTGTCGGTGGCCTTGTAAAATACAGAGGTGACAAGCCTGTTTGTGCCAATAGAAATTTTAATGCCTAAAAAGTTAACAGACTTGTCAGAAATTTCATTTATGTTGTTATTGAGTGAGTTGGCGAATTCAATAAATTTTTTAAGGTCTTCCTGTGGCATACTTGTGATTCCAATGCCATCATCGATGTACCTTTTATAGAATTCTGGAAGTCTGCCAGTGTAGGTTTCCCATAATTTGACTTCAAGAAAGCCCATAAATAGACATGCATAACTGGGACCCATTTTTGTTCCCATGGCAACACCACTGATTTGCTCGAAGTATTCGCCATTGAATTAGAAAGAATTTAGGTTTAGTACTAGCCGTGTAAGTCTGATTATGGTGTCAGTGCTAGTAGTGGGGTGAGGGTCTTTGTCAAGAAAATAACGGAGTGCTAAAAGTCCATCCTCATTGAGGATAGAAGTGTATAGGGAGCAGACATCAAGGAGAAAGATGTGATAGGTGTGGTGTTGAGAGAGTGTGATCGTATCAAAAGTTGTTAATGCGTGGTTGGTATCTTTCAAAAAGGAGGATAGTTTGTGTACTAGAGGCTGGAAAATGCTGTCTAAAAAGTCAGAAATATGCTCAGTGGGGCATGAACATGCTGATACAATGGGGTGTCCAGGGTTACCTGGTTTGTGGATTTTAGGAAGAAGATAGAAAGTAGGTGTGCCTAAACAGCTGTCCTTAATGTGAAGAGAAACAGCTTGTGGGGTGGGAGGCCACCTTTTGTAATCAGGTCTTTTATGGTTGCTTCCACTATGTCATTATTTGAACGGGTAGCATCATTTTTCGCTGGGGCATAGAATTTTGTATTGTCAGTTGGGACATTCCTTCCGCGATATATAAATCTTTTTTCCAAACTACGAGATTGCTGGTTTTATCTGCTGGTTTAATTACAATGTTACGTCGATGCCAGAGGCTGGACAATGCCCTGGACTCTCCCTTATTTAGGTTAAAATGTCGAATTTTTGGTGGTTTGAGGTTAAGGATCTCACACCACATTGTATCAATATAAAGATCTAAAGCTTGGGAAGCCCCGGGGGGAAGGGGTCCAGCTATATTTATGGTGGTCGTAATGTGCAAATGGGTTATCGGGGTCTTGTGTGGGTTGGTTGGACTCTTTGTTGGCAAAGTGATATTTAAGCCGCAGTCGGCGGTGGAACTGTTTAACATCGCGGAATTTGCTGTGGAGAATTTTAAGAATATATGGAATACCATTTAAAATTATCAGCATCATTAAGGATCTCAACAATGGATATGTTTGTGCAATCAACACAGAGGAAGAATGAGCAAATGGTTCAAAACTCAGTCAGTCAATTATGTGCCGTGCTGTGCCATTTCTCTCCACAATTCTCTATCTTTAGACTTGATTATGAGATCTGCTAGTGACTTTCTTCCTAGCCACATTGACAGCCCATGCAGTAACTTCTCTCTGTGTCTTCCTCTGTCTCTTCTTCCCTCAATTTTTCCAGTTGCCACAGTATGTTCCAATTTTCCTATTCTCACAAAATGTCTTACAAATCTCGCTTGTCTACCTCTGATCTGTGCTGTAATTTGCCTTCTAACTCCAGCCTCTCTTAAGACTTCTTAATTGCTTTTCTTAGCTGTCCATGGTACCTTCAACATCCTTTTTATGAAATACATTTCCATGGCCTCCATTTCTTACTGTACTCTCTTATTTATGGACCATGCTTCACATCCATAAAACAAAATTGGCTCGATGTAACATTTAAGTACTCAGAGTCTTGTTTCCATTGATATGGATCAGTTGCATAAGATGTGTCTCATTTTCTGGAAGGGTGACTTTGCCCGAGCAGGTCTGCTGTTTATTTTTTTATTTCTGAATGTCGTGGTTTGTGAAAGTAAAAGTAAAGGTCTCAGCCTGAATAAAAAAGAAGACTGAAGTGATGGTCATCTCAAAGAAAAGAATACCACCAAAATATACCATTACCATCGATGGCACAGAACTGAAACAAATTTATAGATTCAAGTACTTCATTCATTCATTCATTTGCATGTCCCTTGCGGAACTTTGCCTCCCAAACAGCACTCCTGTAGGCCTCTCGGTTGTGAGCAAGATGGCCTGCTGCTGTTGCATCCACTTCCAGATCGTCAACGATGTCTTGCAGCCATCTTAGAAATGATTATAACAGCTGATGGGAAATGCCCAAATTGAAACAGGTGTGAAACAAGGATGTATACTATTATGTGAACTTGATACAAGAAAAGACAGATACTCTGTCTTCACTGGCTAGCAAAATACGTCTTGAAATGAACTCTTTCCATGCCACAGGAAGAAACGCGGATGGTCAGTTGGGTGCCAAATTAAAAGCCAAAATTAAAACTACATCTTTTAACAATGTCATGTATAGGGGGTATAGTTGTAACATTGAAATAACAAAGTATTTCACAATAAAAGTATATGTATTGTGCATCAAAATAGCTGTAAATTTAAGAATGATGAGTTTTTTTAGGAAAAAGAAGTAGTGTGATGATTTTAGCTGATAATTGTGTCCAACTTACCATCAGGTAGGTCTAGATCTACCATTGGCGATGTCTAGATCGACCTGTAGCTTCATCCGATCTTGTTGTGTGATAGCATGTAGCAAACTCAGCACAATAATGTCTGAAATAACCTTCTAACTACTTCTTCAGTCTGTTTTATTGCATTTTATAGGTCAAAATCTACTTGGGCCACATTCACGAACAGTGGTCTGGTTGTAGGGCTTGTCTGTATACTTCAGAAATCACACAAAATATTGAAATTTCTTCAAAGCAAGACTCATTTTCACTTGGATATTAGGCACGCTTCGGACAGAACTATGAAAAGCCACCTGGAATGTGCAAATAAAACATATCATTCATTCATTTGCATGTCCCTTGCGGAACTTTGCCTCCCTAACAGCACTCCTATAGGCCTCTCGGTTGTGAGCAAGATGCCCTGCTGCTGACGCATCCATTTGCAGATCATCAATGATATCTTGCAGCCATCTTCGCCTAGGTCTTCCTCTCTTTCTTTTTCCCATTATGTACCCTTCCAAGACGGTTTTCTCTAGATTATCATGATGTTTAATGTGTCCAAAATATTTAAGTTTTCTCTCTTTAATCCTCTTTACTAGCCAGCCTTCTTCAATATTAAGTTCTTGTAGTATGGATATATTTGTTCTTTATTTGTGTCCAGGATATTTGAAGAACTCTTCTGTAGCATTTACATTCAAAGGCATTTATGTGTTTCACAGCTGTTTTGTTAAGTGTCCAGGTCTCACAGGCATATGTTGCGATGGAAATAACATCCCTTGATGATGTTGAAAAGCATACCAAAAACAGGAAATCTTGATAAACTACCATGCAAGACCTTGTCTTATTTCCCTCCTGTGCTGTTAAACATCACATAGGGCTCGCAAGGTAGTTCGCCAATTTTTCCTGTCTTCAGCGAGCCTTTCAACCTCATCAAGGAATTTTATGCCTATTAATTTGACCTCTCTTAACAGTGTCCTCTTTAGAGTTTCACGTAGTCTGCCTCTTTTTCTCTGGCCTGTTGTGTTCCACTTGATAGCTTGTTTTGGGATTCTCTGACTGTTTCTTCTCATCATATGACCAACATATGTCCATCTCCTTCTCCTGATCACCTATGAGACTGGTTGTTGTTCAATCATCTGTTTTATCTCTGTATTGTTCTTGAAATCGTTCCACTTGATGCAGATTATTTTCCTTAGGCATTTGTTTTCAAAAGAGTATAATTTCTCGTCTATTTCTTTAGTTGTTTTCAAGCTTTTGCATGCATAAATGAGGGTGGATATTACATTTGAATTGAATAGTCTTAACTTGGTTTTTGTGCTTACAATTTTTGAATTCCCTATGTTCTCAAGGTTCTTGAAGATTGATGCTGCTTTTTCAATTCTAATTCTAACTTCCTTTCTGGTGTCACCATCCTGATCTATGTAGCTGCCAAGGTATGCAAATTTATTGATTTCTTCAATATCTGTCCCTCCTATGTGTATTTTTCCATTTTGATTAATGGGAAGTTTCATTATTTTTGTTTTTTTCCTTGTTAATTTCAAGTCCTATTTTGCTAGGCAGTGAAGACAGGCTATCTATTTTTCTTGCATGGTCTTCACATTGTTACAGTTAAGAGTTATGTCATCAGCAAAATCAAGATCTTCTATTTGGGTCTCATGTACCCAGTCAACACTTTATTTCCAAAAAGCAAAGGAGACAGTATACATTCTTGTTTCACACCTGTTTCAATCTGGAACTATTCACTCATATCTTCTCCTGTTTTGACTGCACAAACATATCCATTGTAGAAGTCCTTAATGATGCTGACAATTTTAGATGGTATTCAATACAGATTTAAAATTCTCCACTATGAATTTCTGTGTATGCTATAAAATGCCTTTTTAAAGTCTATAAAGTTCAGCATTAATGGTTTCTTCTTTTCAACATGTTCTTCAAGTATTATTCTTAAAGATCTGGTTGAAACAACTTCTCCCTTTTCGACATCCTGCTTGTTCTTCTCTCATGGCAGTATCCACTATACCTTTAAGTCTTTCCCTGGCGATTGGCAAAATTTGACCACTTCCGATTTGTCCATCGAGTGCCGTTTGGTAAAATTTTAACATTTGTTTCATGTCTAAAAAGACGGTATAATTTTTTAATTGTACACGTTTTATTTGCGCATGCCCGGTGACCCATCTTAGTTCTGTCCAAAGTGTGCCTAAAATCATCATCATCATGTGCCGTGCCGACTGGTGCTGGCTATTATGCTTCTCCAGAGTACCTGATCCTTCATACAGGCCATCAGCTTAGTTGGTGATCTCCTCTCACACCATCCCGTCAGACTGTCCAGTATCATTTCTCTTGGTCTTCCTCTTGATCTTCTTCCTTCTATTTTTCCTGTTGTTATAATATTTTCAATGCCCCCTCTTCTCATTGCATGTCCTATGAAAGTACATTGTCTCTCTCTTATCTTTTTGACAAGGTTTTTTGTCTCTCCAGCTCTTCTCATACATTCTTCATTAGTTATTTTTGCTGTCCAGGGGATTCGCAACATTCTTCTAATAAGCCACATTTCTGCTGCTTCCAATGATTTTTGTGCAGACTTGCCTATTGTCCATGATTCACTTCCATATAACAAGATAGGTTCAATATAGCATTTTAGGACTCATTTCTAACAGTCATTGATAAGGATGTGTTGGTTAATATGTTTCTCATTCTCTGAAATGCAGTCTTTGCTTGGCCTATTCTGTTCCTAATTTCTGTTCTGCATTTCCCATCTGAAGTTATTACTGCTCCAAGGTATTTGAATTTCTACACCTGCTTTAGAATAATTCCGTTTAATTTAATACTGCATGCTGGTGGATTCTGTTTCTTAGATATAACCATAGTCTCTTGTCTTTTTGATGTTCAAAGTAAGGCCTTTCTGTTCACTTTCTTTGGCGACTTTATCCAAGAGATTTTGCAGGTCTTGTTGGTTCTCTGCTATCAGTACTGTGTCGTCGGCATACCGAAGGTTGTTAATATTGTATCCTCCAATTTTTATGCCTGGTTCTGTGATGATTGTTCTTAGAATATTCTCGCTATACAGAGAAAAAAGGTCTGGAGATAGTACACACCCTTGTCGCACCCCTTGTTTTATAGGTTGATATTTTCCAATTCTATTTTCAACTCGAACTGCTGCTTCTTGCTGCCAGTATAGATGTTTTACAATCCTCAGGTCTTTGCCGTCTATATTGATGTCTTCAAGCATTTTAATAATTTCATTATGTTTCACCTTGTCAAATGCCTTGGTGTAATCAATGAAGCATAAAAACCGAGTGAAAATGAGTCTTTCTTTGGAGAAATTTCAATATTTTGTGTGATTTCTGAGGCATACGGACAAGTCTTACGACCAGACCACTGTTCGTGAATGTGGCTCAAGTAGATTTTGACCTATAGAATGCTATATAAAAGACTGAAGGAGTAGTTAGAAGGTTATTTCAGACATTATTGTACTGAGTTTGCTACATGCTATCACACGACAAGATCGGATGAAGCTACAGGTCGATCTAGACATCGCCGATGGTAGATCTAGACCTACCTGATGGTAAGTAGGACACAGTTATCAGCTAAAATCATCACACTACTTCTTTTTTCCTAAAAAACCCTTCATTCTTAAATTTACAGCTATTTTGATGCACATTACATATACTTTTATTGTGGAAATACTTTGTTATTTCAATGTTACAACTATACTCTGTATACAGATCAAGACCTGTGCTTTTAATCTGGCACACAACTGACTGTCTGCGTTTCTTCCTGTGGCACCGAAAGAGTTAAGTCTATTCAAAATGACCTTGCAAAATACTTTTGACACAACTGATATTAAAGTTACTCCTATCCAATTGTTAAGTTATTCCTCTCCAATTGTTAAGTCACTAAGGATGCCTTTTTTTTTGTATTTTAACAATGATTCCTTTTTTTCAGTTTAGAAGGGACCTTTTCTTCTTTCCAGATCTTATTAAACATTCTCTGTTGTTGTCTCATGTTGTCACTATTGATAGCTTTTAACATTTTGGGTGTTATTTCATCATCACCTGCAGCTTTGTTATCCATTAAATTTACTGCTGTTTCAGTTTCATGCAATGTAATTTCATCTAGGTTGACATTTAGTTGTGAGGCTGGTAAATTGGTTTCAAGGTTTAACAATTCTTTTGGGTGTGGTTAAGTAAGTATTTCTTGGAAGTGTTCAGCCCATCTTTGCTTTCGGTCTTTACTTGATGTTAATAGGGTTCCAGTTTTGCTAAGGATTGGTCTTTCTTTAGATGTAATAGTCTCTTTTCTGTTAGCCTCTGTTGCATGTTATATGAAGTTTTGCTGTCTCCTGTTTTTGCTGCTTTCTCTGCCTCTTTCACCATATTGTCTATGTATTCTCTTTTATCCCTTCTAGCTGAACTTTTGACTTTCTTGTCTATTTCTTTGTATGTTGCTTTTGCCAGATCTTTTCCAAGATCTGTTTTTACATTCAACATGTTGAATTTGGCTGCTCATCTTTCATGTATGTATTTCCATATGTTTTCTGATATCCATGTTTTTCTATTTGGTTTTGTCAGTCCAGTGCTTGCTTTTGTTGGTGTGATTATGGCTGTGCTGTAAGAATTCCATAATTCATCTATACCTATCTCCTCTACTTCACTGGGCATTGTGGAGTGACTGGCAAGACCTGTGTGACATTTAATGGCACGGGAAGGATGTAAGATATAAGATATTCAGTTGAGTGTGGCCCAAAGCTTGTCAGGTTTTTATCCTTATTTCAACATCTTTACTACTCTCTCCATCTGCTATTACCATACTACCAAGGTTTGTGAATTTCTTGACTTCTTAAACTGGCAAATGGTTCACTGTGATTGACCTAAAGATTGCAGCATTTTTTTTAATAGTTTGGTCTTATTTGTGTTCACCCATAGTCCAATGCTGGTTGCTTTTGTTGTCAGCCTATCTTATTTTTTCTTGCATGTCCTTATGTATGTTTGAAAGTAATATTGTATGTCCTTGAAGTCAAGGTTTTTTAATGTTCATGTTACTGACCACTGGATGCCTCTGTGTCATTCTGCTACTGTTTTTCTCTTATGATCCAATCAGTGGGAAGGACAAACAGTGCTGGAGACAGAATACATCCCTTTTCACCCTAATTTGGACATCAAAAGCATCTCAGAGATGATTTTCATAGATTACTCTAAAGTGGATTCCTTCATATATGATTTTGATAGACAACTTTTCATGGGAACCCATGCCACCTGAGGATTCTCCATGGAATGCTGTCAAATACCTTTTCAGAGTCACCACTCTTTGGATTGTTCTAGCATCTGCCTCATTGCAAGATTTGTTTTTCCTGAAGTCTGCTTGATCTGTCTTGGACTTGTTTTCTACTGCTGTCATGATTCTGTTTAGAATAACTCAACTGAAAACTTTACTGGTGAGTGAGAGAAGTGTAATGCCTCTCCAGTTCTCACATATGCTTGGGTCTCCTTTATTGGGTAGTTTGACGGTTAACCTGGTCTTCCATTCCTCTGGGGTTTTTTTTGTTATCCCAAATGTTTTGTACTGTTTTGCATAGATGCTTTGGTGTTTCAATATCTTGTGCTTTCAACATTTCTGCACTTTGTCTTCACTTGGCTCTTTGCCAGCTTTATTTTCTTTTTTACTGTCTTGACCTCATCTTTTGTTATAGATCCTGTGTTTATCGTAAGCTCTTCTTTTGCTAGTTAAATATCCATTATAACTTAAAGTTTAAGGCATATTTCTTAGATTGCTGAAGTATTCATTCCATCTTCAATTTTTCTTTTTTTTCATTTATTTTATTCCATCTTGCACCTTCACTGGCCAATCTTGCCTTACATAAAGATTGCCTCCAATCCTTCTAGTGGTTTTATAGTATCCTCATGTCATTGCTGTGTTCAGCTGCCTCTGCTTCTTCTGTCAATGCATCATAAAAATTTCATCTGTCTTGCAGGAATTTTACTTATGTTTTTTTTTGGGGGGGAGGGGAGGGCATATGCTTTTCTTTCCTGTTCTTTTAGTCTTTGTTCTTTTCCATTTAATAGCTTTCCTTCAGTTTTCTTCTTTGCTCAGTGTTGTCCCATAAGGTTTTGCTAATCTATTCTTCTTTTTGCAGTATCCTAAGACCTCTTTTTCTGTTTCTTCCTGTACATTGCTTTCTGTAATCATTTCTTTGTTACTCTGTAGGGCACTAAAGTTTTTTTTAATTCCAGTAAAAATGTTCCCCTGATGTGGCTGTTCTTAGCTGTTTTGTGTCAAGGTGTAGATTCCTTCTTTCTCCTAGTTTTGTTTCCTTTAGCTTCAGTTTCACTTTGGCCACTATGAAGTTGTGATCATTTCCTACATCAGCTCCTTCTCTGGTGATAAAGTCCAGCAGAGATCTTCTCTATCTGCTGTTTATGAGAATATGATCAATTTGGTTCTCTCTTGTTCCATCAAGGGACATTCATATCATTTAATGAATTTGCTTGCGCTGGAAGATCACCCCAACTTATTTTCTTCACAGAAATTCAAAGTTTCTCTCCATTTGAGTTATCTCCCCCACACCTTTTCTATCCATTACATTTTCATGATGTTCATTATTGCTGCCAGGTCTTCTGCCACCTTTTGCACTGAAGTTGCCTTTGTTTAGTAATATATTATGTCCAGGGACTTTTTTCCACTGTTGTGTGCAATCTGTAATAAAAGTTCTATTTAACTTCTTCTGTGTTTTCTGTTGTACTTAGCATGCTATGATCAACTGATTTGTGAATCATGATTTCTTTCAGCATAACGCCTTCTTCCATTTTTTTGTTTCTATCCTACGAGTGCTTATGAGGGCTTCTCTCTTTCCTGGTGATTATTTTCTCTTCCCAACCACAGAATGTTCCCTTTCCATCTATGTACATTTATTGCCCTGTCTTCCATGCTTCTTGGACATAATGGATAAATGCATGTCCAAGTTGTATCATTGATTTTTTTTTTATTTCTTCCAGTTTCCCAGTCTGATTCAATGTTCTTATGTTCCAGTTTCCAACTTTAAGCACTGCTTTTGGTTTACTATGTTGCTTTATGGTGCATTTGATACTCAGAGTCCAGTTGTCAGCATAGTGACTTCTTGTAGCAAGCTTTCATCAACATTCTTCTTGGATCCAATTTCCTGGCTAACTTTACCCCTTTCACAGACATTTTGGAATTCTCTTGTATCACTTTCTGTAGCTGTCATTCTTTTTATTTAACAGGGATGGGGTTGCTGGGTCCATGCACTTCCTACATCATGCATGTAAGGTAACAGAGTTTAAATTCTTTACTCTCCAGACTTATGACCAGGCCCAATGGGAAAAAAAAAACAGTAATAACCAAGTCCAAGTCTAATCACAACCATGCTACGAGTACTTCAGGGTTAATAAACCTGAAAATTAATTACTGTTTTTACTTGCATCAGCTGTTGGATTCCAGTGGATGAGAAAAGATCTAGTATCAGCAAAATCTGAACAGAGGGTAGTAACTTAATAAGTACTGGACTAGTGCCGGATATTTGATTTATGCTGCAAGTTCAGCATGAACTGTGTGGACACTCCACCTTTGCACTGATTGCTTATTTTAAAATTCTCTCTTTATGTTTATCAGTCAGTCATCCCTTACATAATAATGGAAATCAAAGAAAATCGCTGTCAGCATATCTGTTGAGCGGTTTAAGACACATCTGTCCCCAGCATGATGGGCTTATGTTAAATTTATCCAAGTTTTCATTATAAAAGTATTAGGGATTGGTCATGTTCATCTGTTCATTGTGTTTTTTAAAGGCTGGGCACAAATAATTACATTTTTCGATACCCTATATTTCAGTCAAACACACTTTTTAGACAACATCCAAGAAGACTTTACACATGGATATCACCTGATGGTAAAACCAAGAATCAAATAGATTACATTTTAGTACAAAGAAGGTGGAGATCAAGACCACTCTGCTTTGATCTTACAAAAATACCAGAACAATATAGTATAGAAGTGAAGAACTGTTTTGAGACACTGATGGCTCTATAGGAGGAGATGACACCTGATGAATTGGATACACAGGCCAGAGACATACAGGATTATTGTGAAAGAATAGAAGGACATCAGAAGTGTGGAAGACATAGTGAAATGTTTAAAGACATGAAGATATTGACAAGAAGTGTCCCACCTAAACTGAATGTAATTTGTGATGAGATGAGGATGACCTTGACAGAGACAGAGGTAATTCTTGAAAGATGGAAGGAATATTGCAGAGGAATGTATGAAACAACCAACTGTGAAAGCAGAAATCAACAGTGTGAATTATTATTGGAGGAGAAAAAACCTAAACTGACAATAGAAGAAGTTCTATGAGTTTTATGGCTTTATAAAGACTCTGAAAAATAGTAAATCACCAGGATGTGATCAGATAACAGCTGAACTCATTAAGGCAGGAGGAAAGGATTGTGCTACAATATATCGTGTACTATGTAAAAAGATATGGCATTCAGGTATTTGGTCAAAAGAATGGACAAAAATTATATTAGGCAGGAGGAAAGAATTGTGCTACAATATATTGTGTGCTATGTAAAAAAAGATATGGCATTCAGGTATTTGGCCAAAAGAATGGACAAAAATTGTATTCATATGTCTGTTGAAAAAGGGTAACTTGAAATTGTGCACAAACTACAGAACTGCTGCCCTGATTAGTCATGCCAGTAAAATTCTATTAAAAATCATAATGGATAAACTTCGAGAGAAAATAGAAAGAGAAATCAATATGGACCAAGCTGTTTTTAGACAAAGAAGAGGAACAAATGATTAAATTTACAGCATAAGATTAATAATAGAGAAATGCAGAGAGTTTAATGTGAATCTATATTTATCCTTTATAGACTATTCAAAACCTTTTGGTTGTGTACATCATCAGAAACTTTGGAAAATAATGGAAAAAATGGGATTTCCAACACATGTGACACAATTAATATCACTGCTGTATCTAGGAAAACAGGCAGCAGTAAGAATAAATGGTGAAACAACAACTTGATTTGACATAAAACAAGGGTTCCGTCAGGGTTGCATACTGTTGCCTTACTTATTTAACTTGTATGCTGAAAATATAATGAGGAATGTTAGAGAAGATGTAAACAAAGAATATTATGATGACATAACAATTGGAGGTTATGAAATACCAGAGATTAGATATGCTTATGACACAGTATTACTGTCCAAAATACAAAAAGGAACGGAAAAACTAATTATGTCAGTCTGTAAGAACAGCGGAGAGCAAAACCTAATGCAAAGAAAACTAAATTAATGACAACCGATAAATCAAACAAGGCAGCTGAAATATGTATCAATGAGGAAAAATTGGAAGAAGTGGAGAGTTTTGAATATCTTGAATCACTACTAACTAATAATGGAGATACAATGAGGGAAATTAAAAGGAGGACATCTATCACTCTTCAAAAAGTAAAACAACTAAAGAATATGTGGAGAGGAGCAACAGAACCACAAAAATAAGATTTTTAAGGGCATGCATCTTTCCCATCATAACATGTGCCTGTGAGACCTGGACACTTAACAAAACAGCTGAGAAACACATAAAATGCTTTTGAATGTAAATGCTACAGAAGAGTTCTTCAAATGTTATGGACACAAAAAAGAACAAATATATCCTTACTACAAGAACTTAATATTGAAGAAAGTTGGCTAATAAGGAAGATTAAACAGAGAAAACTTAAATATTTTGAACATTAAACGTCATGATAATCTAAGAGAAGACCGTCTTGGAAGGGTACATAATAGGAAAAAAGAAAGAGAGGAAGATCAAGGCGAAGATGGCTGCAAGATATCGTTGATGATCTGCAAATGGATGCATCAGCAGCAGGCTATCTTGCTTACAACTGAGAGGCCTACAGGAGAGCTGTTAGGGAGGCGAAGTTCTGCAAGGGACATGCAAATGACTGACTAAACTTCGGTCAAGGTCCCATCATATACACAGTACTGGCTTTTGTAATGTCATGCTGATGTCATGTGTTGTGTCATTCTGAAAATGTGCATGTTCATTTTTAGCCAATGAATCACAAGATAAGTGATCAGCAGAAGAAAATATGGCAGAGAGCAAGGTTGTCATTGGCATCCTTCTGAGTCATATTTGTAGAAAGGGCTGAATGCCTTTGCAGCTGCCTGTGAAATTTGCAGTGTGGAAAGGAAAGGAACAGTTGATGAGAACACTACAAGGAAGTGGTTCCAAAGGTCTGGGGACACTGACATCAAAGACAAGCCCAGCCTTAGTCACCCCTCAATCACCAATGATGAAGCCTTGCACTAAGCTGTTGAAGACAATCCCAGTACCAGTTCTCAGCACATGTCAACCTAGCTGTCCCTTCTCAAAGCTACTCAATAATGACTTCATAATAATGGGGTGAGTCAGAAGTTTGTCATGTTTTTGCAGTGTTTCACTGCTGCACAAAACCAAACATTATAATGTGTACTTAGCAATTCCTGGTGGTAAATAATGTTAATAATTTCACTCTTCAAAATACAGTCCATAACTTTTGATGGTCTTCTGCCCTTGCTAAGCCATTGTGAGGGGCCCTTTGTAGAAGGCTTTGAGGCCAAAAAATCACTCACCAGCTTCAGTTTCTTCCCAAGAACTGAATTCCCACCTTTGAAGGAAGTGTGCTATTGCATGAAATAAATGGTAGCCAGAAGGTGCAACATTGACAACATCTGATAAGAAGCTAACATACATAGTAAAAACTCCATCACAAAGCTGCCCAACAGCCCAACCCCAGAAAGAGAGCCAATAAACTCACAACACCTTCCAGAAGACATACCCAAAAGGAGGACCATAAATGAATCTTTTTTGCTGATGATCAATCACTTGTAGCCACATCAGAAAAAAGACCTACAGCAGAACATGGATACTTTAGAAATGGCATGTAACAGTCACAGCATGAAGATCAGTGCTGAAAAAATGGAAGTCATAACCATATCATCATCATCAGGTGCCGTGCCGACTAGCGTTGGCTATTATGCTTCTCCAGAGTACCCGATCCATCATGCAGGCCATCAGTTCAGTTGGTGATCTCCTCTCACACCATCCCGTCAGACTGTCCAGTATCATTTCTTTGGTCTTCCTCTTGATCTTCTTCCTTCTATTTTTCCTGTTGTTATAATATTTTCAATGCCCCCTCTACTCATTGCATGTCCTATGAAAGTACATTGTCTCTCTCTTATCTTTTTGACAAGGTTTTTTGTCTCTCCAGCTCTTCTCATACATTCTTCATTGGTTATTTTTGCTGTCCAGGGGATTCGCAATATTCTTCTAATAAACCACATTTCTGCTGCTTCCAATGACTTTTGTGCAGACTTGCCTATTGTCCATGATTCACTTCCATATAACAAGATAGGTTCAATATAGCATTTTAGGACTCGTTTTCTAACATTCAATGATAAAGATGTGTTAGCTAATATAACCATAGCAATAGAAAAAATTTAAAAAATTATCTTCCTAGACAACCAGCCCTTGAAACAAGAGAAACATTTCAAATATAGCTGAACCCACTTAATATCACATCGCATTATGTCATAACCTGGATATTGTCACAGAAATGTGTATCCCCGGCCAACTCCTATAAGTAATTAATGGGCTTTACCCTAGTTAATATCACCCTGCTTATTGGCACAATCAGTTAATGTCACAGTATTTTTGTACCCAGAGGAGTTAAAGACTCCACTTTATATCACAAACTGAGTGAGTCCAAGCTATAAATATCTCACAAAGCGTTATCAGCTTCGTGACTCATCAAAGAAGGGGCTGGCTGTTTGATCACCAAGTACATGCTGCATCAAACTTTTGAACATGTGGCCATCAAAACTCAGGTGGTGTGAATGAAAGGCCTACCACAACTGCCCTTTCAAAAATGATTAAAAAACTGGCTTATTTCAGTTATTGTTTGTCTTCTTTATCAACATGTGGGTGGTGTTAAGCTGGCAACATGAGTTGATAGTCGGTCATTCTCAAGTAGTGTACTGTGAATTGTATAGCTGGGAATTTCTCTCTGGTTCTTGTTGTAATAGATAATGGGTACTAAACACAAACATGTCAATCTGGATTAAAGTGTTAAAGTGGACATTCTGAAGCAAGCCGATGAAAGTTACGAGAAAGGATATTGCGGATAAATTTGAAATTGGTGTTTCAGATGTATTGAAACTTGTTAAAAACCGAGACAAAATTTAATGTAGACAGCACAGCTGAGAATAGTACTGACAATGTCAGTGGTCCATCATGGACCAGATGCCCACCAAACCTGTTTCTTATGCTCAGTCTTTGAGCACGTTCAAGACTGTGCGCTTGTTAATTTACAGTATGCCTGATGTGACACAGGACATTTTTCATGCTGTAGTGTGTATAAATGACTTCGTTAATAGACCAGTTACCATTATCTTTTTAAACTGCTTCTGCTGAAAAATCAGATGCTGCTTGATTTTAGTTTATCTATATTGTAATTTAATGGCTTAAGATTTAGTGTATTTTGTGATTAATACATTTTGAGTCCGATAACGATAGCTTTAGCTGTTTGTTATGTGTTATTGTAATAAATGTGGGACACACTTTATACTGCTGCAGTTAAAGTCCTTGTAATGGACCCCGCTTAATGTCAACTCTGCATAATGTGACCATATTTTGACGGTCTTGACAGTGTGACATTAAGTGAGTTTGACTGTACCTTCATTCATTCATTTGCATGTCCCTTGCGGAACTTTGCCTCCCTACCAGCACTCCTGTAGGCCTCTCGGCTGTGAGCAAGATGCCCTGCTGCTGATGGATTCATTTGCAGATCATCAATGATGTCTTGCATCCATCATCACCTTGGTCTAACTCTCTTTCTTTTTCCCATTATGTACCCTTCCAAGACTTCTCTAGTCTTCTCTAGGTTATCATGACATTTAATGTGTCCAAAATATTTAAGTTTTCTCTCTTTAATACTCTTTACTAGCCAACCTTCTTCAATATTAAGTTCCTGTAGCAAGGATATATTTGTTCTTTTTTGTATCTAAGATATCTGAAGAACTATTCTGTAGCATTTACATTCAAAGGCATTTATGTGTTTCACAGCTGTTTTGTTAAGTATACAGGTCTCACAGGCATATGTTTTGATGGGAAAGATGCATGCCCTTAAAAATCTTATTTTTGTGGTTCTGTCTGTTACTCTCCACAGATAGTTGTTTTACTTTCTGAAGAGTGACAGATGTCCTCCTTTTAATTTCCATCATTGTATCTCCATTATTAGTTAGTAGTGATCCAAGCTATTCAAAACTCTCCACTTCTTTCAGTTTTTCCTCATTGATACATATATCAGCTGCCTTGTTTGTTTTGTCAGTTGTCATCAATTTAGTTTTCTTTGCATTAAGATAGAGGTTTTGCTCTTCACTATTCTTATGGACTGGCATAATTAGTTTTTCCATTCCTTTTTGTGTTGTGGACAGTAATACTGTGTCATCAGCATATCTAATCTCTGGTATTTCATAACCTCCAATTGTTATCTCTCTTCTCTCTCTGAACCTTAAGTGCCCAGGGCACATGGGGCTTCCGCAAGGGTTTTCCACAAATGCCTGTCTTTCGCCTTTTTATCTGCTCTTGCCCAGGTGAGCCCTCTATTGCTCAACATCCTTTCTGTTGTTCTTCTCCATGTCTCTTTTGGTCTACCCTTACTTCTGCTCCCCTGTGGTGTCCATCTTAGTGCTATTTTTGGTAGTGAGTTGTCAGTCATTCGGAGCACCCAGTGGCTGGCTTTCATCCACAACCTTCATGGGCTCAGTTTCCTGATACACATTTCTCCTTCCACCTGCATTTGCTTTTTCCCTTGCTTCTGTTTCTGTAGCAGTCTGATAGTTTTTTACCAGATAGGGTTGCTGGCCCTATGCTGAACCCTCCTTAGTCGCCTTTTACGATCATGCATGGTAGGGTACAGTGGTCCTATTCTTTGCAGATCCCGGGTACCACACGGGGGTCCAATTGTTATGGCATCGTAATATTCTTTGTCTACATCTTCTCTAACATTCCTCATTATGTTTTCAGTATACAAGTTAAATAATAAGGCAACAATATGCAACCCTGAGTGACCCCTTGTTTTATGTCAAACCAAGTTGTTGTCTACACAATAATTAGTGTATAAGTATACAACTATACACGAAGCACTGAAGTAAAGCTGTGATACCAGAATGTATAAAATAGGAAAAAAGTAGGAGCAGCTTTATTACTTAACGATTACAAAGTTGTGACGTTTCGGCGTGAGCCTTAATCATACAAAAACATACAGGACGAAGAAATAGAGAGAGGAGATAAAGTATAGATTCACATTAAACTCTCTGCATTTCTCTATTTTTAATCTTATATTGAATATATAATCTCTTGATCCTCTTCCTTGCCTGAAACCAGCTTGGACCATATTGACTTCTTCTTCTATTTTCTTACAAAGTCTACCTATTATGATTTTTAACAGAATTTTACTGGCATGACTAATCAGGACAACAGTTCTGTAGTTTGCGCATAATTTCAGATTACCCTTTTTTTGGCAATGGTATTAATAAAGTTCTTTTCCATACTTTTGGCCAGATACCTGAATGCTATATCTTTTTACATAGTGGCACATGAAAAAATGCGCATGTTCAGTTGGAACCAGAATAAAAATGCAGGTCTTGATCTGTATAGAGGGTATAGTTGTAAAATCACTCGTAACTAAGGATTTTTTCACCATTTTGAAAAGTGTTACTTGAAACGCCGACGAAATATGTACATTGTAAATGTTACACCAGTTTTAATAAAACAAACCAAGCATCGCTATATTGACCATACATACAAATCGGAAAATTGGAAGCATCGCTAAAGTGCCCAAAAGCATGGTAAGTGTTAATAAATTCAGCTGTTATCTCATCACATCCTGGTGATTTACCATTTTTCAGATTCTTTATTGCCCATAAAACTTCTTCTATTGTTGGTTCGGGTTCTTTCTCCTCCAATAATAAATCACAATGTTGATTTCTGCTTTCACAGTCAGTTGTTTCATACATTCCTCTGCAATATTCCTTCCATCTTTCTAGAATTTCCTCTGTCTCTGTCAAGGTATTCCCCAACTTGTCACAAATTACATTTAGCTGAAGTGTGACATTTCTCGTCAATGTCTTCATCTCTTTAAACATTTCATTATCTCTTCCACACTTCTGATGTCCTTCTATTCTTTCACAACAATCTTGTATGTATTTTTTTTTCATTTTTTCTTATGTTTCTTCATACTTCTTTTGTTAAAGATTTATATTTCTCTTTGTTGTTGTTTGTCACTTTCCACTGTGTCTTCATTCCTCTACGTTGTTTTATCAGTTCTAGTGTGCCTGCTGTAATCCATCAATTCTTTTGTGTTTTCTTTACTGGAACCATGTCTTTAGCTGTTGTTATTAAGATATCTCTAGCCTGTGTAGCCATATCATCTGGTGTCATCTCCTCCTGTACTGCCATCAGGATTTCGAAACGGTTCCTCACTTCTATACCACATTGTTCTGGTATTTTTGTAAGATCAAAGTGGAGTGGTCTTGATCCCATAACTGTCTTTTTTATCTTATCTTCATGTCTGGTATTAATAGCTCATGGTCCATGTCACAGTCAGCATCTGGTAAAGTTTTTGCTGATGTTATACTTGATCTCCACCTTCTTTGCACTAAAATGTAATCTATTTGACTTCTTGGTTTTCCCATCAGGTGATGTCCATGTGTAAAGTCTTCTTGGATGTTGTTTAAAAAGTGTGTTACCAATCATTAACTCATTTTCCGTGCAAAAAGCCATTAGATTGTCACCTGCCTCATTTCTATGTCCTATCCTAAATTTCCCTACAACATGTCCTTCATCTTCGGTTCTTTCTGTACCAATCTTTGCATTAAATCCCCCATTATTAATATAATATCATTTTTACATACCTGGTCTATCATCATTTCCAGTGTGTTATAAAAGTCTTCTACTTCCTCTTCTTCTGCTGCTGATGTAGGTGCACATATCTGGATGATTGTTACATTTCTACGAGTGCCCTCAAGTCTGATTGTGAGGATTCTATCACTTACTGGATTGTAACCTAGTAATGCTTTTGATGTTGATTTGTCCAAGTAAAAAGCCACTCCATTCTTTCCTTCTAATTCTCCACCAAAGTATATAAAGATATTATCATTCTCGCTCTTGAAGTGTCCTGACCCTTTCCATCGATGTTCGCAGATTCCCAAAATGTGTATCTCCGTTCTTTTCATCTCATCACTTATTATTTGATACTTTCCCTCATACATACTTCTTACATTCCATGTTCCTACTCTTATTTTTCTTTGATGCCAGGGTTTTCCTTAGTAACACCATCAGGATTTTGTCCATCATCACTGTACCTAGGCAACATAATATCATCCACAGTCAATGCTCAGATTGAGAACAAATGCAGTAAAGCAAGTCAGGTCATTTAACAAATGACTTCATTATTGAGAAACAAATACATCACAACTGAAACAAAAAGAGCACTGCACACTACAATTTTTCATCCCCGCTCTATGCTTTCTATGTCAAACAAAAACATTAATAGTCAAAATTAAAAGAAAAATTATCACGGAAGAAATTAGATGTTTAAGAGAATACTAAATGTGGCAATAAGAGACCAAATAAGAAATGACACTATCAGGGCGAAGGCTGGAGTAATACCAGCATATATATATATATCCAGAAACAGCAAGTCAAATGGTTTGGCCATGTTACACGGTTACCACCAGACAGTATACAACAGAAAACATTCACACTAAGATCTGTAGGTAACAGAGGAAGAGGCCACCAATGCAAGAGATGGAGAGAAGAAATTACAGAAGCATTAAATATCCCATTATATGAAACAAATCATTAAGCTATATCAAGATGTCTATTTGTCCTCTCAACACCAAAAGGTATGTGAGGAAGGAGAGAAGACACAACAAAGATTTTACATTTTGATCCATTTATCATTTTGAGTATCACCTCATTTGTGTTTGAAATTCAGTTTCATTGAATTCTCCTTCCCTACTAACACACTAATCATTGCAGTTTGTAAGAAAATTTTGTTGCTACTAGACACACAATGCACAAGTTAAGGGGGAAATATGAAGTGTTAACTTTCTTTTTGCAAGAATGTGCAAATAGCTAAGTAAATGTTATACGTCTGACAGACTTCTATTCCTATTGACATAGCAACATGATTTCTATTTCAATAGCCAGATACGAATATTATGATGCCATAAATATTGGAGTTTATGAAATGCCAGAGATTAGATATGCTAATGACACACTGTCCACAACACAAAAAGAAACTGAAAAACTAATTATGTCCGTCCGTAAGAATAGTGAAGAGCAAAACCTCTATCTTAATGCAAAGAAAACTAAATTGATGACAACTGACAAAACAAATAAGCAGCTGAAATATTTATCAATGAGGAAAAATTGGAAGAGGTGGAGAGTTTTGAATATCTTGGATCATTACTGCACAAAGACAAATGACACCATAAATGCATTACTAAAAAAAAAACAGATACATTTCACTGAACTTTTTACACCATGTGAGGGAAGCAAATGTATGACAACACCAGCCTGTTTGATGCCCTCAACTTCACCCACTCCACATCCAGAACAGACTTCAGTGGGTAACTTCATTTCAGATGACTGTGGAGCCAGCAGCAGTCTGTCATGATCTCAGACAAGTGCATACTTGCGACGGAAAAGCATGAAGACAGGATCAGGGTGTACAGGAGTCCAAATGAATAACATGCTCATAATTGCATCTGAGAGGTTTTGAACTTTGGTGGGGGCAGCATCATGATATGGGGAGGAATAACATAGAATTTTAGAACACAGGCATACAGCACATACTTGAGTCATGAAACAAAACATTAAAAGAATGACTTTTGGTTTAATTACCAGATCATTAGGATCAAAAGTGACTTGTAGCATGCAAAACTGCTCATGACTTGTGAAAGTGAATAAAGCAAAATAAAATAGATATTTTTATTTAAATTCATTTTTTATCAAGTACCTCAACAGTAGTTAATATATTTTTAAATGTCAACTATTGTTGAAATACTTTATAGAAAAGATGAATATCAGCAAAATGGTAATCTTGACTAGTAACAGTACCATCAAAAAAGAGTGGTTCAGTTAGACCTGATGATGACAATCCACACCAAACATTGACTGCCTTGTCTATATAAACATGTGGATTTTTGGAGCCCAGTACACACATCCATGTCAATTAATTGTTTCATTAAGCATCATCTTTCACAACACCATACTATGCTTTACAGCATTAAATACATTCAGCTTCTAAATAAGGTCATAGGTTTCTTTTCTTGAAGTGTTTATACATATGGAAACTGTACATCCCACACACTTAATGAAGACAATCATCTTTTTGGATCCTTCTCTCTCTCTGTGTGTGTGTGTGCGTGCATGCGTGCTTTTTTTTTTTTGCAACACTACTGTAGTCATAATAGATTCCCAATTTCAAACTCTCTCTCTCTCTCTCTGAACCTTAAGTGCCCATGGCACATGGGGTTTCCGCAAGGGTTTTTCACAAATGCCTGTCCTTTGCCTTTTTTTCTGCTCTTGCCCAGGTGAGCCCTCTATTGCTCAACATCCTTTCTGTTGTTCTTCTCCATGTCTCTTTTGGTCTTCTCTTACTTCTGCTCCCCTGTGGTGTCCATCTTAGTGCTATTTTTGGTAGTACAATAATTTTTGGTAGTGAGTTGTCAGTCATTCGGAGCACATGTCCCAACCATCGCCAGCGTCTTTCCTCAATAATTGTTGTCAGTGGTTTCATCTGCATTTCTGCCAATAAGATGTTATTTCTTATGGTGTTTGGCCAAAATATTTTTTTAATTCTACATAAACATTTAGTCTGGAAAGAATTCAACTTGTTTTCTATGGTTTTGGTGATTTTCCAGCATTCACTTCCATAGAGTAGTACACTTAGAACATTACTCTTAAATATCCTGATTTTCATATTTATGC
The DNA here is from genome assembly GCA_009760885.1 of Achatina immaculata. Classification (NCBI taxonomy): domain Eukaryota; kingdom Metazoa; phylum Mollusca; class Gastropoda; order Stylommatophora; family Achatinidae; genus Lissachatina; species Lissachatina immaculata. Next base: position 32,845,375 of record CM019706.1, read on the forward strand.
TTAGTTTATTTGATTTCCATATATTCTGTAGCATTGCAAAAGCCTGGTTTGCTCTAGTAAGTCTGCTGTTGATGTCCTCTGTGCTGTCTCCATTTTCTACTACTCTGCTGCCAAGGTATACAAATTCGTTGACCTCCTCCACTAACTTGTTATCTACTCTGAGTACATTTCTGTTGTTCACATTTTGCTTCATTAACTTTGTCTTTCCTACGTTGATCTTTAGTCCTATGTTGTTTGCATTCTGGGTTAACTTGTTTATTTTATCTTGCATATCTTTGTGACTGCTTGATAATAGACAAATGTCGTCCGCAAAGTCAAGGTCCTCCAGCACTGTGTCAAGGGTCCATTGTAATCCTCTGCGTTTGTCTGATGTTGCCTCCTTCATTAACCAGTCTACTGCCAAGATAAATAATGTTGGTGATAGTACACATCCCTGTTTCACTCCTGTTTGTACCCTAAAGCTGCTGGAGGTATGTTCTCCACAGATAACTTTGCACTGAAAACCCTCGTATAGGGCTTTGATTACATTAACTATTTTATGGGGGAGGCCATGCCATCTTAGGATTTTCCACAGTGCATCTCTGTTGACACTGTCAAAGGCTTTCTCAAAATCTATGAATAATGCATATGTTGTGCTATGCCACTCATTTGCCTGTTCTAATATTTGTCTAAGTACAAATATATGGTCTATGCATGATCTTCCTTTCCTAAATCCTGCCTGCTCTTTCCGAAGTTTTTCCTCAAGTGTTGGTACAATTCTGTTGATGATTATTCTGCAAAATACTTTACTAGTGAGTGGCAGTAGGGTAATGCCTCTCCAGTTCCCGCAATCTCTGAGGTCACCCTTCTTTGGTAGTTTTACTATAAGACCAGTTTTCCACTCCTCTGGGGCTTTTTCTAAATCCCAAATTTGTTGTAATATCCGGCAAAGTTGTTTTGGTGTTTCTGTTTCTTCTGCTTTCAACATCTCAGCAGTCACTTCATCTTCACCTGGTGCCCTGTCTGATTTTAGCTTCTTTATCGCCTCTTTTACTTCATTTATTGTTATTGGTCCTGTATTGATGTTTAGTTCCGCTTTTGCTTCAGGTATATCTATTGCTTGTGCTGCTTGTGTTCTGTTTAGTAGGGTGTTAAAGTGTTCCCTCCATCTTTCAATTTTTCTCTTTCTCCACTGACCAGTTGTCCATTTTGTGTTCTTACTGCACTTTCACATCTTGTATTGAAGTTACCTGTCATCTGCTTTGTGATTTTATATATGGTTTTCATGTCATTTGTATATGCTGCTTTCTCTGCTGTTTCTGCTAAGTTGTCATAATATTGACGTTTATCTTGACGGCATGATTCCTTCACTTCTTTGTCTTTTTGTGCATAATTACTTAAAACTCGTTCTTTAAGCCGTTGTGATTTGGTGTTCAGTAATTTTTTCTTGATTTCTTTTCTTTGCTCTATCTTTTCCCATGTGGTCTCACTTATCCATTCCTCTTTTCTCCTTTTCCGATATCCCAGCACCTCTTTTGCTGTTTCCTGTAGTGTTTTATTGAACTCTAATATGGACATTTCTGCTTCGTCTTGTAGGACACTGAAGCGGTTCTTAAGTATTATTGAGAATTCATTTCTTGTTTGCTGGTCTATCAGTTTTCTTGTATCAAAATGTATCTTTCTGTGTTCTCCGATTCTGGCTTTCCTTAATTTTAGTTTTATTTTTGCTACCAGAAGGTTGTGATCACTTCCTATATCTGCTCCTTTCCTTGCTCGCACATCTTGTAGTGACCGTTTCCACTTGTTGTTTATTAGTATGTGATCGATTTGGTTTTCTGTGGTTTTATCTGGTGACCTCCAAGTCACCTTATGGATGTTTTTGTGTTGGAAAGTTGTCCCTCCGATGGTCATCATGTTTTCTTCACAGAAACTGCACAGTCTTTCTCCATTTTCATTTATTTCTCCGATTCCTTCTCTTCCCATGATTCTTCTTCTATCTTCATTTCCTTCACCTACTTTTGCATTGAAGTCGCCCAAGATGAGTAGCATATCATGCTTGGGTATTGTTTCTACTGTGGCTTGGAGGCTGTTGTAAAAATCTTCTTTTAATTCCTCTTCAGCTGCTTCTGTTGGTGCATAACAAACTATAATAGACAGCTTCGTGAATCTTGAGTTGAACCGTGCATATAATAATCTCTCATTTATTGGGGTCCATTTCAGCAATGCTCTTGATGCTTCTTTTGTTATAATCAATGCTACTCCTCCTTCATGAAGATCTTCTTTACCTGACCATATTATTGTATCTTCTGTGTGCTGTGTTGTTAATTTCCTTCTGCCTTGTCCTGTCCATCTTGCTTCTTGTATTCCTAGTATGTCTAGTTTGTATCTGTGCATTTCCTTGATGGTTTGTACTAGTTTTCCAGTCTGGTTTAGTGTTCTTACATTCCAGCTGCCTATTTGCATGCTGAACCCTCCTTAGTCGCCTTTTACGATCATGCATGGTAGGGTACAGTGGTCCTATTCTTTGCAGATCCCGGGTACCACACGGGGGAGGCAAACATTATACCAAACAGTAATCTCTGAGTTAATTCTAACAGACTAACAAGCCATGTTTTTCTTGCATAGACAAACAAGACTGGAAAAAAGTACAGCAAAGAAGAAAAACAAAACAAAAGAAAAAAAGCATAGGAAACTCTAAATGGCTTTGTTTCAGTAAATAGCTGAGTGTTAATTTGTTTTTGTCAATTTTTTTTGCATTTTACAGCTTTAATGACGGCCTTTGATGAGAAATCTCTTTTTCCAAGTTACGTCCTGGAGTTTGAAAAAAAGATGAAAAACTACCATGCAAAATTGCTAAATGAGAGGCAGGTAAATGATGTCCATTACTTTACTCTTTTCAATTTAAATCTTCTGAGCTTCATTTCAACAAAATATGTGAATATGGAAGTTCTTTGTCTCTTGTGATGTAATCATGTCCTTCTTTTTCTTCTGCATTCGAGGCGTTGGTCACATCAGATCCTGATCCCTGTTGACATGGCAAAGCCCACAGTCCTCTCCAGATCCTGATTGGATCCCCAAAGCTTTTGTCCCAAGCTAATGTCCTCTGTTCATGTCTCATGCCCTCCCCTGGGAACAACTGTGTTAAGAGCACACTTATCTTAACATAGTGTTTGTGAGACAGGGAACATAGATCTGTTTGCTTAAAAACTCTGACCTACCTCTGTAGCCCAGAAACTTGTAGCAATCAACACCAATTGTAACTGTTATTTTTGTAAAATGTAATGTCAGGTTGGTGGACGGATGGGGACATGGAGATCTCTGGCGGGGATGAGGGAAGTCTGGTGTGAAACCAATGAATCCAGGACGTGACAAGCCTATGGGTCTTTACAACAATGGCTATCAGAATGATGTAAACAAAATAGAGCCAGTAGACTATGGGTGGCAGGGAATGGATATCGTTGAAGCACTCATCAGATTCCTCATCTCATAGTCAGAGTGTCTTTGTGGAACTGTCTCAAAACCATCTGACATGGAGAAGGGGCTTAAGTACAGCCACCAGAGGCTGGAAAACAAAGTTTTGGCCAGGCCAGCCACACTGTCTTCATGGCAGTCCGAGCAAGACCACAGTCTGCCCTAGCAAGGAAAGGTGCTGAAGTCGGAGTTACCCAGCCAAAAGGTGCATCGCAAAAATCAGGGTAACACGCATTATCGCTAATGAAATGTCTCTATCTGCAGTTTTCAAACATGGTGCTCGCCCTGTGAAGACTAACCAGGCAGGTGCAGTGCTGGGCCCCCTGCCTCGAAAGGGTCCACCCAATGCTACTGGAGGTCCTCTCAGTTCGTCTTGTGGAGTCAGGAGACATGAGAGTAGAGCTACTGGCCAAAAAATACAACAGAAGAAAACAGCCAAAAAGCAAGAACTTAAAATAATGCAGTGGAATGCTGAGGGTGTCAGCAGTGTTAGAGATGGCTATAGCAAAAAGGTTGAACTAGAGAACATACTTTTTGCAGAGCAGGTAAGTATATGCTGCATACAGGAGACACACCTAACCAAAGATGCCGCCTTTAAATTCAGAGGCTACCAGTGTTTTAGATCAGACCGACAGGACAGAAGAAAAGGAGTACTCACACTTGTTAAGAATAACATCAGCGCATGTCAGGTGAGAGTGTACATGGAAGGAGCCGAATACCAGATGATCCATCTGAAAAGTAGTAATACAGATTTCCACCTCCTTAACTATTACTGTCCTAATGACCGCCCACTTGCTTTAGAAACAATCCCACACAAAGAGAGACTGATGGTCTGTGGTGATTTTAACAGCCATTCCCAGAGCTGGGGCTATGACCACATAGACAAGAGAGGAGAGGAAGTTGAGAGCTGGCAGGATGATAATGGACTTCTCCTGATCAACCAGCCAATGGATCCCCCAACATTTTACTCAAGGGCTTGGCATACAAAATCAACACCAGATCTGGCATTCCACTCTCCAGATCTGAAGTGGAACATTACACGTGAAGTTGGAAAACAACCTGGAGGTAGCGACCATCGACCAGTCTTCCTGACAATAGAAAATGAACTCCTTAACACCAGTAGCCCTCTCCCCAGATGGAACTATAAAAAAGCAAACTGGACAATGTACAGACATCGTACAGGTATCCTGGTGGGACAGCTGTCCATAGAAGGTAAGGATATTAACAGCATAGTGAAGGAATTCAATGCTTGTATCCTTCAGGCCACTCGTGAAACCATTCCCAGAGGAGCTTGCAGGGACTATAAACCATACTGGTCTAGTGAGCTGGGAAAACTCCATGATGACGTGGAAGCAGCTCGAAAGCAAGCAGAAAATAGACCATGCCAAGAACACCACAATAATTACCAACATTCTAGGGCCAAATTTCAGAGAGCAAAGCTGCAAGTCAGACGGGAAAGTTGGAGAGAGAAAACAGAGTCCCTAAACTTTGAAAAGGATGGAAGGAAACTGTGGAAACTAATCAAACAGTTAAATGATGAGAGTACTGGAAGAAGTACAAAGGTTACACTAATAGAGGATGGGAAAACTCTTACAGGTAAGCAGGTAGCAGATCATTTTGCTCGCATGTTTGCATAGGACTGCAACATTGATATCCATCCAGAGAAGGAGCGTACAGTGCACATCGAGCCACAGAAAGAGGAGGAACAAGTCAGAAAAGTGGAGGTCATGGATGCACCAATCACACGCAGTGAGTTAGACCTAGCAGTTAGTAAACTGAAACCAAGGAAATCACCAGGACCAGATGGAATGTCCAAAGAAATGATCAAGAACCTGGGAATGGCAGCAATGGGAAAGCTGTTGGATATTTTCAATATGTGCTGGAGCACAGGTAAGTTACCTCAAATCTGGAAGGAAGCAAGCATGGTACCACTGCTAAAACCTTAAAACAGTGATACTGCCTCCAGCTACAGGCCAATCAGTCTCACTAGCTGCCTATGCAAAACGATGGAACGCATCATTGACCTGAGGCTAAAATGGTACCTATAAAGTGAAAACCTTCTCGTTCCACAACAAGCAGGATTTAGGCAGTACTACAGTACGGAAGATCAAGTGACCTATCTCTCTCAAGAGATTGAGTATGCATTCCAAGAGAAAAACCTTGTACTAGCAGCGTGGATAGACCTGAAGAAAGCCTTTGATAAAGTAAGGAAAAAAGGTCTGCTGTGGAAACTAAAAAACTGCAATGTGAATGGAAGACTGTACAACTGGATAAAGTCCTATTCACACAATAGAAGAGCTAGAGTAGTAATGGATGGACACAAAAGCCAGAAAGTACTTCTGCGACATGGTGTACCACAAGGAGGAGTCCTTTCGCCTACACTATTCCTTGTATTCATTAATGACCTGGTCAAGGAACTTCCCTATGGAATCAAAGTGGCACTGTATGCAGATGATCTGGTCATGTGGTGTACAGATGAATATGCGACAGTTGCTACACAGAGACTCCAAAGAGCAGCAGACATCTTGACATCATGGACAAACAAATGGTGTGTAAGTATCCACACAGAGAAATCAAGTACCACTCTGTTCACTCTCTCATCTAAACAGAAAGCAGGTAAGATCTTTGTAAATGAAATACCCTTAAGGATGGACAACCAACCCACTTACTCAGGAGTGACTCTTGACTCAAAACTGATGTGGAAGCAACACATCAACAGTGCAGAAGCAAAAGCCAGAAGAAAACTAGCCATATTAAGAAAATTGAGTGGAACCACATGGGGAGCTAGTGAAAGAATCCTCAAGAATGTATATCAGCAAAGTATTCTACCACATTTAGAATATGGCTCAACATCTTGGTGCACAGCATCAATCACTACGCTGCATAATCTAGACAAGGTTCAAAATCAGTCACTACGGAATATCACAGGTGCCATGAGGTCCACTCCAATAGTAGAAATGCAGAAAATAGTTGGTGTTCAACCGCTAAAGGAACATAGAGACACAAAGGTCATGACCATGGGAGAAAAATTCCTTAGCTCTGTAAGCCATCCCCTGAAGGAGAGATTCAATAACCTGGCATTCATCATCATCATCATGTGCCGTGCCGACTGGCGTTGGCTATTATGCTTCTCTAGAGTATCCGATCCTTCATGCAGGCCATCAGTCAGTTGGTGATCTCCTCTCACACCATCCCGTCAGACTGTCCAGTATCATTTCTCTTGGTCTTCTTCTTGATCTTCTTCCTTCTATTTTTCCTGTTGTTATAATATTTTCAATGCCCCCTCTTCTCACTGCATGTCCTATGAAAGTACATTGTCTTTCTCTTATCTTTTTGACAAGGTTTTTTGTCTCTCCAGCTCTTCTCATACATTCTTCATTAGTTATTTTTGCTGTCCAGGGGATTCACAACATTCTTCTAATAAACCACATTTCTGCTGCTTCCAATGATTTTTGTGCAGACTTGCCTATTGTCCATTAGGACGGCTTAAAAGAAGCAGCTTCATTCATCAGGCCAAGCGTATGCGTAAGCTGATACCTGACCTTCCAACTGTAGTCGCTCCATTATCTGTACCAGAGCATACACCATGGAAAGAAGCAGATTATACACAAATAACTATTCAGACTGAAGTGAAAGGTGTGCAGAATGGTGAGATGCAGAGCAGTCTTGTAAGATCAACAGCCACACTTAGTGTTCTAGATGACAAATATCCATGTGACACCTGGATACGTGTGTATACAGATGGATCTGCACATAATGCCATAAAGAATGGAGGGGCAGGAGCATATATTGAATATCCAAACAACACCATTGACAAGATTTCCATACCCACTGGTAAATACTGCAACAACTTTGATTTAGAAGTTAGGGCAATTATTGCTGCAGTTGAAAAACTATCAGATTCCAGAATTGATACATGTCCTGTAGTAATTCTCTCAGATGCGAGATCAGTACTGGAAGCTCTTCAGTGCAACAAACTACCAGACCTTAAGGATGCCTTGTCAAAAATTGGCTTACAACATGGAGTCACTTTGCAATGGATTCCCTCCCACTGTGGGATACCAGGCAATGAGAAAGCTGACCATCTGGCCAAAGAGGGCACTGAAATAGAGCAACCAGACATACCAATCACCTATAATCAGAAGAAAAGCATGATAAAAACCTACAGGAAGCCACAAACACCACCACATGATGACTATCACATGCTAAACAGAAAGGAACAAGTCGCCATCTTCCGTCTCCGAACAGGACACACCCGACTCCGAAGTCATATGTATACAAAGTTTAAGGTTGGTACTACTAATCTATGTACATGTGCCCAGGTGCCCCAAACTGTGGAACATATCCTCCAGAACTGCATCAACTACGAGACACTGAGAAATAATTACTGGCCCAGTGAAACCACTAAAGAAAATAAGCTCTACGGTTCCATACATGAGTTACAAAAAACAGTGAAATTTATCCAAGAGACAGGACTGCAGATATAGACAGACAATGCGAACGAAGAAGAAGAAGAAGATGTCTCATGCCTCAGGTCCACATAGTTTGGGCATTCTTGAAGGATATGTTCTGTAGTCTGGAATCTACTGCCACATGGACACTCATCTGTGTGAGACATTTTGAGTCAATGTAGGTGGCTCAATGGAAAGCCAAAATCGGAGAACCAAGAAAGGCACACTTTGATGCGACAAAACTGAAAGACCAGCAAACAAGAAATGAATTCTCAATAGTACTTAAGAACCATGTCAGTGTCCTACAAGACAAAGCAGAAATGTCCATACTAGAGTTCAGTGAAACACTATAGGAAACAGCAAAAGAGGTGCTGGGATATCGGAAAAGGAGAAAAAAGAAATGGATAAGCAAGACCACATGGGTAAAGATAGAACACAGAAAGGAAATTTTAAAAAATTACTGAGAATCAAATCACAATGGCTGAAAGAATAAGTAAAAAAAAACTGAACAATAAGAGGTGAAAGAATCATACCATCAAGATAAACATCAACAACTTAGCAGAGACAGCAGAGAAAGCAGCATACGCAAAATGATATGAAAACCATCTACAAAATCACAAAGCAGATGACAGGTAAATTCAGCACAAGATGTGAGAGTGCAGTAAGAACACGTAAGGGACAACTGATCCCATGGTGAAAGAGAAAAATTGAAAGATGGGGGGAACAGTTCAACACCCTAGTAAACAGAACATAAACAGCACAAACAATAGACATACCTGAAGCAAAAATGGAACTAAACATCAATATAGGACCAATAACAATAAGTGAAGTAAAGGAGGCAATAAAGAAGCTAAAATAGACAAAGCACCAGGTGAAGATGAAGTGACTGCTGAGATGTTGAAAGCAGAATAGATAGAAACACCAAAATAACTCTACCAGATATTACAACAAATCTGGGATCTAGAAAAATCCCCAGAAGAGTGGAAAACTGGCTTATAGTAAAACTACCAAAGAAAGGTGACATCAGAGATTGCAGGAATTGGAGAGGCATTACCCTCCTGCCACTCACCAGTAAAGTATTCTGCCGTATAATCATCAACAGAATTGTACCAACGCTGGAGAGAAAACTTCGGAAAGAGCAGGCAGCATTTAGGAAAGGAAGATCATGCACAGACCATATTTGTACTTAGACACAATATTAGAACAGGCAAATGAGTGGCATAGCACAATATACACACTGTTTATAGATTCTGAGAAAGCCTTTGACAGCATCAACAGAGAGGTACTGTGGAAAATTCTAAGATGGCTTGGCCTCCCTCATAAGATAGTGAATGTCATCAATGCCCTATATGAGGGTTTTCAGTGCAAAGAGATCTGCAGAGAACACGCCTCCAACAGCTTTAGGGAACAAACAGGAGTAAAGCAGGGATGTGTACTATCACCAACATTATTTATTTTAGCAGTAGACTGGTTAATGAAGGAGGCAACATCAGATAAACACAGAGGATTATAATCGACACTCGATGCAGTGCTGGAGGACCTCGACTTTGCCGATGATATTTATCTACTGTCAAGCAGCCACAAAGATATGCAATATAAAATAAACAAGCTAACTCAGGATGCTAACAATATAGGATTAAAGATCAATATAGGAAAGACGAAGTTAATGAAACAAAATGTGAACAACAGAAATGTACTGAGAGTAGATAACAAGCTAGTGGAGGAGGTAGTGGTAGTAGAGCAATAGAAGATGGAGACAGCACAGAGGACATCAACAACAGACTTACTGGAGCAAACCAGGGTTTTGCAGTGCTGCAGACTATATGGAAATCGAAAAAACTAAGCACGAAGATGAAAATCAGGATATTTAAGATTAATGTTTAAGTGTACTACTCTATGGAAGTGAATGCTGGAAAATCACCAAAACAATAGAAAACAAGCTGAATTCTTTCCAGACTGAATGTTTACAAAGAATTAGAAGAATATTTTGGCCAAACACTGTAAGAAATAACATCTTGTTGACAGAAATGCAGATGAAGCCACTGACAGCAATTATTGAGGAAAGATGCTGGTGATGGTTGGGACATGTGCTCCAGATGACTGATGACTCACTACCAAAAATAGCACTAAGATGGACACCACAGAGGAACAGAAGTAAGGGTAATCAAAAGAGACAGGGAGAAGAACAACAGAGAGGATGTTGAGTAACAGAGGGCTTGCTTGGCCAAGACCGGAAAAAAAGGCAAAGGACAGGTATTTGTGGAAAACCTTTGCAGAAGCCCCATATGCCATGGGCACTTAAGGTAAAGAGAGAGAGAGATGTGGCTCAGTAGTCTGCAGTGGTAATTATGCATCCAAATAATTAGAATGAAAACCAACAGATTAGCATAGAAATGAAATGTGCTTCCAAATTTAGTGGATATTCTGCTACTTTGCAGACAAATCAGAAATGTACTTTTGCAAAAAGTAGCAAAGTTACAAGTTGAGGAAATAAGACAGCAATGACAAGATTAACAGAGATAGAGACTCAAGCTTAATGACTCGTACTCAAGTGCAATGTGAGTCACTTCAAAGACTCGAGCTGAAGATAGACTCCGACTGAATTTGTGACTTTGCATCTTTCACTCAAATGACTCAATGATAATACCACTAACGCTACTAGAAATCACTAACATGGAATGACATCTGGAAAATGGCACCCTTGAGACTCAGCTTCATCATCAGAGGTACTTATGACCCTACAGGATCCAACCTACACAAATGGTGTGTATCAGATGACACAAAGTGCCCTCTCTGCAATGAAAGGCAAACAGTGGAGCACATGTTGTCAGCATGCAGAGCATCATTAGCCCAAGGATGCAACACCTGGCAGCACAACAGAGTGCTGCAGGAACTATTAGCTATTGTAGACAGGGTGAAAGATAAAGCAAACAACAGCAAAGAGTTGAGGTCCCACCTAAGTACCTCATAGGCACCGTTACGACATCGAATATTGAAATCAAGGACATTCCTTTACCATCGCTGCTAGATGGTGGAAACGACTGGGATGGGATAGTGGACATGCCAGGAAGAAGAGAATATGTGATTGCAATCAAGAATACAGGTATGTGACTGGACACTGTAGTGTACTCTATAGTAAAACAGGAACTAATAATGATTGAGCATACGGTTCCATGCAAAACAATAATAGAGGAGCAGGATTTATTCAAATGTGAGAAGTACAGTGATCTGGTCAAACAGCTAAGGCAGAGGGCAGGGTTCAAGACAAAAGTGATAGCTGTAGAAGTGGAAGCAAGATGATTCACAGCAACAATCAGCATATGACTTATGTAAGTAACTGGGCATAAAGGGACAAGCAAGAGCAAGGGCATTGAAAAGCCTTTCAGAAACAGCAGAAAAAGCCTCATGCTGGCTATGGAGGCATGCAAAACAAGCTTTGATAACTTAAATAATTTCATTTATCACAACCAATACCGGTCCTCCTTAGCTAAATTTCTAAAATGCACTTCGAAGTGCAATGCCAACTGAAAGATTGCAGGTTGAATTCTGGGATGGAAAAATAAAAAAAGCAACAACTCACAAGACCTCTGGGAGTCATGACCCCTTATAGTATGTGGAGTTTAATAGGGCTGAAACACTTGTCTGAAGGGGTATTTCCTCTGATTATCTGAAGAAGTTGTGCTGTTATTCCACTGTCTACAGTAGAGAGTTTCCTGCTTTTTGGAATTGCTATAGAATAAAGAAATGTTGCACAGGTAAAACCATTTGGTACATGGGACTTAACTATAAGACCTTGATTTTGCAGGTGACATAGCTCTTATGTGAATTCAGTGCAAGAAAAACTGAGTAGTAAAATAGGACTTGAAATTAACAAGGAAAAAAATGAAAATAATGAAACTTCCCATTAACCAACAAGGAAAGATATACATAGAAGAAACACGTGTTGAAAAAATAAACCAATCTGCACACCTCAGCAGCTACACAGACCAGGATGGTGACAAAGTTAAGAATTGCAAAAGAAACACTGACCTTCAAAAATCTTGAAAAAATATGACAATCAAAAGTTATAAGCATGAAAACAAAGATAAGACTCTTCAGTTCAAATGTGATCTTATATATCTTATATCCTATATCCTTCCTGTGCCATTAAACGTCACAAAGGGCTCGCAAAGTAGTTCGCCAATTTTTCCTGTCTTCGGCGAGTCTTTCAACCTCATCAAGGGATTTTATGCCTGTTAATTTGGCCTCTCTTAACAATGACCTCTTCAGAGTTTCACGTGGTCAGCCTCTTTTTCTTTGGCCTGTTGTGTTCCACTTGATAGCTTGTTTTGGGATTCTCTGATCATTTCTTCTCATCAAGTGACCAACATATGTCCATCTCCTTTTCCTGATCACCCATGAGACTGGTTGTTGCTCAGTCATCTGTCTTATCTCTGCATTATTCTTAAATTCGTTCCACTTGATGCCAAGTATTTTTCTTAGGCTTTTGTTTTCAAAAGAGTCTAATTTCTTGTCTACTTCTTCAAATGTGATATCCACACTTATTTATGCATGCAAAAGCTGGAGAACAACTAAAGAAATAGAAAACAAATTAGACTCTTTTGAAAACAAATGCCTAAGAAAAATGCTCTTATAAAGTTGAACAAATTCAAGACCAATGCAGAAATAAGGTAGCTGAATGACCAACATGTCTCATTGGAGATCAGAAAAAGGAGACAGGTATATATCAGTCATGTGGTAAGAAGAAACAATTAGAGAATCCCAGAACTAGCTATGAAGTAGAACACAATAGGCTGAAGAAAGAGGTCAACCATGTGAAACTCTAAAGAGGACATTGTTAAGTGAAGCCAAGTTAGTAGACATAAAATCCCTTGATGAGGTTGAAAAGCCCACCGAAAACATGTGAACTCTATGTGACATTTAATGGCATGGGTAGGATGTAACATGTAAGGTGTAAGGTAGAGTAGTGATGTCTAATGTGCACAGCTGGTAATATGAAGCATTTAAGTGCCAAAAAAGTGAAGGATTTATATCACTAGCCACCGAAATGTCACTGCCATGCCCATGTTATATCATCATCATCATGTTATATTATCATATATATTTTGTAGAGAAAGATGTGAAGTTCAAGAGAGATAACTCACTTAGATTTGTGATAACTCACTCTAGATTTGTGCTAACTTTCAAAATATGGAACTAGTATCCACATGCTTCTGTCCAACATTACTGTTAACTTAGTGCAAGGTCCACTGTCTAAATTACTGATTCTCAGTATCCCAGATCCTAAATCTCACTTTTCAACCCTACTGCCTTGAATCCTCCCCTATTTATTGATAAATCATTATCCAGAAACAATTTTCACCATTATACATTCTTCTAGTGATAATTATTGAAACATAGACTAGAAAGTAAAACTAAAGAATCTGTGGAGAGGAACAGACAGAACTACAAAAATAAGATTTTTAAGGGCATGCATCTTTCCCCATAGCAACATATGCCTGTGAGACCTGGACACTTAACAAAACAGCTGAGAAACATAAATGCCTTTGAATGTAAATGCTATAGAAGAGTTCTTTAAATATCATGGACACAAAAAAAGGACAAATATATCCATACTACAAGAACTTAATATTGAAGAAGGCTGGCTAGTAAAGAGGATTAAAGAGAGAAAACATAAATATTTTGGACACATTAAACATCATGATAATCTAGAGAAAACCTTCTTGGAAGGGTACATAATGGGAAAAAGAAAGAGAGGAAGACCAAGGCATAGACAGCTGCAAAACATTGTTGATGATCTGCAGATGGATGCATCAGCAACAGGGCATCTTGCTCACAACTGAGAGGCCTACAAGAGTGCTGTTAGGGAGGCAAAGTTGTGCAAGGGATATGCAAATGAATGAATGAATGAGACTTGAAATTCCTCCCAGAGAAGCCATCCTCAAGAATCACAGTTTCTATAACATTCATTTGATGAGAGAAGCTGCAAAGAATATATCCTCCAATGATAAAGAAAACAACAGAAAGGAATTACACTTTGAATTTTTTTTAAAAAAATTTTGATGTATGCCATCAAAGACCTACATTTCAAAGGCTGAAAAAATATGCAAGTGGATTTAAAGCTGCAATGATCAAATAACAGTGATGCTTGCTGCCAACACCAGAGGAGACTTTAAGCTTAAGCCTTTGGTGATTTATCAATATGCCAGTCTTACATCTTACATCCTTCCCATGCTGTTAGATGTCATATAGGGCATGCATAGTTGTTTGCCAAGTTTTCCCATTTTCAGCGAGTTTTTCAACCTCATCAGGGGATGTTATGCCCACTTAACTGGTTTCTCTTAACAGTGTTCTCTTTAGAGTTTCACATGGTCGACCTCTTTTTCTTCTGCCTGTTATGGTCCACTTGATAGCTTGTTTTGGTATTCTCAGATTGTTTCTTCTCATCACATGGCCTACATATGTCCATCTTCTTTTCTGATCACTCATGAGACAGGTTCTGTCTTATCTCTGCATTGTTCTTAAATTCATTCCACTTTATACCAAGTATTTTCCTTAGGCATTTGTTTTCAAAAGAGTCTAATTTCTTGTCTATTTCTTTAGTTGATTTCCAGCTTTCTGCCAATCAGTAGACTTTAAAGAGAATCATAAAATCTAGCTTTGCAAACATAGTGAAAAAGGATGAGTGACAGCTCAAATCTGCCATGAAATGTTTTTGAGTCAGAAAGTTATTACAGGAAGAAAAAACTCAGCTTCTTAAAATTTAATAATTATGAATATTGCACAAAGTCATTCACCAGATATACCAGTGAAACCTACATATGAAATTCATCTTTTTACAGACAAAAACTGCATCTCTTTTACAGTTCCTAGATCAAGATGTATCTGTAATATTTAAAACTGAATATTTCAGATGCTAACCAATGTTACTGAAGGGGAAAGTGCTCAGATGCTAACCAGTGTTACTGAAGGGGAAAGTGTTGAAACTAACAGAATTTTTAAATATAAAAGTATAAAAATGGCATCAGTAACCTTACAGATGCCTCTAAATAAAATTTGCAACTTGTTTGGTGGAAATTTACCCCAAATTTAGTTTGTATTTTGAAGGTTTTGACAATTTTTTATTTTTAAATAACAGAACAAATAACAGAAATCACTGCTAGCTGTTTTTAACTAGCAAAACAGGTGGGATCTAAGGAACTTGAACTTGAGGATTTTAAAGTGCTTCTAGATGCTCAACCTGATGATTTCACTACTGGAGAGTTACAACATCTTATTGCATACAGAGATGTAAAAGATGCGGGCGAAGACGATTATGAAAACGAAAAGTGGAAGGCTCACCCACAACAACTAAATACAGTTTAGCTATGAGCTATCAGATGTTTTAGTCATAGCAGAAAAACAGTTGCAGTGGCGTTAAGATAATGATTATAATGCAGAAAGAAGCAGTGTAATCATCTGTGGTATTAGGGTGAATATGGAACAATACAAACAGGTGATGTTTGAGAAGAGAGCACACACAGCAACAGAAACTAGATGTGTCTTTTTAAATTGCTAGAAAAATGCACATAAAGAGGACACTGCGGCACAAGCATCCACATCTGATGTTACATTTAGAGCCAAGAGCAGAAAATAGCAACCCTCCTTCTCCCACTTCACCAAGTCTTCGAACACACAATTCTATGCTTAAACTTCAAACCTTCTTTTCAGATAAGACACTATATTAAAGTAGGATTCATCTATATTATTATTGAAAATACTGTGATAGCTTTGTTTTCATTGTATTCTTTTTTTTTTACATTCAAAGTTTACTTGTAATCCCATTTTCCCCATAATGCCTTTTTTAAAAATAGAACTCTGCATCAAGAAAAGGTTTTTCCAGAACTCATCTGTTGTGATATACTCATAGCAGAACATACTACACATTTTTATTTTATATGGTGTTTCTCCTGCATTTACATGGAAAATATATCACCTTCATTTTATGCTGCCTGTACTGCATCATAAAAAGAACAAATAGATTTTGCCTTCTGCAGTGAGGCCATGACTACATTTATATATTTTAAAATATTGTAATAAATGTACATATGGGGAGGGACCTCATACAAAATTCTCACATGGGGTTATGCTGTCTAGTTACACCACTGACTGCTATACTACTCCCTTCCTCACTTTTAGGGACATCTTCTTGTTTATTAATATCATATTCATGTCATTAAAAGTTCCTTTTTTTCAGTCCTACTTGTGTTTTGATTTCAGTTACACACTTGCCATCAGCTTTTACTATTGTTCCAAGGCAGATGACTTTATTTAGTTGTACCAGTGCCTTTCACTTTGAAATGATATTGCATTTTGGTACTGTATTTACCATCATTTCTGTCTTGTTGATGTTTGTTTGTATCATTTTCTTTCACTGTTTTTGCTGCAATTTATCTTGTTTTGTATTTGCAAGTTAAAGATTTTAAAGACTAATTTTGTGATATGGCTCATTAAGCTGATAAGTAATCTTCCCAAAAAGAAATATTAAAAGTATTGTTTTAATATTTAAAACTGCACAGCAGAGTTGGAGATGACACATTTGCCATATTTAATCATAATTAAATCATAAATCATCAGAGCAGTGCTGATTTAAAATGCTCAAAATGGTGCCAAAATATGTGGATTCCTGATATGCCAGTGTAATTTTCTCCTCAAAAAGAAAAAGAGAAACTAATAGTTCATGACACACAATTCTACACCTTAGAGAATGAGACTGTCATTATCCCTAAATAACCTTATTTTACATAAGAAACAAATACATCAATAGGTAGCAGGGGTTACAGCAAACACCGTCCATAAAATAAAAAAATTACTTCATATACAGAAACCTCTGTGAATACCTGAGTTTGAGAACCTACCAACAAAATTATTATTTTTTTTTTAGCTTGCATTTTCACCATCTAACCATGTCCACCTCTGTTGACTGGGCTCTAGTGTACTCTCCCCAATCCCTGCTGGAAAAATTTTCCTCTGCATCTCTAGCTCAACCACGTCTCTTTTTATCTATTGCTAGTGTACATCTGACTGAAATAAAAAACTGTCCTTATACAAGATCTTAGACTAGTCTTCAAAAATGTACAGGCTTGCCTTATGTGATCGCCATCCCCTTTGAAGTAGTGCTTTTGTGAGAAATTATACAGCCATCTCAGTGTCTATTCTATGGCTCAAAAAAAAAAAAAACACCACAGAAAGTAATTTTCCTGAAAGTATCCAATACCTTTACAGTACATTAGATTTCATCTGTGGTGTTGAAACTGCACTCCTTTATCTTCAATTTCATTTTATTAAGCGAAAACTGAAGGCGTGGGGCGACCACCATGCTGTTTTTTTTTTAAATCTTTGTCATGTGAAAGGTGTTAATGCTGTTGTGATGCAACAGCCATTGCACTTGATCCATGGTTCATCTTTTCTGTTGTACGTCTTCTCTGACATCTCAAAATGTTGCAGTAAAAGAACCTGAATTTGTCTTACTGCCAGGAGAAGCAAACTCTTGGTGATCAATGCTATTGATGTCAAGAAAAAAGGGTGAACTTGCCTCTTATTACACTCCAAATCTGCCTTGCCTTCTTGATCATGCTGACTGCAAGCTCCTTAACTGCATTGACATTGCATTTTGTCTCTGGATTGTAGTGGTAAATCCAGATTTCACCGCCTGGATTAATCCTAGAGGTGAATTTTCCTTGTTCATACGAAACACATGAGGCATACATCAAGACACTGTTACTTCTGATTGAGCGTCAAGAATCGAAGCAACACACTTTGTGTTCAACTTTTATATTAGGATCTCCTGCCAGATGTGTCCAACCATGTGAGAGAGCTAATGAATTGTTCCGAGACAGTCCTTATGTTAATTAATTTTTCCACATTTTATGACCTTTTGCTGGTGCTTGGTCACCCTGAACAATTGTGGTTTTTAATTAACAAACATTCGGCCAGCCATGAAACACGTGTGCCACTTGAAAACATGAAGAATTTTCAACCTAAAAATTTTTTGCCAAAAGTCTGAACAGAGTCTCAGAAGCAGACTTGTGGGCACATTGATCAAATTTTTACAGCTATCATAATGATCACAGAGCAGTCATAACACAAAATCTGAAAACCATGTACGACAGTACGGCGCCAAGTGGCACACAGACTGACAGCAGGCTTAGAAGTAATGACCTTCATGAAGTGTCCTGTGCACGTGTGGGGGGGGGGGGTACAGACACACTAAGTACAGTCTGGAAACTTTTCGATTTCACCTCTAAATCTGTGAAGTACGTACAAATTTCGCTACCCATCATCGGGTTTTATTTTGGTTAAACACATTGTGAAACGTATATTTATAGTATTTTTAGTATATTAGAATTTACTCAGTTAGTTATATTTATCAGTAAAATCTGCACATTTTTCATGTCTACAGGTCTCAACACAATAACTGCTATCCTTTCGAGCCTCATCATTTGGGAACCACTGATCAATCAAATCTGCACATGCAGAAATATGTATACCAATGTTTCAACCCCTATTCTGGTAATGATGACCAGGACCTCGAACAAATAAGAGTTGGAAACACTCAAGAGTACCACAAAAGAAATGTGTGCGTTACTAAACAACCCTGTCATAAGAAACACAACCAATATATTGAACATTTTCACTTCCAGAGGTTTTCAAAACTTTTTTTTTTCATCTTACCACCGAAGAAAGCTGAAGTGACCCTCAGCCTCAATTATGCAGTCAGCCATATATTACAAATATACAATTAAGAATTGTTAGCTTAAGAATATTATTACAGATGATGGGAGAAATTTCACGAAAGCAGTAACAGAAATGTTTTTTCCCTTTCCCCAAGTTTGCTTTCCTAATTTGTTTTTTATTTCAACCAGCAAATTGCCATCTTTTGGGACCATGCTTAACAAGTGGCAGAAGAGTGCCCTTCATTCCTGATGTTATTATGAATTTTTCATTGTTAATTTATGTAATTTTTGTTAATATCATGTTATACATATGTAATTTCCTTAGTACTATCAGTTTTATCTCTCAGTCATATTCAGCTGAGGATATTATACTTGTATGTGATATGTGCCATGAGAGTTTCCAGCATTAACTGTTTTTATGTGTTCTGAATTTAATACTACTGCGTTGTGCTCTTCAGTAAGCCCTCAAAAATGGGTTCTGTGGTCCTTATTACTAATGCTTCCTACCACTGATCCTTGGAGCCACATAGAGATGTAGATGTGCAACATTCATATATTTCATTACTTTTCCACTAAAATAATAATTTTTTTACTCACGTGTTAAATCTCTCTCTCTCTGAACCTTAAGTGCCCAGGGCACATGGGGCTTCTGCAAGGGTTTTCCACAAATGCCTGTCCTTCGCCTTTTTTTCTGCTCTTGCCCAGGTGAGCCCTCTATTGCTCAACATCCTTTCTGTTGTTCTTCTCCATGTCTCTTTTGGTCTACCCTTACTTCTGTTCCCCTGTGGTGTCCATCTTAGTGCTATTTTTGGTAGTGAGTTGTCAGTCATTCGGAGCACATGTCCCAACCATCACCAGCGTCTTTCCTCAATAATTGTTGTCAGTGGTTTCATCTGCATTTCTGCTAATAAGATGTTATTTCTTATGATGTTTGGCCAAAATATTTTTCTAATTCTTCGTAAACATTTAGTCTGGAAAGAATTCAACTTGTTTTCTATGGTTTTGGTGATTTTCCAGCATTCACTTCCATAGAGTAGTACACTTAGAACATTACTCTTAAATATCCTGATTTTCATATTTATTCTTAGTTATTTTTATTTCCATTTTTTGCATTGCAAAAGCCTGGTTTGCTCTAGTAAGTCTGCTGTTGATGTCCTCTGTGCTGTCTCCATTTTCTACTACTCTGCTGCCAAGGTATACAAATTCGTTGACCTCCTCCACTAACTTGTTATCTACTCTGAGTACATTTCTGTTGTTCACATTTTGTTTCATTAACTGTGTCTTTCCTACGTTGATCTTTAGTCCTATGCTGCTTGCATTCTGAGTTAGCTTGTTTATTTTCTCTTGCATATCTTTGTGACTGCTTGATAACAGACAAATGTCGTCCACAAAGTCAAGGTCCTCCAGCACTGTGTCAAAGGTCCATTGTAATCCTCTGCGTTTGTCTGATGTTGCCTCCTTCATTAACCAGTCTACTGCCAAGATAAATAATGTTGGTGATAGTACACATCCTTTACTTCATTTATTGTTATTGGTCCTGTATTGATGTTTAGTTCCATTTTTGCTTCAAGTATGTCTATTGTTTGTGCTGCTTGTGTTCTGTTTAGTAGGGTGTTAAAGTGTTCCCTCCATCTTTCAATTTTGTCTCTTTCTCCACTGACCAGTTGTCCATTTTGTGTTCTTACTGCACTTTCACATCTTGTGTTGAAGTTACCTGTCATCTGCTTTGTGATTTTATATATGGTTTTCATGTCATTTGTATATGCTGCTTTCTCTGCTGTTTCTGCTAAGTTGTCATAATACTGACTTTTATCTTGACGGCATGATTCCTTCACTTCTTTGTCTTTTTGTGCATAATTACTTAAAACTCGTTCTTTAAGTCGTTGTGATTTGGTGTTCAGTAATTTTTCTTGATTTCTTTTCTTTGCTCTATCTTTTCCCATGTGGTCTCGCTTATCCATTCCTCTTTTCTCCTTTTCCAATATCCCAGCACCTCTTTTGCTGTTTCCTGTAGTGTTTTATTGAACTCTAATATGGACATTTCTGCTTCGTCTTATAGGACACTGAAGCGGTTCTTAAGTACTATTAAGAATTCATTTCTTGTTTGCTGGTCTATCAGTTTTCTTGTATCAAAATGTATCTTTCTGTGTTCTCCGATTTTGGCTTTCCTTAATTTTAGTTTTATTTTTGCTACCAGAAGGTTGTGATCACTTCCTACATCTGCTCCTTTCCTTGCTCGCACATCTTGTAGTGACCGTTTCCCACATGTTAAATATTATACATAAAATATCTTATCTTATTTAAAAGTAAACAGCTGTGCACAAAATTCAGTAACAAGAGCAAAAGCATTTAACATTCCTATTTAGAGCATTGACCGAAGGTAAAAACCGTAAAATCTGGTGTAACACCAACTCAGTAAGATGGCATTATAAAGTTAACATTTCCTTGCAAAAGCAGGGAAAGAAAAAAATCGCCTACATATTTTACCCAGAACTTACAAAACATTGTGTATACATATACAAAAATTTTATTTTGTAACATTAAACAACAACAAATAATTAGTAAAAAAAAAGTAATAATAACTGTTATCAGTCTTGATGGAAAAGACATCAAAATTATAACAAATCTCTACTGGGAACAGGAAGCATCAGTACGATATGCCACAGTGGCATCAACAAATGGACACATAAAGAGAGGAGTGAGGACAAGAATATGTCTATTCAACCTCTATTCAACATGTACACAGAAAACATTATCAAACACTCAAATGAACTACCAGGACTGAAAATGGGGGGGGGGGGGAAATGTCAACAATTTAAGATATGCAGATGATAGTAGAGAATCCATAGAACCTACAAAGAAAAAGATATGATACACAACACAAATCAAGAATGGGGACTTGAGGTCATATCAAGAAATCTAAAATAATGGTGTTCAGCACAAAAGACCAAAAGCTACAAATGGATATAACCATAAACAAAGAGAGATTGGAACAAGTAACAAACTAATGGTACTTAAGTATACATTAAATGAAGATAGGAGATGTGAAATGGAGATAAAGAAAAGAACAGGAATGGCAAAACATACATTCGGTGCCTTGAGGACAGTGTTGTTTTCTAGAAATCTGTCCATAAAAACAACATTAAGATTTGTAAAATGTTATATCTACTCTGTTTTATTTTGTGGAGCAGAAACCTGGACTCTGAGCAAAAAGATGGAGAGAAAGATTAAAGCAGCACAAATGTGGTTCTACAAAAAAAAAACTAGGTCATATAACATGGAGAATTAAAAGAACAAATGCACAAGTTTTAGAACAGTTCCAAGTGCAATGTGAACTTATTACTGCACTTAGATATATGTATCAAGAAACAAAACAATATACTGAAGATCATCGTATATATCATCATCTTCAATATATTGTTATGTCTCTTGATATGGCCAAAGTATCTTGTTTTCTTCATCTTTACTTCTTGAGAAGTTCACACTGCACCTGGAACTATTCTAAAACTTGCGCATTTGTTCTTTAATTCTCCATACATATAACTTGGATTTTTTTTTTGAGCAAGAGGAAGATAGAAATGTAGATGGGAAGATAACATATGAGAATGGACAGGACACAACCTTGCTGAGTGCACCATCAAGGTAAGGGAACTGGAGATTCATTACCGCCAACCTTCATTCTGAAGAAGACAGATGATGATGATTAGTAATTAAGATTTGTAGACTATTTTTTAAACTAATTAACTTTTTTGTGATCCCATTTAATCCAAAGTTGTAGTAATAATTAATTAAAGAAAATTCGTTGATAATGAGCAACGAGCAATCGAGATATACCAGTACACTTAGTTCTCTGAAGGGCATGGATCCTATTTGGTTCCCACACCTACCTAATTCACTTATGTGTGGACAATACATGCTTAGATTGAGGGGTGCACAACCTTTGCTTAATCATCAATGTCCACATGATTTGGCAGTTGGTTGGGGGTGGGGAAGAATATATATTGAAACATTGGCTTGCATCAGATTAGACTGAGGGTACGGCCAGCGAAGTTGTGTCTTCGTTGTGCTTATATTATTGTGCATGTTTAGTATATTCTGCCGAGCCCACCTCATGTGATGTAGATTATTTATTTGTGATTTAAGCTATATTGTAGGGTTCTTGTATTTACATATCACTATGGAAATTCTATGTATGATTTCAGTGTGATTTATCGGTATATTGGATGGGCAACATGTATGATTCATTTATTATGCTTTTCATGTAGACTGATCGTGTGCTGCAGATGCACAGTTATATGGAGGTGCATCATGGCAGCGACAGCTTGTGGGGATAAGTGCTATTGCACATTAGATTTGTAGTAAAGGCTACGTGTAGGGCCAAGGGACCCCAGGACCTCGGGTCCATCAAGTTTCATTATGCAACATAAGAGGTCATTATCATATGATACCATGCTTAATTACATTCCACTGCATTAATATTGATCATCAATTTGTATTTCTATTACTGATGATTGCTTGAGGTATTTTGCTTACATTGATCTTGTTCATCCAATTGTTCGTTCCATTATGATGACACCTGTCTTGATGTCATGTTGATGTCAATGTCAGTTATATGTGCTACATATAGTGAGATTAAAATGCTTTGTCCTTAATTTCAGACTTGGTGATTTGTACTGCATATCAATGTATTGTGTTTTGATTAAATTCTCAGGATTTATGCATAATTAAGCATACAATATACCAAGGAAGGGAGAGCCTGGGTTGGCGGTCCAATGGGGGAGTTAGATTGGGCTCGAGTGCAGTATTACAATGTCAAAGATTGTTGGTCTGTAACCATCTTGAGAAAATATTCTTCCAATTAATTATAAATGTATTTCCATCAAACAAGTTTTAGATACGGCTCCATGAGTTTGCATGTGTATGGCAGCGCCACCCCCTCCCCCTCCTCCCGGCAATGGCTTTGGCTGGCTGGCAAAAACTACATAGAGCAATCATATAAGGGAATTACCATCCCTAGTACATGAAGTCTGGGATGGCAAGTGAGGCAGAGGAATCACAACAATCAACAGCTCACAAGGCAAAACAGCAATGTGTGTGGCACACATAAAAACAATATGGCTGGCCACCATGGAAAAGACCATGTATAACCCAAAAAACAGCAGTGGATCTAACAGGAAAAGAAACAAGCAATGCAGGCAAAGTTTGGGCCCCCGGAGCAGAGCCTGCTGTAGATACAAACAGGGAAGAGAGTTTACTTCTAGGGACTAGGGCAGGCCATAATGATGAGCATGTCCTAAAGTCACCAAATGAGGGGGCATGTTCCAACAATAGTTGCCTAAAAGCTAGAAAGAAACATCTACACACAGGAACATGGAATGTCAGAATCCTATGCAAAGTGGAAAACTGGCAAATCTAATCCTATGCAAAGTGGAAAACTGGCAAATCTAATTTTGGAAGTATGGATCTAGACATATTAGGAGTAGCTGAAACTAGATGGAAGGACTCGGGATATATTAAGGAAGAGAACCACATATTTATTTACTCAGGAGGAGAGGAGCATCAAAGAGGCATAGACATGCAAATAAGAAGATCACTGGAAAAATTCATATGTGAATATTGGACACACAATGATAGAATGATGTTATTAAATCTAAGAGCAAAACCTTTCAACATCACCATCCTATAGACATATGCACCAACATAAGAATATGGAGAGGAAGAGTTAGAGGCTTACTGTGAAGAACTGCAAGAGGTTTTAAAACATGTCAAATCAGCAGATACTCTAATAGTAATGTAATGGGGGACGTGAATGCAAAAGTGGAAGAAGGAAGTTATCGTAAGAACATCATAGGAAAATACGGACTTGATGAAGGAAATTAGTGTGTGGACAGACTTATAGTTTTGTGACGAAAACCAGCTAATCATCTGTAACACATTTTACAAACAAGAGAAGAAGAAGCTATATACATGGAAAAGCTCTGAAGACATAAGTAGAAATCATATTGATTTTGTAATAATCAAAGGCAGATTTAGAAATAATGTTAAGTCAGCAAAAACCTACCTAGGGGCAGACATAAATTCAGATCACAACCCAGTAGTGATGAAAATGAAAGTAAAACCAAAGAACAATAACCAAAGTAAGCAGTACGAGACATCAAAAATAGACATTACTATCCTAAGAAATACAGACTTAAAACAAAAATATTCAGTGGAAGTGAAGAACAAATACGAATGTCTGCTAGAAGAGAGCATAGAACAATATAAACAAGAAAACCTAAGAGAAAAATCAGACAACAAATGGAAATGTTTAAAATCAAGTATCTTACATCCTTCCTGTGCCGTTAAATATCACATAGGACTCATATAGTTGTTTGCCAAGTTTTCCTATTCTCAGCAAGTCTTTCAACCTCATCAGGGGATGTTATGCCCACTAAACTGGCTTCTCTTAACAATGTCCTTTTTAGAGTTTCACATGGTCGACTTCTTTTTCTTCTGCTTGTTGTGCTCCACTTGATAGATTTTTTTGTATTCTCTGATTGTTTCTTCTCATCACATGGCCTACGTATGTCCATCTTCTTTTTCTGATCAACCATGAGACAGGTTGTTGTTTGCTCATCTGTCTTATCACTACATTGTTCTTGAATTCGTTCCACTTTATACCAAGTATTTTCTATAGGCATTTCTTTTCAAAAGAGTCTAAATTCTTGTCTATTTCTTTAGTTAATTTCCAGCTTTCGCATGCATAAATGAGGGTGGATATCACATTTGAATTGAACAATCTTAACTCGGCTTTTGTGCTTATAACTTTTGAATTCTATGTGTTCTCAAGATTTTTGAAAGACAATGCTGCTTTTGCAATTTGAATTCTAACTTCCTTCTTGGTGTCACCATCTTGGTCTATGTAGCTGCCAAGGTATACAAATTAGTTTACTTCATCAACAACTGTTCCTTCTACATATATTTTTCCTTCTTGATTAATGAGAAGTTTCATTATTTTTGTTTTATCTTTGTTAATTTCATGACCTATTTTGCTAGCCAAGGAAGATAGGAAATCTGTTTTTCCTGCACTGATTTTACATTGTCATTGATAAGAGTTATGTCATCAGCAAAATCAAAATCTTCTATTTGGGTCCCATGTACCCAATCAATGCTACATTTACCTGTACAGCATCTTTTCATTATAATGTCTATAGCAATTCCAAAAAGCAATGGAGATAATATACATCCTTGTTCCAGGCATGACCCTGTTTCAATAAAATCAAGTATGGAGATGGCCAAAAATATTCTACCAGAGAAAGAACAGAAGGCTAAGCAAAAGTGGATGACCAATGAAATACTAATAAAAATTAAAGAAAGAAAGAAAATGAGCAAAAAACACGCTAGATTATGATAATATAGACAAAGAAATACGCAGGATGTGGCGCAAGGAAAAAGAAAGGTGGCTAGATAACAGCTGCAAAGAAACAGAAGAGATGGAGAAACAACAGAAGACAAGAGAGATGTATGAATAGGTAATGAAACCCAGGCATGAATCAGAAAGTGAATCAGAGCGGCTGCATTAAAAACAAGCAGGGACAGCTCTTGATGGAAAGCTCAGACATAAATAAAAGGTGGAAGGAATATATCAGCAAGCTTTATGCAGATAACAGAAATAAAAGCCCAGACAATGAGATGGGCCCAACAATACTAAAGTCAGAAGTAGAAAAGGATAAAAGAATAATGAAATCATGGTAAAGCTACTGGCTTGGACAATATCAGCATAGAAATGTTAGAAGCCCTAGAACAATTTGGAGCAGAGAAGATCGAGCTAGACAAGGATGTAGTCTTTCTCCATACTTGTTTGACATCTACACTGAAAACATCATGAGAAATGTAACAGATGAAAAGGAAACAGCTAAATTTGTCGCTTTCAACATTGAGAGCCACCAGACTTCAGAAATGAGAAACTGCTGCCCCTTTTTTAAGCAGTTTAGAAGGCCTGCAACAGCTGATTCTCACCATCAAAAGACACAGCGAAGCTCAGAATCTCTTTTTAAACACCAACAAAACCAAAGCAATGATAACTGACAAACTGAGAAGCAAACCCAAATTTACAGTGGACCAAATCGAATACCTAGGTTCAATCATCACCACCAATGGTGACTACACAGTTGATATTAAAAGGAGAATAGCAGATGCATTACAGAAACTAGCGCAAATGAAGAATTTGTGGCAAGGTACCAAGAAGAAAAGAAATCCATGTTTACTAAGAGCTTACATATTCCAAGTGGTAACAAACCAATGCGAAATGTGGATACTTAACAAAACACTAGAACGGAAAATAACTGCATATGAAATGAAATGTTATAGAAGAGCCATTAGAATATCATAGACAGAAAAAAAAATAAAATAATGAGATACTGATGGTATTAGATGTCATAGAAAACTGGCTTGAAAACAATATTAAAGATGAGATACTCTGATCACATCAAGAGACATAATGGTTCAGAGAGGCTGATAACAGAAGGCATAATGCCCGGCAAAATAATAAAAGGGCGGCCTCACCGCAGGTGGACTCAGGACATTATGGAAAGTCTGAATATGTCATTTCGAGATGCTGCTCTATTTGCTCAAGATCATGTTGCATTTAGGGAGGCAGTGAGAAGGACGTTCTGAAAAGGACACGTCACAAGACAATAATGGCACCAAAATTAGTGTGATGCATGTAGTAGGTTGTCAACCCCTGTGCTAGAGAAATTAAAATGATTGGGAATTTGCACAAAAAGTCTGCACGTCTTACCTTTACACTTAAATTCTATTAAAAAGCATAATGGGTAGACTTTGAAAGAAAATATAATGAGAAATCAATATGGTCCAAGCTGGCTTTAGAGAAAGGAAGAGGAACAAGAGATCATATTTTCAGCATAAGATTAATAATAAAGAAATGCAGAGAATTTAATGTGAATCTATATTTATAATTTACAGACTATTCAAAACCATTTGATTGTGTACAACACCAGAAACTTTGGGAAATAATGAAAAAAATGGAATTTCCAACACATTTGATACAATTAACATCACTGCTGTATCTAGGCCAACAGGCAGCAGTAAAAATAAATGGTGAAACAACAACTTGGTTTGACATAAAACAAGGAGTCCATTAGGGGTGCATATTGTCGCCTTACTTATTTAACTTGTATATTGAAAATATAATGAAGAATGTTAGAGAAGATGTAGACAAAGAATATTACAATGCCACAACAAGTGGAAGTTATAACATACCAGAAATTAGATATGCTGATGACACAGTATTACTGTCCACAACAAAAAGGAATGAAAAAACTAATTATGTCAGCTTGTAAGAATAGTGAAGAGCAAAACCTTTATCATAATGCAAAGAAAACTAAATTGATGACAACTGACAAAACAAATAAGGCAGCTGAAATATATATCAATGAGGAAAAATTGGAAGATGTTTTGAATATCTTGGATCATTACTAAGTAATAATGGGGATAAATGAGGGAAATTAAAAGGAGGGCATCTATCGCTCTTCAAAGAACAAAACAATTAAAGAATTTGTGGAGAGGAAGAGACATAACTAAAAAAAAAAAGGATTTTTAAAGGCATGCATCT
The DNA here is from genome assembly GCA_009760885.1 of Achatina immaculata. Lineage (NCBI taxonomy): Eukaryota > Metazoa > Mollusca > Gastropoda > Stylommatophora > Achatinidae > Lissachatina > Lissachatina immaculata. The sequence goes on from CM019706.1 coordinate 32,873,604, forward strand.
TTCCTATTACAACAAATGCCTGTGAGACCTGGACACTTAACAAAACATCTGAGAAACATGTGAATGGCTTTGAATGTAAATGCTACAGAATAGTCCTTCAAATATCATGGACACAAAAAAAGAACAAATATATCCTTACTTCTTACATCTTACATCCTTCCCATGCTGTTAAATGTCACATAGGGATTGCATAGTTGTTTGCCAAGTTTTCCATTCTCGGAAGTCTTTCAACTTCGTCAAGGAATGTTATGCCCACTAAACTGCCTTTTGCCAAGTTTTCCGTTCTCAGAAGTCTTTCATCTTCATCAAGGAATGTTATGCCCACTAAACTGGCTTTTGCCAAGTTTTCCGTTCTCGGAAGTCTTTCAACTTCATCAAGGAATGTTATGTCCACTAAAATGTGTTCTCTTAACAATGTCCTCTTTAGAGACCTCTTTTTCTTCGGCCTGTTGTGATCCACTTGATAGCTTGTTTTGGTATTCTCTGATTGTTTCTTCTCATCCCACAGCCTACATATCCTTACTACAAGAACTTAATACTGAAGAAGGTTGGCTAGCAAGGAAGATTAAACAGAAGAAACTTAAATATTTTGGACATATTAAACATATGATATTTTAGAGAAGACAGTCTTGGAAGGGTACATGATGGGAAGAAAGAGAGGAAGACCAAGGTGAAGATGGCTGCAAGACATTGTTGATGATGGACGCATCAGCAGCAAGACGTCTTGCTTACAACTGAAAGGTCTACATGAGAGCTGTTAGGGAGTCAAAATTAGGCAAGGGACATACAAAAGACTGACTGACCTTTATGACTGAGAATCACAGTTTATTACTGGCTCTATGGCCCATGTAAGATGGAACTCTGTTATCAACTGGGACAAAATGAGTCGATCACTGTCACCTGACTCGTGCTTTATTTGGCAATAAAAAAAACCCCCATTAAATTGACCGGGTATAGGAACTGAAGACCAAGACCTTGCTTCCTGAATCAATGGGAGGGTGCCACCCAACCAAGATACATCAACTAAAGTTACAACAGCACCTTTAAAAAAATAGAGGTATTTCAAAGAAGAGAGGAGACATTAATGGTGGTATCTGCCCTTGAGGATGCACACAATCATATGCAATACAAAATGCTACTGACAATAATGTTAGAAATGGGAACAGAAGTGAGGATCATCAAGTGGATAGCCGATGCACTTTTTTTTAGCAGAGTCATAGCACTTAAGTGTGAAATATGGATATCAGCCAGTATAAACATTCCCAGGGCTACCTCAGGGATCCCCATTATCACCAGCATTATTTAATATCTACGCAGCTGGTCTGTCCAAACTACACCAACCACATGAGTACAAATTACTTACTTTTGTTGATATTCTCTGATGCACGCGGTAACAGCAGACAAATCACTGCATCTAAAGTCCATGAACAGATTAATAATGTAACTAAATGATGTCAGGATCAAGAGACAGTAATAAATCATGCCCCCCCCCCAAAAAAAAAAAAAAAAGCTCTCTAGTGATCCTCAAACTATCAAGGACAAAATGCCTGACGTCACAACTGAAAATGTGCCAACTGAGAGAAGCCAAATTTAAAGTACTTTGACCTGAACAGAACATTGGCTTTCAGCAAACACGGCGAAGAAGGCTAAACAAGGATTTTCAGTCCTCAAGACTATATCATACTTACAGTTACAACACTAAATACTGTTTATCTTATGAGAAAAATAGTTCTATCTAAAATAGATCATGGCCTTGGCTCGTTGAATCTATCAAACACACAAACTGCCAAATTGAACTTGGTACAAAATAAGGCTATGTGATTTGTACTGGAATGCACTAAAAATGCAATGCAATGATTTACCCCCCCCCCCCCCTCAAGTCTAACTGACTTCAGAACCCATAAAAAATGTGCACATGTTAGGGAATACCTTAATATTAGTAATAACAAACCCATCCACTAGATAAACATGATATTCATATTAGGAATGATCCCAGATGAAAGAGGGAAAATCGTGGATGGCATCTATGGAAGATTCCTTACGAACACTAGGATACGCTGATGACATCGACCTGGTGGGGAAAACTATGCAAGAAGTCATCAATACATGCATACAGCAGAGAGACATGGCACTAAAAGTGGCTTGACTATTAACCAAGACAAGACAGAGTATAGGAAGATATCAAGAGACCAGAGACATAATGATCCAGATTATATAAATGTTGGAGATATGATTACTAGGAAAGCAGAAACATACAAATATCTAGGCACAACCTTCAGCAGAAGCAACATAGTAAGTTTTATATATTGCCTTACAAACACCTGTTAAAATCCTAAATCCTGTCCCAAAACAGCCAAATAACAATCTACAAAACTATAATAAGACCAGCCGTCATGTATGGATCAGAAATGTGGAGTACAACAAAGAAAGATGAACAACAATTGCAGATCTTTGAGAACAAGATCCTAAGAAGAATCTTTGGATGCCAACAGTGGAGAATGGAGAGCTAGAAAGAACACCGAACTGAACAGCTTATTTAAATCCCAACAAATTATAAATGTCTTGAAACTGAACAGACTAAGCTGGTTGGACCATGCAGAAAGAATGGAAGAGAACAGACAAACAAAAATTATGTATGAACAAGAGATGAAGGAAACAAGACCAAGGGGTAGACCAAGACAGAGATGGAAAGACAACACAGAAGAGGATATAAAACAAACTGGTGTCACCAACTGGAGAGAGAAGATTAGGAATAGAGAGGAATGAGGGTGAACCTTATCTCCAGCAATGAGCCTTAATGACTCAGAAAGCTGAAGAAGAAGAAGTTATGAAATGGTTACATTTTTTTCATTCTCATATTTCATCTTTTTGACTGTTTTTAATCTTGCAGCAGCGAACAGTCATCCTGTTACCATCTACGTCACAGAAAAGGACTACAACATTATGATACCCGAAACCATCAAATGTGCTGTCTTGAGGAAGGCCAACCACACCAGCATGAATAAAAGTGACTATATTCCTGGATTCTCGGAAGACAGACAGTCTGTAGAAAGAAGTATTAGTGAGTTCAGTCATGATACTTATCATCCTTCTGTTTCAATTGCTTTTTGTTATGAATGTGTCATTGGCAAATGAGATTTCGAAAGTAGAATATGTTTGTAGTTGTGAAACTGTGTTACTGTGAGGGTGAGTCAAACAAAAACCTTAATTTTTTTTTCCCCTATAATTTATGAAAAATAAAGATAAAAAAGACAGTTACGGGATCAAGACCATTCTACTTTGATCTTACGAAAATACCAGAACAATATGGTACAGAAGTGAAGAACCGTTTTGAAATCTTAATAGCTGTACAGGAGGAAACGAATTCGCTACGCAGGAAAGAGAAGTGATTCCAGTAAATAAAACACAAAAGAATAAATGGATTAAAGCAAGTACACCAGAACTGATAAAAAAATGAAGAGAAATGAAGACGCAGTGGAAAGTGACAAACAACACCAAAGAGGAATATAAATCCTTAAAAAAGAACTATGAAGAAACATAAGAAATGACAAAAAACAATATATACAGGATTGTTGTGAAAGAATAGAAGGACATCAGAAGTGTGGAAGAGATAGTGAAATGTTTAAAGAAATGAAGATATTGATGAGAAATGTCACACCTAAGCTAAATGTAATTTGTGACAAGATGGGGAATACCTTGACAGAGACAGAGGAAATTCTAGAAAGATGGAAGGAATATTGCAGAGAAATGTATGAAACAACCGACCTTGAATAAAAAAATCAACAGTGTGAATTATTATTGGAAGAGAAAGAACCTGAACCGACAATAGAAGAAGTTTTATGGGCAATAAAGAATCTGAAAAATGGTAAATCACCAGGATGTGATCAGATAACAGCTGAACTTAATTAAAGTAGGATGAAAGGAATGTGCAACAATCTATCATGCACTATGTAATAAGATATGGCATTCAGGTATTTGGCCAAAAGAATGGAAAAAAACTATATTCATACCACTGCCAAAAAACGGTAACTTGAAATTATGCACAAACTATAGAACTGTTGCCCTGATTAGTCATGCCAGTAAAATTCTATTAAAAATCATAATGACTTCGTAAGAAAATAGAAAAAGTCAATATTGTCCAGGTTGGTTTCAGGCAAGGAAGAGGATTAAGAGATCATATACTCAATATAAGATTAATAATAGAGAAATGCAGAGAGTTTAATGTGAATCTATATATATCCTTTATAGACCACTCAAAGGCATTTGATTGTGTACAACACCAGAAACTTTGGGAAATAATGGAAAAAATGGGATTTCCAACACATTTGATACAATTAACATCACTGTTGTATCTAGACCAACAAGCAGCAGTAAGAATAAATGGTGAAACAACAACTTGGTTTGACATAAAACAAGGGGACTCCCTGTTTTAAGTCAGGGGTGCATATTGTCACCTTACTTATTTAACTTGTATATTGAAAACATAATGAGGAGTGTTAGAGAAGATGTAGACAAAGAATATTATGATGCCATGACAATTGGAGGTTATGAAATACCAGAGATTAAATATTCTAATGACACAGTATTACTATTCACAACACAAAAAGGAATAGAAAAACTAATTATATCAGTCCGTAGAACAGCGAATAGCAAAACCTGTATCTTAATGTAAAGAAAACTAAATTGATGACAACTGACAAAACAAACAAGGCAGCTGAAATATGTATCAATGAGGAAAAACTGGAAGAAGTGAAGAGTTGATAATAATGGAGATACAATGAGGGAAATTAAAAGGAAGACATCCACATCTCTCCAGAAAATAAAACAACTAAATAATCTGTGGAGAAGAACAGATAGAACTACAAAAATAAGATTTTTAAGGGCATGCATCTTTCCCATCGTAACATATGCCTGTGAGACCTGGACATTTAGCAAAACAGCTGAGAAACACATCTTCTTCATTCGCTTCTACCACCAAGACCACCCCATGATCCTCCTGAATTTATTCCTGTGGTCCTCGATAGGTCCTGTGATCCCCAAAAGGACCACACGAAATCCATGAGAGGACCACAAGAGGTTCAGAATATTGCAGGGCTTGAGCCTGTATTCTTGGTGGGTCTCGGAAGCAGGAATGCATGACACCATGGTTTTTGTTGCACCAGTTTAATCTAGAGTTGGACTTTCTTACCAGAAAACCTCAACGTGTTTTGGATATCATTATATCCCCGCTGGGTGTTAGGTGGTTGCCCATCCAGTCCAGCATCGACTTTCTCACCGTAAAACCTCAGCATGATTAGGACACACATACATCCCCGCCGGGTGAGAGGTGGTTGCCTAACTATACTGCACTGGTCCAGTGTCTCCAACTTCAGCATTTTGTGGTTGTGGCCACTCTCTTTCCTAGTTATGACCAGGACAGAGCTTTTGTCCAGGAGGACGAATCATTACCACTAGTGAGTTTCACCCCTGGGTTAAGCCAGTTTAGGCATAATATCCCAGTATGGCATGCTTAGGACGTGAATGACCTGTGAACGACCTCTAGAGTGGAGGTACCGTGACATGAGTAGCCATCAAGTTTCACCCCTGGATTAAGCTGGTTTAGGAATATTTCACCAATATGGGTGTATATCAGACATGGCCGGCCTCTAGAGCAGAGGTGCTGTGGTATGAGTAGGTCTTGCCATGAGACCACTGGACATACTGACTAAGCTTCACTTTATCCTTTCCATCACCTTTTCACATCAGTGCCGCACGGCAACCCTAATTTCTTTTTCGCACTTTCTTCATTGGCCGGGAGGAGTTTCACTCCATGCACAGCATCCGAAGAATCTTGCCAGCAGTGTCTTAACCTCTGGGTTAAGCTGGTTCAGGCATTTCACCCGATATGAGTGCATATAGGACGTGGCTGACCTCCAGACCAGTAGTGCCGTGATTTGACTACTGTTTACTTCGCTTAATCCTTTCTTTCACCTTTTCCACAGTGGTGCCGCGCGGCAACCCCATTCGCACCTTTCTTCACAAGCCGGGAAGAGCCCCACTCCACGCACAGCAGCTGAATAATCTCATCAGCAGCAGTAGATGAGCTACCAAACATGACTCTCATCTACCCGAAACGTCTGGCTTTCAGGTGCAAGTTATTTGCCTTCACCCCTTCTCCTGTTAGTTTTAACAGTTTTGCCATGAGAAGGCCAGGAGCTGGACTTGACTGTCAGAGGCTATTGAGATGCACTCCTTGGAGACATTTCATTGGAGTGGAGAGTGTATCCCCCACCCCACCTCCAGCTATAACAGTCCTTAGAATCAAGAAATACATGAATGCCTTTGAATGTAAATGCTACAGAAGAGTTCTTCAAATATCATGGACACAAAAAAAACCCCAAATATATCCATACTACAAGAACTTAATATTGAAGGAGGCTGGCTAGTAAAAAGGATTAAACAAAGAAAACTTAAATATTTTGGACACACCAAACAACATAATAATCTAGAGATGACTGTCTTGGAAGGGTACATAATGGGAAAAAGAAAGATAGGAAGACCATGGCAAAGATGGCTGCAAGACATCGTTGATGATCTGCAAATGGATGCATCAGCAGCAGGGCATCTTGCTCACAACTGAGAGGCCTACAGGAGTGCTGTTAGGGAGGCAAAGTTCTGCAAAGGGACATGCAAATGAATGAAGGAATGAATGAATTTATGAAAAGCAAAAAATGTCCTAGACAAAAAGGGCTTATACAGAAGTGACAAACGGAGACAGACCAAGCAGCAGACCAAGACAACAGTAGCAATGTATATGCAGTAGCTGGAGCAGATGGTCCAAGACAGGACAGGATAGAAGGGATTGAGGAATCTAGGGTCTGCAGTTGTAGAATAATGATCCAGAAATTCAGAGAGAGATTTGGCATTCAATGTTTCTCATTTCTAAGTCATTTGCCTGGAGTCTGTTACATCAGAGCTAAGTTACTGGCCTGGGATGTTACAAAAGAGCCAAGATACTGGGCTGGGATGTTACAACAGAGCCAAGTTACATCCCAGGGCTTGGATGTTACAACAATTGGATGTACTGTTCTTGGATGTTACAACAGAGTCAAGTTATTGGCTTGGGGTATTACATCAAAGCCAAGTTACTAGACCAAAGCTCTGCTACATTAGAACAAAGACACTGAATAAAGATCTAAATTATGATTTTTTTTTTTAAAGTTTTCTTGGCAGCACTAGACATGATTGTTCTGAATCACAGAGAACTATGTTTTATACATCTCATTTTTTTTTCTTGGTATTTCATTAGAAAATTATAGTTCCATTTAAAATGTATCTTTAATGTTACTAATTTCCACTGATTGTACTAATCTTTATGAAATAGAAATTTGTATGGGTTATTTCTCATTACTGGTTTAGTTGACAAGTAGAAATATTATCTGTTTTTATTTAATTAAAACCTACAGACAAGAGTAGAGAAAAGAACATATGCCTTGTTACAGCAGTACAACGTAAGATCAATGGTCTGTGTGAGTGTTTTGAGATTGATAACAGCTACAGTAAAATTTACCCGCAACACATTTCCATATAACCTGACTGGATTCAATGCAACTATCTAATGTACCAAAATCTCACTAAAATGCATGTCACACTAAACCAGGCATGCTGGAATTGGCCTGAGGGAAAAAACAAAAGATGAAATAAACGAATTAATGAAGAAAAAATCTCGAGCACTGCGAAGACACTGTCACCTACACAAATAGATCAGTACACTGAGGTGTTAAAAGCGGATAGGGTTACGAAGGAAAACTACTCAAGATCATGGCCGGAATATACCACAACACCTACTCATGCATGTGGATGGAAATTTCGAATTACAGCCATCACAGGCTCAACATTTAAGAAAGACAGAAGAGAGTGGTTGGACATAATATCCAAAACGAAAATCCAAAACATCATATGGATATACTGGGGCACTCCAGATGTGTTGGCAAAGAAAAAGCTGATCAACTTACAGCAAGGGCTAAACCACCTGAAAGTATCAGTTTGAACAAACAAGACATACATCAATCTTTCAAGCAGTAAATCGAAGAATCTGCGCAAAAAAAATTTTTTTAATCTTCCTTAGTATATACCACCCTCGATGTCCTCAGAGAAAGTTGTGCACTAGAGCAAGAGCCATTTGCAACCAACACAGCATTGATATTATATCAGCCAAAACACAAAAGGCCATCCCGATGTCGAATGCAGAACACTTATGGGCATGTCCCGAAAGTAATGAAACGGCTCTCTCGGAGCATCGACAGTTTGGTCTATCCAGTATGCAGTAGTTGGCAGTGCCAGCTTTTCACAATAAGTACAATTCATCTGGAAGATGCAGATGTTGCCTGAAATGACACAATGGAAAAAGTTCGTTTGCAAATAAATTTGCCTCGTCTATTTGCAAATAAGTTCACAAGGTGTTTGAATTATGAGAATCAACATTTTATCTCGCATACTATTTACTATTTATTACATGGATGATATAGATGGAGAATTATGGATATATGGAATACCATTTAAAATTGTCAACATCACTAAGGATCTCTACAACGGATATGTTTGCCCAGTCAACACAGAAGAATGACTAGGCGAATGGTTCCAGATTGAAACAGGCGTGAAACAATGATGTATACTATCTCCCTTGCTTTTTTTATTTTTAAATTGCCATAGACTTCATAATGAAAAAAATGTTGCATAAGTAAAATGTTAGTCCGTAAGAACAGCGAAGAGCAGAACCTCTATCTTAATGCAAAGAAAACTAAATTGATGACAACTGACAAAACAAACAAGGCAGCTGAAATATGTAGCAATGAGGAAAAAACTGGAAGAAGCGGAGAGTTTTGAACATCTTGGATCACTACTAACTAATAATGGAGATACAATGATGGAAATTAAAAGGAGGACATATATCGCTCTTCAGAAAGTAAAACAAATAAAGAATCTGTGAAGAGGAGCAGACAGAACCACAAAAATAAGATTTTTAATCCTCTTTACTAGCCAACCTTCTTCAATATTAAGCTCTTGTAGTATAGATATATTTCTTTTTTTTTTTTTTTTCCACGATATTTGGAGAACTCTTTTGTAGCATTTACATTCAAAGGCATTTATGTGTTTCTCAGCTGTTTTGTTAAGTGTCCAGGTCTCACGGGCATATGTTGCTATAGGAAAGATGCATGCCCTTAAAGAGAGAAAACTTAAATATTTTGGACACACTAAACGTCATGATAATTTAGAGAAGACTGTATTGGAAGGATACATAATAGGAAAAAGAAAGAGAGGAAGACCAAAACGAAGATGGCTGCAAAACATCGTTGACGATTTGCAAATGGATGCAGCGGCAGGCCATCTTGCTCACAACCGAGAGGCCTACAGGAGTGCTGTTTGGGAGGCAAATTTCGCAAGGGACATGCAAATGAATGAATGAATGAGGTAAAATGGGCATTAATTGTGTACATGGGACCCAACTGGAAGATCTTGATTTTGCACATGACATAACTCTTATCAGTGACAATGTGAAATCGACGCAAGGGAAAAAAAAGAGATATCCTGTCTTCACTGGCTAGTAAAATAGGACTTGAAATTAACAAGGAAAAAAATGAATGAAACTTCTCATTAATCACGAAGGAAAAAAAATACCTAGAAGGAATAGCTTTTGAAGAAGTAAACAATTTTGCATACGTCAGCAGCTACGTAGACCAGGATGGTGACACCAGAAATAGAACTCGAATTGCAAAAGCAGCATTGACCTTAAAAAATCTTGAGAACATGTGGAATTCAACAGTTATAAGCACAAAAACCAAGTTAAGATTATGCAGTTCAAATGTAATATCCACCCTAATTTATGCATGTGAAAGCTGGAAAACAGCTAAAGAAATAGACAAGAAATTAGACTCTTTCGAAAACAAATGCCTAAGGACAATATCCAGTATAAAGTGGAACGATTTCAAGAACAACGCAGAAATAAGACAGTGCAGAGATAAGACAGATGAGCAAGCAATATGTCTCATTGGTGATTAGAAAAAGAAGATATACATATGTCGATCATGTGATGAGAAGAAACAATAAGAGAATCTCCAGACAAGCTATCAAGTGGAACACAACAGGCCGAAGAAAAAGAGGTCGACCACGTGAAACTCTAAAGAGGACATTGTTAAGAGAGGCCAGTTCAGTTCACCCCTTGATGAGGTTGAAAAACTCGCCGAAAACAGGAAAACTTTGCAAACTACCATGCGAGCACTGTGTGACGTTTAACAGCACGTGAAGAATGTAAGATGAGGGAAGTCCCACATTATATCAGAAAAAAAAATTATAATGAGAAAATGAAGGATCTACACATCAAAATCGATTGCCAGTCATCTAAGTCAAACTGATCTGTAAGGACATTGTACGTTTCATATTTGAAATGTCTAAATGAATGTGAAATTAATTAATTCTAACGGTCTGACACGTTTTAAGAAATGCATCATTGGTACAAAATACTGGTAAATGAGCGGTGGACAAGGTAAAATGAGGGTGGATGTTTAAACCTTATGTCGTCTGACAACCCTTGCATTTATAATATTGACTGACACAGCAAAGTAGTACCCCTCTCTCTCACGTTATTCAAGGCAAGTCTGGCACACTGTTGGTACGATGCGCGCGCACACAGCGGAACATAAATTATTATACGAGGAAAGAAAATAGCGAATATTGAGAAGAATATCTGAATTTTATGTTAGGTACTGTTTCTTAAGTGGTGTTCTTTACGGAATTTGTAAGTCGTTCCCCCACCCCCCATTTTCTTGTTGTATAAATGATCATAGAGTCCTGTATCTGTGTACACGACGGAACGCTGAAGACGCGATACACAGCCAAAGACATCAGTATTGATAAATACTGAGAAAGCAATGTGATAAAAATTGTATATCTGTAGGCATGAAAAATAAAACTACAACTTTTCTAAATCTTTGGAATGCCCCCTCTAACGCCGTGATGGTGCATTTCAACACCATCATATTAGTCAGCACCAGCAACATTTTTTTCCTCCCACTGTATACTTATACTTCATCATGTTTGGAACAGTTCTAAAAAGTCGAATTTGCATAGAACATAACTAGTCTTTGAAAACATAATTGGCAGATTTGTGTTTATAAATTACCAATGATACACGTGTCATGCCATATATTATTATAAAAGAAGTAAGTGGAGGAGAATAATGTGCTTATACAAAGATTTTGTTGTCTGTTCTAAATTGCCATTAGATATATTGTACATTTAAAGGGTCAAAATGATCGCTTACTTCTAGAACACAGTAGCAATTTGGTCACGCTGTCAAGCCTAGTTTTTCTTCTATGAGTTCACATTTTGATGTCCTTGTAGCAGATATTGTAATGTATTTTCTTGCCTGCTGTTTGTTGTTTTCTCTGTTTATATTTGATGCTTTTTGTGCTTAAAAAAACCTTAATTTGCCACACAATAATTAGTGTATGAGTATATACATGGAACCACTGCAGTAAAACTGTGATACCAAAATGTATAAACTAGGAAAAAAGTAGGAACAGCTTTATTACTTGATCTGGTTGTTCCTGTTTGTGTACTCATTAAGTAATTGAGCTGTTCTTACTTTTTTCCTAGTTTATACACCTTAATTTGCCAATCCAGAGTTTTTATGGCATCTCATATTTCATCTTTTGTTATTTTGTTTCAAATGGTCAAATCTTGCATCATTTCCTACTGTAGTCAGTTCTCACTAAAAATGGGGTGTGAAAAAAAAGGAAGAATATGGCACCACATTGTTTTGGTTTTCTTAATTAGATCTAGGTCTTCATACAAGTCAGAAAGTTTGCATCAGGGTTTTGGAATATTTAATATTCAGCTTTTGTTTAACAAAACATTTTTCATTTAGTAAGTTTTGCAGGAGCATTAACTGTAATACATAATCCTTGTTTATGATTTTCCCTTTCATTTGTATTCTACTTCTGAGGCATCTCTTGTCACATTCAAACAGTAGTTATCAAGCATAGATTCATTCCATCTGCTCTGGTATCTTGTTTTCATTGCTGAGATGTCTTGATGAAAGTGCTCCCATGTTTGCTACTCACTGCACCACAGTTCTGAAGGAAGAATTCAAGATAGGAATCAAGGAAATTGATCTCGAGTGACATGTTGCAGAGTGGTTGATGTGGTTGTTGGTATTTTGTCAGAAGTCTCTCCAGTCTTATGAATTATGTTCTGTCCTCAAAGACATCATCAGACCATTAGCATCATAGCAATCAGTGGTGTTGTTTTCCATTTTGAAAAATTAAGTTAGGTCTTTCAGCAGTTTCTAAACATTGATAGTTTTATTTTTTCTCCAGGAGATTCCACTGCTGAAGTCTCACTTTTTCTTCTTCAGTCATTCTCAGGCTTGTATACTTGTAATTTAATTGGTGATCAGCTTGGCTTTACATCCCCATACAGCTTTTCTTGGACTTATACAGGTGTTGGCCACATAGGTTTTCACAGTTCATGTGTGCTAGGCATTCTTATAGAGTATGCTGTCTTATCATCTTGCAGGTCCCACATATGCATTATGCTGGTCAGCCCAATCATAAGTTTGTTGAATAGACAATATTTTGATCTGTTGTGAGTGCTGCAGAACTGAAAAATGATTGCTTGCATTTCCTTACTGAGTAGGTAGTAGGCATAATTTTTTTGTGGCCAGGGTATTCTTTTGCCCATTTATTACTGTACTGTATGCTATTTTTATCACTGAGTCGGCCTCCTCATATGTTATTCTGGTATATTTTTGTGGTAATCTACCACCTTCTTTTTCTTAGAGTGTTTCCCACTTCATTACCAGGTATAGCACAGTGAGATGAAATCCATAGTATTTACAGCTCTCAAGAATGGCATACATATCTGGTACATTGCTGTCATAGATTGCTGAAGGTTTCATTTCTGTGGCTCTTTAGTGCAGTATTTACTGTCAGGAACACATTTTCTTAAACACTTCTGATATTAGGGCCCCTGCTTCAGTTTTTAGGACCTCTACTTCAGTTCTTAGGGTCCCTGCTTCATAGTTCCTGGAAAATTTCCCTGTGCTTGCTTATGGTTTCCTGTGTTCCCCATTATATCTTATCTTATCTTATCTTATATCCTTCCCATGCCGTTAAACGTCACATAGGGCTCGCAAAGTAGTTCGCCAATTTTTCCTGTCTTCGGCGAGTCTTTCAACCTCATCAAAGGATTTTATGCCTGTTAATTTGGCCTCTCTTAATAATGTCCTCTTCAGAGTTTCACGCGGTCTGCCTCTTTTTCTTCGGCCTGTTGTGTTCCACTTGATAGCTTGTCTGGGGATTCTCTGATCATTTCTTCTCATCAAGTGACCAATATATGCCCATCTCTTTTTCCTGATCACCCATGAGACTGGTTGTTGTTCAGTCATCTGTCTTATCTCTACATTGTTCTTGAATTCATTCCACTTGATGCCGAGTATTTTCCTTAGGCATTTGTTTTCAAAAGAGTCTACTTTCTTGTCTATTTCTTTAGTTGTTTTCCAGCTTTCGCATGCATAAATGAGGGTGGATATTACATTTGAATTGAATAGTCTTGACTTGGTTTTTGTGCTTATAACTTTTGAATTCCATATGTTCTCAGTACCTATATGTTCATTTAGTACCTAAATAATGGACTCTCCTTCCACCATTACTCCCCTTCCACATTTTCAGTTACATTGGTTGCAGGCCCATCATTATAGGCGTGCATCCAGCTGATATTTTGGAAGTGTGCCTCTGTGTATTTGGTAGTCAGAGATTTCCTTTTGCACATCTGTGTGGTTGTTCCTGTTTGTTATCCCTGTGATGTTCTCATTTGGGACCAGAAGCTTATGGGGATTCATGGGGATAGCTTTGCTAAAACAAGTTAAAACAAAGTGGGAGAGATCAGAGTAGATGCCGCCCTGTTAGCCTACAAACAAGAACCAAGTCTGGACATTTTTTTTTGTCAGTACTAGAAAATGTAATTACCCTTACTGTTTACCTGCCTTATAGTTTGGGAAATGAAATTGTTTACTTTTTCACAAAATTGTCTTTGCACTCTATGAAGGATTTGCTGCAGCATATTATATGCTATTGTGTGCAAAAAATATAGGGTAACTTATATTGGTCTCAGATTAGGTGACTGCGTGAGGAACATCTTTATGACATCTCCCAGCATACTTCTAAGCCAGTCTCTTAATCATTTCAGTGGCCCCAGATTTTCTAGTAACAGCCATTAAACAGTACCACTCTGATAACAGAAACTGCCTGGCAATTGCAAACTGCTAGTTTCAGGAATATAGGAACCACACAGTCGGAACTTGAAATTCAACTACATTCCTTTTCTCTGCAGTCATATTTCCTCTTTCATAAGTTCTACTCTTTCCTCACTTGTAACTTATGTTCCAGAACTCTCTCACTGCACTAGATTAAAAACTCTACCCCAACCACATTTATCTATTCCATCCATCCATTTCTCAGCTAGATTACCCCTAAGACTAATGGTACCCCTAAAACTCAGTTTCATCATCAGGGCTGCTTATGACTTTCTGCCTACAGGCTCCAAACTGCACAATTGGGGGTGTATAAGGTTTAAACTGCCCCCTCTGCAAAGAAAGGCAAACATTGGAGGATGTGCTGTCAGCATGCAGAGCATCATTAACCCAAGGACGCTACAAATGGTGGCACAACAGAGTGCTGCAGAAACTACTAGTATCATAGACAGGGGAAAAGATAAGGCAAAAACAGCAAAAGAGCTAAGGTTCCACCTAAATACTTTGTAGGTGCTGGAATGACATCAGATATGAAAATCATTGGCATTCCCTTACCATCACTGCTAGATGGCACAGATGACTAGGGTGTGATAGCAGACCTACAAGGAAGAAGAGAATACCCAACTGTCATCAAGAACTGACTGGAAATCGTAGTGTACTCCACAGCAAAACAGGAACTTATAGTGATTGATCTTATGGTTCCATATGAAACGAGAATAGAGGAACAACATATATTCAAGAGTGAGAAGTACAACGATCTGGTCAAACAACTAAGGCAGATGGCAGGAGTCAAGTCGGTGGTATTAGCTGTAGAAGTAGGAGTGAGAGGATTCGTAGCAACATCAGCATATGACCTGTGTAAACAACTGGGCGTGAAAGACCAAGCAGAAGCAAAAACATTGAAAAGCTTATCAGAAACAGCAGAAAAGGCCTCATGCTGGCTGTGGAGCATGCAAAATAAAAATACTGAGAACTTAATAATTTTGTTTGTTACATCTAATGCATGGTTAGCGGGGTAGGGGTATCCCCTGTCAAAGGAGAAATAAGACGCCTCCTTACCTCCATCAGTCTATGGGACACCCTTGGGCAAAATGGAGTACCCGTATAGCCCGCCAACCCCCCGATCAGGGTGACGTGAACCCATGGGAACAGGTGGTGGATGGAATGGGAGAGCAGCCGACAGATAATGTTGGTTATGGTCACCATTCTATGATGATAGGCAGATGATCTCAATGTAGGGACAATGGCTATGATCACTGATTAGTACAGTCACTGCCCGGAAGGAAAGCAATGGTAAACCATCTTCTGAAAATATACCAAGAAACCCAAACAGCAACATGGAAAGTCAAATAGGAAAAAAGATCTGGTGGTGAGGCCCCAGACCAGATAGATCTAATTTTAACACTGGGGAAGAGTGTGAGACAGAGGTCAGTACTAGTAATTGTGATGACGGACAAAATCCTGACGGTGTTACTAAGGAAAACCCCTGCATCAAACTAAAAAGAAAAATAAGAGTAGGAACATGGAATGTAAGAAGTATGTATGAGGGGAAGTATCAGATAATAAGTGATGAGATGAAAAGAACGAGGATACACATTTTGGGAATCTATGAACATCGATGGAAAGGATCAGGACACTTCAAGAGCGAGAATGATAATATCTTAATATACAGTGGTGGAAAATTAGGAGGAAAGAATGGAGTGGGTTTTTACTTGGACAAATCAACGTCAAAAGCATTACTAGGTTACAATCCAGTAAGTGATAGAATCCTTGCAATCAGACTTAAGTGCACTCCTAGAAATGTAACAGTCATCCAGATATATGCACCTACATCAGCAGCAGAAGAAGACTGCAAATGACAATAGACCATGAACGGAAAAATGATATTGTATTAATAATGGGGTATTTTAATGCAAAGATTGGTACAGAAAGAACAGAAAATGAAGGACATGTTGTAGGGAAATTTAGGACATAGAAATGAGGCAGGTGACAATCTAATGGTGTTTTGCATGGAAAATTAGATTGCTAACACACTTTTTAAACAACATCCAAGAAGATTTTACACATGGACATCACCTGATGGGAAAACAAAGATGAAATAGATTACATTTTAGTGCAAAGGAGGTGGAGATCAAGTACAACATCAGCAAAAACTTTACCAGGTTCTGATTGTGACACAGACCTTGAGTTATTAATAGCAGACATGAAGATAAAGATAAAAAAGACAGTTAAGGGATCAAGACCACTCCGCTTTGATCTTATAAAAATACCAGAACAATATGATATAGAAGTGAAGAATCGTTTCGAAATCCTGATGGCTGTACAGAAGGAGATGACACCAGATGATTTGGCTACACAGGCCAGAGATATCTTAATAACAGCAACTAAAGTCTTGGTTCCCGTAAAGAAAACACAAAAGAATGGATGGATTACAGCAGGCAGGAACTGATAAAACAACGTAGAGAAATGAAGATGCAATGGAAAGTGACAAACAACAAAGAGAAATATAAATCTTTAACAAAATAAGTATGAAGAAACATAAGAAAAGAGAACTACAAAAATAAGATTTTTACGAGCATGCATCTGTCCCATCAAAACATATGCATGTGAGACCTGGACAGTTAACAAAACAGCTGAGAAACACATAAATGCCTTTGAATGTAAATGCTACAGAAGAGTTCTTCAAATATCATGGACACAAAAAAGAACAAATATATCCATACTATAAGAACTTAATATTGAAGAAGGCTGGCTAGTAAAGAGGATTAAACAAAGAAAGCTTAAATATTTTGGACACATTAAACGTCCTGATAATCTAGAGAAGACCATCTTGAAAGGGTACATAATGGGAAAAAGAAAGAGAGGAAGACCAAAACGAAGATGGCTACAAGACATCGTTGATGATCTGCAAATGGATGCATCAGCAGCAGGCCATCTTGCTCACAACTGAGAGGCCTACAGGAATGCTGTTAGGGAGGCAAAGTTGTGCAAGGGACATGCAAATGAATGAATGAATGAATGACATCTAATGCTGGTTCCCCCATGACAGAACAGCTTAGATGCACTCCAAGATGCAATGCCACTTGAATGATTGTAGTTCAGTCCCAGAACAGAACAAATGAAAAAAAAAATAAAAGAGAAACAAAGACAACTCACCGGGGAGCCCTACCCCCCTTAGAGTGTCAGGAGTTTAGTAAAGTGAAAACACTTGTCTGGAGCAGGGGTGGTACTTTCTCTGATGATCTAGGGAGTTGTGTTGTTGTCTTGCTCTCTACAATAGAGAGTTTCCTGCACATTTGTATCCCCTTCTTTCTCTCTTTTTTTTTTCCAGCTTCCCCATCGCCAAAAAGGCTTGGGATGTATAATAGGTTGGTAGTAAAAAACTACCAATCTATTACACATCCCAAGTCTTCATTTAAACATTCACAATACTTGACCATGCACAATGCTGAATGCAGCTTCTTACAAGTCACAGCTAAGTGCTCCCTTTTTTTTTCTAATTTTTTTTTTCATTCCCATTTGTTGTATAGCATTCATGTGAATTTATGTCTTGTCTTGTTTCCCTGTTTCCTTGTCCTGTATGTTTTGTATGAATAAGGTGTAAACCACAACATCACAACTGTATCCTCATTAATTAATAAAACTGTTCCTACTTTTGTTTTAAATAGTTTTAGCATTTTATTATAACAGCTTTACTGCAGTGGCTTTATGTATAATAATCATTGTCGTCGTTGTCATCATCATCACCATCATCATCATCTCTTTTGGGAGCATAGGCCATAGATAAAGGCTTTACAGTCATCCCTGTTCTTGGATTTATCTTCTGCTTCATTCCATGCTTGTCCCTGATTATTTCATAATTTCCCCTTCTCCAAGTATTTCTAGGTCTTCCTCAATTTATATTTCCCTGAGGATTCCATGTCAGTGCCTGTTGTATTATGCTAGTGTCAGATTTCCTTAGTGTGTGGCTAGTTCACACTTCTAAAATATATACTTATACCCAGATTATCATGGGGATAGCTTTGAGTTTTCTTTCATCACTACCTTAGTTGTTTCCTCAAATTTAGTCTATTTCAATTGTTTTAGTTTCAGTTTGCCTATTTTGAGCCCTTTCATTTAGTATCATGAATTTGCCTGCTTGCTTCTGTGCTCTGCTGTCTCTTAGATCATCCACTGACAGCAAACCAGTAATCTTTTCCAGTTCTTGTATTGGTTAGTCCTCATTGCTCATGTAATGATTCTCATGGCTTGATTTTGTAGCCACTTGACTTATTAAAGTTGTCTTTGCCAAGTTACATTGCCATAATTAAGGACAGGTGGTACACATCCAGGGTAGAACTTCTTTAGGTCAATTTCATTTGCTCCTCAGGTTGTGCTGAGTTTTTTTTTTTGTGTGTATTATTGTCATGTGGAGTTTTTCTAAAATCTGATTCTCCATGATTTGAACTTTTCACATAATTATGCAATGGTCAGAGGTTACTCCTAGATAGTTGGGAGTTTCTTCACAGTAGGTAAGGAAAGTACTATAGAAGTTGTAATTTTTTCATTGATCCTAACCAGCCATGATGTAGACCACTGCCTAGTGATATGAGGGCTTGCTTCATTCTGTAAGTTGCAATGGTGGTGTATTCCTCAGAGGTATACAGTGCTAGATCATCAGCATACAGGGCATGATGGACTCTCCTGGACATGTTTCATCTTATATCATTAATAAAAGTCAGGAAGAGTGTTGGTGATAGGACTTTTTGCTCGAGGATCATCCTCCAACTAGTGTGCCTTTCATTTGTTGTAACTCTGGCATATCTGTTTTTGAGATACTGGCAGTTCCATTCACACATTCATCTCCATATCTGATTTCTGCAAAGTTTGGCCTTCTGACTAGGTTTCCACATTTGTTGAAGGCCTTTTCCAAGTCTACTCACACTGCAATAGTATTTTTCTTCTCTTGAAATGTATCTTCTATTTCTTGAGCTATGTTGTTATTTGATCCTTAGTATATTGTTTTTGCCAGAACCCAGCTTGATGTTGGAGTAGCAAACTTGTTCTACAAGCTTTTGCCCCCGTCTGGTGTTAACCCGGTGGTCTAGCAGCTTTGTCATGCAGCTCACTAACTGATGGGTCTACAGCTGGTTGAATATGTTGTTGGTGTCTTCCTTCAGGACAGATATTGGGATTGCTTCCTTCCATCCCTTAGGAATGATACTTTTTTTTCACTACAGTTTAGGATTTCAAGCAGTCTTTTTTTTTTTTTTAAACCTTCTTACCAATCCTATAAGCATTTCATTGATTATTCTATTGACACCTGGTGACTTTTCTTTAGTGAGCTGAGTGCCTTGTCTGAAATTTTGCATGAGTAATTTTGTTTTCATATGGTCTTCAGGGGCTCCCTGCAAAAGAATCATAGCTATAAGTTCTGTCCTTTTCCCTTACTTCAGGGATGTCAGTATGGTTTGCTTGTGAAGAAGTGCTTCATGAGGGCATTGGCAGCTTGCTTTCCAATGAGTACATCTTCCTTTTGTTTAACTGAAATTTGGCTGTTGTACCTCCTTTCTTGATTTAGCACCCTTCCAAGTTTACACAGTTTATTTCTGTCCACTTCCTCCACCATCTCTTTACTTTTAACCAGTCTTGTTGATAACACAGCATTACATGTAAGTATCTACAAATCATTAAAATTATAATCTCCTGGACTTATCTTCTTACAAGTCAAGAGATTTGTATCAAGGCCAGGTTCAAGGTCTGAGTGAGTAATGTAACTGGCACTGCAAAGGGATATGTTGTGGTGCCTCAGGCTCTTTGCACACATATCTGTTGGTATAGATGGTATCTCAGCCTGCAGATGTCTTGTGCTCATTTGGATGTTCAGTGTAGCAGTTTAAACTGATCAGTTTAGTTAACAGAACTGGTTGATATGTTGATATTGTCTGTGGCCTTGTTAATTACTTGGCTATGGGAAAACCTAACAGCATAATATTAGACATTTTATTAACAGTTCCAGACAGTGTACTATGGATACTTATCAGTTTGGTTTGTTTGGGTCTACTTATTCCAGATTCTCTTTATTCGTAGATACCCATGTTATCTGTGAAACTTTTGCTGTTCACCATACGCAGTGCTGGCCAGCAATGATGCTGACTACATTGCCCTATCTTGTGTCACCGACACAGGAAAAATAGATCAAGGAAAATATGGACACAACGCCATAGCCCCTATTTAAAAATGTGGGAAATAATACCAATGCTGAATTGAAAATCTGAATTGATAGATCCTATGGAAAATGTCTTAAAATGAGATTAATTAATACAGACAGGAGCAATTCATCATTTACCGTTGTTCTTTGAAAAAAGGCAGCATGAAGGAACATCACGCAATCTGATTTGATAGTAAGAGTTTGAAAAAACATGCATACCAGTTATCAGTGCCTTCCTCATCTCCTTTCCAATTCTTCTTTATCCATAAGGCACAGGTAAATTTCCTTCATTCCAGTCTGTCTTTGGTCACACTCCCTGTTTAATTTCCCATCCTCACATCCTTTCCTTTCTGTATTCTCTTCAAAATATATTTGAATCTTTCCTTCTCTGTAATCATACCCAGGCTCTGGGCATTCCCATAAGTGCTCTGCCTTCCATTCCAACACCCACTGAACCATGTGCCTGCTAATGGAACACACTGGTTTTGGATAATGCACGCTAAGCCACTTCATTCAGAAAAACATCCACTTCCCCTCTCCTCCCCCATTTCAGTAATCCTACTGATGTGATTGTTGTCATTCAACCTGATATCATCCTCCATAAGCAGCCTAATCAAAGTGGGTCTTGCAATCTCCTCGTCCATTTTTATGGTGTCCTGAATTGATGCCATGCCTGCCAGCTTTAATTGCTCATTGCCTTTGACTCCCACATGACCTGGGCAAGTATATCCATGTCAAACTAGATAACTGAGAGCCCAGTAGAAGCTAGACCCACTCTCTGCAGAAGAAATGTCTCTTGATTCTCCATGTTTCAGGAGTCTGTCACAATGACCTCATGCGAGTCGTCCTGCTCCACCAACCAGGAAATTACTTCTGGTGCAGCCTGCACCTCCATTCTCATGGCTGAAGTGGTGGTTGCATAGGCTCCTGATTTACTGGCAACCAGTTTGCCATGATGGTAGACAGCATAGCCCCATCCACTCTTTAGGCCTTGTATCACTGACTCATCTATGAAGATCACAGAGTCATGTGGTTTGGAATGATGCTGAATCTGTTCCTGCAGCTGACATTTGTTTTACCCTGAGCCCAGTCTCGGCATTCATGGTCAAGCTGAATCACAACCTTCATTAGGTTCTGCAAATTTGACACTCTAGTCCATTCTGGTTTTAGGGGGAATCTGCTTTGAGTTGCAGACTGCTGACAGTGTCTCATCTGTCACTGCCATCCACAATCTCCCTTGCTTGATGTGCTTACCTTTTGCTGAGTTCAGCTATGGTAGAAGGGGTGGTTTGCTGTGCTGGCAATCCTGAGGTACGTCTTCACTTGTGCATACTTGTGCCTTATTTTCATGCTGGACATATATAGCAAGTGGTGCATAGCCATGATCAAAGTGTCCCTGGTGCACTTCAGAACTGCTCTCATGGCCTCAGTTTGGATTCTTTCGAGCTTGGTTATCTGAGTCGTGGACAAAGTCAGAAGGCCGAGGCCATAATCAACTACTGACATCACTGATGTCACTAATCAGCAGGAAGAGTGTCCATTGTGGCAGGCCAGCACCTGTCATGGTCTTCACTGTGCTGAACCTTTTCTTTGCTTTCTGAATGACCATGTCCATGTGGTGATGGAAAGATAAGGTATTTCTAAAATCGCTCAGTCTTGATATGTTTGCCATTGCATTGGGTTTCTGAAGGGGTAGTCTTCACAGATCTGTTATCTGATGAAGCACCACGGGATTTTGGGCTTGGTGAGGTTTGTCACTGCATTGTTGTCCTCACACCAACACATGATATGGTCGATATTTTCCTGAATGTGGGCAAATATTCATTCTCTATAGTTTGTCATCTGCTTATGTGAGTGTTCAGCCAGGGCCAGTCTCGTGTAGTTGTGAAATCCTGGCAGTGTATATGTCGAAAAGCACTGGTGACAGCGGAGAGCAGTGAGGTAGTCCTGGCACAATGATCCTAGGCTCAGAGGTCCATGATTCATATCACATTGCCATAGTTCTCTTTAGAAGCACTAAAACTACCCACATGATCCAGCTGTCAGTGCCCATTTCCGTCATAAGGTATAGAAGTGTTGTGTAGTCAACTCTGTTATAGGCATCTTCCAGATGCAATGTAACAACTGCCTTTATTGCTTTCTACTGAAACCCTTCATGTACATCATGTGCCAGTATGGATATGTTGCTTTTTGTGTCTCTGCCAGGTCGATAGTTGTCAGGTGTGCCCGGAAGCTGTCTGCAGTTTTCCAATTCCCATGTCAGTTTCTTAGCCATGATCTTTTCCAGCACCTTAACAAACGTTTTGCATGGTTATGTTGTGGTACCCTGCCATTTTCATTCTCATTTTTTATGTTTTTTCTTCAGCCTGCTTTGAATATCATTTTCATTACTAAATTCACCTTTCTTTTTTTAAGAAAGAATCAGAACATTTGTTATTCATATTTTGAGGGTGGTTTAGTTACTTTCTGTTCTTAATGAGTTAAGACAGTTTTTCAAAGGCTTTGTCTTTCATATTCTTGTGAGTTTTATCTTCTTTTGTGTTGTTATGTTAAAGTTACACTTTTCTCTCAAAATATTGGGTTGTTATTGTTATCTTTCATAACCATTTCATTATTCACACTTTTTTCTTCCCTCCTTCCTCTTCGTACTTGTTTTCTTAAAGCTTTTGTGTGCTTTATAGTACCAGTTTTGCAGCAGATAGTATCACAATAGAAATAGAGGCTGTAGGGGAGGGAGAGGGAGAGAATGAATGATCTTTTTGTTCAGAGGGTGAGGAATTGGGCATGCCGGTCTGTCTTCATCACCCATCTTTCATTCTTACCACACATTTAATTTATTACAAGTATACAAATTACATGAAAAAAAAAATTACCTAAGAATGCAAATATGAGATGAACTACATAATCTAACATTATAGCACATATACACACACAAATACATTTTCAAAATGCAGTTCTTCCAACATCACATTTTTTCGCATTCATTAAGATAATTTGTTACGTTTATAACTATGTTCTTTTAGAACAGAACTTGATGGCTGGCAATCATGGTATGAGAGAAGATTAGATATCTTAAGGAGGCATGTAGTTGCAAGCAAATAAATATTGAAAAAGTTTTGAGTTAAAGAATGAAGCATTACTAATGGGTTTTAGAGCATAGGGAAGGAGTTCCAAAGCTGCATTGTAGAATATGCAAGGCTCTTCTTGTTCAATTCAAGCCTGGGTTTAGGAAGAAGACAATTTTTAAAATGTTGGTTATGTTTAGTGTTAGATGTAAACAGTGTCCACAAGTAAGGTGAATTATTGTGTGACAAAATTCTGTGAACAAACTTAACTTTAAAAAAAAAATTCTATATTTGAGGGATAGAATTTTGAGTTGTTTGTGCTGATCTGCAGTCTGTACTGGGAGTTTGCCACAAATCAGATTTAATGCTCATTTGTTAAGTGAGCAGAGCCTTTTTGTATATTGAGACTGAGCATCCATCCTGGCTTGTGAACAGTAATCTAAGTATGTTTGTATATGTGATATGTAGTATGACTTCCTTGTGTCTTGATTGATAAAGTGTTTCATTTTGGCAAGTTGGTAAACTTTCTGTGCTATCATACATGTTAGGCTATGTATTCCACGTTAAATGTTGGTTCATAATGAGGCCTAGAGTTTTATGTTCATGAATGTTTTCTGTTTTTGCAGCTGTAGTATAGTTTTTGTTGCATTCTGCAATTTCTGTCTTGTGGTGATGAGCATGGATTTTGTTTTGTTGGTGTTTATCATTCATTCATTCATTTGCATATCCCTTGCGGAGCTTTGTCTCCATAATAGCACTCCTGTAGGCTTCTCAGTTGTGAGCAAGATACCCTGCTGCTGATGCATCCATTTCCAGATCATCATCATATGTAGGCCATGTGATGAGAAGAAACAATCAGAGAATACCAAAACAAGCTATCAAGTGGAGCACAACAGGCCAAAGAAAAAGAGGTCTACTGCATGACTCTAAAGAGGACATTGTTAAGAGAAGTCAGTTTAGTGGGCATAACATCCCTTGATGAAGTTGAAAGACTCGCAGAGAACAGGAAAAATTGGCAAACAACTGTGCGAGCTCTATGCGACATTTAACGGCATGGGAAGACATAAGATGAGAAAGACAAAGGTCATGAAGCAAAATGTGAACAACAGAAATGTACTGAGAGTCATTCAGTCATTTGCATGTCCCTTGCGGAACTTTGCCTCACTAACAGCACTCCTGTAGGCCTCTCAGTTGTGAGCAAGATGGCCTGCTGCTGATGCATCCATTTGCAGATCATCAACGATTCGCCTTGGTCTTCCTCCCTTTCTTTTTCCCGTTATGTACCTTCCAAGATGGTCTTATCTAGAATATCATGACGTTTAATGTGTCCAAAATATTTAAGTTTTCTTTGTTTAATCCTCTTTACTAGCCAGCCTTCTTCAATATTAAGTTCTTATAGTATGGATATATTTGTTCTTTTTTGTGTGCATGATATTTGAAGAACTCTTCTGTAGCATTTACATTCAAAGGCATTTATGTGTTTCTCAGCTGTTTTGTTAAGTGTCCAGGTCTCACAGGCATATGTTGCGATGGGAAAGATGCATGCCCTTAAAAATCTTATTTTTGTAGTTCTGTCTGTTCCTCTCCACAGATTCTTTATTTTTGTTTACTTTCTGAAGAGTGATAGATGTTCTCCTTTTAATTTCCCTCATTGTATCTCCATTATTAGTTAGTAGCGATCCAAGATATTCAAAGTCTATAAAAGATAAATATAGATTCACATTAAACTCTCTGCATTTCTCTATTATTAATCTTATATTGAATATATGATTTCATGATTCTCTGTCTTGCCTGAAACCAGCTTGGACCATATTCTTCTTCTTCTTCTTCGTTCGCATTGTCTGTCTATATCTGCAGTCCTGTCTCTTGGATAAATTTCACTGATGAATACTGCAGATAGAGACATTTCATTAGCGATAATGCGTGTTACCCTGATTTTTGCGATGCGCCTTTTGGCTGGGTAACTCCGACTTCAGCACCTTTCCTTGCTAGGGCTAGCCTGGCCAAAACTTTGTTTTCCAGCCTCTGGTGGCTGTATGTAAGTCCCTTCTGTCAGGTGGTTTGGAGACAGTTCCACAAAGACACTCTGACTTTGAGATGAGGAATCTGATGAGTGCTTCAACGATATCCATTCCCCGCCACCTATAGTCTACTGGCTCTGTTTTGTTTACATCATTCTGATAGCCATTGTTGTAAAGACCCATAGGCTTGTCATGTCCTGGATTCATTGGTTTCACACCAGACTTCCCTCATCCTCGCCAGAGATCTCCATGTCCCCATCCGTCCACCAACCTGACATTACATTTTACAAAAATAACAATTACAATTAGTGTTGATTGCTACAAGTTTCTGGGCTACAGAAGTAGGTCAGAGTTTTTAAGCAAACAGATCTATGTTTCCTGTCTCACAAACACTATGTTAAGATAAGTGTACTCAACACAGTTGTTCCCAGGGGAAGGACCATATTGACTTCTTCTATTTTCTTACAAAGTCTATCCATTATGATTTTTAACAGAATTTTACTGGCATGAATAATCAGGGCAACAGTTCTGTAGTTTGTGCATAATTTCAGGTTACCTTTTTTGGCAGTGGTATGAATACAGTTATTTTCCATTCTTTTGGCCAAATACCTGAATGCCATATCTTTGTACATAGTGCATGATAGATTGTTGCACATTCCTTTCATCCTGCTTTAATTAAGTTCAGCTGTTATCTCATCACATCCTGGTGATTTACCATTTTTCAGATTCTTTATTGCCTATAAAACTTCATCTATTGTCGGTTCGGGTTCTTTCTCCTCCAATAATAATTCATACTGTTGATTTCTGCTTTCACGGTCGGTTGTTTCATACATTTCTCTGCAATATTCCTTCCATCTTTCTAGAATTTCCTGTCTCTGTCAAGGTATTCCCCATCTTGTCACAAATTACATTTAGCTTTGGTGTGACATTTCTTGTCAATGTCTTCATTTCTTTAAACATTTCACTATCTTTTCCACACTTCTGATGTCCTTCTATTCTTTCACAACAATCCTGTATGTATTGTTTTTTGTCTTTTCTTGTTTCTTCGTACTTCTTTTGTTAAAGATTTATATTCCTCTTCATTTCTCTACATTTTTTTATCAGTTCTAGTGTACTTGCTGTAATCCATCCATTCTTTTGTGTTGTCTTTACTGGAATCATGTCTTTAGTTATTGTTATTAAGATATCTCTGGCCTGCATAGCCATCATGATTTCGAAACGGTTCTTCACTTCTATACCATATTGTTCTGGTATTTTTGTAAAATTCAATTCAAATGTAATATCCACCCTCATTTATGCATGTGAAAGCTGGAAAACAACTAAAGAAATAGACAAGAAATTAGACTCTTTTGAAAACAAATGCCTAAGGAAAATACTTGGCATCAAGTGGAACGAATTGAAGAACAATGCAGAGATAAGACAGATGACTGAACAACAACCAGTCTCATGGGTGATCAGGAAAAGGAGATGGACATATGTTGGTCACTTGATGAGAAGAAATGATCAGAGAATCCCAAAACAAGCTATCAAGTGGAACACAACAGGCCAAAGAAAAAGAGGCAGACCGCGTGAAACTCTGAAGAGGACATTGTCAAGAGAGGCCAAATTAACAGGCATAAAATCCTTTGATGAGATTGAAAGACTCACCAAAGACAGGAAAAATTGCCGAACTACTTTGCGAGCCCTATGTGACGTTTAACGGCACGGGAAGGATATAAGATAAGATTTTTGTAAAATCAAAGCGGAGTGGTCTTGATCCCATAACTGTTTTTTTTTTTATCTTTATCTTCATATCTTCTATTAATAACTCATGGTTCGTGTCACAGTTGGAACCCGGTAAAGTTTTTGCTGACGTTATACTTGATCTCCACCTTCTTTGAACTAAAATGTAATCTATTTGATTTTTGGTTTCCCCATCTTGGATGTTGTTTAAAAAGTGTGTTAGCGGTCATTAGCTCATTTTCCATGTGAAAGGCCATTAGATTGTCATGTGCCTTATTTCTATATCCTATGCTAAATTTCCCCACAACATATCCTTTGTCTTCTGCTCTTTCTGTACCAATCTTTGCATTAAAACCCCCATTATTAATACAATAACATTTTTCCATATCTGGTCTATCATCATTTGCAGTGTGTTATAAAAGTCTTCTACTTCCTCTTCTTCTGCTGCTGATGTAGGTGCTTATATCTGGATAATTGTTACATTTCTAAGAGCACGCTTAAGTCTGATAGTGAGGATTCTGTCACTTACTAGTAATGTTTTTGATGTTAATTTGTCCAAGTAAAAAGCCACTCCACTCTTTCCTCCTAATTCTCCACCAGAGTATATAAAGATATCATTCTCGCTCTTGAAGTGCCCTGATCCTTTCCATCGATGTTCGCAGATTCCCAAAATGTGCATCCCCATTCTTTTCGTCTCATTACTTATTATTTGATACTTTCCCTCATACATACTTCTCACATTCCATGTTCCTACTCTTATTTTTCTTTTTAGTTTGATGCAAGGGTTTTCTTTAGTAACACCATCAGGATCTTGTCTGTCATCACAGTTATTAGTACTGACCTCTGTCTCACACTCTTCCCCAGTGTTAAAATTAGATCTATGTGGCCTGGGGGACTCACCGCCAGATCTTTTTCCTATCTGACCTTCCGTGTTGCTGTTGGGTTTTTTGGTATATTTCCAGAAGGTAGTTTACCATTGCTTTCCTTCCGGGCAATGACTGTACTAATCAGTGATCATAGAGTTTGTATCAGTTATTTGTTGCCAAGTTCAAACCATGCAAACCTGAGGCATGAGACATGGCCAGATAACACAAGCTTGGGGTAAAAGCTTTGGGACTCCTATCAAGATCTGGAGAGGACTGCGGGCTTTGCCATATCAACAGGGATCAAGATCTGAAGTGACCAACAAACTTGAATGCAGAAGAAGAAGAAGGTGCCAAGTTCAAGATCATGCTAACAGAAGTCATGCAGGAGGAAATACACCACCCCCATGCCTACCAACATATTTGCACTGAGCAAAGAGCAGCATGGGGCTATTCGTTTTTTGACAGCTGAAGGAAGTTCCCCGCAGAAAGACATCAGTGAATTGTAAAAGTGTATGGTAAACTTCATCAGTTTTGTTAAGCAGTACAGTCCTGTCATTTCTTTCACCTCCCATGTCTCTACTACTTCTGCTAACTTTCTCGACAAAAACCTCAGGGACCTTTTAGTTCGAAGTCGCTTTAAGACAGATAACACTTTTTATGGTACCAGTCATTGCAGATGCCGTAGATGCAACATTGCTCGTTTGTTGTCGCGGCTAGCCATATCTCTTTCCCTAAGTCCACATTATCAGTTCAGGAGGGCTTCACCTGCACTTCACACAATGCTATTTATGCTATTATATGCGAACGTTGTGATATGAAGTATATAAGGGAGACCAGTTTATGCTTAAGAGATTGTTTTCACCAACATCATAACAACATTTATAAGAGGGCTTGGACACCTGTGGCTAAACATTTTTGCCTTAGCAACCACAGGGGAAAACAGGACATTTCTGTTAGTGTGATCCGCTCTTGTTTTGCTGATGTACAGTCTCGTAGGGTCCTAGAACAGCACCTTATTTTCCAGGCTGGCTGTCTTCACCCAGCTGGAATTAACAATGTTTTCAGCTTTAACTTCTTTAGTTTTCCACTTTCTTTCTGCGATTTATACTCTACTTTCTTGTTTCTTTCTCTTAGCTTCCCTCCACCTCCTTAATGCCACCTTCTCTTTTCTGGCGGTCTATAGGTGTTTTTGCCCCTCCAGGCCTTGTCCTATTCACCAGTTTCATATTATCTCCCTGCTTCCCTACCGCAACCCCCCCCCCCCCCCCCCCCTCCAACTTCTTGACACCTGTTTCTCTAGCGGGTTACAGGTGTCTTTTGCCCTTCCCCATTTTCTCCGCCTCTTTCTGATTGGCTTCATCTGCTTTCCTTTGGTTTCTATGCCTCGTTTGGTCTGAGGGACGTGCATTTTTGTGCTCCTGCTCTCTGGAGGATGCCACACAGATAAGTTGCTCGTTTAGTTATGTTTTTTCTTGTTTTGTGTATGTAATCCTCAAAAAAGGTTCACGCCAAAATATTGGATGTTGTATCATCTTAATTTATACATTCTCATCTTACTCTCATATTTTCTATTCGTTTTTTTCTCACTTACTCACTCCTTCTGCTGCCTTGTAAAACTGCACCATACACCTCTTTCTACCTTTATTAAAGTTTATAGTGAACACGCATTGTCCAAGAGTCATGTTAAGGAGCAGGCAATGCGATTTCAAAGTGACAAAGAAAGAGTGGTTATTGATCCACTTCTGGATCAGTCACATATGATTATCATGCCAGAGGCAGTTCATAAGGTTGATGATTTTGTGTGTTGTTATGACGAATAACAAGATGAACATGTTGTTCATGTTGGCACAGTCATGGTAGCATTCACACCATCCTTGGTGCGTATTAGGTGTGTACCCATTGGCTGTTGTATTCCTCTCATTCCTTTCCCCAACCCTCTTTACTACCAACCAGTCAGATTGGCATCACACCCCACACGTCTTCATTTAAACAGTCACAGTACTTCACCACAAGCACTCTGGGATACAGCTTGCAAGTCACAGCTAAGTGCTTCCTTTTTTGTTTTATTTTTCCCTTGTTTATTTTTTATATATCATTGATGTAAATTTATATTTTCTCTTCTTCTTCTGTTTCTTTGTCCTTTAGGTTTTTATATGATTAAGGTGTAAACCAAAACATTACGGCTGTGTGCATGTTAATAATACTGTTTCTACTTTTGCTTTAAATAGTTTTAACAGTTTATTTAAAAAATTGCTGAGTAATTGGAGTCAGACCTAACAACTGCTATTTGCAACCAGTACAAATTACTTACTGATCTGATGTTTAAACTGATCTAAATCAATAGCTAAACAGGCATTCTGTTTCATGTCAGTCCCTATTAAAAACCTGGGTATAATCAATAAAACAGACATAGATGTTTTTTTTTAAACTTCAATGTATTTTTCAGTTAACATCCTCATACATCATATGGCTTACTTTGTTTCACTGCTATGCTGAAATCCAACTGCTGATTGTTAATGTCCCCATCTGTTTTGGTTATTATTCTTTTCACTTTAGTAATATCTATGTCACATTGCAAACTTATGGTGTATTGATGCATTTTAGTGATTTTATTTTATTTGGTAAAGCTATAAATATTGACATTTCAAGCCAGGTGATAAATATCCTGTGCTGTATATATCACTGCATATGTCCATAATTTGTCTATTCCATACTCTTCTGATGCTTCCAACATTTCTACATTTATATGACCTAGGCCAGTATCTTTTTTTTTGTCATTATATGTCATAACTTTTCACAATTCAGCTTTTTATAATTTTTGGATCCTTATATTCAAATGCCTTTGAATGTAAATGCTACAGAAGAGTTCTCCAAATATTGTGGACACAAAAAACAACAAATATATATATACTACAAGAGCTTAATATTGAAGAAGGCTGGCTAGTAAAGAGGATTAAAGAGAGAAAACTTAAATATTTTGGACACATTAAACATCATGATAATTTAGAGAAGACCGTATTGGAAGGATACATAATGGGAAAAAGAAAAAGAGGAAAACTAAAACAAAGATGGCTGCAAGACATCATTGACGATCTGGAAATGGATGCAACAGCAGCAGGCCATCTTGCCCACAACCGAGAGGCCTACAGGAGTGCTGTTTGGGAGGCAAAGTTCCGCAAGGGACATTCAAATGAGTGAATGAATGAATGGATCCTTGTGATTATTTAATTATTCATCTTCAACAGTTGACATATATTCCCTCCATTTTCCATTTATGCTGGAGCTCTGTTAGGAGTTGTCAATGTTTGCTTTAATAGCTGCCAGTTTTGTTCAAGATCTTTCTGATATCCTCATGCAGTTTTCTTATTTTCTGGGTTTTTTTTTTTAATCTCCACTTCTGCAGTTCTTTATTTCTTCAATTGTTCTTTAACTGTTCTCCAACCAATTCTTTTTCTATGGATTTCTTCATGTATATTTTTATACTTTGAGGTGTTTGTTGTTGTTCATCCTCTTTCATTTTCACCAGGATATTAGCAGTCATAAACTTTTGTTTGACATCCTCTCTGGCAAACTTTTATGTGTCATTTCGTTACTTGTCTTTAATCTTTCTCATTTGATTATTTTCCCTGCTGAGATTTTACATCGGTCTGTTCTGTGAATTCTTCTTATAGGCTTTATTACATGTTTTTTCATTTTTATAAGATATTTCTTCATCATATCTGAGGACTGTTATGTCTATTTTAACATATTTCTCATTTTATTTGATGGTTTTTTAAAAATTATTACCACAGGATTGTGATAATAAATAAGTTTTTGCTTTCTAAACTTTATTCTTAAATATATCATTGATCTTTATTAAAAATTAAGCTACTAATAATTTCCTCTTTAGTTTTTTTCCGTTTCTTTGTAGAAGGTGTTGCGAATGATCAGCTGATTTGCCTTCTAAAAAAAAAAATTGTGTCCTTTTGTCTCCATGTTAATTTAATTTGCCCAGGTCCATACTTTACTATAATATCTTTATATTATCCTACTTTTAAATTCAAATCTACCATTACCATAAGATGTAGTTAATTTACTTATTATAACACCTCTTTCAGCTCTTCAAAACACATTTCCACATCTTTATCACTATATTCTTCTTTTGGTGCATAATATTGCAAAGTAGCAATTTACATCAAGAAGCAGCAATTCGAGTTAAATAGAACTGGAAAACATCAGCCTATAAAACAAGGGGTGTGACAAAGATGTCTACTATCTCCAGACCTTTTTTCTGTGTACAGCGAGAATATTCTAAGAACGATCATCACAGAACCAGGCATAAAAATTGGAGGATACAATATTAACAACCTTCGGTATGCTGACGACACAGTACTGATAGCTGAGAACCAACAAGACCTGCAAAATCTCTTGGATAAAGTCGCCAAAGAAAGTGAACAGAAAGGCCTTACTTTGAACATCAAAAAGACAGAGACTATGGTTATATCTAAGAAACAGAGTCTGCCAACATGCAGTTTAAATGAAGCGGAACTATTCTAAAGCAGGTGCAGAAATTCAAATGCCTTGAAGCAGTAATAACTTCAGATGGGAAATGCAGAACAGAAATTAGGAACAGAATAGGCCAAGCAAAGAATCTTTCCAGACTAAATGTTTACGAAGAATTAGAAAAAATATTTTCGCCAAACACCATAAGAAATAACATTTTGTTGGCAGAAATGCAGATGAAGCCACCGATAGCAATTATTGAGGAAAGACGTTGGCGATGGCTGGGACATGTGCTCCGAATGACTGACAACTCACTACCAAAAATAGCACTAAGATGGACACCACAGGGGAACTTCTTTTCTGTGCCCATGATATTTGAAGAACTCTTCTGAAGGATTTACATTCAAAGGCATTTATGTGTTTCTCAGCTGTTTTGTTAAGTGTCCATGTCTCACAGGCATATGTTGTAATGGGAAAGATGCATGCCCTTACAAATCTTATTTTTGTAGTTCTGTCTGTTCCTCTCCACAGATTCTTTAGTTGTTTTACTTTCTGAAGAGTGATAGATATCCTCCTTTTAATTTCCCTCATTGTATCTCCATTATTAGTTAGTAGTGATCCAAGATAATCAAAACTATCCTTTATCAAAAGCCAGCTTGTTTTGTCGTCCAATAACTGTAGTAAATATGAACGTGAGTCATAAATTAACCGTAATTTTTTTTTTTCTTATTTGAGTACAGCGTACAGTTATTGAAAACCCCTTATCACTTTTCAACATATTCCCCACCACATTCAGTGCAAGTCTGCTACACCTTCACTAATGCTTTTTACGTTGAGAAAAAAAAAATTTCTGACTAGCCCTACAGCCAGCAATGCACAGGTCTTTAATTTCTTCATCCATACTGAACTTTATCTGACCTACCGCCACTTTGAGGGTTCCAAACACATGATAATCAAATGGCGTGAGGTTGGGTGAATATGCAGGATGTGGAAAACGCTAAATGCATAATTTTTTGAGCTGATGCACATGCTGTATGAGACTGTCTGTTATTATCATGCTTTAACAGCACACCATCCAAGTAGATCACAGTATGCTTCGCTTTTGATAGTGGTTCATCTAGGAATGTTATGTTCTAGGAGTGGGGCTTTACAATCACAGAATAATGCGAGAATCAAATTTCTGGACAATGGAGTTGTATGGAATGGGACTATTTTTTATGGAATTTGAACTTTTTTGGTTTCGAAGAGAAAGAACTTTGCCACTTCTTATTTGCTTGCTGTTTTGCTGGCTAGAAGTAGTGTATCCAGCATTCATCGCCTTTGCAGTATGTTATAGAAAGCTGTTGCCTTCATCTTCATAACGACATAAAGGAGTTTCACAAATATCCTCCTGACATCTTTCAGATTGGTGGATGAGTTGTATTGGTACCCACCTGGCAGAGACTTTTTGGTACTGCAGCACTTTGTGAATGATATGGTGCAGTGAGCCATGACCAATCTTCTAATCTCCAGCCATCTCATCAGTTGTTACACATCACTTTTCATGTGTCATTCATTCCATTTCAGTATTAGTGTCAAGCTTGTTTGAGACTGGCCGGAGTGATATGCATCAGATGGATTTGACACTGTTTTTAACCTTCTTATGCTATTCATGTAGCTGTCCACATGCTGCATATTCATTCTGTGATAAATATCTGCAGCTTCAAACTGCTCAAGAAATTAATAACTTCACACTGTTCTTTTCTTGTGTGTGCTTCAATGGGAGTGACCATCTTTGATCTGGCTGTTGGCATCAAATTTCCAAAATGGCCAAAATGCCTCTGCATACATACATATCTGTAGAGGAATGGCATAGCATCCTACTTGATTTAGATTTTTTTAGAGCAAAATTAAGATTACTTTTTAATTTGTCTTTGCATTTGGAAGTGATATTCATCAGTAAAGCATATTTAATACTTCAGATTTTTGTGAAGCATTACTAATTACAGCAGTGCTTTGTAAAAAGTTGAAAGGACAAGCGTCATTTTTTTGTGTGATGTTGACAGTTTCTTATGTATTTTATGCTTTTCTAGAGCATAAAATTCATCTTCAGAATTACATCCATTGCTTGTCATGTATCATAAATCCAGGAAGCCAGCGGTGCCTTTGGTAATACCACAAGCAGCATGATGTTAGAGGTGATGGTGATAATGAAAGCATTTGTCTGGCTGGAGTCACAGGACTACATCCGTGTGTGAATTCTAATGAGTATGATCTGGAAGTTGAGGCAGGACAAGCATTGGCTCAAGTCATTACAGAAATCAACAATTCACAGCCACCTTCATCTATGTCCCTAACACATGGGCATCCAGGGAAATGAGAGAGCTGATAGGCTGGCTGACTTTGTTCAGCTACTGCATTGAGCTGATATTATCAGTGCACTTAGAGAGATAGGCAGATTGGAAGACTTAGAGGACTGTGAATCCACACTGCTGCTTAGACTGAAAGAGCTGGGAGTACAAATTGACACAGCCAGGAACGAGAGGCATACTGGACATGCCAGAGGACCTGTCAACCAACACAGGACAGTAACTATCAGTTGCAGGATGCAATTTTGGGGGGAATTTGAGGACCTGTGTACATGTCCTGAGTGCAATGATGATGATCCAGACCATAAGCTAACTGAGTGCACTCAGAACTCACAATCTCTTTTGATTTCATAGACTTCAGCTTTGACTGTGCATATGTTGTATTATCCTTGTCTTCTGTGCAGTATATGTAGGGTTTTCTCCATTGGCCTTTGTCTGAAGAGACTAACTCACAGGGCACCTAAGTAGAGGTTACATTAAACTTTTTTCTAGAGTCCTACTGTCTGTTGTTTTTAGATTAGTTTATTTATGGCCTTGTTACTTTTGTGTATTTTATAGAGTTTTTTTTTTTTTACTCTGTAATAGAACTCATGTAACTACATTGAAGGTTGCAAGAAAAAGCCAGAAGTAAAAATGAGCAGTGACATTCCTCCATGGAACCCTTTCCAGTTCATCGTCATTTGCACATACACATGTTTCCTGTCTTTTTTTCAATCTCCAGATGGTAAGCTAGACTACAGTTTAAAAATTATGTTATTAAAAAAGTAAAATGTGTGTAAGTGAAAAGTAACAGTATATAAGATGAGAATGAGCACACATCTTTTTCAGAAGAAAATTATCAGTTTAATGAGCTTGAACACAATTTTCTTCCCTTGTATTAAATTTTGCCACCTTTCTTCCTCCTCTGTCACTCAATGCAAATATTAAGAGTTTGCTAATGATTCAAGGTGTGTCTGGTACATAATGAGACTGATTCCATCAAATTTGATTTGTTCAAGATATACTTAAAATTCCTCGAAATAACATCCTTGAGCATCAATACACCATTGCCAGTGGTTCTGCCACACATTGTAGCAGCTCACCTGGAAGTCTTGAACAGGGATCTCCTTCAAAGCACTCATCACAGCAGCTTGCATGTCATAACAGTCCCAAAATGGTGGCCTTTCAAACTTGATTTGAGCCAGAGAAATAAGTCGGGGGGGGGGGGGGGCGCGGCACAAGTCCAGGCTGTAGGGAGGTTGGAACATTGCAACAGTTTGTTTTGCCAGAAACTCACTCACTAGCAGCGACACATGACTCAGCACATTTTCATGGTGAAGAACCCAAGTGTTGGTAATCTCCGGGTGGATGCACGCAGTTCTGTTCTTCAGCTGTTTAAGCACTTCCACATAAAATGCTGCATTGATCATTTGTCCAGGTGGTACAAACTCCTTATGGGCAACAATTTTAGAGTAAAAAAAACAATGAGCATCGATTTCATCTTTGATTTGCACATTGTTCATTCTCGATGCTCTCTCTTCCTTCGTTGAACGTCTTGTGCCACTGAAAGCATCCTTCCCATAGGTTTTCTGTATCACAGCAAGCATCTCGGTCACGGATTTTTCAAATTTAATTCAAAACTTTATCGCATATTGCTGCTGGACACAAATCTGCATTTTGACTGTCATTATGCAGCACTTAAACAGCTATCCACTTTGCAAGTATCCGCACTCTGTAAAAGCTCAGAGCAAAATGATGGGATATCAACCCTTTACCTAACATCCCCCACTAAGCTTCAGGCCCAGATTCCACCAGCCTCCACCACCTCCCTAGCCCTGCTGATTGGCTGAATAAAATAAGTCTCATTGCTTACCGGACACACCTTGTATATAATGTAGTGGGTGGGTTACAAAATGGATGGGCAACCCAATCACCAATCAATTGTGGTGAATTGATCAAGAATGTGTGGCAGATTAGTGTTTACCATATAATAGGTTCTAAAATGAAAGATTTCAACTTTCATTGAAGGTGTATCCCTAAATGTATGAGGGGTGATTGATAAGTTCTCGGCATAAGGTACAATGGATTATTTGTGGACAACTTTTTTGGATTATTTCTCAACATAATCCCCTTGCAAGTTTATGCATTTTTTCCAGCAATCCTGGAGCATATGGATTCCTTCTTTGTAAAAGTCAGCGTCTTGTGCCAGTAGAAAGTGGTCTACAGCATGAATGACGTCATAATCTGAAGCAAATTTGTGACCACTGATCTCCTTTATGAGTTTGGTAAACAGGTAAAAGTCCAAAGGGGCCAAATCTGGGGAATAAAGAGGATGTTCAAGAAGCGGGAAGCCACATTTATGAATGGCAGACATTGCCACCGCCGACTTGTGAACTGGAGCATTGTCTTGATGAAAGATGACTCCTCTCGTCAATTTTACCCACAATTGCTTCACAAGATTAGCATAATAGGCCCCAGTGACCGTTCTGCCCTTTTGAAGATAGTCTACCAATAGCATACTTCTGAATTCCAGAAGATAGAAGCCATCACTTTGCCTACAGACAGAACCAGACAGGACCACCCTTGCTTTCTTTGGAGGTGGGGATCCATGATGTTTCCACTACTGTGACTATTCTTTGGTTTCTGGTTGAAAATGATGAACCCAAGTCTCATCCATAGTCACAAATTTCTGAAGAAACTTTTCAGGATCTGCAGAAAAATGGCAAAGATTATTTCTTGACATGTTGAGACGCTGTCATTTGTGATCAGCTCCAAGAAGTTTCGGGACCCATCGAGCAGAGACCTTTGTCATTTGAAGATCATTGTGAATAATGGCATGAACACGTTCCTGGGAGGTGCCCAACTCAGTAGCAATGTACTGCTCAGTTAGTCGTCGATCTTCCATTATCATGTCATGGATTCTGCTGGTGGTTTCATCGGTGATTACCATGCTTGGTCTTCCTGGACGGGGATCATCTTCCAGACTCTCCCTTCCATGTTTGAATTGAGCTGCAAATTTCTTCATTGTGCTGTAAGAAGGGGCACTCTCCCCTAGAGTCTCTACCATATCCTCATGATCTCCTTCAGTGATAAGCCCTTGATGCAGAGATAGCAGATAACTGCTCAATGAGAAATTTTATCAATTTTCTCATTTTCTGCTACCCCTTACCACTTCAGTAAAAAAAAATTGGTTGCAGTTAATTTCTTGAAACTTGGTGTTTAATCTTACATTAACCTGATCTACAAATGCACCTAATATCAACTGTGTGTTTCAAGTATTTGTACTGTATGCCGAGAACTTATCAGTCACCTCTCTTAACTTGAAACAAAGCTTTGTAATATCATGACTCTCTTAAATGAAGTGTATGTATAGATTCAGAAGAGGGAAAAATAATGTAGTATTCTGAAGCATTCAAGTCAAAGCTGAAACTTATATTGCTACACTTATTTTTATAAATTAGCTAGATTCTGTTTGGAAAAAAAAAAGAGTAATACTGGTTACTCAGTGTGAATGATACTTTGCAAATTTGTTGTGAAGCTTGTCTTAAAAAATTTAATCCCACTTTTCCGATTTAAAATTAGCCTTTCAGTTGTTAGATGATCATTCATTCAGACAAGAGATATTAAAGCTATTTTGTCTTTTCCAGAACCTTGAGTTTGGAAATGATTTGTTTGTTCCTCAGAGTTAGAAAAATTTGAATTCTTTCAGATACAGTACAGATCTCAGATTGTTCAGGTAGTTTTGGAGGCACAGCTCATATTATACACCTAAAGTTTAG
Source organism: Achatina immaculata (assembly GCA_009760885.1). Lineage (NCBI taxonomy): Eukaryota > Metazoa > Mollusca > Gastropoda > Stylommatophora > Achatinidae > Lissachatina > Lissachatina immaculata. Next base: position 32,912,346 of record CM019706.1, read on the forward strand.
ATAATCATAATAAAAGTGTAGCTTTTCATCTTGGAAAGTAGTTTTAAAGGATAAAAATGTTATTTGATTATGTGTGTGTGTGTGTGGGGGGGGGGGTTGCTAAGCATCATTTTTCTGAACAACTTCTCTTATTGTTGATTCCACCAAGTTTCATGTTCATTATGGTTTTGGCATCACAGCAAACAAGAATATCCCATATTACTCCAGTGCCAGTGACATCTCCTGGATGCGCATGAACCATCCCACTTTATGTTCATGCACATTGTCAAAAAGTGATTCATGCACAGTGAATACGTACATCACCACAAATGTCCTCAGTAGGCAGGCATTCACAGCAAGCTCTAAGCAGCTATACGGCGCCAACCTTCCAAGAGCACTGCGGAATGCATCAGCCATAGACATCAGTATTATTCATGATACCGATCACTGTCAGGGAAATCCATGCACACTGAAAGTCACAGCTCACAGTGATGCCTTAAGCACTTAGTAGGTAGGGTGCCAAACGGCTCCCAGCCCACAACACAACAAAACTGACGTAGACAAAATGTAGAGAGAAGCAGACAAAGGCACAGTCTGTAGCGGTCACATTTCCTCTTCCGCCATGTTGGAACCGGAAGTTTTAGTTTATATATATATAATTGACCAAATTAACAGGCAGCAGGCAGTGATACTGAATGTGGCTAATCTACTCTTATAACCTACTGTTATGACATAATGGTAGTGATGATGTTGTCCAGTAGTATCTTGAGCTCAGTGGTAGTATGTGCTCCCTTTCTCTGTCTAAGGGATGACAGTGATGAGATGATTTCCTGTGTAACACGGTGGTTGACCACAACAAGTCCTGAAGGATAGTCTCTTGTTAGGTACCCAAGTAGGATGTCTCTCAATGCTTGTACAGTCTGTGAGTGATTCACCAAGGCCAGTTGTTGAACAACATTAGTACATTTTATTGAATGGCTCAGAATGAATATGAATTTGTGGTGGTGAAGAACATCAAAACACATATCAAACTGTTCAGGACAATATGTAGATAACATTTCCTTGTGGCGTAGTCAAACAGCAACAAGTGGAGCCACCAAATAACATGAAATGTAAACTGAATGGTGATAGTCCATTCCCTTTCATTCTGACACAGGTACATCTTACAGTACAAGACGACATCCTCACAGTGTGAAAACTCAGACCTAGTCACAATTCACAGACTCTCTGAGTCCAGCCTCACACTTTTGAAAACACCCAGTCTGGCTTTTCCAATTTTCTCATGCGAAACATTCCTGCATGAAGTGTCTGAGAATATTAGCTCAAAGACCAATACTTCATCATCATCATTGTCATCATCGCCTTTCACTCCCTTGAGAGCATAGGCCACAGATAAAGGCTCTACGGTCATCCCTTAGTAACACACAGTAATTTGTAAGTTTACAACTATACACGAAACACTACAGTAAAGCTGTGATACCAGAATGTATAAACTAGGAAAAAAGTAGGAACAGCTTTATTGCTTAACCACTACAAAGTTGTGATGTTTCGACATGAGCCTTAATCATACAAAAATATACAGGATGAAGAGATAGAGAGAGAGGAGATAAAAGTATAGATTCACGAATGGGCATGGTAGAGCATAGGGAATGTTTAAATGAAGACATTCTCTATGCTTCACCATGCCCATTTCTGAACAAGCGTTTGGATAAGCCGCATCTACTTACAAGCTAAGTGCCTTATTCATTTTATTTCCTTTTTTCTTTCTTTAATATAATTTATTCATCCTATATGTTTTTGTATGATTAAGGCTCATGCCGAAATGTCACAACTTTGTAGTTGTTAAGTAATAAAGCTGTTCCTATTTTTTTTCCTAGTTTATACATTCCAGTCATCCCTGTTCTTGGAATTATTCTCTTCTTTCTCCCGTGTGTATCCCTTGTATCTGAGCACTGTCATAATGTCTCTTCTCCAAGTAAGCCTAGGTCTTCCTTGTTTTCAATTTCCTTTTGGATTCATTGTCAGTGGCTGTCTTGCTATGCTGGTGCCGGGTTTCCTCAGAGTATGGCCATAACCTAGTATGATAAAAATGTGAACAGCCATTCATGGGCATTGCTTAGGTTGTTGTTGTACACCCTGTCCATAAAATATTCTGTTACATGAGTCCTTCAGCAGTCACTCTCCACTTCTTCTTACACCTGGCAGCAGACAGAATAATCTTGCACAGATTATTACAAATAACTATGTATCTCAGTTTTGGCCCACCTTGTGGCCTTCTTTCTGTTGCTCATAAAATTTGAATGTGGATCCACCAGTTCTGTCATTCATTCTTGCTACATGCCCCAACTGTCCTAACCTTCAGCTGCTTAATGGTTTTATCATGGCTGGTAACTTGCCACACAGCAGAACCTTGGAGTTTGTTACTTTGTTTTGTCCCATGATGCTCATTATTTTACCAAGACTTGAAGATGGAAATGTAAATTGGTGTTTTTTTCCATGCTGTGGATTCGTTCTCCACATTTCAGACCCATATAACCATCTGCTAAGCACTCAGATCCGATAGAACTATTGTTTTCAGTGTTAATCTTTTGTTGTTTCATATCCCTCTTTCATAGTTTGCCAAATATAATAGTAATAAGAGAGGCCAAATTAGTGGGCATAAAATCCCTTGATGAGGTTGAAAAACTTGCCGAAAACAGAAAAACTTGGCAAACTACCATGTGAGCCCTATGTGACATTTAACGGCATGGAAAGGATGTAAGATATATGTACCTGTTGGGTATGTTTTCTAAAAGGTATTGTGTTTATCGGCATTGTTTTTGGAGTTGGGCTGTTGGGCAGTTTTGTAGTGGAATTTTTATTATGTATGTTAGCTTCTTTGCATATGTTGTCAGTATATGGTATGAATAATAAGGAATATAGTACACAGCCATTCCTCATTCCAGATTTTATGATGAAGTTGCTATTGTTTTCTTCATAACTATTTCTGTACTGCTAATGTTTTTTCCTGTTCTTTCTTTCCTCTACCTACCTGTTTTCATAAAACTGCACCATACACCTCCATCTAACTCAGCTCTTGTAATACCAGTTTTACTGAAGTTAGCATCACCATTATCCCAGGAAAATTAGAGGAAGAAATTTAGAATTAATTTGTGATTTTATTATTGAATCTTTTCACAATATAGGTGGCCTTACAGTTGTGGCTGTCTATGTGTCCATGATAGTATTGGCAGTTCCAGCCATTTTTGTGCAGTTGAAATTAGGGGGATATCTGCAAAAAGGAATCGTGGGGATTTACTCTATGTTTTTTCCTATTTGGAAAGGTGGGTAAAAAGTATAAATTATGATACCATGTTTAATTTTGTTTAATCATACTGTTTATGTAATAACAAATCTTTATACAGATCTTTTTGATTGTTATTTAATTGGACATACATAAAATTAATGTTTCACTGACAGATTGAGACTGAGATCAGAACAAACATTTAATAGTTGGTATGATACTCATCTGGCCAAACACCATAAGAAATAACATCTTATTGGCAGAAATGCAGATGAAGCCACTGACAACAGTTATTAAGGAAAGATGCTGGCGATGGTTGGGACATGTTCTCCGAATGACTGACAACTCACTACCAAAAATAGCACTAAGAGGGACACCACAGGGGAACAGAAATAAAGGTAGACCAAAAGAGACATGGAGAAGAACAACAGAAAGGATGTTGAGCAATAGAGAGCTCACCTGGGCAAGAGCAGAAAAAAAGGCGAAGGACAGGCATTTGTGGAAAACCCTTACGGAAGCCCCATGTGCCCAGGGCACTTAAGGTTCAGAGAGAGAGATGATACTCATTAGGAAATTAAGAGTTTTGCTGACATTTTGAGATTTTTTAAAGCAGAATAGGCATACTTGATAGAGTACTTGTCATCTCTCTTTCCTCATATCATCTTTCAGTGTTGAGGGGACAAATGGATGCCTTGATAGGGCTTTGCAATTTGTTTCATATAATGGGATATTTAATGTTTCTGTAATTTCCTCTCTCTTCCTCTTTCGTGGGTGGCCTCTTCATTTTTTACGGCTCTTAGCATAAATATTTTCAGTGCTATACAGTCTAATGGTAGTCATGTAATGTAGCAAAGCCATTTAATATGTTCTTTCTAAATGTAGCATAATAGTCTTGTTATATGAATGCTAGCCCTGATCTGGTCTCGTCTAGTTGCATTTAGTATTTTCTTTGAGCATCTCATTTCTGTTGTGATGATTTTCCTTTTATTTTTAGTTGTTAGCATCAGTGTTTGACATTGATAACACAGAGTTGGGAGGATAACAAATTGTAAAGTGCTCTTTTTGTTTCACTTATGATGTATTTATTTTTCAGTAAAGGTGTCATATGTCCAGTGTTCTGATTTGCTTTATTGCATCTGTTCTCAGTTTCAGCATTGATTTTCTCAGAGGATGATATTGTACTCACTAGGTATTTGAAATGTTTTGCTTATTATAAAGGCTGGATTGTCCAAGGAGGATCTTTGTGACATAATACTTTTTACATTGAATTGATACTTTTGTGCCATTTTGAGATACTGAAACATATTCAAGATCATACATGATGTAAACATTGTTAAATTCTGACAGATAATTGTGGTATGTTTGAATAGAGCAAATCTGCATGTTGTGAGAAATCTGTTTAAAAGTGTGTCTGTTGTTCTAGGCAGAGAACGGTTAGATTGTAATAGCTTGTCAGCCCAGTCACATATTATGTGTAATGAATGTCATTGCAACTTAGTAAATCACAATGCAAGTTCACTTAATTAACAGGATAATGTTGAAGGACCACATTCAGATTAACTCCAACTAAATCTACTGAAAGTATCATATGTTGTACAGAAAGCCAAGGGGAAATCAGCCTCTGGTCAGAATGCTGTCCTGTACATAGTACAGATATCCTGGAGTGTTAAAGAAGCTTTTCAAGCTATTAATGTATAAAATTGGAAAAAAGTAGGAGCAGCTTTATTACTTAACGATTACAAAGTTGTTGAATCGTTAAGTAATAAAGCTGCTCCTACTTTTTTCCAATTTTATACATTCTAGTATCACAGCTTTACTGCAGTGTTTAGTGTATAGTTGTATACTTATACATCAATTATTGTGTTATTCAAGCTATTAAGATCTGCTTGAACCAGTGAATTTATTAACAAGTAGTGGAATAAAGCCACTGTAAGCACAATAAAAAAATTTGTTAAAAACCACTGTTCCACTGATATCAGCCAGTTCAAACTAGTATCACTTCTGAATGTGGAAGGGAAGATATTCCTCTCAGTAATGGGAAGAAGGCTGAAATTGTATAACCTGGAAAATGTGTACATCAACATGTTAGTACAAAAGGGAGGAATTCCAAACATCCCAGAATGCTTAGAATTATTTCAGTGATCTGGAAAGTGATCCACCAGGAAAATGTGGAAACAAAGATCTGCAGGTAAAATGGCTTAATCTAGTAAATGCCTATGACTTTTGCAACACCAGATGATATTGTTTGCTCTTGGGGGAATTATTAACATGCTGAAACTGTTTTATGGCCTGTCTGTGAGAACACTGGATTACATAGTGAAGTGGATCAACCTGCAGATGTTATTGCAATGTGTTGCACTATATCTCCAGTTCTGTTTGTGCTGGCAAAGCAGTTAAAGCAAAAGAAGGCACAGGAGAAGACACTCATCCAGGAGACAAATGCATGTCACCATTAAAATTACTCATGGATGACATGGCAGCACTAACAAGTGTGGTGGATGCATGGAGGATACTTGGAAGACTTGATGAGGTTATCAGCTTCAAACCAAAGAAATCTAGGAGTTTGTCACTCAGGAAGGGGAAAATAGCAGAAGTGAAGTATACAGTGACAATCCAAACAATACCAATAGCTGAAAAAGAGCCAGTGAAAACTCTAGACAGAATATATACTGTTAAAAAAAAAAGAAATGCAACAAATATGATGTTGCGATTTAAACTGAAGTTTGCTGATCAGACAAGGGCAAATTTCCTGAAACGTTCACATGGACATCAGCTTCATGTGCTGACTGAATTGTACTTAGCAGCTGATTCATGAGCACAGAAAAGCGACATTAGTCAAAACAGCATTTTTGACAATAATTCATGACAGGTTCACGAGAATCCCATGAAACTTACCGAACAGAAAACTCACTGACCATGTTATTGAATGCCTATAAAAGATTGACACTCCTTGAATCAATTCATTTGAAAATTCAATGCTGCGCAAGTATGGCTCATCTCACTACAGAACGACTCATCATCATTGGACATTTACAGACTGGACAGTCACATTGTATAGTAGCTAGACAATTTAATGTGGTTAGAAGCACCATTAATCGCCTTTGGAGATGATTTCAAGAAACTTGCTCAGTTGCAGACCGGCCGCACAGTGGAAGACCCATAGTCACAACTCCTGCCGAAGACTGTTTCATACATTTGCGTCACCTCAGGAATCAGTTTGCATCTGCATCCTCAACAGTCCAGTCAATGACAGCAGCTCGTCGAATTTCAGATCAAACAGTCAGGAACCAGCTGCATGATGCTGATCTATGGGCTAGAAGCCCTACAGAGGTCCTGTTCTTACAGACCTGCATCGCCAGAACCAACTGCAGTGGGCGAACCAGCATCGTCAATGGACTGTTGCGAATGATTGTAAGGTTTGGTTTAGTGATGAATCATTGTTTCTGCTCCAGCGGCATGATAGACAGAGAAGAGTCCATGAGCACTACGCCCAGAACTGCGTGGATGAGGCTCCTCCACATGGTGGTAGAGGTGTACTGGTGTGGGGGAATATCAACTTCATGGGAAGAAGTGGCCTGGTGCAAATTGAAGGATGCCTGAATGTCCAATGATACGCCAATGAAATTCTTCGTCCTCACGTCCTTCCACTTCTGGCTGCACCAGGGTTGATTTTTCAGCAGAATAACGTTCGACCTCATGTGGCACAACTCACTACCCAGTTCCTCACTTACAACAATATCCAGACCATTCCATAGCCATCCATGTCATCAGACATGAACCCAATGGAACACTTATGGGATGAACTCAACAGACAAGTCCGCCAGTGAGACGTGACACCAACCAATCTCCAACAGTTGTCACCTGCACTGCGGGAGGAGTGGGCAGCCATCCCACAACAACAGATCCAACAGCTAATCAGATCCATGTCAAGGAGATGTCGTTCTCTGACACAGGCCAGAGGAGGGCATACACCTTACTGAAACGGAGGTCTTGAGGCCTCAGTCACAAAGAATAAATGTCCAAACCAAATTTAATGAACATCATTTCATTGTTAAAGTCTTAAAGTTTCTTCATGCCAAGATTGAAACATTAATTTTGTAAAATAAAATTTTGATACAAGTTTGAAATTTGGTGTCCATTATGACTACAGTAGTGTTGCGTTTCTTTTTTTTAACAGTATATGTTTCACTGAAGGACACACCAATTTGTTGAGAAGACAGAAGAAGAACTAAACATAGATAAAAGCAAATTCCTGGAGACTTTTCAGGTTTGATGCCTTCCAGTTCATGCTGATATCCAAACTGCTGTGGCCACTACTCATTTATGAAGTAAATACTAACACAAGAAAGTGGCTGGCCCTGCCACTGGAGTTGACTTTACTACAAAATGAGCAAGCTGTGGTTACCTCTAAGGTCTGTGTTGGAGGTGTTCAAGGCAGAAAAAGCAAGACAAGAAGACATACAATGCTGCTAGAGTCACTGATACACTGGTATGTGACATGTTCGACCAACACTATAAGCTACAAGACAATGGAGAATACATGAGAATGTAGGTACAGCAAGAGAAGCTCTTGGACTGAAAAAAAAGTGACACAGTACACCAGAAGGGGATTTGGTGATGGCGATATCAAGTAGTGGTCAAAGAGACGTGTTCATCAGTAAACTAAGAAATACGGAGGATGAAAAGTGCATCCAATCTCAGCAAGGCCGTTGGACAGCTTGGGAAGGGCATTGCAAAGATCACAAACATGGAATGATATTTGGAACATGGCAACTCTGCAACTTAGTTTCATTATCAAATCTGCATAAGATATCCTGCCTGCAGGCACACACCTGTTCAAATGAGATAAAGTATCCATTCTGCAGTGATTGGCAAACCTTGAATATGCTTTTTCAGCAAGCAGAGTAGTACTGTCTCAAAGTTGCTACATGTAACAACACAACATAAAATTGCAAGAGCTAACTGGCATTGTAGATAGAGCAAAGGAAGTGGTAAACACTAAGAAGAGGAGCAGACCTTTCTCACACACTTCATTAGTGCTGGAAAATTATACAACTTTAAAGCTCTGCACATTCCCTTGACCTCACTGCTAGATAGATTCCATTTAGAAGTTGTAGTGAACCTGCCAGGTAGACAAGAGTACCTCGCATTCATAAAAGATACAAGAATATGACCAAATGTTGTAGTGTACTTGGTCATAAAAAGAAAGACTCAGTTTTGATCAAACTTACTGTCCCATATGAATTCATAATAGAACATGTTTTTAAAAGTGCAAAATACAGTGATTTGATCAAGTAGGTAGGGCATGTATCAAGAGCGAGATGTACAGGGCATTTGCAAAGTCAGTGTGCACTAGCCTGTTATCGATTCCGGTATCATAGTGATATCTTTACTCTCAGAATAATACTTGAAGAACATATTGAAAAGCAGAAACCATTAATACTGAACTTCATAGATTTTAAAAATGCATTTGATAGCATACACAGAGATTCATTATGGAGAATTTTAAGTCTATATGGAATACCATCTAAAACTGTCAACATCATTAAGGACTTATACAATGGATATGTTTGTACAGTCAAAACAGAAGAAGTGATGAGTGAATGGTTCCAGATTGAAACAGATGTGAAGCAAGGATGTATACTGTCTCCTTTACTTTTTGGGATTACAGTAAACTTCATAATGAAAAAATGCTACACAGGTAACACAGGTATTGACTGGGTACATGGAACCCAACTAGAAGATCTTGATTTTGCTGATGACATAACTCTTATCAGTAATAATGTGAATTCCATGCAAGAAAAAACAGATAGCCTGTCTTCAATGGCTAGCAAAATAGGACTTGAAATTAACAAGGACAAAACACAAATAATGAAAATTCCCATTAATCAGAATGGAAAAATACACATAGAAGGGACAGATATTGAAGAAGTCAATCAATTTGCATACCTTGGCAGCTACATAGACCAGGATGGTGACACTAGAAAGGAAGTTAGGATCAGAATTGCAAAACCAGCATCAATCTTCAAGAATCTTGAGAACATATGGAATTCAAAAGTTATAAGCACAAAAGCCAAGTTAAGACTATTCAATTCAAATGTAATATCCACCCTCATTTATGCATGTGAATGCTGGAAAACAACTAAAGAAATAGAAAAGAAATTAGACTCTTTTGAAAACAAATGCATAAGGAAAATACTCTGCATCAAGTGGAACGAATTTAAGAACAATGCAGAGATAAGACGGATGACTGAACAACAACCAGTCTCATGGGTGATCAGGAAAAGGAGATGGACATATGTTGGTCACTTGATGAGAAGAAATGATCAGAGAATCCCAAAACAAGCTATCAAGTGGAACACAACAGGCCAAAGAAAAAGAGGCAGACTGCATGAAACTCTAAAGAGGACATTGTTAAGAGAGACCAAATTAACAGGCATAAAATCCTTTGATGAGGTTGAAAGATTCGACGAAAAATTGGCGAACTACTTTGCGAGCCCTATGTGACGTTTAATGGTACGGGAAGGATATAAGATATAAGAATAAGTGATATCTTAGTGGCTGTGGTATCTAGCCACATCTACCTGTGTACATTAGTGTGTTGAAGTCTTCTGTTGCATAACATTCACTTTATGTGTATTCAGTTGTTAAGCAGTTTGAATTGCATGACAGGCAAATTGTAGAAGACCATCTAAACTTAATGAGGAGAAGTTATTGAATATTTCTGACACTATGCTTCGGAGTCCATCAAAGGATTTGCATAAGTTGGCATAACAGGAATGTATCGGGCTCACAACAGCACATAAAGTGATCACAGTGAATGTTATTGTTCACTACTCCACAGTTTCATTGACCTGCTTGAGGAGGACAAAATCGCATACTCAAGATGGTGCTATCACCATAACATTTTTTTTATCAGTATGCTTAATCTGTGACTCCAGTCATGTCAGGTAGTGTGGCTAGGTACTGCAACCACTAAGATGCCACTACAATACTGGAATTGATACTGGGCTAGTGCACACTGACTTTGTGGATGCCCTGTAGTCCTTTCATGCATTTTATGCCCAGTTGTTTACACAGGTCATATGTTGACATCACCACAAATCTTCTTGCTCACACCTCTACAGTAATTATACATGACCACTACTGTAAACTCACGAGGACCTAGTCACAACATAGTATGGAAACGGTGGTTATGGCGAGACAAATGTCTGATACCTTCTTGTATTGTCTCACATGGATGACAAGAGTGGGTCGTACATTTGCTTCTCTCAGTGTGTCATACAAAATCATCCTATGTGGCAGAAAGAGTAGTGATCACGACCAGATAAATTAATAGAGATGTATGATACCTCTAATCAGCATGTGTGTGGACAATATAAGGATTGGTTACAGTGTGTAGAATACAAGATGAAATATCAGATCCACCTCCTATAACCTTTATGAAGGAGTTGGAATTGCAGCATCAAAGAATGCTGGTAAAATGCAGGCATTTGTGCTCAATGGTAACTTCAGCCTCTTGAAGCAGTTAAAACCAATAACTCACAGACCTCAGAGTCATGACTCAGAGGGGCTCATCTTTCCTTAGAATGTCAGAAGTTTAAAGGGTTGAAAAACTTGCCTGAAGGAGGTGGATAGGGGAGATACAGTCTGAGTAGTTGTGTTGTTTTGCCTTCTACCACAGAGAGTTCTAAATTTGGGAGGGGGGGGGTCATGTGATTTTCTCAAATACATTTTTTTTTGCAGAAGGTTTGACGTCATTTGATGTATATTAGCAATATGAAGTATGTCTTCACACAGTGAAATCTTAGAGAGTCAGAGCCAACTGAGAAATCTATAGTTTATACAAAGAACACTAATCATATCTACTCTGATAGTCTAAAAGATTACAATGGCTGGGACATAAATGGAAGTGAGTCATTATACCAAACTCAAACTATATAACTAATGAAAGTAACAAGTCAAGGCAAAAATGAAAAGACAGAGTGAAAGAATATCTAACAGAATTTGTAGTAAACAACTGGAGAGATAGATAACCAGGGAAAGAAATTCATGGAGATATCTGTATTTGCAGTAGTAAGCCTAAAAGAATGATGAAGAAAGAAAGAGAGAGTGTATATTGAAATGATAACTTTTTGTAAAATCAGAATGAATATCTTTAATAGAGAGTTTGTATAAGACACAGGGACAAAGAGGAGACCATAGTATTTATGGTAAGGAATTGTAACTTTCAGTATACACTCCATGTTTTAACAGCCTATGCTTTCAAGCAGTTGCTTCATTGCCATTTTTTTTCACACTCTTTGTTGTTTTAAAGGAGTTGGAATTGCAGCATTGTTTGACTTACTCATAGTAGTGTCAACATTTGCTCCATTGGTTGCCCATCTAGGAACGTATGCTTTTATTGCTATATCCACTGAGCAGTATGCTTGGAGTTCATGCAGCTTTGTTAAACATATTGCAAGTGAGAATGAAGTCTGTTCTGAGGAATTGAAAGAAAGGTAAGATTTTTTTTTTATTATATTGTATTCAATATTTTAAATATTATATGTCTGCATCATTAATCCCATGCTTCTCTTTTTCTTTTTTTGAAGGAGCATGAAGCCATAGCAAGCATCAAAGTACCAATATTTTGGAGTAAAAAAAAACTTCATGGAAAAAAAAGAGGAAAAAAAAACAGAAGAAATTGGAAAATTACTTTTTCCTCATCCCTTTTTGCATCTGTTGCCATTTGTATATAGTTTTATTAGTATTCCCAGAACCAAGATCTGTCTGAATGGAAGACTGGCTTAATTGTGGAGTCATTCTGTGTGCATATTTCAGTTTTGTCCATTACAAAGCTGCAGATGTTGAAAAGATGACTTAGGGGCTGGCATGGACGGTTTTGGAGAGCTAAATCATTTGTTGAAGTTAAACAAAAAAATGATTCTGACGCACATGAAACTATGCATGAAGTAAGAATATTAAGGAGTCTTGACCAACATTATAGAGACCCTGAAGAGAAGAAAAAAGGTGGAGCTGAAGAGTAGAAATGAACAATGACCTATGGACATGTGAGCAAGTAAAATGAAAAAAAAAATGTAAGAAAAATCATGATTCTGTGAAAATTAGTAGAAGTTACATAATGTGGAACTTGTATACGTTTTTTTTTTTACACATTTCTAGTTCAGTAACACCACTAGGAAGAGTATGTGGATCTGCAAGAACCATAAATTGAAAGTTTGAGAGATCATAGTGACAGAAAGTAGTTGCATGAAGGTGCGCTGTCTGTATAGCACTTCTCACTTCAGCTTTACACACATTGACAGCCATCATCTTGAGACCGCTGAAATTTAACTTGTCAGTGGAAAGCATGTTTCTACACTGAGCAAGAATAAAACAAATGTGAGGGGTGATTGGTAAGTTCTCGGCATAAGATACAAATACTTGAAATGCACAGTTGATATTAGGTGCTTTTGTAGATCAGGTTAATGTAAGATTAAACACCAAGTTTCAAGAAATTAACTGCAACCAAATTTTTTTTACAGGCTACTGAAGTGGTAAGGGGTGGCAGAAATTGAGAAAATGGATAAAATTTCTCATTCAGCAGTTATTTTCTACCTCTGCATGAAGGGCTTATCATCGAAGGAGATCCATGAGGATATGGTAGAGACTAGGGAAGAGTGCCCCTTTTTACAGCACAGTGAAGAAATGGGCAGCTCAATTCAAACATGAAAGGGCGAATCTGGAAGATGATCCCTGCCCAGGAAGACCAAGAGCGGTAACCACCGATGAAACCACCGGCGAAATCCATGACATGATAATGGAGGATCGATGACTAACTGAGCAGTACATTGCTACTGAGTTGGGCATTTCTCAGGAATGTGTTCATGCCATTATTCACAATGATCTTCAAATGACAAAGGTCTCTGCTTGGTGGGTCCCGAAACTTCTTGGAGCTGATCACAGATGACAGCGTCACAACATGTCAAGAAACAATCTTTGCCATTTTTCTGCAGATCTTGAAAAGTTTCTTCAACAGTTTGTGACTATGGATGAGACTTGGGTTCATCATTTTCAATCAGAACCAAAGAATAGTCACAGTAGTGGAAACATCATGGATCCCCACCTCCAAAGAAAGCAAGGGTGGTTCTGTCTGTAGGCAAAGTGATGGCTTCTGTCTTTTGGGATTCAGAGGTGTGCTATTGGTAGACTATCTTCAAAAGGGCAGAACAGTCACCGGGACCTGTTACTCTAATCTTGTGAAGCAGTTGTGGGTCAGATTGACGAGAGGAGTCATCTTTCATCAAGACAATGCTCCAGTTCACAAGTTGGCAGTGGCAATGGCTGCCATTCATGAATGCAGCTTCCTGAACATCCTCCTTATTCCCCAGATTTGGCCCCTTTGGACTTTTACCTGTTTACCAAACTGAAAAATGAGCTCATTTGTCACAAATTTGCTTCAGATGATGACGTCATTCAAGCTATAGACCACCTTCTACTGGCACAAGATGCTGACTTTTACAGAGAAGGAATCCGTATGCTCCAAGATCTCTGGACCAAGTGCATAAACTTGTAAGGGGACTATGTTGAGAAATAATCCAAAAAAGATTGTCCACAAATAATCTGTTGTACCTTATGCCAAGAACTTATCAATCACCCTTCATTTTTTGCCTAGTCCACCACAAGCAAGCAACACTGTGATGAGGCAGCAGTACAGGTTGTGCAGCAGGACGATGAGCTTGAAATTCACTCTCTGTGGTTATAACCTCACAGTCAGTTCTTCACATACCAGGGATGTTATTAATAGTGATGATGGCAAGCAGAAGTTGGTTGGGTGAGACAATGATGTAGCTGTCTTGGTGGGAAATGGTTGCTCATGGATGGCAGTGTCTGGGCAGGCTATAGGACTCCTAACAGTTCTATATACAGTGTTGAACTTAGCAGTTGTACAGTGCACCCTTCCTGTTCAACAACTCTTACAGTGTTACTGGTTCTATGCAGTTTTTTTTTTTAAATGAACACATGTTCGCTGTCTCCCTTTAAATACCTATGAGATTCATTTGTGGAGTTCCTCAGTTTGCATGTACATATTTCTGAAGCTTGCAGCAAATATACTGTTTTGGAGAGATTGACTTGTGCATGGCCTTTAATGTTTTTGCATGAAAGGAAATGATGACAGACATATCTTGTCTATTTACTACTTTGAGCTTACCAACATATCTGCAAGGTCTGGCAATTAAGTAATAAGACTAATTACATAAAAAATAAACAACAGTTGAAGATATAACCTGTATTTTATCCAAAGTAAGCTCTTTGTGCATTGATACAGCGAGTGGCACGATCTAACAAACACTGGAACAACTTCTTCAGTTCTTCAGTTGGTATGGCCCTTAAACTCGATGTTACGGCCCTTTGGATGTCATCAGTATCATCAAAGAAGTGTCCTTTCAATGGTAACTTTAATTTTCGGAATAGAAAATAATCTCAGTGAGACAAATCTGGGGAATAGGGTGGATGGTTGAGAACACACACTTGTTTTTGGGCCAAAAATTCCTGTACAACTACTGCCCGGTGAGCTGGTGCATTATCTTGAAGAAGGAAAAAACTGCAAGGTGTTGAATACTCTGATCGGATTCGCAGAATCCTTTTCAATAGGCATTTCAAAATACTTAAATAAATGTTGGCAGTGAAAGTCTATCCTTCTGGAATAAATTTTTTGTGAATAACTCCTTTGCTGTCATAGAAGCAATCCAACATTGTCTTCACTTTCAACTTTTGAGGACAAATTTTTTTTCCCTTTTGGTGATGACGATGACTTCCACTGAGCACTTTGGCATTTGCTTGTGGGACTATAACAGAAAATCCATATTTCATCCTCTCCAGCAACCAGATTTAAGAAATGTTTATTTCTGCAACACATTTTGATGATGTCTTTTGCTTAGTCAACATGCTGATGTTTTTTGTCATCAGACAACGAATGTGGTGCAAACTGGCAAGCAACTTTTTCTCTTGCTCAGATCTTCCACTAAAATTTTATTAATGGTTTCTCGGTTAACAGCAGATTCATCTGCCATCATCCTCACAATCAAACAATTATCTTCTTGTATCCGTTCTCTGACTTTTGCAATGAGTTCCTCATTACAAACAAAAATTGAGCATCCATGTCTAGTTTCATTTGTAATTATTTCCGCACCACTTTTGAATTGTGAATACCACCTGAATATCTGTGCAAAAGATAAAAAATTATCCCCATAAACTTGTCGCATCAATTCAGTGGTACTTTTTCCGAGTTTTAAACAGAATTTAATGTTAGCTTTTTGCTTTATGCTGATTATGTAACAATGCACCTCTGACCAGGTCAACAAAATGGCGGATTGTTTGTCGTCTGCTTATCGGGCAGCAATGAAAAGTTGCCAGATCATAGATGAAAGTTGCCTCTTTGGATTCCATGCTTTGCATCATAGATGGCATTTCTGTCTTGGCGATAATAAAATCAGTCTCATTACTTAATTGTCGGACCTTGTATTTGGGCACATTTTGTGCTTGTCTTTGTTACAAGGAGAAAACCAGTAGAGCAAAGTGCTTAATTTTTCATCTATTTTTTGTGTTTTTTTATTTGTTGTGTTGTTTTTTTGTATGTGGTCATTGAAAAAGGCATGTGCCAAAATTCTGGTTCTTCATTTATATGTGCTCATTTTATATTTGGCCATTCTCATTTTTGCCCACTTTCCTCTTTCTGTCTTTTTTATTTTTGTTTGTTTGTTTGTAAAATTGAATCTACACTTTTGTCAGCTTCTGTTTACAGTAGAAATGAGTTTCACCAGTTTCTTTAGTTTAAAAATACTGCACACATAAAAAAGATCAGTTACTTATGCTGTTGAGCAAATATTGTTATCATCATTGCAGCAATAAGTAGAAAAACACTGAATGACAGATATTGTATATTTTGGTCTCTGCAGTTTTTCTGATACTGTGGACAGAACACACAGACCAGAAGAACTGTTTTATAAGTAAGTTATTCATTTCTATAACTACAGCATTACTTTTGCATGGTGTAAATAGCTAAATGTGCAAGTGTTCTTTTAACTGTAGTAACTAGAGTATTAAGTATATAAATAAATGTACTGTAGATAGCTGCTTTTTTTTTTTTTTACAAAATAAGTATAATTGGATAGGCTAATCTGAAGAGTGCTCACCAGTGTGAAAGATAATTATGGAAGTGTATCAAGATATGTGCATATTTCAGTTACTGTGAGTAATGTATCTCACAAAGTGGTTAGAAGTTATAAAGGTAATCCTGTCATGCCTTAGAAGCACATAGGGATATATGGTGTTAGTGCCCATATTTTGGAAGTTATAATTCAGTGAAGTCTTTGAAACAGATTTTTTTCCCCAAATCCTATTCTCAGTGCATTTCAACTGAGATTAAGAAAAATATGTATCTTTCCCAAGTTTGTTAAAAAGTAATTGAATATATAAGGTGGTATTGGAAAGTTCCCAGACTGGTTGTAAATAAAAAAAAAAGATATATTTAAATTTGGTCACCATACCCTCTTAAATGGTCTTCTTGGGAACATATAGAGTGATTTCAGTTCCTCTTCCATACCTCAGAAGCACTGTGAAAGTATTTTTCATGAGTACTATCCAGTACCGCCTGCAGTTCCATTTAGATTTCATCTAAAGTGTCTAGGCAGCACCACTTTAGCTTCAGTTTCATTTTGGGGAATGAGACAAAGTGATAGAGGGCTGGGCCAGGCAGGACAGAGGGTGTGGGAAGACTGCCATGTCAAAAACTGGATTGTTTTGAGGGAAGTGTGAGCAGACTTGTGTTAACTCTTTCCATGCCTCTAGTCGAATTTCTGACGCTTCTGGTTTCCGACATGGTGCCTTCCATCAAAAAACTGATTCATGTTTTCTTTCATTAAGAAATCAGTGTAACGTTCAGAGTGTAAACATTTAATGCACATGCCCCATGACCCTTTTCAAAATGGCTGAAGCGTTGTTAGCAACTGAGCGATGTCGAGCATGAAAATCAAAGATTTTGGTAGAGAAATTTCAATTTTTGGTGATGTAGAAAGGGATATGGACATGCCCTGTGGTTTCTTTCACAGTGGTTAGTTTATGCTTGCTGCTGTGAATTATTAAATACAAGTTTTGTTTAAAATTACTATTAGGCATAACGATGATGATGATGATAATGATAATTCAGCAAAGTCCAAGAGAAACTGCAGTGCTTCCTTTTATGTTATGAAAATAACTGACTTATAGTGAAAGAAAAAAAAAATCCATATGTCTAAATTCTGTAACAACAAATCATCAATTCATATTCATGAAATAGTTTTTAAAAAAAGGGAAAAAAATTCATGCTTGTTTTACTGTTGATATTAAAAGTTACATCCATGGTGCAAACACATTTACATATATGTACTCACTCACCTAGATTTGAGTGTGTATGTATGTGATTGTGCTTTTTCTCTCAGTTTGTCATTGCACTGTCCTTTTTCATAACTACTTCTGTTTTGTGTTAATTATTTTTGTTCGTGTCTTAATATGTATAATTTAAAAATTGTACCATAGGTATATATGTTAAAAATATTATGTCCATATCCATACTACAAGAACTTAATATTGAAGAAGGCTGGCTAGTAAAGATGATTAAATAAAGAAAACTTAAATATTTTGGACACATTAAATGTCATGATAATTTAGAGAAGACCGTCTTGGAAGGGTACATAATGAGAAAAAGAAAGAGAGGAAGACCAAGGGAAAATTGCTGCAAGACATTGTTGATAATCTGCAGATGGATGTATCAGCTGCAGGGCATCTTGCTTTCAACCAAGAGGCCTGCAGGAGAGCTGTTAGGGAGTAAAAGTTCCGCAAGGGACATGCAAATGACTGACTGCATCTATCAGAAGGCTTGAAATCAGATGGCTACAGATATGAGTAGACTGCTATAAGTTTGAAGATAAGTAAAATTACATTTGAAAGCATTTTACCTTTTCTGGAAATTGTGCCCTCATTTTGACAATGAATGGTGAGTAGTAGAAATTTGACAACAGTGATATTACATAATTTTTTAGCTTCTTGAAGCAAATATTGCAGTAAGTGTACCTTTAAAATTGTCAGTATCTCCAGACAAAAGCAGATTTCCTACATGGCAGAAAAAAAATTAGGGTTTTCATCACTGAGTCAGTTTTATAAAGATTAATGCACAGATTTTCATTTCAACAGCAGCAAATATTAATTTAGGCCGTTTCCCATCATTAAATTTTACGGATAGGGTAATTAACTACTACAGTCACTCCCCCCCCACCCCCTTCCCCACACTCATGAAACAGTATCATTTAATCAGCATGCTGATGTTATTTAAATCATTAAAGTACATTTTTTTTTTTTATTTAACAGGCGTGAGTTTTTACAGCTTTCAACAGCCGTTGATACTATTGATGGTTTTCCACAATGGAGGTTCACAGATTTGGCCAGAAAGGCAGAGATTTCACTTATGCCAGTTACACTAGCTATTGTTTGGGTTCTAGTTTCTTTATTTGTGGGCTTTGGACCAAGAATCTGTGGATGGGTAAGTTATAATAGATCTTAACTAATAATTAGTTGACATTTTTTTCTCTCATATGCATGTATTATCTCACAGAACTTTGCACAGCATTAAATGTAATCTTATCTTTTATCTTATATCCTTCCCGTGCCAGTAAACATCACATAGGGCTCGCAAAGTAGTTCGCCAATTTTTCCCATCTTCAGCAAGTCTTTCAACCTCATCAAAGGATTTTATGCCTGTTAATTTGGCCTCTCTTAACACTGTCCTCTTCAGAGTTTCATGCGGTCTGCCTCTTTTTCTTTGGCCTGTGGTGTTCCACTTGATAGCTTGTTTTGGGATTCTCTGATCATTTCTTCTCATCAAGTGACCAACATATGTCCTTCTCCTTTTCCTGATCACCCATGAGACTGGTTGTTGTTCAGTCATCTGTCTTATCTCTGCATTGTTCTTCAGTTCGTTCCACTTGATGCCGAGTATTTTCCTTATGCATTTGTTTTCAAAAGAGTCTTAATTTCTTTTCCATTTCTTTAGTTGTTTTCCAGCTTTCACGTGCATAAATGAGGGTGGATATTACATTTGAATTGAATTGAATGTTAAATGTAAGAACAAGTAAAATTAAATATATGTGTGTACTTGCATGTGTGCATGCATGCATGTGGATGTGTGTATCAAAAAAAAAGAGATGCACACATATACACATTCTTTTACACTTTCCAGAGGCCACTGGAGGAAGACAAGTGCAGATACATGGAGAAAGTATATGATATGTTGTAGAGAAATTCTCAGTTTTAGTCATATTTTACATGTAATCAGTGTGAGCCCATTTTTATTGACTGAGTTTGCCAGGTTTTATGTAGCATATTTGAAATAACAGGTTCAGTGATATCTGTGACTTCTGCTTCAGAATGTTCAGATCCTATGGAAGTAGGGGTATGTAAAGTTTGTGTTTAATGTACCTCAAGAGAAAGTCACAAAATGTCAGATCAGGGATCTAGGGGGCCAACTTTAGTGGCCTATGAATGTTTAAAGAAAAAAAAACACCTTATCTAAAAACAAAAACAAAAAAAAAACACATGCACTCATGTACACACAACCACACATGCACATGCACACATGTGTTAATGCCATCTTTCATCATTTCATCATCTCTCTCTCTGAATCTTATGTGCCAAAGGCACATGGGGCTTCTGAAAGGGTTTTCCACAAATGCTTGTCCTGTGCTTTTTTTTTTCCGCTCTTGCCCAAGTGAGCCATCTATTGCTCAACATCCTCTCTGTTGTTCTTCTCCATGTCTCCTTTAGTCTATCCTTACTTCTGTTCTTCTGTGGTGTCAACCTTAGTGCTGTTTTTGATAGTGAGTTGTCAGTCATTTGGAGCACATGTCCCAACCATTGCCAGCATCTTTCCTCAATAATTGCTGTCAGTGGCTTCATCTGCTTTTCTGCCAACAAGATGTTATTTCTTATGGTGTTTGGCCAAAATATTTTTCTGCTTCTTTGTAAACATTTAGTCTGGAAAGAATTCAGCTTGTTTTCTATAGTTTTGGTGATTTTCCAGCATTCACTTTCATAGAGCAGTACACTTAGAACATTACTCTTAAATATCCTGATTTTCATCTTTGTGCTTAGTTTTTTAGATTTCCATGTAGTCTACAGCATTACAAAAGCCCGGTTTGCTCTAGTAAGTCTGTTGTTGATGTTCTCTGTGCTGTCTCCATCTTCTACTACTCTACTACCAAGATATACAAATTCTTTGACCTCCTCCACTAGCTTGTACTCTCAGTACATTTCTGTTGTTCCTATTTTGCTTCATTAACTTTGTCTTTCCTACATTGTTGTTTAATCCTAAATTGTTAGCATCCTGAGTTAGCTTGTTTATTTTATCTTACGTATCATTGTGCCTGCTTGACAATAGACAAATGTTGTCTGCAAAGTCGAGGTTCTCCAGCACTGTGTCGAGTGTCCATTGTAATTCTCTGCATTTATCTGATGTTGCCTCCTTCATTAACCAGTCTACTGCTAAAATAATGTTGATGATAGTATGCATCCCTGCTTTACTCCAGTTTGTACCCTAAAGCTGTTGGAAGTGTGTTCTCTGCAGATCACTTTGTACTGAGAGCCCTCATATAGGGCTTTGATGACATTTACTATCTTATGAGGAAGGCCAAGCCATCTTAGAATTTTCCACAGTGCATCTCTGTTGACATTGTCGAAGGCTTTCTCAAAACCTATAAACAGTGCATATGTTGTGCTATGCCACTCATTTTTGTCGTAATTTATATAGTACATGCATGATCTTCCTTTCCTAAATCCTGCCTGCACTTTCTGAAGAAAATGTGACTAAGCATCAATACAGGACCAATAATGAGTGAAGTAAAAGAGGCACTGAATAAGCTAAAATTAGACAGAACACCATGTGAAGATGAAGTTACTACTGAGATATTGAAAGCAGAAGAGATAGAAACACCAAAACAACTATGGCAGATACTACAACAAATTTGGGATCTAGAGAAAGCTCCAGAAGAGTGGAAAACTGGACTTTTGTAAAACTACCAAAGAAGGGTGACCTCAGATAATGCGGGAACTAGAGAGGCATTACCCTCCTGCCACTCACCAGCAAAGTATTCTGATGCATAATCATCAACAGAATTGTACCAGTGCTTGAGGGAAAATATTTCATCATGGAAAGTAGGAAACTAGTAGATGGCTGTTGTTAGCATTATTTAAGCATCATATTGCAAAGTCTTGTGCTCTTTATCTTCTGTCGTAGCTTTAATTTCCTCCTCATATGATTTTTTTTTTAGGGAGTCTTCAAAGTATATTGCTGTGATATACAGGGTGTTCCTAAAGTTCATTTACACTTTCTGGAGGACACTGTAGGAGGATAGGTACAGCTACATGGTGAAAGTGTGTGTTAATTGTAAAGACAAACTTTCAAAGTTTTAAATCATATGCTACATTTCATTCCAGACACACCAGAGAGCTGTATATGCAAGATGGCAGAATTGGAAGCAAAAAAATCATTTTGCTTGTAGGAATTCGTGAAAACCAGCGGTGTTTCAATAGTACAGAGGAGTTTCTATACACATTTTGGGAATTAACCACCTTCTAATCCATGATCTATCAATGGTATTGCCTCTTTGAAGAGACAGGTTGCCAGTGTCCCATAATATACAGAGGGCACCTGTCTATGTCATGTCAAAAAGTTGAGGAAATTCATAAGGTGCATCAATCCAGTCCATGAAAAGCACTTTAATGAAGCAGTTGTGAGTTGCAGATACTGAAGGCAAAACTGTGATGCATATTATGAAAACATCTTTGCACATGCCTGTACAAGCAACATCTAGTAGAAACGTGCACAGACATTATGCTCATGTTTGGAGTACAGAAACCTCCCCACCTGGTCATCAAGTGCCATTTAAGGGGAAAAGGTTTATGGGCCTTTCTTCATCAAGGAAGACTGTGTAACTGGTATATCATATCTCAGCATATGAAATGATTAGTTAACTCATCAGTTTCTGGAACACAGTCAGAACTTCATTTTTCATTAAAATGGGCATCTCCATACAAGCACTGAGACACATGTGCCATTTTGAACATTAACATGCCCAGTCGAAAATTTAGAAGAGATAGTAAAATGACTCACAGCTTTTTGTTGTGGTAGCTTCTTAGATCCTCTGACCTGACACATTGTGATCTTTCTTGTAGAGTTTGTGAAAGACAATATTCATGTACCCCCACACTCTTTTCCATAGGATCTAACATTCTGAAGGAGTAAATCACATATATCATTGCATCTATTACTTCAGATATGCAACTTGATTATCTCATTAAAATATTTTATGTCACCAGGAAGGCTCATATGTTAGACCCTGAAAGCTATGTCTGAAACTGAGAATTTTGTGACTTGTCCTCTATCTCATTACATATGTGTGGGTGTATCTAGATGAAGTATAAGCAGACTGTCAGTGTCACATCTTGATGATGACAATATCCTATTTGTTAGACACATGACAGGACCCATGTTTTCAGATGAGCTGCATGCTAAATTTACATTCAAAGAACTAATTATGTGTTTCTCAGCTGTTTTGTTAAGTGTTCAGGTCTCACGGGCATATGTTGCAATGGGAAAGATGCATGCCCTTAAAAATCTTATTTTTGTAGTTCTGTCTGTTCCTCTCCGCAGATTCTTTAGTTGTTTTATTTTTTGAAGAGCGATAGATGGTCTCCTTTTAATTTCTCTCATTGCATCTCCATTATTAGAAATGATCCAAGATATTTAAAACTCTCCACATCTTCCAGTCTTTCCTCATTGATTTCAGCTGCCTTATTTGTTTTGTCAGTTGTCATCAATTTAGGTTTTGCTCTTCACTATTCTTACAGACAGACATAATTAGTTTTTCCATTCCTTTTTGTGTTGTTGACAGTATAACTGTGTCATCAGCATATCTGATCCCTGATATTTCATAACCTCCAATTTTTATGGCATCATAATATTCATTGTCTGCATCTTCTCTAACATTTCTCGTATACAAGTTAAATAAGTAAGGTGACAATATGCAAAACCTGATGCACCCCTTGTTTTATGTCAAACCAAGTTGTTGTTTCACCATGTATTCTTACTGCTACCTTTTGGTCTAAATAAAGCAGCGATATTAATTTTTTTCCATTATTTCCCAAAGTTTCGGGTGTTGTACTCAATCAAATGCCTAGAAAAGATAAATATAGATTCACATTAAATTCTCTACATTCCTCTATTATTAATCTTATATTGAAAATATGATCTCTTGTTGCTCTTCTTTGTCTAAAACCAGCTTAGACCATATTGATATAACAGTTTTGAAGTTATTGACAATATTAAAAAAATTCCAATGTGAACTTTTTTTTTTAAAGATGATATAAATGACTAAATGTAGAGAAAAAAACAAACCATAAATGCATCTGAGCTCGATGATCTAATGTTAGATCTGGACATATTGTTCATCTTTATTATTTATTTTCTTTGAAGCACTTATCTGACAATTTAAGTATTAAGTATTTACTGTTAAGTAAATACTTCCATAATACTTTTCCAACATCCAGAGATTTCTATTATATCAAATCCATGGTCATAGAACACTATAAGATTTCTGTGAAACTTTAGGTGTCCAAGACACAACCTTCAGCAAGGGTTTTCCACAAAAGCCTGTCCATTGCTTTTTTTTCCCCCCCATTTGGTCTACCCCTACTCCTGTTTCCCTGAGGTGTCCATTTTATTGCTATTTGTGATCATGAGTTACCAGTCATTTGGAGTACATGCTCCAGCCATCTCCAGTGACTTTTCTCTATAATTGAAGTCAGAAAGGTGTCATGTCTTATGGTATTTAGCTAAAATATTCATCTAACCCTACGTAAACATTTAGTCTGGAAAGAATTCAATTTGTTTTCTATAGTTGGTGACTTTCCAGCATTCACTTCCATACAATAACACACTTAAGACATTAAATATCCCAATTTTTGTTCCCTTGCTCAGCTTTTTATATTTTCATGTATTATGTAGGATTGCAAAAGTCTGGCTTGCTCTGATGTTGTCGATGTCTTCTTGGTTGCCACAAACTTCTGGTGCTCTACTACCAAGATATGCAGATTCTTTGGCCTCTTCCACTATTTTATCATCTACTTTCAGTATGTTGCTGTTGTTCACATTTTGTTTCATTAACTTTGTCTTTCATACATTTACTGTTGGTCCCATTTTACTAGCTTTTTAGGTTAACTTATTTTATTGTATTGTATGCCTTTGTGTCTTTTAATAGCAGGCAAGTGTTGTCCATAAAGTCAAGATCCTCCAGTACAGTATCAGTGGTCCACTGTAGTTCTATACATTTGTCTGATGTTGTCTCCTTCATTAATCAGTCCGATGCCAAGATAAATAATACTGGCGATAGCACACATCCTTGTTTCACACCTATCTGCACGCCAAATTTGTTGGAAGTATGGTCTCCACAAATCACCTTGCATTGAAAACCCTCATATAAGGCCTTGTAACATTTACTATCTTTTGAGAGAGTCCATGCCATCTTAGAATTTTCCACAGTGATTCTTTGATACTATTGAAGGCTTTTTCAGAATCTATGAACAGTGCTTATGTTGTGCTGTACCATTCATTCATCAGTCTGCTCTGTTATTTACCAGAGTTCAAATATCTGATCTATGCACAGTGTTTCATTCCTAAATCCTGCCTGCTCTTAGAGCAGGATCTAGCGCTGGATAATTAGACAGAATAATGACAGACTACTTTGCTGGTGAGTGGTAGGAGAAAGAGTGATGCTGCTCCAGTTGCCACAGTCATTGAGGTCACTCTTTTTTGGTAGTTTTCCTGTAAGGCTGGTTTTCCTCTTGTCAGGAGCTTTTGTCCAAGCCCCACATTTGTTGTAATATCCAGCGGAGTTATTTTGATGTTTCTATATTTTTTTCCCTTCAGCACCCCTGTAGTCTTCTCCTGGTGCTTTGTCTACATTTAGCTTCTTTGTTGCCTCTTTTACTACATTTACTGTTATTGGTCCTGTGTTAATGTTATTGTCAAGATTATTCAATTCAGATGTAATATCCACCATCATTTATAGATGTGAAAACCGGAAAACTAAAGAAATAGACAAGAAATTAGACTCTTTTGAAAGCAAATGCCTCAGGAAAATACTCAGTATAAAGTGGAACGAATTCAAGAACAATGCAGAGAAAAGTCAGATGAGCAAACAACAACCTGTCTCATGGGTGATCAGAAAAAGAAGATGAACATATGTCGGTAATGTGCTGAGAAGAAACAACCAGGGAATCCCAAAACAAGCTATCAAATGGAACACAAAAGGCCAAAGAAAAAGGTCAATCATGTGAAACTCTAAAGAGGACATTGTTAAGAGAGGCCAGTTTAGTGGGAATAACATCCCTTGATGAGGTTGAAAATCTCGCCAAAAACAAGAAATCTTGGCAAGCTACCATGCAAGCTCTATGTGACGCTTAGCGGTACGGAAAGTATGTAAGAAATTAATGCCTAGTTATGTTTGCTGCAGATAAGTCTGTTGTTTATGTTGTTTGTGTTCTGTCCAGCAAGATTGTATAAAATGTTTTTTCCATCTTTCAATTTTTTTCTCTCTCCACTGATCAGTTGTCTGTTTTTTTTTTTACCTTAATGCACTCTCTTGTCTTGTTCTGAAATTTCGTGTTATCTGTTTTGTGATTTTATAAATTGTTTTCATGTCATTTGATGGTGTTGCAGTCTCTACTGCTTCTGCTAAGTTATCATAGTGCTGTTGCTTATCTTGGTGACATGATTCTTTCACCGCATTGTCTTTTTGTGTATTTGTTTAAGATTTGTTCTTTCAGCCTTTGTGATCTATTGCTGACTAGTTTTATTTTTATATCCTTTCTTTGCTTTATCTTTTCCCATGTGGTCTTACTTATCCATTCTTCTTTCTTCCTTTTTCCAATGTCCCAGCACTTCTTTTGCTGTTTCCTGTAGTCTTTCATTGAATCCTTGTATGGTCATTGTCTTTGTCTTGTAGTATGCTGAAGCGATTCTTAAGAGAATTCATTCCTCATTTGCTGGTCTTTCAGATTTATTGTGTTGAAACATGCTTGCCTTGGTTCTCTGATTTTGGCTTTTCTTAATTTTAATGTTATTACTTTTAATGCTATTTTTTATATCAGAAGATTATAGTCACTTTCTACATTTGCTCATTTTCTTGCTCTCACATCTTGTAATGATCATTTCCACTTGTTGTTTATCAGAATATGATCAGTTTTGATCTTCCGTTGTTTTGTCTGGGGCCCACCAAGTTGTTTTATGGATATATTTATGTTGGAAGATTTTCCCTCTGATGTTCAACATGTTTTCTCTGCAAAATCTGCGTAGTCTCTCACCATTTTCATTTCTTTTCTCCATTACTTTCTCTTCCTCTGATTCTTCTTCTATCTTTGTTTCCCCTCTCCTGCTTTTGTGTTGAAATCATTCAGGATGAGTAGCATATCATTTTTGGGTATTATTTCTACTGTGCCTGGAGGCTTTTGTAAAAGTCTCTTTTAATTCTTCTTCAGACTGCTTTTGTTGGTGCATAACATATTATAGTATGGCAATTTTGAGAATCTTGAGTTGAAGCATATATATAGCAATCTTTCATTTATAGAGGGGTTCATATCAGCAGTGATTTTGATGCTTCTTTCATCATAATCATTAAACTCCTTCCTTACCTGACCATATATTCTGTGTTGTTGTGTTGTTAATTTCCTTCTGCCTTGTACTATCTGTCTTGCTTCTTGTATTCCTAATATGTAACTGTTCATTTTCTCAATGGTTTGTGCTAGTTTTCCTGTTTGATTTAAGTGTTCTTACATTCCAGCTGCTTATATGCATCTTGTGTTTAGGTTGCAGGAGGTCTTCTTTTGAGCTGGGGACTTTTAATGCTTGGCTTTCATCCTCATGCTGTATAGGTTCAGTTTCTCAATATGCATATTTTTTTCCCTTGTTTCCATTTCTGTAGCATTCTGATTTTTTTTTTCCACTGGATAAGGTTGCTGGCCCTATACTGAACCTTCCCTAGTTGCCTTTTATGATCATGCTTGGTAGGGTACAGTAGTCCTGTTCTTTGCATCCAGGTATGTGTGCAGGTACCACACAGATTATCATGCTAAAATTATACTGACCAAATCAGGGTCCAAACTCCATGATTTTCAAACTCAGACCACTCTGTGTCCTGAGCAATTTGTGTCTACTTTAGAGTAGACCTTGCAGAGTTTTCACTGTATAGTGAGAATGCATCATGTGACATTACACACCCTTTCTTATATCCTTTCTTTTATATCCTGATGCTCACCTATGTCATTATTCACTCCTATTGGCACTCTTTGATTACAGTACATATTCTTAATAATTCTCATATCTTTATCATTTATTTTAAGGTATTACATAATAACCATAAATATAGTGGAAGATAGGATGTTCACATCATTTACCACTAATGGTCATGATTTTCTCTCTTTATCATAGACAGACTTGAAGTTTATCATTTTACTTATATTTATATTTTGATGTGTCAGTATACTTGTGTTTACTATTATCTAATTAATTATCTAATTTACTATTATCTAATAATTATTGGCATAATTATTATCATGCTCCAATTTCTGTATCACCAGATCTTATTCCTTCTTGGTCCAGCAGCAGTACTGTGCCTGCTTACGGTTTTAGGCTATGGTTATCATAATGATGAAAAAAGATACTCAGTTCAGTATCTGAAGCAGCTCTACATGTTCAAGGACAAAGAAGACAATGTTTTCCTCGTAAGTTGCAGCAAATTTGTTTATGTCTTGCATGCACTTTTCTTATACACAAAGAATTGGTCTTGAGAAAAGTCAAGAGGAGACAAAATTTTGTATTCTAATTTATATATTCTCATTTAAAGTATATAGGCAATTTTGGAGCATAGCACGAAGTCTTCTCAGCTATATGAGTTTTGCAAGCTGGCATATACTAGACAGAGTTGAGGAGTTCCAGTTAAGATGACAGGTAAAATATCTGTGTACTGTTTTTTCAAAATAGCAGATTTTCTGACATGGAGTAGACCCGCTTTGTGCCTTCTTTTGTCCGTTTACACGAGTATGTAGCACTTTTCGCTGCAATCTGCTCTGAGGATGACATTGATAGCAGGAACTGTTGTATTTTTCTGTGTTGGTGACCTGATCACATTTTGCTATGAACTTCAACTTGTGTGATGGAGTACATGCTGCATGGCCATATTGATTCCAACACCAGAAAGAAGTGCAAGGACAACTGTTAAACATAAACCAATGTATAAATGTCCACAGGATAGAAGAACAAAGAGCGCCATTTGCACATTATTGCCAATGGACCAAGGATAGACCCAGAAGTCAAGGCGAGGAGACACATCAATCAGACAGAAGGAAGAAATAGCATCAGGATGATGCAGTGAGAAGAAAGAGAGCAGGAAAATGTAGAAAGCGAGTGAAATTTGAGAAAACAAATTAAAGTACTTTAACATTGGATATTGGAACTGCATTAGTGCAAAAAAAAAAAAAGAGCTAAATTGGAATGCCTCCCATATGAGTTTGTTATTCTCCTTTAGCAGGAGACTCGGACAGATGTTCTTAACTATCCCAGATATATCTGCTATGCTAATCCGGTGAGCCAAACACATCACGAGTAGGCCATTCTAATCAGGAAAGATTTTTCCCACTTTGTACTGGACCTCAAGTAATGGGAGAATGACAGTGTAGAGTTACAGAGAATCCTGATCACCCTGAGTGGCAGTATGTAGAGTATTGTTAATATCTATGTCCATAACAACTCCTTAACAAGTGAAGAAAACTGGAGTTTTCTTGCGACTTGAAGGGGCTTCTTCTTCTTCTTTGTTTGCTTCTATCACCAAGACCGCCCTGTGATCCTCCTGAATTTACTCCTGTGGTCTTCAATAGGTCTTGTGGTCCTCCAGGAGGACAAATCCTTGCCACTAGTAAGTTTCACCCCTGGGTTGAGCCAGTTTAGGCATATTATCCCAGTATGGCCATGTTTAGGATATGACCGACCTCTAGAGTGGAGGTACCGTGTCATGTGTAGCCATCAAGTTTCACCCCTGGTTTAAGCCGGTTTAGGCATATTTCACCAGTATGGGTGTATATCGGACATGGCTGGCCTCTATAGCAGAAGTGCCGTGGTATGAGTAGCTCTCGCCGCAAGACTACTGGACATACCGATTAAGATTCACTTTATCCTTTCCATCACTTTTTCACATTGGTGCCACACGGCAACCTTAATTGCTTTTTTCACATTTTCTTCATTGGCCGGGAGGAGTTTCACTCCATGCGCGGCATCCGAAAAATCTCACCAGCAATGTCTTAACCCCTGGGTTAAGCCGGTTCCGACAATTCATCCGGTATGAGTGCACATAGGATGTGGCCAACCTCCAGAGTGGAAGTGCCGTGATTTGAGCAGTCCTGACCTCGAGACTACTGATTACTTCACTTAATCCTTTCTTTCACCTTCTCCACTGTGGCGCTTCATGGCAACCCCATTTGCACCTTTCTTCACTGGCTGGGAGGAGCCCCACTCCATGCATGGCAGCTGAAGAATCTCGCCAGAAGCGGCAGATGAGCTACCAAACATGACTCTCATCTACCAGAAACGTCTGGTTTTCAGGTGCCAGATATTTACCTTTGCCCCTTCTCCTGTCAGTTTGAACAGTTCTGCCACGAGAAGACCAGGACCTGGACTTGATTATTAGAGGCTGTTTGAGACGCATGCCTTGGAGACATTTCATTGGAGTGGGGAGCATATCCCCCACCCCACCTCCGGCTATAACAGTCCTTAGAACCTCTAAAGGAGCTGACTGGGGACAGACTGATAGCCTGTGGGGACTTCAACGCTAGAAGTGAGGACTTACCTTATATTCTTCCCATGCCGTTAAACGTCACATAGGGTTCGCAAGGTAGTTCGCCAATTGAAGTAGGGACTGGGACAGTCTTATCGGCAACACTCAGGGACATCCACTGGACAGTGCCCTGATAAAGCAAACCTGTCTGTCCTGAACAGCATTAAGTTCACTTAACTGGCAACTTTAGAATCTTATTCAGATTTTAATATGGGGACCTCACTCTACTATCCGCTCAGGCATTGTGGAATGTTCACTGGGAGGCATTATCCTACTATGGCATTGACCACTTACCATGCTAAGTGAGAATAGCTAAGGACTAACAGAAACGCAAGTTTGCATTCAAGTACGAGTGTGCTAATCAGACACCACTCGACAGAGCACAACAGGTATCATGAAAGAGTGGGTGAAGTGGTGGAAGAAAAATAATGTTAGGATGTGGAAAAAGGAAAAGGTTGCAAAAGAAATGCTGCTTGCCACACATACCTTCAAAACTCTCTCTGCAGAATAAAAAAAGACTGGTGGGAAGACTGTGCAGGAGGTAATGAAATACATAACACCATATAAAAGTTTTGGCAAATGCACAGAAGGATGAACAATAAATGTAGAACAAAGAATGGTGGCAACATCAAGGATGAGAACAGTCAGATGTTGAAGACAGATGTAGAGAAATGGGCAGCATTCTTTCACAGATATATTGGCCAGTCAGACCAGGGCAACATTGAAGATTGCAGATCAGCATGGAGCACTGTAGCAGAATCACTGTGATCTTGGTAGTATACAGATTTGATCAGTGTTGCTGAGGTTTCACAGACCATCAAGAAGTCTAAGTGCCCTGGGTCCAGATGGAATTTGTATACCCACTTGAAGCGGGTATTAGAGGAAGTTCAAGCTAAGATAACAGAGGAGTGTAACAACAGTATAATGTCGGGTGAGATATGGGAAGAATGACTACATAGCTATCTGCTGCCATCACCTAAACCAGGCAAAGACAACACCAGGTTGGCAGGGTACCGCATCATAATCATGCAAACATTTATGGCAAGGTTCTGAAGAAGATCATGACTAAGAAACTGATGTGGGAATTGGAGAATGGCACACAGCTTCCAGACACGCTAGGTGGCTATTGACTCGGAAAACACAGCAAGCAACGCATCCATACTGGCATATGATGGATTTCAGAGGAAAGAAGAGACAGCAGTTGTTGCGCTGGATCTAGAGGATGCCTATAACAGAGTTGACTACACAAAATGACAGAATGGACATTGACACCTGGATCTTGTGGCAAGCAGCTTCAGTTCTTCTAAAGAGAACTGTGTCACGACAATATGAATCGTGGACCTTGAAGCCTAGGATCACTGCACCAGGACTATTTCAAGCTCTTCACTGTGACCAGTGCTTGTCAACACATACACTGCCAGGATTTCACAACTGCACCAGACTGGACAGGCCAAATATTCACATATGCAAATGACATCCTGACATATGTACATGAAAATTTCAGACAGGATATTTACCCACATTCAGAAAAATATTGACCATATTATGGGTTGGTGTGAGGACAACAGTGCATGATAACCACACAACACCACACACACACACACCCAAAGCCAAAATCCGGTGGTGTTCATTAGATAACTGATCTGTGAAGACCACCTTCTGGCAGTGCAATGCAATGGCGAACATATTGAGAGGGAACAATTTGTGAAATACTTTGGGATCATGTTTGACAGGACACTATCTTTCAACCATCATGTGGACATGGTTATTCAGAAAGCAAAGAAAGAGCACACTGCAGTGAAGGCCATGATAGGTGCTGGTCTGCCACAATGGACACCCTTCCTGTTGATGCAGGCATTGGTGATGTCCATGATTGAATATGGCCTTGGCCTTCTGACTTTGTGTCAATGACTCAGATATTCAAGCCCAGAAGAATCCAAAATGATGCTATGAGGGCAGTTCTGGGGTGCGCCAGGGACAGTACCTATCCGCTACTTGTTGAATATGCCTAGCATGAAAGTAAGGCACAAGTATGTGCAAGTTAAGACATACTTGATGATTGCCATCGCAACAAATTACCCCCTTCTACCAAAGTTGAATTTAGCAAAGGGCAAGTGCATAAAGCAAAGGAGATCATGGATGGCAGAGGCAGAAGAGACACTGTCAGCAGTCTGTGATCCAGAGCAGATCCCCCTAGAACTGGAATGGACTTAAGTGTCAAATATGCAGAATCTAATGAAGGTAATGATTCAGCTTGGCCTTGAATGCCATGACTGGGCTCAGGGTAAAACAGAAGCCCAGCTGCAGGAACAGATTCACCATCACTCCAAACCACTTGACCCTGTCATCTTCACTGATGGATCTGTGACATGAGGCCTAAAAAGTGGATGGGGCTATGTTGTGCAAATCAGTTGCCTGTAAATCAGAAGCCTATGCAGCCACCACTTTGCATCAGAAGCAATTTTCTGGTTGGTGGAGCAGGATGACTCGCACGGGGTCATTGTAACAAACTCCCGAAGCATGTTACGGAGAATTGAGAGGCATTTCTTCTGCAGGAGGTGAGTCCAGCCTCTGCTTGAGTCTCAGTTATCCAGTTTGATGTGGATCTACTGCCCAGGTCATGCTGGAGTCAAAGCCAGTGAGAAAGTGGACAAAGAGGAGATTGCAAAAGCTACATTGGATAGGCTGCATATGGAGGATGATATTGGATTGAATGACAACAATCATCAGGAGGATGATCGAATTGCGAGAGAAGAGAAGTGGATGTTTTTCCAAACAAAATGGTCTAACATGCATTACCCACAACCAGTGTATGCACACACTTCATTGAATGTTGGAATGGAAAAGCAGAGCACATATGGGGATTCCAGTCTCTGATTTACAGAAAGACAGAATTTTTCTTCCTTAGCCAGGTGTGGAATTATGCAGTAAAAACAGTACTTTATGGAAATAGCATCACGAGAGCCTCAAAGAATTACTTGCTTGAAACTGGTAACACTGGCACAAGAGCATTTATAGTGTAAATTATGGACTGTACTGTACACAAATGTATTTCATATTATTAGTTGTTGGAAGTGACGTGGCAAAATGACGTGGTGAAATTTTAAAGAGACACAGGTTTGTGATGTATGAATCTGAAGTGAGTTGAACGAATTTCAAACTTTTAAATTATGCAGTAAACACAGTACTTTATGGAAATGGTTGTGAATATCTCAAAGAATTACTTAAATTTCATGATATGAAGTTAGAAAAAAACCATTATTATTTACACTCTTGACATATCTATACATGTGCTCAAATCTCCTCTACTGTATCTCTGTTAGTGTACAATGACTGATATCTTCTACCCTTTGTTGACTGATCAACTTTCTAGTGTCTTTAATAAATAATAAGAGGGGAAGTCACTAATTAACTCACAAATTGAAATATTTTATCAGTGGCAGTTATCAGGTAGTATTTAAATATATCCTTAGATAGTACCGTCATCCAACTTTATAATAGTTGTATGTAGGGGGCTATGGGAGTTACGAGCGCATGTGCAAAGCAATAACAAAATGGCTACCCAACTGTTGGTGTGTACCAAAGAAGAACAGAGAGGTGTAGTGCGATTTTTGTGGGCTAAAGGACATTCAGTTGAGGACATTCATAAGGAAATGATTACAGTTTATGCTGAAAAGAGATTGTTACATAAAGCAGTCTGTAACTGGGTAAAAGAATTTTCTCAGGGACACACTGAAATTGTTGACAAAGTCCAACTTGGCTGTCCTGTTCAGATTGCAACAGAAGCGACTGTGCAACGTGTGAATGAGATTATCAGAGCTGATATACGAGTAATGATAGACAGTGTAGCAAGTGCATTCAGATGTTCACATGGCTTAGCCTACAGAATAATGCATGAGCAATTGAATTTTCAGAAAGTTTGCTCTTGTTGGGTACCCAGAGATCTGAATGATGAACACAAAAGGAACCAATTTGGTTTGTCATTGGTAGATAGAGGTGTATGGTGCAGTTTTACAAAGTGAGGGAGGGAGTGAGTAAAGTGAGAAAAAAACAAATAGAAAGTATGAGAATGTATAAATGAAAAAAAAACGAAGAACTTATCTTAATGTGGCCTCCTCCAGAACATCTTAATGTGGCCTTCTCCAGTTCTGGAGGAGGCCACATTAAGATAAGTTCTTAATTTTTTTTGGTTTTTTTTTTGTGTCTCGTTGTGCATGTAATCCTCAAAAAAGGCTAACACTGAAATATCGGATGTTGTATGTTTTTCATTTATACATTCTCATACTTTCTGTTCGTTTTTTTCTCACTTTACTCACTTCCACCCTCACTTTGTAAAACTGCACCATACACCTCTATCTACCTTTATTATTTAAACCAGTTTTACTGCAGTCGCCATCCCTTTTATTTGGTTTGTCATTGCAGCATCTTTGTCATTACACATATGAAGGTGAAGACATGCTCCAAAGGATTATTACTGGAGATAAATCTTGGGTGCGCCACTACCAACCTGAATCAAAACATGCCTCAATGCAATTGACACACCCATCATTGCCATGCGCAAAAAAATTCAAGATTACGCCTTCTGCAGGGAAGGTTATGCTGACAGTGTTCTGGGATTATCAAGGAGTGTTGTTAACCAAGTTCCAGAAGTATAGTGACAGTGTGAATTCTGTATCATACTGTGAAGTTCTTTAGATGCTATGGGAAGCAGTTCGAAGAAAACTTCCTGGTCTGCTGACTAGAGGTGTGCTTCTCCTTCATGACAATGCCAGATCACATATGGCTCGGTTAACCCAAGAGAAAATTAGCTAGTTGGGTTGGGAAGTTTTTGAACATCCACCCTTTAGTCCTGACTTAGCTCCAAGTGATTTTCACCTGTTTGGTCCATTGAAAAACTACCTTGGCGGGAGAAGATTCTCAAGTGATGAAGAGGTGGAATCATTCATTCATTTGCATGTCCCCTGCGGAGCTTTGCCTCCCAAACAGCACTGTAGGCCTCTCGGTTGTGAGCAAGATGGCCTGCTGCTGATGCATCCATTTGCAGATCATCAATGATGTTTTGCAGCCATCTTCGCCTTGGTCTTCCTCTCTTTCTTGAGGTGGAATCAGAAGTAAAAAAATGGTTCAGAAAGCTGACTCTCGATTTTTATGTCAGGGGTATTGCATCACCGATTACATGATGGGACAAATGTATCAGTGTTGGTGGTGATTATGTTGAGAAATAGGGGAATAATGTAGGTTCAGAAATTAAAAGTTTTCAAATTACTGTCGCATTTAGTTTTTTTGTAACAGGCATTTGCGAGTTACTTAGTGACTTCTCCTCGTAAAAACACATTTTACAATATAAGTTTTACTCCCTGGGTTTTTTTACTGTTATAAATGAAATCTTTTCTTTAACCAGCTTCTTTTATAGCAAAAATATTATCAGCTTGATTTATTGTCTGCCAATTGGGCCATTCTTTCATTACTTGCAAGGCCCGGTAAACAAATGATAATTCAGTTTACAGACCTGTGTCATTTGCAGCGATTTGAGCCAGTTTTATCTTAGAGAGGCAGCTTGAATTTTTCTTAGCATGTTCAAGTCATAAAGTGTACATACTTTCTTGTATTCTTGTGTCTTTAGTCAGCTAAGAACTTTAGTCACAGCCATGGTTTCCATTGTAAGGCTACTTGTTGGAATGCTGTTATTGCACTATATATGTGTATATATTTGCATATATATATATATATATATAAAACACACTGCAAATGACGATTGACCAGGTGTGAAAAAATGATATTGTATTAATAATGGTGGATTTTAATTCTTTCTATGCCTATTGGCAAAATTTTACCACTTCCAGTTTGTCCGTCAAGTGCCATTTGGTAAAATTTTACCACTTGTTTTGTGTCTAAAAAGACGGTGTAATTTTTTAATTGCACACGTTTTATTTGCCCATGCTCTGTGAACTTTCCTAGTTCTGTCCGAAGCGTGCCTAACAACCAAGTGAAAATGGGTCTTTCTTTGGAGAAATTTCAATATTTTGTGTGATTTCTGAGGCACACGGACAAGCCCTACAACCAGACCACTGTTTGGGATTGTACCCCAGGTAGATTTTGACCTATATAATGCTATAAAACAGACTGAAGAAGTAGTTAGAAGGTTATCTCAGACATTATTGTACTGAATTTGCTACATACTATCACACGATGAAATGGATGAAGCTACAGGTCTATCTAGACATTACCAATGGTAGATCTAGATCTGCCCGATAGTAAGTAGGACATAGTTATCAGCTAAAATCACCACACTACTTTTTTCCTAAAAAACTCTTAATTCTTACATTTACAGCTATTTTGATAGATAATACATATACTTTTATTTTAATTTTACAACTATATCCCCTATACAGATCAAGACTCGAGCTTTTAATTTGGCACAAATGGAACATACGCTTTTTATTCTGCGGCACGAAAAGAATTAATGCAAAGATTGGCACAGAAAGAGCAGAAGATGAAGGATATGTTGTGGGAAAATTTAGCATAGGATATAGAAATGAGGCAGGTGACAGTCTAATGGCATTTTGCATGGAAAATGAGCTAATGATTGCTAACACACTTTTTAAACAACATCCAAGAAGACTTTTACACATAGACATTACCTGATGGTAAAACCAAGAATCAAATAGATTACATTTTAGTGCAAAGAAGGTGGAGATCAAGTATAACATCAGCAAAACTTTACCAGGTGCTGATTGTGATACGGACCATGAGTTATTAATAGCAGACATGAAGATAAAGATAAAAAAGACAGTTACGGGATCAAGACCACTCCACTTTGATCTTACAAAAATACTAGAACAATATGGTATAGAAGTGAAGAATTGTTTCAAAATCATGATGGCTGTATAGGAGGAGATGAGTTGGCTACACAGGCCAGAAAAGACAAAAAACAATACATACAAGATTGTTGTGAAAGATTAGAAGGACATCAAAAGTGTGGAAGAGATAGTGAAATGAAGACATTGGCGAGAAATGTCACACCTGTGCTAAATGTAATTTGTGACGAGATGGAGAATACCTTGACAGAGACAGAGGAAATTCTAGAAAGATGGAAGGAATATTGCAGAGGAATATATGAAACATTTGACTGTGAAAGCAGAAATCAGCAGTATGAATTATTATTGGAGGAGAAAGAATCTGAATCTTGAATTGAAGAAGTTTTATGAGCAATAAAGAATCTGTAAAATTGTAAATCACCAGGATGAGATGAGATAACAGCTAAACTTATTAAAGCAGGAGGAAGAGAATGTGCAACAATCTATCATGCACTGTGTAAAAAGATATGGCAGTCAGGTAATTGGCCAAAAGAATGGAAAAGAACTGTATTCATACCGCTGCCGAAAAAGGGTAACCTGAAATTATGCTACAGAACTGTTGTCCTGATTACTTATACCAGTAAAATTCTGTTAAAAACCATAATGGGTAGACTTCGTAAGAAAATAGAAGAATAAGTCAGTATGGTCCAAGCTGGTTTTAGGCATGGAAGAGGATCAAGAGATCATATATTCAATATAAGATTAATAATAGAGAAATGCAGAGAATTTAATTTATCTTTTATAGACTATTCAAAGGCATTTTATTGTGTACAACACCAAAAACTTTGGGAATAATGAAAAAAATGGGATTTCCAACACATTTGATACAATTAACATCACTGCTATATCTAGACCAACAGGCAGCAGTAAGAATGGTGAAACAACTTGATTTGACATAAAACAAGGGGTCCGTCAGGGGTGCATATTGTCGCCTTACTTATTTAACTTGTATACTGAAAATATAATGAGGATTGTTAGAGACGATGTAGACAAAGAATATTATGATGCCATAACAATTGGAGGTTATGAAATACCAGAGATTAGATATGCTGATGACACAGTATTACTGTTCCCAACACAAAAAGGAATGAAAAAACTTATGATGTCAGCCCGTAAGAACAGCGAAGAGCAAAACCTCTATCTTAATGTGAGGAAAATTAAATTGATGACAACTGACAAAACAAATAAGACAGCTCAAATATG
Organism: Achatina immaculata; assembly: GCA_009760885.1. Taxonomy (NCBI): domain Eukaryota; kingdom Metazoa; phylum Mollusca; class Gastropoda; order Stylommatophora; family Achatinidae; genus Lissachatina; species Lissachatina immaculata. The sequence goes on from CM019706.1 coordinate 32,950,622, forward strand.
TATCAGTGAGGAAAAACTGGAAGAAGTGGAGAGTTTTGAATATCTTGGATCACTACTGGAGCACTACTTATCACAGTAATGGAGATACAACGAAGGAAATTAAAAGGACATCTATCACTCTTCAGAAAGTAAAACAACTAAAGAAGCAGTGGAGAGGAAACGACAGAACTACAGAAATAAGATTTTTAAGGGCGTAAATCTTTTCCATCACAACATATACCTGTGAGACCTGGACACTTAACAAAACAGCTGAGAAACATATAAATGCCTTTGAATGTAAATGCTACAGAAGAGTTATTCAAATATGAACACAAAAAAAAAGAACAAATATATCTGTACTACAATAACTTAATATTGAAGAAGGCTGGCTAGTAAAGAGGATTAAACAAAGAAAACTTAAATATTTTGGACACATTAAATGCCATGATAATCTAGAGAAGACCGTCTTGGGAGGGTACATAGTGGGAAAAAGAAAGAGAGGAAGACTAAGGCGAAGATGGCCGCAAGACATGGTTGATGATCTGCAAATGGATCACCAGCATCTTGCTTACAACCAAGAGGCCCACAGGAGAGCTGTTAGGGAGGCAAAGTTCCACAAGGGACATGCAAATGAATGAATGAAAGTATATATTTACTTAATCAACCACACCCAAATGAACTAATAAATCTTGAAACCGATTTACCAATTCCACAACTAAATGTCAACTTAGATGAAGTTACACTGAATGAAATTGAAGCAGCAGTGAATCTAATGCCTAACAACAAAGCTGTAGGTGAAGATGAAATAACAGTCGAAATGTTAAAAGCCATTAACAGTGACAACATGTGCCAACTACAGGAGAATGTTTAATAAAATCTGGAAAGAAGAAAAGATCCCTTCTAAATGGAAAAAAAGAATCATTACCCAAAAAAAAAAAAAAGGTAACATCAGTGACTGCAGTAACTATCAGTTGTGTCAAAGGTGTTTTGTAAAGTGATTCTGAATAGAATTAAGAATGTAGTGGATACTGCAAAGAGAGGAACAGGCAGTTAAGTGGCGTGGCACAGGCGATCATTTCTCTCCACAATTCTCTGTCTTTAGACTTGATTATGATATCCACTGGTAACTTTCTTCCTAGCCACACTGACAGCCCATCCAGTAACTTCTCTCTCTGTCTTTCATTGTCTCTTCATTCCTCAATTTTTCCAGTTGCCACAATGTGTTCCAATTTTCCTCTTCTCATAAAATGTCCTACAAATCTCGCTTGTCTATCTCTGATCTTTGCTGTAATTTATCTTTTAACTCCAGCATATCTTAAGACTTCTTCTTTGGTTTTCTTAGCTGTCTATGGTACCTTCAACATCCTTCTTATGAACCACATTTCCGTGGCCTACATTTCTCACTGCATTTATTCATGGACCATGCTTCACATCCATAATACAAAATTGGTTCGATGTAACATTTAAGTACTCAGAATCTTGTTTCCATTGATATAGATCTGTTGCACAAGATGTTTCTCATTTTCTGGAATGCTGACTTGGCCTGAGCACATTATTTCATTGTGACATTTCCCATCAGCTATTATAATTGTTCATAAGTACTTGAACCTATCAACTTGTTTCAGTTCTGTGGCTTCGATGTTAATGCTACATTTTGGTGGTATTCTTTTCTTTGAGATGACCGTCACTTCAGTCTTCTTTTTGTTCAGGCTGAGGCCTTTATTTTTACTTTCATGAACCATGACATCCAGAAGAGCCTGTAGCTGTCCTTCGCTTTTAGCAATCAGGACTATGTCTTCTGCATATCTCAAGTTGTTAAGGTTGTACCCGCCAACTGATATTCCTGGCATGTTCTCTATATTTCTCATTATGTTTTCGCTGTACAAGGAGAAGAGGTCAGGAGATAAAACACATCCATGTCTCACTCGCAAATCTATATCTTGGAATGCTCCTATTTGGTTCTCAACTTTCATTGCTGCTGATTGCTCCAGTATATGTTTTTTGGTGATTTTCAGATCTTTCCCATCTATGTTGATGGCTTCCAGCATTCTTATAATTTCTGCATGTCTCACTTTATCAAATGCTTTACAGTAGTCTATGAAGCATAAGTATATGTCCGTCTTTACTTTTATTGATCTCTTCATCAATGTTCTCATTATATATGGCATTACTTGTACCTTTTCCTTCAACGAAACCACACTGTTCTTCAGCGATTTCTGGTTTTATTTTGCTCCTGACTCTTCTCATAACAGTGCGAAGTAAGACTTTGGTAACATGGCTCATAAGACTAATGGTTTGATGGTCTTCACATTCAGCTATACCTTGTTTCTTTGGTAGGGCAATGAAAACTGATTGCAAAAGGTCTGATGGGACATAGTTACTGTTAGATGTCATTCACCAATCTGGTAACTATTTCTATGCCAAGTTATCCTAATGCTTCCACTTCTTCTTGGTGATTTTATCTGGTCCTGGTGCTTTGTTGTTCTTCATGTGTTTGATGGCTTCTTCCACTTCTGCTTTTAACTCTTTGTATACTGGGGTGTTACCAAGGGGGTAAATTTCACAATGTGGAATGGGATGGTTGTCACATTTAAAATAATGACAAAGGCATAATCTGATTTATTTATATGTTATTTTGAAGATCTTTCTCTAATCTTCACTGGCTAGCAAAATAGGACTTGAAATTAACAAGGACAAAACACAAATAATGAAAATTCCTCTCAATCAAAATGGAAAAATACACATAGAAGGGACAGATGTTGAAGAAGTCAATCAATTTGCTTACCTTGGCAGCTACATAGACCAGGATGGTGACACTAGAAAGGAAGTTAGGATCAGAATTGCAAAACCAGCATCAATCTTCAAGAATCTTGAGAACATATGGAATTCAAAAGTTATAAGCACAAAAACCAAGTTAAGACTATTCAATTCAAATGTAATATCCACCCTCATTTATCCATGCAAAAGCTGGAAAATAACTAAAGAAATAGAAAAGAAATTAGACTCTTTTGAAAACAAATGCCTAAGGAAAATAATCTGCATCAAGTGGAATGAATTCAAGAACAATTCAGAGATAAGACAGATGACTGAACAACAACCAGTCTCATGGGTGATCAGGAAAAGGAGATGGACATATGTTGGCCACTTGATGAAAGAAATGATCAGAGAATCCCAAAACAAGCTATCAAGTGGAACACAACAGGCCAAAGAAAAAAGAGGCAGACCGCATGAAACTCTGAAGAGGACATTATTAAGAGAGGCCAAATTAACAGGCATAAAATACTTTGATGAGGTTGAAAGACTCGCCGAAGACAGGAAAATTTGGCGAACTACTTTGCAAGCCCTATATGACGTTTAACGGCACGGGAAGGATATAAGATATATAAGAAGATATTTTGAAGAAGAAAAAAATGTATTTTGTTTTTCTAATAAAATTTTTAACATTTTGTTAGTATACAACAAAACAAAGAGCTAGGAACTGAGAAGAAAGAATGGAAAATGAATGAATTGAATTAATTTATTTTCACTTACCCATCAAGTTAATCCACTGTAGTTGGTCATATACTTCCATAATGAATAAAAATGTACACAAACACCTTTTCTTCAAATATACTCCAAAATTTACATGAAAATATACACTAATTATGCATTCACAGCAAACTAAAAACACCAAATGGGTAGGTAATATCTACATGAAAACAAGTGGGGGGGGGGGCAGCGACTACTATTTATTGTTTAATGACCAGAAAACAGGCCATTGTGTTTTTTTTTTAATTTGAAGCATTCTACAACATTTAATTTTTTAAATTACACAATCTCCAGCATTATTTATTGTGATATTACAGCTAGTACTAGCAAAAAGCTGAGTAGTAGTATCACTAGCTACCCTTCTAGTACATTTTGCTGCTGGACCAAAAAAAACACATCTTGATCCTTTGAATCAGCGCCACGTGGGTCCGAAAATTCAAAATCTCTATTACTGCATTCTCTTCATCACAGTCTAGACATTTTAAAATTAAATTCTGAGTTTGTAATGCAGAAATATGCTGCTCTGGATGAAATAAACTACCACTGGAAGCCATATTTGTTGATAAACATAAACCTAGTGACAATAAACTTCGACAAAAATTCATTAAATTAACACAATGCTCTAAAAAAATCAACTGAAAAACACACCTTGTATCAACAACTGGATTCTGGAAGGAAGTCCAACTGCTGGTTTTAAGTATACTTTGATAATTTTCAGATTTAGAGAACTACAAACCATCATCGCACTGCATGGAGAATGGGGTACTGAGGGAAAAAATATCACGCAGGATGCGTCCCAAAGTAGCGAAAGAGTTTATATGAGAGGCCCTTCATTATTATTTCATATATCTGTTTTGCTTCTATTGTCCTAATAGAGTTCTCTAATGTTTTCACACCATCGTGCCATTATTTCATCTTTGTCCATTATTATATGGCCCTCCTTTGACTTCAGGCAACCAGTCTTGTGGTAATGCCCTTTTGTTTGTTAACTCCTTTATTTGTTTGTACATATCTCTTGCATTTGCATGATGGTGTGTCTCTATTTCATTACATTTCTTATTTAGCCAGAAATCTTTAGCTTTATTGCATTTGTGTCTTATTTCTTTATTTATTTTGTCACATTCATCTTTTATTTTCCTTAAGGCTTCTTCTCCTATCCATTAATTGCAAAATTTCTTTAATCATCACCCCTGTTTAGCGTGTTGTTTATGTTTAGGTAGGATTTTGACAAATGTTTGCTGAACAGCTCTTTAAGCATATTCTATTGTTCATCAATCGTTTCAGTCTCCTTTGTAGCATTATACCTATTATGTACTATGGTCCTACATTGTTTTTGTATTGCATTATCTTTCTGTAACAGCTCTCTGTCAAGTTCTTTTTTTTAGCTGCTACTTTTAACCTATTTAGCCTGATTCTCACTTTTCCTACAACTGGTATATGGTCACTGTTGCAGTCTGCACTTGGTCTTGTTTCATGGATATTAGTAAGTTCCTGAATCTTCTGTTGATCATGATGTAATCTACGAGGAACATTCAGAAAATAATGCACCACATCATTTTTCTCAGGAGCTGTTTATTCAAAAAGCATGAAATTTATACACAATATACATGGATATGTCATGTAAACATCAGTATTATTCAACATACTCCCCATCGTACAGCTTTATGCCAGGACAAAAAAAGTGCATGTATTCCTACCCCATACCAGATTTTCTCTTGATTATGTAGCCGTTTCTTTGTTGCATGAATCACTCCTTCACCATCTTCAAATCTTATCACTTGGACTGCATCTTTAAGTGAACCAGACAGATGGAAATCAGGGTGCCAAATCAGGACTATAGGGTGGATGGGGTAGTACAGTCCAACCCAATTTGGTGATTGCTTCTCGTGTTGCCAGACTTGTGTGAGGGCGAGCATTGTCGCGAAAGAGGAGAAGCGAGTTTGCTGGATTGTTGTGCGGCCGAACTCTTCAAAAACATTGACTGAGTTTTTTTAATGTCTTAATGTAAGCTTGCGAATTGATTGTCTCTCCTCTTGGCATAACATCCATAAGAATTACACCTTCAATGTCCCAAAAGACAGTGATCATGACCTTTCCAGCTGAAAGAGTTGTCTTGAATTTTTTTCTTCATGCTGATTGCGGATGATGCTACTCCGTTGACTGCTTTTTTGTCTCAGGTTCAAAATGATGTGCCCATGTTTCGTCACCTGTTACGATCTTAGCCAAAAAGTTCTCTCCCACAGCACTGAAACGCTCCAACAATTCAGAAGAAATTGCTTTCCTTTGCAATTGATGTTCATTTGTGAGACTTTGAGGAACCCATCTTTTGCAAACCTTAGAAAATCCGAGAGCTTTTATAACTGCATTTGCACTACCATTGCTGACTGGCAGCTTTAAGGCCAGTTGTTGAGTAGTGATATGCCTATCAGTAAGAATAATGCCCTCAGCGCATTTCAACATTTCTACCTTGGTGGGTGTGGCAGGATGTCCACAGCACGGCCGATCATGCTACTCCTTATCTCCACTGATTGGTTCTTTGATTCTCTGAACCCAGTGACTGACTGTACTCCTGTCAACTGCAAATCTTCCATACACATCACATAGATGCTTATGAATGTTCACAACAGTTTCTTTCTCTGCAATGAGAAATTCTGTCACAATTCACTGCTTATACACAAGTTGCTAACATGCTCCATTTCAACGGTTAGGGCAGCCATATTCTTTGGCCGGTTTTGGTGCAATTTGGTTCACACAATCGGCACATGCCATATTTAAAGTGTGGAAAATTTCATTCTTCTGTCTTCATTATTAGCTGAAAAAAAAATGATGTGATGCATTATTTTCTGAACACCCTCATATCTGGTTACGTATGTTATTATTTGGGCTTTTCCATGTCCATACTCGCTTTGGGTGATGTTGAAACCAAATATTTCCTATTATCATTTTATTCTTTTCTGCCCACTCAATCAACATCTCACTTCTATTTTTTTTCTAGTAATTTTTTGTTTGTTTGCTTGATTTAAAAAAATGTCGTAAAGAGAATTTTTATTCTTCCATACAAAAGTTCATTACAGATTCATACAAAAATTGACTGGATTGATGCCCGAAAATATCCACACCTTACCAAAGTTCACATATGGCTCAGTTCAGAATGCCAGAATTGGGTGGCAGGATGAGCAGAATCAGAAATCAAAGAGCAGATCATTAAACACGCCAACCTGGGTAGCCCTATAATTTATACAGATGGATTGGTCACGCATGGACAAAGAAGCAGATGGGTATTCATGGACTATCGAAACGGATGCCCCACCATCAGTAAGGCCAGAGCCTTCACCATAACTTTATCCAACATGAAGATGGAAATTGAAGTAACCATTCGAGTCATAAATGGGCTAGGAAACCAACAAGCATCATGAGCCATAATCTTAACAGATTCACAGAGCATGCTCAGAAATATTGAAAACCATCTGATATGTCACTTGTGGCTGGCCAAACTACAAGAATTACAGATATCCTTCCCCTCTCTCTCTCTCTCTCTCTCTCTCTGAACCTTAAGTGCCCAGGGCACATGGGGCTTCCACAAGGGTTTTCCACAAATGCCTGTCCTTCGCCTTTTTTTTCTGCTCTTGCCCAGGTGAGCCCTCTATTGCTCAACATCCTTTCTGTTGTTCTTCTTCATGTCTCTTTTGGTCTACCCTTACTTCTGTTCCCCTGTGGTGTCCATCTTAGTGCTATTTTTGGTAGCAAGTTATCAGTCATTCGGAACACATGTCCCAACCATCGCCAGCGTCTTTCCTCAATAATTGTTGTCAGTGGCTTCATCTGCATTTCTGCCAATAAGATGTTATTTCTTATAGATATCCTTCCTAACATGGATTTATTGCCCAGAGCATGCTGGAGTCAAAAGCAATAAAATGGCAGATCAGCTGGCAAGCAAAGCAACAACCCTATATACCCTACAAATGGACAAAGCAGACCTCATAATAACCACCCTATCAGAATTACAGGGAGAAGAGCAACAAATTTTTGAATGCAGCACTTATCACAGTGTGAAAGAGATATAATGAAGGGCAGTGACAGACAATCAGAACTTTATGGAAAAGACCAAGCTGTGTACAACCAATGCGCCATTGGCACCATCACCCGACTACAAACAACATTGAGGTAAAGGCCAAGCACATATGGGAGTATGCTGAATGCAAGGAGACCCATCACTGGACCAGGAGCAGAGTGTGGCTGTTCTACAAGTTCAGACTCATTCTTTGTGAATATAGACTATTTGTCTAAAATGTTTAGTCTGCATCAAGTCTTCATAGATTCAGTCTCTAGTTAGGATGTGAAATAATGATAATGTAACACAAGATTCTCTCCTTTCACTCTTCATCTATCATCCAGTTCTCCTAATTATGATTTAAATTAATTGCCATTGAGAGTGCATTAATCAGTATGCTCTGTTTATCTGCATTATTGATTATACATTGTATGTTATCATGTGTCCAAAATGCATTAACTTTTTAAAAATATATTTTCAAATGGTTTTTGTTGTGCCCCGCTAATGTAATCTTTAATTTAATCTTAATATTTATTTCTGGTCATATTTATGCTTTTATTATGTATATCTGTTATGTCTATTATTATTAATAAATTTTGTATAATACCTTTGTATACTTCTGTAACACCTTTTTTCTTTCCTGTCTTCAGATATTTTTAATCAGAAGGCTATTAAAAAGATCTTAGGGGTATATATATTTTTTTGCCTCATTTTTGTGTGAAAATTTTTTTGAATGAATGAGAGGAAAGACTGATTAATTGTTCCAGACACAAGTTGACTTAGAAAGTGAGAATAGTATGAAATAGAGTGAAAAAATAACCTGATCCATAAGTGAGATTTAGTCACAATTATACAGTGTCCTAGAATGAAATCTAAAGTTTTAATTAAATATATTTAACTCATAAATTTGTATTATACAAACTGAAAAGCTATGAACCATCAGGTTTTAAGTCTGTCTGCCATATGAATTGCCATGTATTCCTGTATTGCCCTGAACAGTAAAGCCACGTTAGGCTTGTCACAGCTGACTGGCTTAACAGATAAACCCATTCTTTGCAAAGGAAATTCTTAACAGTATTACAAAGCATACTCTGTGAATCCATCACAATGACACCATTAACCACATCATGAGCAACTACCCATTTTATTACCTCAATTTCCATTCACATGCTTGAAGTGGTGATTTCAAAGGCTCCCAAACCCTGTGCCACTACTCTTTCTTTGTTCTGAGTCATCTGTATATATTACCATGTCGGAAGACCCACAGTGATGCTGGCTGAGATCCTGAACCCAAAGTTCAACTGCTCTTTCTGTATAACAACCTTCGTTAGCTAAGGTTGATCCTGTACCTATAACCAATCACCACCTTTAGGCACCTCATCTAGATTGCAGATTAACTTTATTGGGGCTCCTGTCAGGATCTGGAGAGGACTGCAGGCTTTGCCATGTTGACAGGAATCAGGATCTGAAGTGACCAACAACCTCGAACACAGAAGAAGAACTTTATTGTATCCTTGGCCTCATCCAGGATCTGCCTCGTTTGATGCATTTTCCCTTTATCAACCCCAACTTCTTATGGAGAGGATGATCCTTCATGCCAGCAACACTGATGTATGCCCTTACCTGAGCATACAAATAAATGGCAGACTGTCAATGGACAAGAGGGACATTGCTAAGGCAGTATTAGATTGCAGGAGAATGAAGAGTGGGAATGGAAGAACAATGTAGATGTGAAAAGACTGCTGGAGCTATGACAAATTAAAGGTGCTGGCAGGAAATCCAAACTGTGTGGTAGAAAATGCATTGTAAACAACCAACATTTGACAGGAACTATTAGCAGACATACTCTTCAATGGATGCTGTGACATGCAGCTGAGCAAATACGGGGATGTCCCAAATGCAGTGAAGCCAGAGTCTGAACTTTGAACCTTTCTGAGGCCCATATCTTGCAGTTATGATGATATATCATCTGATCAGACACAGAACTACCTTGAGGTAGTCTTTATCCTGGCAGCATGAGCCAACATAGCAGTGACAAGCTAAACTCTCAGCAGCGTATTATTTAATTTGAAAAACAAGATGCAGTTTGTACAGCCTGCCAGAAACTAGTGTAACAAAAATTGTCTGCTGTAGCTTTTCTTATTTGAGGTTATATGTTGAAATATATGAAAAATGCTTAAACGTCAGAATTTTTGTCTAGGACACCTTGTGTGTTAATTTATGCTTACTCTGTATTTATTTCATTCATTGAAAGCCAACAGCAGGAGAAGAAAATCCTGTATTTTTTTTTCTCTAAATGTGGGTAACAATGTATTGATTTCTCTTCTGGGTTCATATACTAATAATCCATATTTCAAATTTTCAGACGTGGTTGAAGGGACTCAGGTTGCTAACCTACACATGTCCAGTGTGGACAGCCATATGTTGTACTGTAGGAAAGCTGTGTGGGAGAAGCAGAAAAATTCGCAATTCGTAAGTTCACAAGAGTTAAAAATAACTTTTTAATGGCAGTGTTTTGCTTGTTCTTTTATGCCCAGTTAATTACACATGTCTTACACTGATGTCACAGTGAATCCTTTTGCCCCCACCTCTACAGCATTCACTCTTGACACATGTGTTACCTGTTTGACCAGTTACCTGTTTCACACTTTTGAACATGTGTTGTTCTTCAATTCTGGACTTGTACAGGATTGTAAGTTCAAGCAAAACTGAGTCCTGTTTCACGGCTGAGTACCCTACAATGTTTGGACACATTCTTGTGTCCTTTACAAGTAGGGTGCAGGTCAGCTGTAACCTCCCAGTCATTCACTCCATCTATAAGTCAGGACAGGGAAATGTCCAGAGCTTTTATTTTATATAATTTCCCAGAACAAGTGGAGTACATGGGAAGAACTTTGATTTCTTTCATGGTGTTTGTCGCATCCTTCACTCTGTCCACAGTGCCAGTTAGCTCTTGCAACATTGTTGTGTCATCATGTGTAGTGGTCTTGTGCCAGTTCTACTTTGCATGCTGAAAGAACATGCTCAAATGTCTGCTGATGGCTGCAGAGTGCTTATTTTGGATCTGCCACTTTGCACTATTTAAACAGGTTTGCACCTGTAAACATGGAGATTTGATAATGAAAATAAATCATAGAGACCAAGTTCTAAATATTGTTCCATATTAGCAGTCTTGTGATCTTTCCAAAGCCCCTTCCCAATTTGTCCAGTGGCTTTGTTGAGCTTGTACTGTTTTCTGAACCTGCTTGTTTTTCTTTGTATTTCATACTTCATTTATAGCATTAATTTGAAATATTCTTTTATTCATAGCAGCTGCTAAGGAAGGAGATTTGGAACATTAGAAGATTAGCGCTACAATCAAAAGTTCTCTTTTATTAGTTGTGTGTCATAGCACTCTCTCATTTTTATCCAAAATATGGACAACAAATTCAATACAAGAGAAAAAGTTTAACATCTTTCATCTCCGCTCATTCATTCATTCATTTGCATATCCCTTGCAGAACTTTGCCTCCCTAACAGCATTCCTGTATGCCTCTCGGTTGTGATGCTGATGCATCCATTTGCAGATCATCAACGATGTCTTGCAGCCATCTTCACCTTGGTCTTCCTCTCTTTCTTTTTTCCATTAGCCTTCCAAGACGGTCTTCTTGTGACATTTAATGTGTCCAAAATATTTGTTTTCTTTGTTTAATCTTCTTTACTAGCCAGCCTTATTCAATATTAAGTTCTTGTAGTATGGATATATTTGTTCTTTTTTTGTGTCTATGATATTTGAAGAACTCTTCTGTAGCATTTACATTCAAAGGCATTTATGTGTTTCTCAGCTGTTTTGTTAAGTGTCCAGGTCTCACAGGCATATGTTGCAATGGGAAAGATGCATGCTCTTAAAAGATTTTTGTAGTTCTGTCTGTTCCTCTCCACAGCTTATTTAGTTGTTTTACTTACTGAATAGCGATAGATGTCCTCCTTTTAATTTCCCTAATTCTATCTCCATTTGTACTCTTCACTTCTTCCAATTTTTCCTTATTGATACATATTTCAGCTGCCTTATTTGTTTTGTTAGTTGTCATCAATTTAGTTTTCTTCACATTAAGATAGAGATTTTACTCTTTGCCATTCTTACGGACTGACATAATTAGTTTTTCCATTCCTTTTTGTATTGTGGACAGTAATATCTCCACTACTTTTCCAAAATAATGAACATCAGGTGGCAGGACAGAGTAGCACATTCTGAAATGCTGCAGCATGCTAAGCTTTCTTACATGATGAAAAGACTCAGCAGCAAAAAAAACTCAAATGTCTGGAGCTGACCATAGGAATCTTCCTCTTATTCAATCTCTCTGAACTGTGAGCTGGTGTTCTTTGCAGCCAGTGCATTTTCATTGGTGAGTCATAGCATTGTGTCAGCTTGGGGATTGTAACAGCTATTTTTTCAATCCCTGGGTGCAGCTAAAAAGCAGGGGGTGTTCCATTACTTCTTTAGCAGATTCCATCACCATGTTGACTGTAGTGATCCATGCTCCTATGGCCATGCTAAACTTGTTACTGGGGGCACTAATGGAGAGGTGGGACAGGGTCTTGGTTAGCAATGGCTCACCAACCCTGACATTAGCATGTCAGCTATGGGTGATTGCCAAAATGGACAATGTCTTTGCCCACCCCCATTGCAGAAATCAACAAGTAAATATTATTTTGTGAAATTCTTGAGGGCATTGAAATAGATCAGAGCTGAGATTCTAGGATATTTATAAGATGTTGATGAAGAGTTGTCAGAAAACTACTATATGTGGAGAATGACTGTATAAGAATGCTGTTTGTGAAGGAAATGAGGGCCAAATTTAAAAATCAGAAGACAGGCAGAGAATGTATGATTAATTGCCACTGTGGCTGATTATGCCAATCAAAAAGTGAAAGAATCACACATGAGAGAAATGATTCAACAAAATAGTGCTTGGCAATTTCCACAGATGACTTTCTTTTCTGGATTCAGAATTGCTTTCTAAGGTTGTACTGATGTATGTCAAGTGAAGTAATTGAAATAGGCCATATGTGGTGTCCTTGAGAAAAATCACATAAATCTCTCTTATGATGTCTGCTACACTTATAACAGAGCACATAAATAACAGTTAACAACAGTGACTGTAAAGGAATCTTAACTTTACATATTTGCTTGAGAAATGAATTAACACAGAGCACATTATAATGATAGAAAGTTGTATAAAAAAGAGCATGAATTTACTAGGTTTGTGAAGGGTTTGTGAAATGACTTAGGTTGTTTATGTTTTGCACCCATGCACTGACATAGTGTTCTTCAAGTCACTTAGAGCTATACATTTTCTATGTTTGAGCCCTTGCATGTGCAGGGTATTTTTCAAGACTTATATAAGTCATTTAGTGTAATGTCATTCAATCACCTACAAGGTTAATTTCTTCTCCCTGCCTTCCATTTTACATCTTTTTAACATCTTAAATCCTTCCCATGCTGTTAAACATCACATAGGGCTCGCATAGTTGTTTGACAAGTTTTCCTGTTCTTGGCCTTCCATGGGTGATCTTAAATCAGAATTTCTTGGATTGTTGGCTTCTTGCAGTTAGTCACCAATCCTTCCTTCTCAGATAAGGAAGTTCTCAGTCCTTGAATTGATTCACTTGGATGGCATAAAGCTGATTATTTCAAATAATTCTTTCTCTAAGCTATATAATTGCCTGTGTCAGTTTTCTACAACACGTCAAAATAGATATGAGTATTAAACATGCTGTTCAACAACATTCAAGCATTCTTTCAGATATATTTCAAGATCTTCAGTTTTCTGATAACAGGCAACCTGTTTTGATATTTTTTTTTTTAATTCTCAACACAGGTTTTCACAGGAATAGTCAATCTGCTCTTAGCTGTCCATGAGGACATCATTTTTTTTTTATCTGTAATTCTATTTTTGTTTTTTATTTCAGGACCTGGCTAATGCTATTGTTGGTGTTTCTTCTTGTAAGTCAACTCCCGAATCTGGCAATGGCACCCTATCTTGGTGGCTTTCATCATAAAAATGATGACTTAGTTAACAGTAAGTTCTAAATTTTTAAGACATATTATGTAAAATACTAAATGTAAACAGATTTTTATGGCAAAAGAAAAAGTAACATAATCACCCCACAGTATTAGGATTCAACACCAGAAATTAAGAGTTAGTTGAAAATTACTTTGGAGAATGTGCCCATGGACATAATAATTAAATAAATTTTCTTTCATAACAAAACTCCCATACCTTCTGTAATTTACTTCATATGTTACTTGGGTTAAATATGTTTTATACATTATTGGGACCAATTATGCCAGTAAAATAATGACAAAATCAACAAGAAGAGAAATTTCTCAGTAGAATTGTGCCTTGCAACATCCAGAAACAGCATGTCTACCCATTTCAGAATTTCCTCAAAAATGAAATGAGTATTATATTTTATAGCTGTTACCCACTCACTTTTATTAAATTGTTTATTTTAGACTAGCCATGCAATATTATGTGTTTTTCACTTTACAAAATACAGCCTTTTTTTAAAAAAATGATTATTTGAATTCATAAATTTCATGTGTCCCTGCCTTCCTGTCTTTCCCATGCTTCCACTCACACAGTTACACTATAGTTTCTACACTGTAAACAGTATCCACGCTCATAGTCACTATAACAACTGCATAATGCTTTGTATAATTTTTTTTACTTAATATGGCCTCAAATGACATGAAAACCATATATAAAATCACAAAGCAGATGACAGGTAACTTCAATACAAGATGTGAAAGTGCAGTAAGAACACAAAATGGACAACTGGTCAGTGGAGAAAGAGAAAAAATTGAAAGATGGAGGGAACACTTTAACACCCTACTAAACAGAACACAAGCAGCACAAGCAATAGATATTCCTGAAGCAAAAGCGGAACTAAACATCAATACAGGACCAATAACAATAAATGAAATAAAAGAGGCGATAAAGATGCTAAAATCAGACAGGGCACCAGGTGAAGATGAAGTGACTGCTGAGATGTTGAAAGTAGAAGAAACAGAAACACCAAAACAACTTTGCCGGATATTACAACAAATTTGGGATTTAGAAAAAGCCCCAGAGGAGTGGAAAACAGGTCTTATAGTAAAACTACCAAAGAAGGGTGACCTCAGAGATTGCGGGAACTGGAGAGGCATTACCCTACTGCCACTCACTAGTAAAGTATTTTGCAGAATAATCATCAACAGAATTGTACCAACACTTGAGGAAAAACTTCGGAAAGAGCAGGCAGGATTTAGGAAAGGAAGATCATGCATAGACCATATATTTGTACTTAGACAAATATTAGAACAGGCAAATGAGTGGCATAGCACAACATATGCATTATTCATAGATTTTGAGAAAGCCTTTGACAGTGTCAACAGAGATGCACTGTGGAAAATCCTAAGATGGCATGGCCTCCCCCATAAAATAGTGAATGTAATCAAAGCCCTATACGAGGGTTTTCAGTGCAAAGTTATCTGTGGAGAACATACCTCCAGCAGCTTTAGGGTACAAACAGGAGTGAAACAGGGATGTGTACTATCACCAACATTATTTATCTTGGCAGTAGACTGGTTAATGAAGGAGGCAACATCAGACAAACGCAGAGGATTACAATGGACCCTTGACACAGTGCTGGAGGACCTTGACTTTGCGGACGACATTTGTCTATTATCAAGCAGTCACAAAGATATGCAAGATAAAATAAACAAGTTAACCCAGAATGCAAACAACATAGGACTAAAGATCAACGTAGGAAAGACACAGTTAATGAAGCAAAATGTGAAGAACAGAAATGTACTCAGAGTAGATAACAAGTTAGTGGAGGAGGTCAACGAATTTGTATACCTTGGCAGCAGAGTAGTAGAAAATGGAGACAGCACAGAGGACATCAACAGCAGACTTACTAGAGCAAACCAGGCTTTTGCAATGCTACAGAATATATGGAAATCAAATAAACTAAGCATAAATATGAAAATCAGGATATTTAAGAGTAATGTTCTAAGTGTACTACTCTATGGAAGTGAATGCTGGAAAATCACCAAAACCATAGAAAACAAGTTGAATTCTTTCCAGACTAAATGTTTACGTAGAATTAAAAAAATATTTTGGCCAAACACCATAAGAAATAACATCTTATTGGCAGAAATGCAGATGACACCACTGACAACAATTATTGAGGAAAGACGCTGGCGATGGTTGGGACATGTGCTCCGAATGACTGACAACTCACTACCAAAAATAGCACTAAGATGGACACCACAGGGGAGCAGAAGTAAGAGAAGACCAAAAGAGACATGGAGAAGAACAACAGAAAGGATGTTGAGCAATAGAGGGCTCACCTGGGCAAGAGCAGAAAAAAAGGCGAAAGACAGGCATTTGTGGAAAACCCTGCGGAAGCCCCATGTGCCCTGGGCACTTAAGGTTCAGAGAGAGAGATGGCCTCAAAGTGCAAAAGTAGTGATTCTAGCATTTCTCAGTATCTTAATATGTATAATTTTTTTAAACTGGATCATAGTTATGTTAAAAAATGTATATTATATAGGATTTGGTATAGGGGTGGGAGTGGAACTACTTTATATTTGAATTTTTTTTTTTAATTTAGGTATATTTAAGTATACATAAGTTTCTGTTTCAACTGAATTTCATATGCTCTTATTTTTATCATATGTTCTGTTCTTATTTTACACATGTGCAAAAAAATGATTGGTCATTAATAATAGTGTGCATTCTTCCTCTCTTTACATATAGACATTGCATTGATGCTGAGGAGTAGAATACATACATATTGCCCTAAAAATCCGTGAGCACTTTATATGTAAGATAAAAAAAAATTGGAAGCAGAAACCAGGACAATTGCTTAATAATGCAAGCAAATGCCTAGCCATAAGAAGACATTGCATGTAAGCACTAAGTTGTGCTCTGTGGCTGATAACTTAATGTGTTTTCTTCTCATGGGTAAGTGGCTGCTCATCCCTACTGGAGTCTAAGGTTTTGTTTCCAGTTATTTTCTTGCTGTTTTTTCTTTCTCTCACATCTTAAGGATTTTTAAGGCTAAACCTACATCTCCCCTTTGTTCTACTCAAGCCTCATTTCCCATTATATAACAGTAAAAAATGAACCTTTGAGCATGTGTTTTCAGCATGCAGAGACCTAACAAATTAGTTGATGGGCGAACAACTGTTATGGATAGCACAAAGGACTTAGCAAACAATAGAAAGAATCATAAGCTTTGTTCTTATTCAAATAATTTACTGTTGTTGGGATCAAAAGAGCTAGTATTCAAGGGAATGTCACTGCTAAATAGTGAAAAATAGTTGGAATATCATAGTGGATCAACCTTTCATAAGCATATACCCTACAGATATCAGAAAAATTGGAGTGTCACCTAACATCAATTTTAGAATAATGTATATTCAAGAGTTTTAAATTTAGTGATCTAGTCATTTGAAGTTAGGGTCAGGAATTGGGTAAAATTATCATAGTTAATATATGTTACATTGTTTTATTTGCATATAAAAGATCATGATAGGTATGTAAAATTTTAAAGGAATAAAAATATGAGGGGCGTTTAGAAAGAAATGCAACACATCATTTTTCTCAGGAGCTGTTTATTAAAAAAAGCATGAAATTTATACACAATATACATGGATGTGTCATGTAAACATCAGTATTATTCAACATAATCCCCATCAACTTGTATGGCTTTACACCAGAGCAAAACAAGTGTATGTATTCCTAGTCTGTACCAGATTTTCTCTTGATTATGTAGCCATTTCTTCGCTGCATGAATCACTCTTTTGCTGGATTCTTGTGCAGCCGAACTCTGTGAAAATGTTTATTGAGTTTTTTCAATGTCTTAATGTAAGCTTGCGAATTGATTGTCTCTCGTCTAGGCATAACATCCACAAGAATCACACCTTCAGTGTCCCAAAAGACAGTGATCGTGACCTTTCCAGCTGAAGGAGTTGTCTTGAATTTCTTTCTTTGAGGTGATTGCGGATTATGCCACTCCGTTGACTGTCTTTTGTGTCTCAGGTTCAAAATAATGTGCCCAGGTTTCATCACCTGTTACGATTTTAGCCAAAAAGTTCTCTCCCTCAGCATTGAAATGCTCCAACAATTCAGAAGAAGTTGCTTTCCTTTGCAATCGATGTTCATTTATGAGACTTTGAGGAACCCGTCTTGCGCAAACCTTAGAAAATCTAGGAGCTTTTATAATTGCATTTGCACTACCATTGCTGACTGACATCTTTAAGGCCAATTGTTGAGTAGTGATATGCCTATCAGTAAGAATAATGCCTTCAGCGCATTTCAACATTTCTGCCTTGGTGGCTGTGGCAGGATGTCCACAGTGTGGCCGATCATGCAACTCCTTATCTCCACTTATTGATTCTTTGATTCTCTGAACCCAGTGACTGACTGTACTCCTGTCGACTGTGAACCTTCCATACACATCACATAGACGCTTATGAATGTTCACAACAGTTTCTTTCTCTGCAATGAGAAATTCTATCACAATTCACTGCTTATACCACAAGTTGCTAACATGCTCCATTTCAACGATTAGGGCAGTCATATTCTTTGGTCGGTTGTAGTGCAATTTGTTTCACACAATCGGCACATGCCATATTTAAAGTGTGGAAAATTTCATGCTTCTAGCTTCATTATTAGCTGAAAAAAAATGATGTGGTGCATTACTTTCTGTATATACCTTACAGTTCTTTGATAGGGCTAGGTGATTTGCTTCATATGATGGGATATTTAAGGTTTCTGTAATTTTTTTCTTCCACTTCTTATATGTGTGGCCTCTCCCTCTGTTTACTGCAGTTCTCAGTGTGGATACTTTCATGTGATAAACTGTCTAGTGTTACTCATGCCATGTAGCCAGACCATTTGATTTGTTGTTTCTGGGTGCATTGCAGTACTGGTGTTACTCCAACCCTTGCCTTGATGGTATCATGTCCAATTTTGTCTCTTCTTGTTACATTTAGTATTCTCTCTAAATATCTCATTTTTGTTGTGGTGATTTTCCTTTTCTTTTTGGCTGTTAGCATCCACGTTTGATAGTGATAACACAGTGGGAGGAAAACTGTGTTATACAATGCTTTTTTTTTCAGTTGTGACATATTTGTCTTTCAATAAAGGTGTCATTTGTCCAGTGACTTGATTTGCTTTGTTGTATCTGTTCTCAATTTTAGCACTGATTTTGCTGAAGATGATACTGTAATCCCTGGGTATTTGAAATGCTTCACTTGTTTCAAAGGCTGATTGTCCAGGAAAATCTTTGTTGTGATATCTTCTCTGGCAGTTGACTTCCATTTTATCAGTACTGATTTTCATTTTGTGGTTTTTTTTACATGCCCTTGCTTTTAGTTATCCATGTTATGCTGTAGGTCTTTCCCTGATGTGGCTGTAAGTGTTTAGTCATCAACAAAAAGTTCATTTATGGTCCAACTATCTGGTGTGTTTCTGAAAAGTGTTGTGAATTAATAGCATTATTTCTGCAATCGGGCTGTTGAGCAGTTTCATGGTGGAAATTTTACTATGCATTTTGATGTCTTTGCAGATTTAGTCACTGTATTGTTAAGGGAGATAGTACACAGCCATGCCCCACTCCATATTTTATTATGAATGGTTCAGAGTGTCCCATAATTGTACTAAGTATACACTAATTGTTTTCATATAGGTTTTTGCACAAGTCCACTCACTCCACAATGCAAAATTCTCTGCAGTTTGTCTCTCTCTACTCTGTTCAGTACTTTTTAAAACAAAAATTTACATAGGCTTTAATTCATTCATTTGCATCTCCATTATGAAACTTTGCCTCCTTAACAGCTCTCCTGTTGGCCTCTCAGTTATAGGCAAAATGCCCTGCTGCTGATGCATCCATTTGCAGATCATCACTGATGTCTTGCAGCCATTTTCACCTTGGTCTTCTTCTCTTTCTTTTTCCCATTATGTACCCTTCCAAGATGGTCTTCTGTAGATTATCATGACGTTTAAAATATTTAAGTTTTCTTTGTTTAATCCTCTTTACTAGCCAGCCATCTTCAATATTAAGTTCTTGTAGTATGGATATATTTGTTCATTTTTGTGTCCATGATATTTGAAGAACTCTTCTGTAGCATTTACATTCAAAGGCATTTATGCGTTTCTCAGCTGTTTTGTTAAGTGTCCAGGTCTCACAGGCATATGTTGCAATGGGAAAGATACATGCCTTTAAAAATCTTATTTTTGTAGTTCTATCTGTTCCTCTCTACAGCTTCTTTAGTTGTTTTATTCTTTGAAGAGCGATAGATGTCCTCCTTTTAATTTCCCTCATTGTATTTCTGTTATTAGTTAGTAGTGATCCAAGATATTTAAAACTCTCCACTTCTTCCTATTTTTCCTCATTGATACATATTTCAGCTGCCTTATGTGTTTTGTCAGTTGCCATCAATTTAGTTTTCTTCACATTAAGATAGAGATTTTGCTCTTCGCTATTCTTACGGACTGACATAATTAGTTTTTCCATTCCTTTTTGTGTTGTGGACAGTAATACTATGTCATCAGCATATCTAATCTCTGGTATTTCATAACCTCCAATTGTTATGGCATCATAATATTCGTTGTCTGCATCTTCTCTAACATTCTTCATTATATTTTCAGTATACAAGTTAACTCTTTCTGTGCCAGAGGAAGAAACGCGGACGTTCAGATGGGTGCCAGGATAAAAGCGTGGGTCATGATCTGTATAGGGAGTATAGTTGTAAAATGAATGGAAAACAGCATTTCCATGTACTTCCGTGTATTTATTATGTTTCAAAGTATAACTAAATGTTAAAATTTCATAAATGCAGAGTTTTTTAGGAAAAAAAGAAGTAATGTGATGTTTTTAGACAATGATTGTGCCCAGCTCACCATCAGCTAGGTCTAGATATGCACCACTTACATCTGAGATGTCTAGATCTACTTGTCGATCTCGTATTGTGATTCTGTGTTGCATTCTCGCTAAATTAATGTCTGAAATAACATCCTAAGTACTTCTCCAGTCATTTAATGTCTAAATCTACTTAGGATACATTCAAGAGCAGTGGGGTGGTCACAGGCCATGTCCTTACTCCTATCTACATCGTCAAAAATTTTCGATGTTTCTCTTCCTTTTTCTCGCTCGGCATCGCTCGTAACTAAGGACTCTTCCACCATTTTGAAAAGTGTCACTGGAAACGTGGACGAAATATGTATAATCTAAATGTTACACCAGTTGTTTTATTGAAACAAACCAAAGTCGAATTTTCGACCACGGCACAAAACGGGAGAGCCAGAAGTGTAGAAAATCCAACCAGTGGCTCTGTAAGAGTTAAATAAGTACGGCAACAATATGCACCCCTGATGGACCCCTTGTTTTATGTCAAACCAAGTTGTTGTTTCACCATTTATTCTTACTGCTGGCTGTTGGTCTAGATACAGCAATGATGTTAATTGTATCAAATGTGTTGGAAATCCCATTTTTTTCCATTATTTCCCAAAGTTTCTGGTGTTGTACACAATCAAATGCCTTAGAGTGGTCTATAAAAGATAAATATAGATTCACATTAAACTCTGCATTTCTCTATTATATTGAATATATGATCTCTTGATCCTCTTCCTTGCCTGAAACCAGCTTGGACCATTTTGACCTCTTCTTCTATTTTCTTACGAAGTCTAACCATTATGATTTTTAACATAATTTTACTGGCATGACTAATCAGGGCAACTGTAGTTTATGCATAATTTCAGGTTACCCTTTTTTGGCAGTGGTATGAATACAGTTCTTTTCCATTCTTTTGGCCAAATACCTGTTTCATACATTCCTCTGCAATATTCCTTCCATCTTTCTAAAATTTCCTCTGTGTCTGCTCTTCCCCATCTTGTCACAAATTACATTTAGCTTAGGTGTGACATTTCTCGTCAGTGTCTTCATTTCTTTAAACATTTCACTATCTTCCACACTTCTGATGTCCTTCTATTCTTTCACAACAATCTTGTATGTATTGTTTTTTATTTTTCTTATGTTTCTTTATACTTCTTTTGTTAAAGATTTATATTCGTCTTTGTTGTTTGTCACTTTCCATTGTGTCTTCATTTCTGTACATTGTTTTATCAGTTCTAGTGTGCCTGCTGTAATACATCCATTCTTTTTATTTTCTTTACTGGAACGTCTTTAGCTGTTGTTATTAAGATATCTCTGGCCTGTGTAGCCAATTCATCTGGTGTCATCTCCTCCTGTACAGCCATCAGGATTTCAAAACGATTCTTCACTTCTATACCATATTGTTCTGGTATTTTTATAAGATCAAAGCGGAGTGGTCTTGATCCTGTAACTGTCTTTTTTATCTTCATGTCTGCTATTAACAACTCATGGTCCATGTCACAATCAGCACCTGGTAAAGTTTTTGCTGATGTTATACTTGATCTCCACCTTCTTTGCACTAAAATGTAATCTATTTGATTCTTGGTTTTACCATCAGGTGATGTCCATGTGTAAAGTCTTCTAGGGTGTTGTTTAAAAACATGTGTTAGCGATCATTAGCTCATTTTCCATGCAAAAGACCATTAGATTGTCACCTGCCTCATTTTCCACAACATATCCTTCGTCTTCTGCTCTTTCTGTACCAATATTTGCATTAAAATACCCCATTATTAATACAGTATCATTTCTCTGTACTTGGCCTATCATCGTTTGCAGTGTGTTATAAAAGTCTTCTACTTCCTCTTCTTCTGCTGCTGATGTAGGTGCATATATCTGGATAAATTTTACATTTCTAGTAGTGCACTTAAATCTGATAGTGAGGATTCTGTCACTTACTGGATTGTAACCTTTTGATATTAATTTGTCCAAGTAAAAAGCTACTCCATTCTTTCCTCCTAATTCTCCACCAGAGTATATAAAGATATTATCATTCTCGCTCTTGAAGTGTACTGATCCTTTCCATCGATGTTCGCAGATTCCCAAAATGTGTATCCCCAATCTTTTCATCTTGTCACTTATTATTTGATACTAGCCCTCATACATACTTCTTACATTCCATGTTCCTTTTATTTTTCATTTTAGTTTGAAGTAGGGGTTTTCCTTAGTAACATGTTTGATGCAGGGGTTTTCCTTAGTAACACCGTCAGGATTTTGTCCGTCATCACAATTACTAGTACTGACCTCTGTCTCACACTCTTCCCCAGTGTTAAAATTAGATCTCTCTGACTTGAGAGACTCGCCACCAGATCTTTTTCTTATCTGACCTTCCATGTTGCTGTTGGGTTTCTTGGTGTATTTCCAGAAGGTAGTTTACCATTGCTTTCCTTCTGGGCAGTGACTGTACTAGTCAGTGATCATAGCCATTGTCGTTACATTGAGATCACCTGCCTACCATCATTGAATGGTGACCATAACCAACGTTATCTGTGAGCTGCTCTCCCATTCCATCCACCACCTGCTCCCATGGCTTCATGCCACCCTGATCAGGGGGCTATACGGGTACTCCACCATGCCCAAGGGTGTCCCGTAGACTGACGGAGGTTAGGAGGCATCTAACTTCTCATTTGATGGGGGATATCCCTACCCCGCTAACCGGGCTATGTGAAATAATATATGTGCAGTGAAGACAGAAGAAGGAAAGAGCGAATGGTTTTATATTGAAACAGGCGTAAAATAAGGATGTATACTGTTCAAAAAAAGAAACGCAACACTACTGTAGTCATAATGGACACCAAATTTCAAACTTGTATCAAAATTTTATTTTATGGAATTAATGTTTCAATCTTGGCATGAACAAACTTTAAGACTTTAACAATGAAGTGATGTTCATTAAATTTGGTTTGGAATTTTATTCTTTGTGACTGAGGCCTCCGTTTCAGTAAGGTGGATGGCCTCCTCTGGCCTGTATCAGAGAACGACATCTCTTTGACATGGATCTGATTAGCCATTGGATCTGTTGTTGTGCGATGGCTGCCCGCTCTTCCCACAGTGCAAGAGACAACTGTCGGAGGTTGGTTGGCACCATGTCTCACTGGCAAACTTGTCTGTTGAGTTCATTCCATAAGTGGGTTCATGTCTGATGACGATGGCCATGGAATGGTCTAGACGTTGTTATCAGCGAGGAGCTGGGTGGTGAGCTGTACCACATGAGGTCAAGCATGTTTTCCTGCTGAAAAATCAACCCTAGTGCAGCCAGAAGTGGAAGGACATGAGGATGAAGAATTTCATCGATGTATCGTTGGACATTCAGTTTGCACCAGGTCACTTCTTCCCATGAAGTTGATCGTCCCCCACACTAGTACACCTCCACCACCATGTCAAGGAGCCTCATCCACACAGTTCTGGGCATAGCGCTCATGGACTCTGCGGTAAGCTCTTTTCCATCTATCATGTTGCTGGAGCAGAAAGAATGATTAATCTTTAAACCAAACCCTTCTACAATCATTTGCAACAGTCCATTGACGATGCTGGTTCGCCTTCTGCGGTCGGTTCTTTCAATGCTGGTCCATAACAGCAGTGCCTCCATAGGGTCTTCTAGCCCAAAGACCAGCATCGTGCAGCCGGTTCCTGACTATTTGATCTGAAATTTGATGAGTTGTTGTCTTTGATTGGACAGTTGAGGACGCAGATGCAAATCGATTCATGTGGTGACGCAGTCATATGAAGCAGTCTTCGGCAGAAGTTGTGACTATGGGTCTTCCATTGCACATCAGGTCTGCAGCTGAGCCAGTTTCTTGAAATCATCTCCAAAGATGACGAATGGTGCTTCTAATCACATTAAATTGTCTGGCCACTACACTTTGTGACTATCCAGTCTGTAAACATAAAATGATGATGAGTCATTGTTCTGTATTGAGATGAGCCATACTTGCGCATTGAATTTTCAGATGAATTGATTTGAGGAACATCAATCACATGGTTAGTGAGTTTTGTGTTCAATAAGTTTTACAGGATTCTCATTAACCTATCATGAGTTATTGTCAAAAATGCTGTTTTGATTAATGTCACTTTTCTGTGCTCATGAATCATCTGCTGAGTACAATTCAGGTCAGCATGTGAAATTGATGTCCAAGTGAACGTTTCAGGCAATTTACCCTTGTCTGATCAGCAAACTTCAGTTTAAATCATAACATCGTATTTATTGCGTTTCTTTTTTATATTATCTCCATTGCTTTTTGAAATTGCCGTAGACTGTACAGGTAAAGCTGGCATTGATTGGGATCTTGATTTTGCAGATGACATAACTCTTATCAGTGACAATGTGAAATCGATGCAGTAAAAACAAATTCCCTATCTTCCTTGGCTAGCAAAATGGGTCTTGAAATTAACAAAGACAAAACAAAAATTATGAAATTTCTCATTAATCAAGAAGGAAAAATATATGTAGAAGGAAAAGTTGTTGATGAAGTAAACCAATTTGCATACCTTGGCAACAACATAATCCAGGATGGTGAGACCAGGAAGGAAGTTAGAATAACAAAAGCAGCATTGTCCTTCAAAAATCTTGAGAACATTTGGAATTCAAAAGTTATAAGCACCAAAAACCAAGTTAAGATTATTCAGTTCAAATGTTGTATCCACCCTCATTTATGCATGAGAAAGCTGGAAATCAACTAAAGAAATAGACAAGAAACTGGACTCTTTTGAAAACAAATGCCTCAGGAAAATTCTTAGTATAAAGTGGAACGAATTCAAGAACAAAGCAGACATAGACAAGCAAAGAACAACCTGTCTCATAGGTGATCAGAAAAAGATGGACATATGTGGGCCACATGATAAGAAGAAACAATCAGAGAATACCAAAACAAGCTATCAGGTGGAACACAACAGGCTGAAGAAAAAGAGACTGACCACATGAAACTAAAGAGGACATTGTTAGAAGCCAGTTTAGTGGGCATAACATCCCTTAATGAAGTTGAAAGACTTACCAAAAACAGGAAAACTTGGCAAACAACTATGTGACATTAAATGGCACAGGAAGGATGTAAGATGTGAAATATCTGACAAATTTTCAACTGGTTTTTCTTTTAGTTGTCTTAGAAGAAAGCTTTTATTTTTCATAAATCTCATCTGAGTTTCATTTAGCTGTGGTTGAGTCATTGTGAAGTGTCAAGGCCAAGATATTAATAGAACACATTTAATGACGTATCTAGTGATCACATTTTATCATTCATTGTCTTTTGCACACCATGTGGACCATGCAATACAAAAAGCCAGGATAGCATTGGGAGTGGTTAGATTAATGGCTGCAGCTGGGTTTCCACAAAGCATTCTCTTCGTGCTGATGCATGTTCTGGTACTGCCATCATTGGAATATTGTCTTGGCCTGCTCACCCTGTCCAGTGCACAGCTGAATAAATTAAAACATGTACAAAACAATACAATGAGAGTGATCTTGAGTTGCACCAGGGATACTCTGAATACTGATTGATTTGCTCAGAGAGAGGTCTAAACACAAGTATGCTCAGGCAAAGGCATACATCAGGGTTGCTGGCATGAAGGATCATCCTCTCCACAAGGAGGAGTTGATAATGGGAATATGCATCATATGAGGCACATCCTAGGATGGCTGAGGCAGAGGATACAATAAAGTCAATTTGCAATCCAGATGAAGTGCCTAAAGGTGATGGCTGGTTACGGTGGTGGCTGACCGACTTCAGCTAACAAAGGTTATTATACAGAAGGGTCGTGAATGTCAGATTGGGTGCATGGAGCAGTTGAACTTTGGGTTCAAGATCTCATCCAGCATCACTATGGGTGTTATGATGGTTCACTGACTTGGAACAGCAGAGGTGGTTGGGGTTTTGTTACCTACCGAAATTGAAGAGTCATGGCACAGGGTTCGGGAGTCTTTGAAGTCACTACATCAGCCATGCAAATGGAAATTGAGGCTGTGTCTGCTGTAGTATGATGTGGTTAATGGTGTCATTGTGATGGATTCACAGAGTATGCTTCATTATATTGATAAGAATTTCCTTTGCAAAGAATGGATTCAACTGTTAAGCCAGTTGACTGTGACAAGCCTAACATGGCTTTACTGGGTATGTGGGAGTACATGGCAGTGATGTTGCAGACAGACTTACTGGACAAGTTAAAATAAATGGCAGACTGTCAATGGATGGGGGACATTGCTGGGGCTGTCCTGGACAAACTGTGGAAAAATGAAGAGCTGGAATGTAGCTGCCATAAAGAAATGAAGAGACTGCTGGAGCTATGAAAAATTAAAGCTGCTGGCAGGAAATCCAAACTGTGTGGCAGAAAATGCATTGTAAACAACCATTTGACAGGAACTATTAGCAAACATACTCTTCAATGGATGCTGCGGCATGTGACGGAACTTATATGTGGTTGTCGCGATTGCAGTGAAGCCAGAGTCTGAATTTTGAACTTTGAGTCATTGACCAGTCTTCTCTGGGATCTCTGTTTTTCCAGTATGGCTTGTTATTGAGATGTCCGCATATTGGTTGGAGTTCCTTTCAATCTTTTTTTCTTCCAGATTGGAGTAATTAATGTGGTGTTTTGTTTTTTTTTCCATACCAAGTCTAAAGCCAAGGTATTCCAACTACTGGAGCTTTGTTCATTGGGGTCTTTCTGATGGCTACTCTGATTTCAGCTTGTAGTATGTCTGTTTCAGGTTCCTTAGGATTGATCATATTATTTTGTTTTCATGGTGGTGACATGTCTAAGATGGTACACAGAGGAGCTTGTGAAGTATTATCTCCACTCTCTAGTACAAATCATGGTTCGCATAATGAACCACCATTAACATTGTTCACAATCTCTGTCTGGTTGAAGTCTCTGCGCTCTTTCTTAAGGTGTTGATCTTTTTATAAAAGATTTTCGTGGCTTGTGTGTGATAATTTTTTAATGCTTCATTGTATTCCTGTCATGGTTTTATCTTTACTCCTTTTAGTTCTCTTTCTGAGTGTCTTCTTGCAATTTAGTACTGAGTATAGTCTAGCTTCTGCTTACTTTTCATCAATTCTTTATGTTTATTATATCCATCTTTTCTATTACTACCTCTTTCATTTCATTATTCCACCATTTTGTTATTTTCATTTCTATAGTTCCCATTTTCATAGTTCCATAGGTTTCCTTTGCTGCTTGTTAAGTGCTGGCTTCAAACAAAGTACAATTTTAAAAATATTTGTCAATAATTTTTCATATCTGATAAAGACAATTAACAAAACAAATATGCAACTGAGGAGAAATTAGAAGTGGTGGAGAGTTTTGAATATATTTGGAGGTACAACATGGGAGATTAAAAGGAGAACATCTGTCACTTTTCAGAAGCTGAAACAACTAAAGAAGCTGTGAAGAGAGATGGTTAGAGCATATGCCGTGAGAATTGAACACTTAACAAAACAGCTGGGAAGCACATATGTGCCTTTGAATAGAAGAGTCCTTCAAATATCATGGACACAAAAAAGAACAAATATATCCATGCTACATGAATTTCATATTGATGAAGGTTGGCTAGTAAAGAAGATTAAATAGAGAAAACTTTAGTATTTCAGACATATAAAATGTCATGAGAGTGTGGAGAAGACAGTCATGGATGGGTACATAATGGAAAATAGAAAGAGGAGAAGACCGAGGCAAAGATGGCAACAAGACATTGTTGATGAATTGCACCTAGATGCATCAGCAGCAGAGCATCTTGCTTACAAACATGAAGTCTTCATGGGAGCTGTTAGGGAGGCAAAGTTCCACAAGGGACATGCTAATGAATGACTGGTGGACAAAGCTGAAGAAGGAAAGCCAAAGTTTCCTTTTATTGTTAGAGGACACTGACACAAATAAATTCAGTTACCTTAAAACAACAATAGCTGGGAAATATACAAGTGATATCAGATCAGAAGTAGAAAAGCAAAATCAGTTTGTTTTTTTTTTATTTAATGACAAAAGAAAGATGCTAACAAATATGAAGTGTAATTTGAAATATTCCAGACTGAGTCCATGACCACTTGTTACAGTAGTGCAATGCAACATCAGGTGGCAGTACTAGCATGTAGTGTGAATCAGTATGCCAAGTCGTGCAGAGCCAGGCTTGTGTAGAGAACAGTATATTGATATGCTTGAAACCATGAGCTCACTGTCTGCCAGTTTTCAAGATGGATGTAAAAAAAAGGAGCAACAGGTTTGGATCAAATTTTGTGCAGATCTCAGACAAACTGCAAAAGAACACTGGCAAAGATTCACCAGGTGTTTGGTGAACAATCTTTTGGTTGGATACAAGTATTTATGTGGCATGCATGATTCATGCTGGTTGATGATAACAGTGAACAGCAGTTGATGATAACAGATGCATACAACTCTTCAAAATGTATAGAGATCAAGCAGCTCATAAGTGAGAACCAACATCTGAACATTCAAGAGCTTTGTGAGACAGCGGGAATTGGTTATTGGACATAACACAATAATCTTAACTCATTCCATATGGAAAGGGGAGGGGGTGGGGTTGTTACGTCAAATTACCAAGGAGGTAAATTTCATAAAGTTGTATGGGATGGTTGTCACAAAGGCATAGTCTGATTTGCAGTATGACATATTATACAGTAGTTTAAAAAGGGAAAGTTGTGTATTGTTTTTCTAATAAAAATATTAGTATGTTGTTAATATAGAACAGAGAAAAAGAGTTAAAAATTGAGAAGAAAGAATGTAAAATTATGATGAAATAATTTCTCACTTACCCCTCAACTTACCCTCTCACTGTACTGGGTCAATATATCCAAAATGAATAAAATTTTACACAGACACCATTTCCTCACAGGAAAATACACACTAATTATTTATTTACAATTAATTTACTGAAAACATGAAAACACAAGTGGGCTGCAGGCTGTATACTTAGAAAAAAAACTTAAAAGAGTTAAATTTTAACACAAATTCTTACACTAGAAGGAATACTACTGGGTTTTCTACAGTTAAGATAAATTCAAAATTAGAATAAATTTGAGACCGTTTCCTAACGCACTGAGAGTGGGGTAGAGAACATGTCGAAAAAAACACAAAGAGTTCATGAAGAAGTAGGCATGCACAGCATCACAGCCTAATTTATTCCCAGGGTTTTCATGGCTGACCAAATGCAGCAACTTGTCAATGTCTGATCAGAGCTTCAACAGCTCGCCTCAGAGGATGAAACCATCTTGTCCAGGATCATAATCGGTGATGAGAGCTAGGTGTATGGTTATTACCTGGAGACAAAGCAGCAATTGTCCTAGTGGAAAAGTACAGGATCACCAAGACTTAAAAAGGCTGGACAGTTGAAAACCAATGTCAAGAGCATGGTGATCAAAAGAATTATGCAGTAAGAATTTCTCCCTGCAGGGCAGATTGTGAACTTCAACTTGTGCTGTGATGTTTTGTGATGGTTGTGTGAAAATGTGAGGAGATGCACTAGCTTGTGGCAAGGAAAAAATTGGCTACTTCACTCTAACACTCAACACTCAGCAGTTTTTGGCCAAGTACAAAATGACTTGTCTTCCCTCTCCCGCCACTGGAAGGCATGAAAAAAAAAAGGCATTTGAATTGAAAACATTAAGGACCACACTAGATGGAGAAGCATGATCAGCAGTGCTTCATTACAACACATAATGAATGAATTCATTTTTATTAATTTACCTTATGAATTCTATTAATTTATGAAAGTTTAATTACTAGTTTCATTTTTGTTTTTAGCCAAGAATAGCTGACTACTCTATTATATACCAAATACTATATATTATTCATCTTGTAGAATAGGATTTTGTAATTAGACTTTACTTGTGGGAGGGGAGGGGTAACAAAAACAGAATAGGCCAAAATAAACAGATCCACAAAAAAAAATATGATCAGTTTAACTGACAATTATTATTAGATTATTAATGAACATTATACTGATCACATTAGCTGTGGGTAACAATAAATGTTAAATCTAAACAATTTGTGGTATGTATGAAATCACTCTGTTTATTGTTGTGAATTTCTTTTACAAATTGCTCCCCTTCTTTAGAAATACACCAGAAATAGAAACAACATCATGAAGTGTTATTTTCTGGTTCAACAGCATGAACTGTAATGTTTTGGTTCTTATTGTTGCTGCAGTGAACTTTAGCGTGGATACAGTCAGTTGTTTCATAAATCTAACCGTAATCACTTATGTATTTTTGTTCTCCCTAGGTTCCTATGAACTTGGCCGACTGATGTGGCAGATGCCAGTAGCATTTTCTTCACGAGATGTCCCTCCTGCCTACGCTTTTGTATTTTTTCTGTCAGCATTTTTATTCACATTAATGTTTTTGGTAAGAACTTTTCATTTTATTGTCAGAATAAATATATACTTGTAACACAGTAATTTTGAGTATAATCTAAGAGAGAGAAAAATCAGAAGAGGGGATTTGGTGACACTTTAGCCTACCCATCTGCTGGCTTCTCCTGCAGCTGCTTGATTCTCAGACATATGGACCTTGTCCTTCCTCTAGAGCTAATTCACAGAATCAAGAGACGAAGCATAGCACGAGCAAGGCACTTTCTCCATATAAACTGCACGCACAAGGTAAGATATGCTCACACAGCTAACAGATACCTGCAACAAACCATCTTTAAGAGGAAAAATGCCATTATAAAACAAGACAGTATAATAAAATAATTTTTTGTTCACATTAATGTTTTTGATAAAGTTTCTTTTTACTGAGAAAATGAGAATATTAGTGGTTCTGCTGGAACTACCATATGAGTGAATAGATAGCTTATACCATTGAAGCACATAGGGGATATAGTGTTAGTGTCCACATTTTCATTGATATATTGACACATTACAGATTGTGATCAGCATTATGTCTGACTGTTTTTCCTTACAAAACTCCAGAAAGAGCTAAGTTCTCATTTCTACAGCTGGATGACTGGTGCACATCCAGTCATTTCAAACCACTGACCATAGCCATGAGAGATGAAACTACTTCAATACTGACGTGTGATGTGTGGCCAGTAAATAAAGTTAGAAAAATAAAGAAGCATATTCGTAACACATATTCATAACACATATTCACCCTACTGTATTGTAGATCATTCACCTTAACTACATTCATAAGACATCTTACTTTTAAGGACTTGCCAAAAGTGATCATAAATTAAATCTAAGTATCAAAGATGACAAGCCCGGTAGAGAAAACTTTGCACCTCTTTGTATTACATATGGAGAAATCGACAATTTTCTAGGGGGCCATACAAAATCTAACAGACACAACTTCTTTGATTTGCACCCAGGCACCCAGAAGCAGGAAGAAGGTGGCAAGAAATAACGCACCTATAGTTCCAGAAGATGTTTCATTCATTCAAAATAGATAAAAAGTAAAACAGTGATTCATTAGGTTTATACACTTGTATGTGAGACTAAATGTCAACCTAGATGAAATTACATTGAATGAAACTGAAACAGCAGTGAATCTAATGACTAACAACAAAGCTGCAGGTGAAGATGAAATAACCGAAATGTTAAAAGCTATCAACAGTGACAACGTGAGACAACTACAGAGAATGTTTAATAAAATTTGGAAAGAAGAAAAGGTTCCTTCTAAATGAAAAAAAGGAATCATTGTTAAAATACCAAAAAAAGGCAATCTTATTGACTGCAATAATTGGAGAGGAGTAACTTACTATCATTTGTGTCAAAAGTATTTTGCAAAGTCATTCTGAATAGACTTAAAGATATAGTAGATGCACCAGTGAGAGAAAAATAAGCAGGATTTCGAAAAAGGAGAAGCTGTCTCGACCAGATCTCTAAGAATAATGCTTGAAGAACATATTTAAAAACATTTAAAACATATTTAATCTTGAAATTCATAGATTTTAAAAAGGTATTCGATAGCATACACATAGACTCATTGTGGAGAATTTTAAGACTATATGGAATGCCATCTAAAATTGTCAGCATCATCAAAGATCTCTACAACAGATATGTTTGTGCAGTCAACACAGAAGAAGGAATGAGTGGATAGTTCCAGATAGAAACAGGCATGAAACAAGGATGTATACTATCTCCTTTGCTTTTTTGGAATTGCCATAGACTTCATAATGAAAAAATGCTGCACAGGTAACACAGGTATTAATTGGGTACATGGGACCCAACTAGAAGATCTTGATTTTGCTGATGACATAGCTCTTATCAGTGACAATGTGAAATCAGTGCAAGAAAGAACAGATACCCTGTCTTCAATGGCTAGTAAAATAGGACTTGAAATTAAGCAGGAAAAAATAAAAATAATGAAACTTCTCTTTAACCACAAAAGAAAAATATACATAGAAGGAACAGCTGTTGCAGAAGTAAACCAATTTGCATATCTTGGTAGCTACATAGACCAGGATGGTGACACCAAAAAGGAAGTAGAATTCAAATTGCAGAAGCAGCATTGACCTTCAAGAATCTTGAAAACATATGGCACAAAAGAGTTTTAAGCACAAAAACCAAGTTAATTCTTTTTTATACTTCGCGTTACACTGTGTAATGATCCGGCAGACACTTTTTGCCTTGTGTACACATCATATGCTGGTAATGAGTTGGGCTATAAAAGTAAATTTAATCATACAATGCTTAAAATCTAGCCAAAACCAGTTGTAGAAATCGCTTCTGGCATGATACAAGCATCAACACAAGGTCATGCGTGTGAATTGAGAGCCATGTTGTGATACAAAAATTAATTTAAAAAATATTTTTCTAAGCTTATGGGCCACTGCCGGTAGTGTTACCATGTTATTAGTGTATTGTAGACTGTAAATTAACTGTAAATAAATAATTAATGTATATTTTATGTGAGGAAATGGTGTTTGTGTAAAATTCAATTCAATTTGGATATCACTGAACCCACTACAGAGGAAAATTGAGCAGGGTAAGAGAGAACATTTTTCATCATAATTTTCCATTTTTTATTCTCAACTCTCCTCAGTTCTTAGCTTGTTTTTTCTGTTATATACTAATATATTAATAAAAATTTTATTAGAAAAACAATATACAACTTTTCCTATTTAAAAAAATGTATAATATATCATACTGTGAATCAGACAGAGAAAAGGCATACCTTTGTGATCCTTCTAAATGTGACAACCATTGCATTCCACGTTAAGAAATTTACCCCATTGAGGTGACCATTGGTCATTTGAGGGAAAAAAACCCCAGTACACAAAGAATTAAGATGATTCATTTCAAATGTAATATCCACTCTCATTTATGCATGCGAAAGCTGGAAAACAACTGAAGAAATAGAAAACAAATTAGACTCTTTTGAAAACAAATATCTAAGGAAAATAAAGTGGAACGAATTCAAGAACAATGCAGAGATAAGACAGATGAGCAAACAGCAACCAGTCTCATGGGTGATCAGGAAAAGAAGATGGACATATGTCGGTCATGTGATGAGAAGAAATAATTAGAGAATCCCAAAACAAGCTATGAGCTATGAGGCGGTACACAACAGGCAGAAGAAAAGGTCAACCACATGAAACTCTAAAGAGGTCATTATTAAGAGAGGCTAAATTATTTAGCATAAAATCCTTTGATGAGTATGAAAAGCTCACCAAAAAACAGGAAAACTTGGCGGACTACCATGCTAGCCCTATGTGACATTTAACATCGCGGGAAGAATGTAAGATGTGAGAGTGCAGCATTCATTGTTCTTATTTATTTACAATCAGTATAAACCTGGTATGTGTTGTTATCTATGGTTTGTTCTATTACTTTTCATCTTCAAATAATTTTATTTCTTCAATCTGTCTTCACTTTCCATCATTCATAATTCCTCTTTTCTGGATAAACGAAACGTTTTGACAAGTTGGCATGAACAGCATTTTAATGTCTGGAATATGACTAAACAGACTAACACATGCAAATATTTCTTCCTTATAATTATATATATATTATTACATATAAGTGTGTGTAATCTGTCAAAAGCCCCATGTGCCCTGGGCACTTAAGGTTCAGAGAGAATCTGTCAAAACAGTTTTCCTAGCCTGTCTTTGCTCGCAGTATCAATTCTACGTTCATTTCTTTCTACTGATTTCTTTTGTCTTTCTTGTCCAAAATTGTTTTTACGCTGTTATGTAAATGTTTTTGAAATGACCTAATTTTAAAAAATAATCAGCTAAGATAAATGACATGAGAGTACAGAGAACTGATGATGATGATGTAGATAATGATATAAAATATGTAAATGGATGAAATGAAAGATGATAATACAAAACTTTAAAAGAAAAAATCAT
This sequence comes from Achatina immaculata, assembly GCA_009760885.1. NCBI lineage: Eukaryota > Metazoa > Mollusca > Gastropoda > Stylommatophora > Achatinidae > Lissachatina > Lissachatina immaculata. The sequence continues at coordinate 32,985,444 of CM019706.1, forward strand.
TTTTACATAATGTGAAAGTAATGTAAGTATACATTGATACATAATCAGTCATTGACTTCTGTCCTACATCTTACATCCTTCCCATGCAGTTAAACGTCACATAGGGCTCGCATAGTTGTTTGTAAAGTTTTCCTGTTCTCTGCGAGTCTTTCACTTTCATCAAGGGATGTTATGCCCACTAAACTGGCTTCTCTTAACAATGTTCTCTTTAGAGTTTCATGCAGTTGACCTCTTTTTTTTCTTCTATCCTACAACAGGGCCCTAAATTATGTGGTAGTCTGGAGTTCACTGTGTACCCAATTCTTAACCCTTTTGAAATAAAGATCAATCAATCAATCACTAACAGTTTTGTTGTGCAAAAGATTATTAGATCACCCTCATCTCCTCATTCCAATGAGCAAAAGCTTACCTACATGGGCATCGCCGTTAAACAGCATTGACCAATGGAAATCCTCATGTTTAGAAGCTTATTCTCAAGTGTGGACCAAGAGTTTTACTTAGATCTCAGCATTAAAGTTGTAAACAGATTATCAGACCATACTTACTTCCGAACAGTTTTTCATTTTTTTGGAATGCCCATTTGCACAATGACATGTAAAGTAGAGCACTAAGAAACAGGAAATTTTCAGTTCCAAATTTATCTATCTGTTTCAGTTTCCTGTCAGTTTAGAATGCTGTCCGAATGGAATCTCATGCTTTTTAAAAAGAAATGCTTTATTTCTGAAATATGAAAGCATTGTGGGAAACATGAGATGTGGAGAAAACTGAGCAAAGTCATCTCCTGTGGAGAGAACTGAACATAGTCATCTCCTGGTCTGGAAACTAAAATGTTGAAGATATATCGTTATATTGTTTCTAACCAAAACTTTGCTCAAAATTGTGAAACTTTATTCAAGTTATAGGGCAATAGTGATTTATTCATTTTTATGTTCTTATGCGGTTAGCGGGGTAGGGGTATCCCCTATCAAAGGAGAAGTAAGATGCCTCCTTGCCCCTGTCAGTCTACAGGACACCCTTGGGTATGGTGGAGTACCCATATAGCCCCCCCGATCAGGGTGACGTGAACCCATGGTAGCTTGTGGTGGATGGAATGGGAGAGCATTGGCCAGTGAGAGAGCATCCAACAGATAATGTTGGTTGTGGTCACCATTCTATGATGGTAGGCAGATGATCTCAATGTAGGGACAATGGCTACGATCACTGACTAGTACAGTCACTGCCCGGAAGGAAAGCAATGGTAAACTATCTTCTGGAAATATACCAAGAAACCCAAACAGCAACATGGAAAGTCAAATAGGAAAAAGATCTGGTGGTGAGGCCCCAGGCCAGGTAGATCTAATTTTAACACTGGGGAAGAGTGTGAGGCAGAGGTCAGTATTAGTAATTGTGATGACGGACAAAATCCTGATGGTGTTACTAAGGAAAACCCCTACTTCAAACTAAAAAGAAAAATAAGAGTAGGAGCATGGAATGTAAGAAGTATGTATGAGGGAAAGTATCAAATAATAAGTGACGTAATGAAAAGAACGAGAATACACATTTTGGGAATCTGCGAACATCGATGGAAAGGATCAGTACACTTCAAGAGCAAGAATGATAATATCTTTATATACTCTGGTGGAGAATTAGGAGGAAAGAATGGAGTGGCTTTTTACTTGGACAAATCAACATCAAAGGCATTACTAGGCTACAATCCAGTAAGTGATAGAATCCTCACAATCAGACTAAAGGACACTCCTAGAAGTGTAACAATCATCCAGCTACATCAGCAGCAGAAGAAGAGGAAGTAGAAGACTTTTATAACACAATGCAAATGACAATAGACCAGGTGCAGAAAAATGATATTGTGTTAATAATGGGGTATTTTAATGCAAAGATTGATACAGAAAGAGCAGAAGATGAAGGACATGTTGTAGAAAAATTTAGCATAGGACATAGAAATGAGGCAGGTGACAATCTAATGGTTTTTTGCATGGAAAATGAGCTAATGATTGCTAACACACTTTTTAAACAACATCCAAGAAGACTTTACACATGGACATCACCTGATGAGAAAATCAAGAATCAAATAGATTACATTTTAGTGCAAAGAAGACGGAGATCAAGTATAACGTCAGCAAAAACTTTACCAAGTGCTGATTGTGACATGGACCAAGAGTTATTAATAGTAGACATGAAGATAGAGATAAAAAAGACAGTTATGGGATCAAGACCACTCCGCTTTGATCTTACAAAATACCAGAACAATATGGTATAGAAGTGAGGAACCGTTTCAAAATCCTGATGGCTGTACAGGAGGAGATGACACCAGATGATTTGGCTATGCAGGCAAGAGATATCTTAATAACAACAGCTAAAGACATGGTTCCAGTAAACACAAAGAATGGATGTATTACAGCAGGCACACTAGAACTGATAAAACAATGTAAAGAAATGAAGACGCAGTGGAAAGTGACAAACAACAACAAGAAGGAATATAAATCTTTAACAAAAGAAGTACGAAGAAACATAAGACCAAAAACAATACATACAGGATTGTTGTGAAAAAATAGAAAAACATCAGAAGTGTGGAAGAGATAATGAAATGTTTAAAGAAATGAAGACATTGACGAGAAATGTCACACCTAAGCTAAATGTAATTTGTGACGAGGTGGGGAATGCCTTGACAGAGACAGAAAATTCTAGAAGGATGGAAGGAATATTGCAGAGGAATGTATGAAGCAACTGACTGTGAAAGCAGAGGTCAACAGTGTGAATTATTATTGGAGGAGAAAGAACCCGAACCGACAATAGAAGAAGCTTTAGGGGCATTAAAGAATCTGAAAAATGGTAAATTACCAGGATGTGATGAGATAACAGCTGAATTTATTAAAGCAGGAGGAAAGGAATGTGCAACAATCTATGATGCACTATGTAAAAAGATATGGCATTCAGGTATTTGGCCAAAAGAATGGAAAAGAACTGTATTCTTTACCACTGCCAAAAAAGGGTAACCTGAAATTAGCACAAACTACAGAACTGTTGCCCTGATTAATCATGCCAGTAAAATTCTGTTAAACGTCATAATAGGTAGACTTCATAAGAAAATAGAAGAAGAAGTCAATATGGTCCAAGCTGATTTCAGGCAAGGAAGAGGATCAAGCGATCATATATTCAATATAAGATTAATAATAGAGAAATGCAGAGTTGAATGTGAATCTATATTCTTTATAGACTACTCAAAGGCATTTGATTGTGTACAACACCAGAAACTTTGGGGAATAATGAAAAAAATGGGATTTCCAACACATTTGATACAATTAACATCACTGCTGTATCTAGACCAACAAGCAGCAGTAAGAATAAGTGGTGAAACAACAACTTGGTTTGACATAAAACAAGGGCTCCATAAGGGGTGCATATTGTCGCCTTACTTATTTAACTTGTATATTGAAAATATAATGAGGAATGTTAGAGAAGATGTAGACAAAGAATATTACAATGTCATAACAATTGGAGGTTATGAAATACCAGAGATTAGATATGCTGATGACACAGTATTACTGTCCATAACACAAAAAGGAATGGAAAAACTGATTTTGTCAGTCCGTAAGAACAGCAAAGAGCAAAACTTCTATCTTAATGTGAAGAAAACTAAATTGATGACAACTGACAAAACAAATAAGACAGCTCAAATATGTATCAATGAGGAAAAATTGGAAGAAGTGGAGAGTTTTGAATATCTTGGATCACTACTAACTAATAATGGAGATACAATGAGGGAAATTAAAAGGAGGACATCTATTGCTCTTCAGAAAGTAAAACAACTAAAGAATCTGTGGAGGGGAACAGGCAGAACTAAAAAAATAAGATTTTTAAAGGCATACATCTTTCCCGTCACAACATATGCCTGTGAAACCTGGACAGTTAACAAAACAGCTGAGAAACACATAAATGCCTTTGAATGTAAATGCTACAGAAGAGTTCTTCAAATATCATGGACACAAAAAAGAACAAATATATCCATACTACAAGAACTTAATATTGAAGAAGGCTGGCTAATAAAGAGGATTAAACAGAGAAAACTTAAATATTTTGGACACATTAAACATCATGATAATCTAAGAGAAGACCATCTTGGAAGGGTACATAATAGGAAAAAGAAAGAGAGAAAGACCAAAGCAAAGATGGCTGCAAGACATGGTTGATGATCTGCAAATGGATGCATCAGCAGCAGGCCATCTTGCTCACAACTGAGAGGCCTACAGGAGTGCTGTTAGGGAAGGAAAGTTCCACAAGGGACATGCAAATGAATCAGTGAATGAATAGATTACTGAAGTTTCAGCATACCAAATGTTACTAGAAGAGGCTCCCCTGGGAACAACTGTGTTAAGAGCACACTTATCTTAACATAGTGTTTGTGAGACAGATCACATAGATCTGTTTGCTTAAAAACTCTGACCTACCTCTGTAGCCCAGAAACTTGTAGCAATCAACACTAATTGTAATTGTTATTTTTGCAAAATGTAATGTCAGGTTGGTGGACGGATGGGGACATGGAGATCTCTGGCGGGGATGAGGGAAGTCTGGTGTGAAACCAATGAATCCAGGACGTGACAAGCCTATGGGTCTTTACAACAATGGCTATCAGAATGATGTAAACAAAACAGAGCCAGTAGACTATGGGTGGCGGTGAATGGATATCGTTGAAGCACTCATCAGATTCCTCATCTCAAAGTCAGAGTGTCTTTGTGGAACTGTCTCAAAACCATCTGACATGGAGAAGGGGCGTAAGTACAGCCACCAGAGGCTGGAAAACAAAGTTTTGGCCAGGCCAGCCACACTGTCTTCATGGCAGTCCGAGCAAGACCACAGTCTGCCCTAGCAAGGAAAGGTGCTGAAGTCGGAGTTACCCAGCCAAAAGGCGCATCGCAAAAATCAGGGTAACACGCATTATCGCTAATGAAATGTCTTTATCTGCAGTTTTCAAACATGGTGCTCACCCTGTGAAGACTAACCAGGCAGGTGCAGTGCTGGGCCCCCTGCCTCGAAAGGGTCCACCCAGTGCTACTGGAGGTCCTCTCAGTTCATCTTGTGGAGTCAGAAGACATGAGAGTAGAGCTACTGGCCAAAAAATACAACAGAAGAAAACAGCCAAAAAAGCAAGAACTTAAAATAATGCAGTGGAATGCTGAGGGTGTCAGCAGTGTTAGAGATGGCTATAGCAAAAAGGTTGAACTAGAGAACATACTTTTTGCAGAGCAGGTAAGTATATGCTGCATACAGGAGACACACCTAACCAAAGATGCTGCCTTTAAAATCAGAGGCTACCAGTGTTTTAGATCAGACCAACAGGACAGAAGAAAAGGAGGAGTACTCACACTTGTTAAGAATAACATCAGCGCATGTCAGGTGGGAGTGTACATGGAAGGAGCCGAATACCAGATGATCCATCTAAAAAGTAGTAATACAGATTTCCACCTCCTTAACTATTAATGTCCTAATGACCGCCCACTTGCTTTAGGAACAATCCCACACAAAGAGAGACTGATGGTCTGTGGTGATTTTAATGGACTTCTCCTGATCAACCAGCCACTGGATCCCCCAACATTTTACTCAAGGGCTTGGCATACAAAATCAACACCAGATCTGGCATTCCACTCTCCAGATCTGAAGTGGAACATTACACATGAAGTTGGAAAACAACTTGGAGGTAGCGACCATCGACCAGTCTTCTTAACACCAGGAGCCCTCTCCCCAGATGGAACTATAAAAAAGCAAACTGGACAATGTACAGACATCGTACAGGTATCCTGGTGGGACAACTGTCCATAGAAGGTAAGGATATTAACAGCATAGTGAAGGAATTCGATGCTTGTATCCTTCAGGCCGCTCGTGAAACCATTCCCAGAGGAGCTCGCAGGGACTATAAACCATACTGGTCTAGTGAGCTGGGAAAACTCCATGATGTCGTGGAAGCAGCTCGAAAGCAAGCAGAAAATAGACCATGCCAAGAACACCACAATAAGTACCAACATTCTAAGGCCAAATTTCAGAGAGCCAGACGGGAAAGTTGGAGAGAGAAAACAGAGTCCCTAAACTTTGAAAAGGATGGAAGGAAACTGTGGAAACTAATCAAACAGTTAAATGATGAGAGTACTGGAAGAAGTACAAAGGTTACACTAATAGAGGATGGGAAAACTCTTACAGGTAAGCAGGTAGCAGATCACTTTGCTCGCATGTTTGCACAGGACTGCAACATTGATATCCATCCAGAGAAGGAGCGTACAGTGCGCATCGAGCCACAGAAAGAGGAGGAACAAGTCAGAAAAGTGGAGGTCATGGATGCACCAATCACACGCAGTGAGTTAGACCTAGCAGTTAGTAAACTGAAACCAAGGAAATCACCAGAACCAGACGGAGTGTCCAATGAAATGATCAAGAACCTGGGAATGGCAGCAATGGGAAAGCTGTTGGATATTTTCAATATGTGCTAGAGCACAGGTAAGTTACCTCAGATCTGGAAGGAAGCAAGCATGGTACCACTGCTAAAACCAGGGAAAAACAGTGATACTGCCTCCAGCTACAGGCCAATCAGTCTCACTAGCTGTCTATGCAAAACGATGGAATGCATCATTGACCTGAGGCTAAAATGGTACCTAGAAAGTGAAAACCTTCTCGTTCCACAACAAGCAGGATTTAGGCAGTACTACAGTACGGAAGATCAAGTGACCTATCTCTCTCAAGAGATTGAAGATGCAGTCCAAGAGAAAAACTTTGTACTAGCAGCATGGATAGACCTGAAGAAAGCCTTTGATAAAGTATGGAAAAAAGGTCTGCTGTGGAAACTAAGAAACTGCAATGTGAATGGAAGACTGTACAACTGGATAAAGTCCTATTTACACAATAGAAGAGCTAGAGTAGTAATGGATGGACACAAAAGCCAGAAAGTACTTCTGCGACATGGTGTACCACAAGGAGGAGTCCTTTCGCCTACACTATTCCTTGTATTTAGAATATGGCTCAACATCTTGGTGCACAGCATCAAACACTACGCTGCATAATCTAGACAAGGTTCAAAATCAGTCACTACGGATTATCACAGGTGCCATGAGGTCCACACCAATAGTAGAAATGCAGAAAATAGTTGGTGTTCAACCGCTAAAGGAACGTAGAGACACAAAGGTCATGACCATGGGAGAAAAATTCCTTAGCTCTGTAAGCCATCCCCTGAAGGAGAGATTCAATAACTTGGCATTAGGAAGGCTTAAAAGAAGCAGCTTCATTCATCAGGCCAAGCGTATGCGTAAGCTGATACCTGACCTTCCAACTGTAGTTGCTCCATTATCATCTGTACCAGAGCATACACCATGGAAAGAAGCAGATTATACACAAATAACTATTCAGACTGAAGTGAAAGGTGTGCAGAATGGTGAGATGCAGAGCAGTCTTGTAAGATCAACAGCCACACTTAGTGTTATAGATGACAAATATCCATGTGACACCTGGATACGTGTGTATACAGATGGATCTGCACACAATGCCATAAAGAATGGAGGGGCAGGAGCATATATTGAATATCCAAACAGGATATCCATTGACAAGATTTCCATACCCACTGGTAAATACTGCAACAACTTTGATGCAGAAGTTAGGGTAATTATTGCTGCAGTTGAAAAACTATCAGACTCCAGAATTGATACATGTCCTGTAGTAATTCTCACAGATGCAAGATCAGTACTGGAAGCTCTTCAGTGCAACAAACTACCAGACCTTAAAGATGCCTTGTCAGAAATTGGCTTACAACATGGAGTCACTTTGCAATGGATTCCCTCCCACTGTGGGATACCAGGCAATGAGAAAGCTGACCATCTGGCCAAAGAGGGCACTGAAATGGAGCAACCAGACATACCAATCACCTATAATCAGAAGAAAAGCATGATAAAAACCTACAGGAAGCCACAAACACCACCACATGATGACTATCACATGCTAAACAGAAAGGAACAAGTCACCATCTTCCGTCTCCGAACAGGACACAGCCGACTCTGAAGTCATATATATACAAAGTTTAAGGTTGGTACTACTAATCTATGTACATGTGCCCAGGTGCCCCAAACTGTAAAGCGGCCAGGCGTGATACTGACCACATCACACTTTCATGTGCCGAAGGTCATGGAAAATATGGGTCTAACACTGTGTTCCCCAATATGCCTTTAATGGCATGGAAACTGGAATTTTACCTTTTACATGAGAATAAACACCGTTGATCAGACACAGGAGATTGCACTGAAATATTATCTCTTTTGAAGTAAAAATCAACTTTTCTTGTGATCAGAAAATGGAGGGGAAGGGAATTTTAAGACTGAAACTGCTTGGAACCAGAAGGTTAAGGGACATTATTATCATTATATGCCATACTGGATAGTATTGGCAATCATGCTACTCCATTACGTGCAGTCTTTGGTGTTTCCAGTCAGTTCAGATGTTTTTCTTATTTTCGTGCCTCTTAGTCCACTGAGATATTTTTCTCTTGGCCTTCCTATCCTCCTTCTTCTCTTGAATTTTCCAGTTATTACTATGGTCTCAAACTTCTGTCTTCTTGTGACATATCCAAGAAATTTTGACAATCTTTTTCTTATCATTTTATCTAGTTTTCATTGTTCTGAAACTTCTTTGAGGATCTCTTCACTTTTTTTTAGCATGTCCAAGTTATTTGTTGCATCTTTCTCCAAAACCACATTTCTTCTTACATCCTTCCCATGCCGTTAAATGTCACATATATCTCGCATGGTAGTTTGCCAAGTTTTCCTGTTTTTAGTGAGCTTTCCAACCTCATCAAGGGATGTTATGACCACTAAACTGACCTCTCTTAACATTGTCCTCTTCAGAGTTTCACGTGGTCAACCTCTTTTTCTTCAGCCTGTTGTGCTCCACTTGATAGCTTGTTTCGGGATTCTTTGACTATTTCTTCTCATCACATGACTGACATGTCATGGAAGAAAGTCACTGGCGGATCTCATAATCAGGTCTAAAGACAGGTAATTGTGGAGAGTAATGATCGCCTACGCCATGCGGCATGGCACTTGATTGATTGATTGAAAGCACTGTAATACTCTTTTCCTCACTTTTAGTAGTGTCTTCATATTTGTTAATATCTTCCTCAAGACATAAAAAGCTGCTATTGCCTTATGTATAATTTTATACAATTTGTGCACTTACCATTGGCTTTTATTATTGTTTCTGTTTAACTGAAAACTGAATTTATTAACTTGCATCAGGCTTTCCCTCATGAAAAGATGTTGCTCTGTTATATTTACTCTTTTTGATATTACCATTGTATCTGCCTTTTTGATATTACCATTGTATATTGCTGTTAGCTCTAACCCTTTTTTTTTTATTGCTCTGTTCAATAATCTTGTTCACAAGTTTCTGCAGACAGCTTTCACTTTTGTCTATTAGACCAGTATCATCCACATAGCTCAGTCTATTGATTTTAGGGCCTTGTATTTTAATTCCTTTCGAATTTTTAATACCTTCATGTTTTCACTCTATAATGAGAGTAGATTGAGAGACTTCACGCACTTTTGTCCTACACTTTGTTTTATATCCTGATATTCACATATGTCATTGTTCACTCATATTGCTGCTCTTTGATTCCAATTTCAAAGTTTTCAAATGAGAAAAGCTTCTGTGTAATCAACAAAGCATAAGTATAAATCACTTTTGGCTCTAGGTCAGCAGTTCTCATACACTTTTGCTGCATGGCTCACATTTAAAAGTCAAACATTTTTGCGGCCCACTAATAAACTGCTTTATATTTGCAAGGTATAAATCTAATTTTATAAAGTGTCATGTAATATTTTCTCTACATGTTTAACTGCATATTCATTGCTATGCAAAAGTTCTTTTCATTCACTAATGAAGCGACCTACAATTCTGCAGCTAGCATCTGTGCAGTCTGCTCCTATGCATTGCATGAAAAATGCAGAATAATTTTTTATTTTATGTACTTTTCTCTCTTTTTTTTGCTGCTTTGAGACTTCAGCATGACCCACAATACTCCCTGTCATGGCCCACCATTGGACCACAGCCCATGGGTTGAGAACCACTGCTCTAGATACTGTTCTATTATAGTTCTTAACATAACAGTTGCATTAATTCTGCTTTATTGTTCATAAAAACCATTGTTCTTCTGTAGTTTCAGTCTTTATTTTATTTTGTATTCTCAGGTTAATGATTCTTAATAGTATTTTTGTAATATGGCTCATTAAACTGATTGTGATTAAGGAATATAACCACTCAAAATATATTAAAAGACTCGAGGGTGAATCATAAAGTCTCTTCATTTATTTTTTAATGGTTATGGCCTTTGATTTGCAACTACTTTTTGACTCACCCTTGTACTTATCATTGGTTACATCCCTTAATTTGCAGTTAATTTTTGACTCACCCTCATATGTAGTATATAGAGCATACAGACATCTTTAAATTGTCAAGAAAGCTTTAGATAAATATTTAGAAATATTGACACATTTTTCTCTGATTGAATCAAAGCCTTCTTAGAATAGGATAATGGTAATTATAATGATTTTTGGGCCCTTCATTTGTGAAAATTTTTGAATAGTTTCTATAATGCCATTCAAAGCTCTTGATTATTCTTGTTCTTTAATGCCAAATTTCTTACTTAATTCAAAGCAGATGCCACAGCCGGTCACCAAGTTCTCACTTCAGTATCTAACAGTTCTTCTTGAGGTTTCTGAGCCATTAAGACTCATTGCTGCAGATAAAGTTCACCTCCATTCCTGATCTTTCTCCATTTGATGACACCAATTTATTTTATATCCTCTTCTGTGTTGTCTTTCCATCTCTGTCTTGGTCTACCTCTTGGTCTTGTTTCACTCATCTCTTGTGTGTACATAATTTTCATTTGTCTGTTCTCTTTCACTCTTTTTACATGCCCCAGCCAACGTAATGTGTTCAGTTTCAAGACATTTATAATTCCTTGGGATTTAACTCTTTGTATACTGGGGAGTTTTTCTCTCAAATGACGAATGGTCATCTCAGTTGGGTAAATTTCTTAATGTGGAATGGGATGGTTGTCACATTTAGAAGGATCACAGAGGCATAGTCTGATTCACAGTATGACATATTATACATGTTTTTTAAACAAGAACACTTGTGTTTTGTTTTGTGATAAAATTTTTATTAATATATTAGTATATAACAGAAAAAAACAAGCTAAGAATTGAGGAGAGTTGAGAAGAAAAAAATGGAAAGTTATGATGAAAAATGTTCTCTCTTACCCTGCTCAAGTTTCCTCTGTAGTGGGTCCAGTGATATCCAAATTGAATTGAATTTTACACAAAGACCATTTCCTCATATAAAGTATACATTAATTATTTATTTACAGTTAATTTACAGTCTATACACTAATAACATGGCAACACCATGGCCGGTGGCCCATAAGCTTAGAAAAACATTTTAAAATTTAATTTTTGTATCACATGTCTCTCAATTCACACACAGGACCTTGTGTTGACACTTGTATCATGCCAGAAGCTGTTTCTACAACTGGTTTTGGCCAGATTTTAAGCATTGTATGATTAAATTCACTTTTAGAGCCCAACTCATTACCAGCACATGACATGTACACACGGCAAAAAGTGTCTGCCGGATCGTCACACAGTGTGATGCGAAGTATAGAAAGAGTTAAATAAGCTTTTCAGATCATTGTTCTTTCTAGCTCTCCATTCTCCACTGTTGGTATCCTTTGTAGGCCCAGAGATTTTTCTTAGGATATTGTTCTCAAAGATCTGCAATTGTTCATCTTTGTTGTACTTCATGTTTCTGATCCATACATGACAGCTGATCTTGTTATAGTTTTGTAGATTGTTATTATGGTGTTTTTGGACAGGATTTTGGATTTTAACTGGTTTTACAAGACGAAGTATATTTTATTTCCTATCTGTACTCTGCCAACTGCGCTGCTTCTGTTGAAGGTTGTGCCTAGATATTTGTTGTTTCTGCTTTTATAATAATCATATCTCCAACATTTATATAATTTGGATCATTCTGCCTCTGGTCTGTTGATATCTTCATATACTCTTATCTTGGTTAATGGTCAAGCCCACTTTCAGTGCCACATCTCTCAGGTGAATGCAGGTATGGATGACTTCTTTCATAGTTCCCCCACTAGATCGATGCCATCAGCGTATCCTAGTATTTTAGCTTGTTCTTCTGTACCGCTTTCTTCTTTCACTTTTCTGATTACCTTTTCTAGTACTAGGTTGAATAGTAGTGGTGATAATGAAATACTTCGTTTTAAACCAGTTCTTATATAGAATGGTTCTGATTTTCTTCCTTTATATACTGTTAAGTGCAACACTACTGTAGTTGTAATGGACATAAATTTCAAACTTGTATCAAAATTTTATTTTACAGAATTAATGTTTCAATCTTGGCATGAAGAAACTTTAAGACTTTAACCCTTTGTATCCTGACAGTACTCACAAGTACCACTTTGTTTAAATTGTAATATTTCATAAATGCAAACATCATTCTTGATGATACTCATAGGAATATATATAACAGCCTTCTGTCAAACAACCAGTTAAGGGCCAGCACTCTGAAATTTTACTCTTCATTGTGCAGAGTGTACTTTGTTCTGTCATGTCAAACAAAACTGGCCAATTTTTTCAGAAAACTTGAGTTTTTCCTCTTTGTACTTGTAAATTCCATCCTTAAAAAAAAACAACATGAAAATGTTTATAAAAATTAATTTCCTTCTTTCTATGTTTCTTCTTATATCTTATATCCTTCCCATGCCGTTAAACGTCACATAGGGCTCGCAGAGTAGTTCGCCAGTTTTTCCTGTCTTGAGCGAGTCTTTCAACCTCATCAAAGGATTTTATGCCTGTTAATTTGGCCTCTCTTAATAATGTCCTCTTCAGAGTTTCACTCGGTCTGCCTCTTTTTCTTCGGTCTGTTGTGTTCTACTTGATAGCTTGTTTTGGAATTCTCTGATCATTTCTTCTCATCAAGTGACCAACGTATGTTTATTGCTCATCAAAAACTACCTTATGACATAAAATAATGAAAAAGTTATAGGGAAATTAATTCAGGATACAAAGGGTTAACCCTTTCCGTGCCTAAGGGGAAAACGCGGATGTTCCCTTCTGTGCCAGGCAAAAAGTGCGACTCTTGATATGTATTGGGGATAATTTTTAACTAATTATTTCCACATTAAAAATATGCGTATTATGCCTCCAAATAGCTATAAATGTAGGAAGATTTATTTTTTTTTAGGAAAAAAAATGTAGTGTGATGATTTTAGCTGATAATTGTGCATAAAAATTGGAGGATACACAATATTAACAACCTTCAGTATGCTGACGACACAGTACTGATAGCTGAGAACCAACAAGACCTGCAAAATCTCTTGGATAAAGTTGCCAAAGAAAGTGAACAAAAAGGCTTCACTTTAAACATAAAAAAAAGACAGAGACTATGGTTATATCTAAGAAACAGAATCCACCAACATGCAGTATAAAATTAAATGGAACTATTCTTAAGCAGGTGTAGAAATTCAAATACCTTGGAGCAGCAATAACTTCAGATGGGAAATGCAGAACAGAAATTAGAAACAGAATAGGCCAAGTAAAGACTGCATTTCAGAGAATGAGAAACATATTATCCAACACATCCTTATCATTGATTGTTAGAAAACGAGTCCTAAAATGCTATATTGAACCTATCTTGTTACATGAAAGTGAATCATGGACAATAGGCAGGTCTGCACAAACATCATTGAAAGCAGCAGAAATGTGGTTTATTAGAAGAATGTTGAGCTGGAGAGACAAAAAATCTTATCAAAAAGATGAGAAAGAGACAATGTACTTTCATAGGACATGCAATGAGAAGAGGGGACATTGAAAATATTATAACAACGGGAAAAACAGAAGGAAGAAGATCAAGAGGAAGACCAAGAAAAATTATACTAGACAGTCTGACAAGATGGTGTGAGAGGAGATCACCAACTGAGCTGATGGCATGGCACCTGATGATGATGAATTATGCATTACTATCCATTGGCTAGGTCTAGGACTGGCATCGATCGACTGGTAATGTGTAGATCAACTTTGCCGTTTTATCTGATCTCATTGTGTGGTTATGTATAATAACTACTTCTCCAGTCCATCTAATAGTCTACATCTACTCGGGGTACATTCACGAACAGTGGTCTATTCATAGGGGAACATGTTTGCCTCCAAAGTCACACAAAAAAAATGATTTTTTTTTTCAATCGAAATGCTGTATTTTGACCCCAGTTGTTATGATGCTTTCAAAATGGTCACTAGACATGCGTACTAAACTGTTTACAATCAAAAGTTTACGCTGGGTTTCATATGAAACAAAGCTAACAAGCGGCCATGGCATGGGAAGAGTTAACAGTAAAATGATGTTCATTAAATTTGGTTTGGACTTTTATTCTTTGCGACTGAGGCCTCCATTTCAATAAAGTGGATGGCCTCCTCTGGCCTGTATCAGAGAACATCTCCTTGACATAGATTCAATTAATGGTTGAATCTGTCGTTGTGGGATGTCTGCCCACTCTTCTCGCAGTGCAAAAGACAACTGTCGGAGATTGGTTGGTGCCATGTCTTGCTGGCAAACTTGTCTTCCTCTGCGCATCAGGTCTGCAACTGAGCCACTTTCTTGATATTGTCTCTAAAGGCGACTAATGGTGCTTCTAACCACATTAAATTGTCTGGCCACTACACTTTGTGACTGTCCAGTCTGTAAACGTCCAATGATGATGAGTAGTGAGATGAGCCATACTTGCGCGTTGAGTTTTCAAATGAGTTGATTCAAGGAGCGTCAATCTTTTATAGGTAGTCAATAACATGGCCGGTGAGTTTTGTGTTCAGTAAGTTTCACGGGATTCTTGTGAACCTGTCGTGAGTTATTGTCAAAAATGCTGTTTTGACTAGTGTCATATTTCTGTGCTCATGAATCATCTGCTGAGTACACCTCAGGTCAGCATGTGAAGTTATGTCCAAATGAACGTTTCAGGCAATTTACCCTTGTCTGATCAGCAAACTTCAGTTTAAATCGCAACATCATATTTGTTGCGTTTATTTTTTTTAATAGTATATATCACTAAATTTTTTTTATCCTCCATACATATTCTGGCCAAATTGATTAATTTATTAGGTATCTCAAATTCTTTCATTATTTTCCATAAGCTGCTAACTATGCTGTCATAAGAGGGGGAAGAGTTAATCAGTTTAAAAGCATAATAGATAGTATTTTGTAGCTTTTTTGTACTAAGAATATCCTCTGTAGTTTTCACACCTGCTCTTATTGCCTTTTTTTAATACTGGGATCAGTAATGATTCTTTCCATTCATTAGGGAGTTTTTCTTCTCTCCATATTTGTTGTATTAGTTCATGAAGATTTAGACCTCTGTCTTTAATCAGTTCTGAAGCAATTTCATCTGAACACATTACTTCATTGTTTTGTAGAAGCATGATACTGTAGATGACTTCTTCTAACTCTGATTCCTCTATTTCAGATTCACAAGTCTATATTTCTTTGCATGTAATGTGTTTACAGGTTTTCACAGTTTAGCAGTTTTTCAAAATATTCTTTCCATCTGATACAGATTTTCTCTTCATTATTTATCATGTTTCCTTACCATCCTTTAAGCTCTGCAGAGGTTGTTTATACCCTTACTTTACTGTTCACAGTTCTTTATAGAATTTCCTGCTTTTCTTATTTTGATGGCGTGTCTGCATCTCACTTACCATGTCTTTCATGTATTGCCTTTTTTGTTGACAAATAACTTTTTGAGTTTATTTACATTGCATGTGATACTTATCCTCATTTGTTTTGTTATTCATGTCATTCATCCTTATCTTCCTTGCTTTTTTTTTCTTTATGACTGCCTCTCTACAGATTTCATCGAACCAGTTCTTTTTTTAATTTATGGTCTTGACTCCCAGGCATTCTTCCACTGTGTTCTTTATAATGTTTGTTATATCTTCCCATCTGTCATCAATGCTTTTATTTTCTTCATCTCTTGTGTTTATCTTATGGTTTAGCTCTTTTCTGATTTTTTTTCTTTAGTTTCTTCTCTTTTCAAACCATCTCTATTTATTACTAAGCTTTTATTTAATTTACTATAAAAATGTTTCTTCTGTCTGAATTTTAACTCCAACAAGATACTGGTTGGTGCTGCATTCAACCCCTCTGTAACTTCTGATCTGAAGTATGTTTATTGTGTGCTTGGTATCAATTAAAACATGGTCTATCTGGTTGTATGTTAGTTTATCAAGGAATTTCCATGTTTGTTTATGGATGTTCTTATTTTGAAAACGTGTCCTGCTTATTCTCATTCTATAACCTTCTGATTTATTAGTCTCCATCCATTATCTTTAGATGTTTCATGCAGACTTTCTTTTCCTGTGATATGTCTGTGTGACTCTTCCTTTCCTATCTTTGCATTTAAATCTCCTAGTATTATTGGTATATCATGTTTCTGGGTCTTCTTTATTCATCATCATCAGGTGCCATGCCGACTGCCGTTGGATATTATGCTTCTCCAGAGTACACGATCCTTCATGCAGGCCATCAGCTCATTTGCTGATCTCCTCTCACACTATCCCATCAGACTGTCCAGTATCATTTCTCTTGGTCTTCCTCTTGATCTGCTTCCTTCTATTTTTCCTGTTATAATATTTTCAATGCCCCTTCTTCTCACTGCATGTCCTATGAAAGTACATTGTCTCTTATTTTTTTTGACAAGATTTTTTTGTCTCTCCAGCTCTTCCCATGCATTCTTCATTAGTTATCTTTGCCGTTCAGGGGATTCGCAACATTCTTCTAATAAACCACATTTCTGCCGCTTCCAGTGATGTTTGTGCAGACCTGCGTATTGTCCATGATTCACAAGATAGGTTTAATGTAGCATTTTAGGACTCTTTTTCTAACATTCATTGATAAGGATGTGTTGGATAATATGTTTCTCATTCTCTGAAATGCAGTCTTTGCTTGGCCTATTCTGTTCCTAATTTCTGTTCTGCATTTCTCTGTTTTTCTTCTCTATTACTTAAAATAAAATTAAAATATTAATGTGTTGTGAAATTCTTCTTTGACTTCATCCTCTGCATCTTCTGTTGGTGCATGCACATTAATCATTGTTATATTTTTCTCTGTTACCTTGATGCGGAGGCTGCTGATTCTTTCATTGGTGGCACTGAAGTCCATCACTAAGTCTCATACTTTTCTCTTGACAGCAAAACCTGTCCCAAGTTCATGTCTTCCATTGGTAATACCTCCATATACTAGTACCATTTCTCCTATGACTGTTATATCTTCTCCAAGCCATCTGATTTCCTGTAATGCTGTAACGTCCATGTCATACCTACTTAGCTCATCTGCTAATTCTTTAGCTGCTCCTTGTCTGTATAAGCTTCTTATATTGCAGGTTCCAAATCTCATAATATTTTTGACATTCCAGGGTCGTAATCCATTTTTATCTATCCAATTTCGAGGCTTATCTATATGTTCCGTAGCACTACTCTTTTTTATGGAGATGAGGTCATTGGCCCCATGCACCAACTCTCATCCTGGAGGACCAGGGTGCAAGTTTCATCTGACCCCTACCAGCACAGACCTTCCTAGCTTGGTTGGACCTGCCAGGAGTCAAACTTCCGCTGGTATAGCTCTGGGGGTGGTCAGGGTACACAAGATGTCAGTTAACTTTTATTTTATTGCTGGTTTAAGTGTCAGACTTTTTAAAAAAATTCATTTCAGCTTTTACAGAATCATTTAACAGAAATTTGGATTCTATATAAAGTAATAAGTGGTAAGAATTCAAATAATAACCATAACTATATTCATATTTTTCAATATAATATCCACAGTGCATTGGTACACTAACTATTGTGGATAATATCATGGATTCACTTAAAGGCTGGATTGACAGACATGCATGTAGTAAAATTGCTGTTCATTTGCTGGTTACATTTGTGGTGATGTTAATTTCCAAGGGCATTGGCATAATCCAAACCACAAAGGTTAGTTTTCATCTGCTGTAGTTAATTCAGTTTATTTAAACTGGTGAAATTTATATTAAAATTTTTTTTTCCAGTTGTAGACTGAGACTGACAGAAGCAAAAGACTATTTATGAAAATGATTAAAAATGAAAAACAATGAAGCTTTCACACAGTAAAATGATTTAGCACAGTATTTTATGGTTACCATTTGGAAAATAGTGTACAAAGCACTTTAGACTTCAAGACATGCCTAAAGTGCTAACCATATAACACTGTGCTAAATTGCTTCACTTTATGAAAATTAGCCTATCCTTATTTAATCCCTTAGAATCTCAAAATTTCAGTCTTAAGTCCGATCTTATCACATGAGAAAAATAAATTATGAAATTAGCATTTTCATATTGCCTTAATACTTATAAATAATGCACTGAATCCTTTCTTAAGACATTTGATTCACAAAGAAAGGGTTTCTCAAAAAGGAGTATGTGAAAAGCCATTTGTTGAAAAGCTAAAAAGTTTAGAAGAAAGAATATTTCATTTTTTCTACAAATTTTAATGTCATTTTCACTTTGATATTAGCACCTTGTTTAAATTAAACCCTTAGTCCATCTTTTGTTTAAGTTTTTGTAGTGTCAGGGTACTCCCCTGACCATAAAGCCATTTTTGTTTGCAAAGAAAACCAATTCAATCCTTTCAGGATGTACTGAAAATGTATGGTCTTCCACAATTTGAAATCATCTAGAGCATCCTTCACATTTCTCTACCATCTTTCATGACTTTTAAATCACAATATCCTGTTTGGTGAATTGACAGTGCAAAAAATAGTCCTGATCTTCTCCTTCACCTGACATTTTTCTTCAGGGCCTATGTTAAAAATCACATCTGCAGTCAAAAAGTAAACACCCTGCAAGAACACGAGCTATTAACTCTTTCCATGCCAGAGGTAAAAACAGACAAAAATCACGAGTCTTGATATGTATAGCGGATAATTTGTAACTAATTATTTCCGCGTTAAAAGTATGCATATTATGCCTCCAAATAGCTATAAATGTAAGAAGATTTCATAAATGAAGAGTTTTAGTTGATAATTGTTTATTACTGTCCATCTGCTAGGTCTAGGACTGCACCGATTGACCAGCGATGTGTAGATCAACTGTTGTTTTTATCTGATCTCATTGTGTGATTATGTTGCATGTTCACTTTAAAATAATACCTGAAATATCCTAAGTACTTCTCCAGTCCATCTAATAGTTTAAATCTACTTGGGGTACATTCACAAACAGTGATCTAGTCGTAGGGGAACATGTTTGCCTCCAAAGTCACACAAAAATTGATTTTTTTTTCGATTGAAGCACTGTATCTTGACCCCTGTTGTTATGGTGCTTTCAAAATGGTGACAAATGTCCTACAAATCTCACTTGTCTGCCTCTGATCTTTGCTGTAATTTGCCTTCTAACTCCAGCCTATCTTAAGACTTCTTCATTGCTTTTCTTAGCTGTCCATGGTACCTTCAACATCCTTCTTATGAACCACATTTCCATGGCCTCCATTTCTTGCTGTACTCTCTTATTCATGGACCATGCTTCACATCCATAAACAAAATTGGTTCGATGTAACATTTAAGCACTCGGAATCTTGTTTCCATTGATATGGATCTGCTGCACAAGATGTTCTTCATTTTCTGGAATGCTGACTTGGCCTGAGCACGTCTGCTTTTTATTTCATTGTGACATCTTCCCATCAGCTGTTATAATTGTTCCTAAGTACTTGAATCTGTCAACTTGTTTCAGTTCTGTGCCGTCGATGGTAATGCTATATTTTGGTGGTATTCTTTTCTTTGAGAGTATTATCACTTCAGTCTTCTTTTTATTCAGGCTGAGACCTTTACTTTTACTTTCACAAACCTTGACGTCCAGAAGAGCCTGTAGCTCCCCTTCACTTTTAGCAATCAGAACTGTGTCGTCTGCATATCTTAAGTTGTTAAGGTTGTACCCACCAATTGATATTCCTGGCAAGCTCTCTTTATTTCTCATTATGTTTTCGCTGTACAAGGAGAAGAGGTCAGGAGATAGAACACATCTTTTTCTCACTCCCATTTTTATGTCTTGGAATTCTCCTGTTTGGTTCTCAACCTTCATTGCTGCTGATTGCTGCCAGTATATGTTTTTGATGAGTTTCAGATCTTTCCCATCTATGTTGATGTCTTCCAGCATTCTTATAATTTCTGCGTGTCTCACTTTATTGAATGCTTTACAGTAGTCTATGAAGCATAAGTGTAGGTCCGTCTTTACTTCTATTGATCTTTCCATCAATGTTCTATATATATATATATGGCATTATTTGTACCTTTTCCTTTGACGAAGCCACACTGTTTTTCATCGATTTCTGGTTTTATTTTGCCCCTGACTCTTCTCATGACAATACAAATCCGATTTTGGTAACATTGCTCATAAGATGGTCTTCACATTCAACTGCACCTTGTTTCTTTGGTAGAGCAATGAAAACTGATTACAAAATCTCTGATGGGACATAGTTACTGTTATATTCAACAATCTGGTAATTATTTCTATGCCAAGCTCTCCTAATACTTCCAATTCTTCCTTGGTGATTTTATCTGGTCCTGGTGCTTTGTTGTTCTTCATGTATTTGATGGCTTCTTCCACTTCTTTTAAATATGGGAGGCCTTCATTATTATTTCATATGTCTATAAACATATTATTTCCCCAGCAGAAGTGGTAGCACAACCATAATGCCTCAGTTATATGATTTCTGACATTTTCATTGACATTCTTCAAATCACTACTAGGTAGCTTATTTCCACACTCGACACATTTCCACTGTCTGGAAATAACCACACAGATATCACAAACTACAAGGAGCATTCAGAAAGTAATGCACCATATCATTTTTTCAGCTAGAAATGTTGAAATGCACTGAGGGTATTATATTCTTACTTATAGGAGAGACAATCAATTTGCAAGCGTACATTAAAACATTGAAAAAACTCAATCAACGTTTTCGCAGAGTTCTGCCACACAAAAATCCAGCAGAACTGCTTCTCCTTCATGACAATGCACTCCCTCACACAAGTCTGGCAACATGGGAAGCAATCACCAAATTGGGTTGGACTGTACTACCCTACCCACCCTATATTCCCAATTTGGCACCCTCTGATTTCTATCTATTTGGTCCACTTAAAGATGCACTCCAAGGGGTAAGATTTGAAGATGACGGAGTGATTCATGCAGCGAAGAAATGGCTGCATAATCAAGAGAAAATCTGGAATAAGTGCACTTATTTTGCGCTGCCGTAAAGCCGTACAAGTTGATGGGGATTGTGTTGAATAATACCGATGTTTACATGACATTTCCATGTATATTGTGTTTAAATTTCATGCTTTTTTTAATAAACAGCTCCTGAGAAAAACGATGTCGTGCATTACTTTCTGAATGCCCCTCGTTTACTAGTCCGAGTCAGAGAATCAAGTTTATTGATACCAGTTGTCTCTGCAAGAAATGGGTGCAGAATTTCCACCTATTTGAAGTTCAGTTTGAAATACATGAAATACTGGAGAATCATTCTCATGGTGCACATCATCAGGAATATAAGAGCATCAGTAGTAAGGTGGATTATCTCTCATTATGAACCTTTCACGAATATGTCAGGTCTCTACAACATGAAATTATCTCTATGAAATGATCCCCTCGTTATTACTTTACTTAAAATTCTTACTTATATTTTCTTGCTCTCTAGAGCATATCTTGATTACCTAAAACGAACTCCAAGGAAGATTTCTACAACTGTTCTACTGAGCATTTCTAACGCATACTAACCACTAGAAGACATTGTGCTATCTCTGACAATCCACTCTCATCTGCTGTTGCCATCTGACAATCCACTCTCATTTGCTGTTGCCATCTGACTGTCCATCTCACTATTGCTGTTTAAGTACCTGCACTTCGATCTAGCTCTTTGTTCTATCCTCGTCCAGTTTAGTGAAACCTCTGATCTATGTCACACTCCTAATTGGTCCACTGGTTTCTGTCAGCATACTGATTGGTTCTTGGGTCAGTTCTGTGATTGTTCATAGTTGTGTCATGTATCTGTCCCTCTATTTCCTTGCCTTTGGCAACTTTCTTCTCCAGTGCTTGGTACCTGTTGATTATTACTAGTCTTGTCTTTATTCTTAGCATCTAGTCCACAATCTGTTTGTCACCATCAAAACTTTGACCTTCCTTAAATCCTTCCAGCATCCATCCTTCTGTTTTCTCACCTTGGGCAGCCTTTTTCTTGTGTGCTTGGGGTCTGTTTTCTATTCATAGAGTTAGTTAACAGGCTGTTTGTCACCACCTGATAATTCACTCGTGGGATGGTCATGCCAACCTATTG
Organism: Achatina immaculata; assembly: GCA_009760885.1. NCBI lineage: Eukaryota > Metazoa > Mollusca > Gastropoda > Stylommatophora > Achatinidae > Lissachatina > Lissachatina immaculata. The sequence continues at coordinate 33,007,875 of CM019706.1, forward strand.
TATTTTTTAGTGTCTTTCCTTAGCCCATCTCTTCCTCGGCATCCCTGCATCTGTCATTTCTATATATTTCTTCTGTTTACACTTGTCAGCATCAAATCACAGTTGTTTTTCTCTAATGGCATTGGAATCTTCTTTTCCCATTTATTTGCAGGTTTTCTACCTCATTCTCCAAATTTCTTATCTAATTTTTACTTATTTTAATACTAACCCCTTAACTATAGTAATTATAATCATAACTCCATCTTACAAAGCACTGTGTTACAAATTTACAGTTCTGTTGCCAAATGTTAACTGTAATTCTTTTTTCTTTCAAGCTTATTGATTTTTTTTCATTTCATCACAGCTGAGCATTTGCCTTTGTGGATTTAAAAAAATTATTTAAAATATTATTTCTCCGATTTTTTTTGCCCAGTTTCTTGAGAGTGCCGGTTGCTTGAGTTAATTTTATATATATATAAATTTTTTTTCTTTGAATATATGTACTGAAAAAATTTGAAAACTCACAGCATAGGAAATGGATGTACACACACTATTTTTCTACAGCCTCCATCCACTTGTACAGCTCTACACCAACATGATACAAGTGCCTGCAAGACTTGCCTGCACTATCTCTTGTCCTATTCATGTAGCCACTGCAATCCATGAAATATTGTCATCAAGGTTCTCCAAACATCAAGAAACTCAAAAGTGTTTCTTCAGTGAAAAAACATGTTTCTTTATTGAATCAGTATGTTATTTGATATAAAAATGTGTTGAAAATAAAGGGGTGGCCTTTAACTTTTGTGCAGCAGTATGTGTTAAAAAACAAATTTACATGAATTCCAAATTCTTTTGAAATGTTTTGTGGTAACTGCTTGAAAATGTGAGAAAGAAACATTCCATCTGTGGCAAGGGAAAAATTGGCTACTTTAACTCCCCAGCTTACAGTGTTCTCAACACCCAACAGTTTTTGGCTAAGAACAACACCTTTCTTATTTGCTGGATTTGGCCATATTTTTAATTCTTTCTGTTTCCAAAATTTAAGCTGAGCCTGAAAAGGTGTCATTTTGATAATATTGAGAATTCCAGGTGGAATTGCAGATGGCACTCAACAGCCTCATTGAAATGCACTTCAAAGGAGTGTTCCAACAGTGGAGAAAACACTGGAACCAGTATATCCATGCTCAAGGGAACTACTTTGAGGCTGATGGTGGCAGACTGGAGCAGTGATAAGTTTTGCTTATTTATAGGGCCAGTCTGGAAAATTTCCAGTCACACCTCATATACATACCTTTACTTCAGAACCAGACTTTGTGGCGTTTTCCACCATGGTGAATGAATACACTGACCTCTGCCACATTGACCAGACTAACAACACAGCTTACAAGAGCTTAAGATAGAGGCTTAACCATCTTTCACAGCTAGCATTGATAATAAGTCTGGTAATTTGTGTAAGCTACCACCAACGCATAAGGACAGTATGGAGTTTAATGAATTTTGAAGAAAATTTAAAGAAGGACACAGTATTATTATGAGTTTGAATTTTCTTTTGTTTTCTCAGGCTGGCCATTATTATTTTCTGCTTTTCACCCAGTCTTTGGATAAGCTGAGATTCTTGTTAATAATTTTATTGGCCTTTGGATTTCTGATTGTATATGGTAAGCAATGTAATTTTTTTTATAGAAATAATTTATGTACTGATGATGATTATTTGAATTTGTTTGGTTTCCTTGAATTTGTTAATAATTTTTGAGTGCTTAATTGTTTACGTGTAGTTAAGACCTATGTGATTTTCAGACAGTAGATAAAATAGATATATCACAGCCTTACATTGATGCAATTACAAGATGTCATGTGAAGTGACAATCTTCTTGTTTTTTTTTACGCTGCTGAGTCTTTCTTACTGTAAACTTAATCTTCATATTTTGTTGCAGTGAAGCAAAACTTTGGTTTGATCGAACGAATGGTCATGGGCTTCTGGTTTACCATTTCAGCAACAATTTGTTCAGTAAGTTCAGTGGATTTATTTTTCTTCTTATTAATGTTTACCTTTGTAGCATTAGTTTTCTTAGTCTTGGCCACAGTGAATGTTATGATAAACAGTTGTGAACAGTATTCTTATGTGGAGCCAACTTAATTTCTTGTTGCTCATAATTTTTGGTTTTACTTTTACAGGGACTTTGGCTGTATAACCTTTACTATCAGATAGAAAAGAACTCTGCAAATGTTAAATATGACACCTTAAGTTCACCAGTCAGTGGAGATTTTCCATCGGACTGGACATGGGTCAGCTGGGCTGTTGCTGGATTTCCATTCATTGGAGTATTACTTGGAGCTATTCATTCTTGTTTTTCTGCCTGTAAAGAATCTTCACAAGTAAGACAATACTTTTTGTACCAAAAATTATGTTTATTAGGTGACTCAGTTTTTAGAAAAAATCCATTATTGGTATTTTAAAATGTTGCTGATAGTTATTACGAGCTGACAGTGTCTAGAAAGGGAAGGTTATATTGTTTTCACTTTCCTCACTTTTTCTATATTTTTGTAAAAATTAACTATACACCTCCATCTATCTGGTATATTAAGAAAAAAACTGAACTGGCTGTCCATATCAGCAGCTCAGATTCCTGCAGATGGCACATATCTGTTGATTAGTCTTCATTGTTGTAACAGAGATGCACAATAGAATGATTATAGAGTAATGGAACAGTGCAATGGATCAAGTGCATTTTATCTATGATTAAAAAAATAAGCTGGCTAAATAAAAACTTTTACTGATAAATATGAATTGACATTATTCTTGAGAATGAAGAAATCAAATGTGAAATTTGTAGTTAGACTATTTTTAAAAAAGGTAAGAACATTAATGGAGCACACGATTTTAATGTTTTGGTTTACACCATATTCATACAAAAATATGCAGAATAAAAAAGTAGGAATGTAATTGTAATCAGAGACTGGCATCAATGCACTCCGAGCATTCCCATACATGCTGCACCTTCTGTTCCAACACCCACTGAAGTGTGCGCCTGCTGATGGAGCCAGTCACACACCATTTCTTTCAACAAAACATCCACTTCCCTTTTTCTCCCCCAATTCAATCTCTATCCTGTGGACATTTATATTGTTTGTTTATGTTTAGTGGTTGTTCTCTCCACTGTTGGACTTGGTATTGGTCGTGCAGCACATGCTTCATCACGCCGGTCAAAGTCCCATATAGACTTCATATCAGAAACATGGCCACAAGATCGCACACACAGAAAAATATAACTATTCCCGCTGCCACTATCATTCTCAGAGTGGATCACAGCACACTGCTATATGCCTGTGTAAACAGACACATACAGTCACAAAGCAAGTGAAATCTATGTTGAAAACATCTGCTAGCTTGACATAACATTATACAGATAGTTTACCTGTCATTATGCACTCACCATCTTGACTGAAAGTCCTGGAAAGTCTAAATTTATATGTGTCTTACATCCTTCCCGTGCCGTTAAACGTCACATAGGGCTCGCATAGTTGTTTGCCAAGTTTTCCTGTTCTTAGCAAATCTTTCAGTTTCATCAAGGGATGTTATGCCCACTAAAATGGCCTCTCTTAACAATGTCCTCTTTAGAGTTTCATGTGGTCGATCTCTTTTTTCTTTACCCTGTTGTTCTCCACTTGATAGCTTTAAATTTATATGTGCACTATATAAAAAATAAGGCTTATCTGAAGCTGTGCCCAAGAGTGTTTGTGAAGGGATTTTATATGTTTAATTGAAAACATGTGGGTTTTTGTTACCAACTTGGTTAACAGTAAAGAAGAGGAGAGAAGGACACACAGTGGCTGTCAAGTTGAGATAAAAATGGTGAGAATAGATTACAATGAATGTAGTTGGGGTGAAGGGCATAAAATATAATTTATAGATGGGGAAAGAGTGGATGAGAGCTTATTAGGGAGGGAATGTTGTATTGAGATTATGATTGCAGGGAAAGGGATGGTTAGGTAAAGCTGAATTCTGAGTAATTTCATGTGGTTCCAGAGTTCCATAATCATGTGTTAGCAGTTTGAGAGTCAGGTGCTTGTTAGCAGTTTGAGAGTCAGGTGCTTCTGACATTAGAGTGATATTGTTTGGTGGTTGTTATTTGGAAATCAGGCTTATCTCTGTGATTGGGGTCATTGAAATAATTGGAAACTGGCTTAGAAACTTTCTGGGAGATGTCATAAAGATTCTTCTGGATGTGGTCACCTAGTATGAGACTGATCTCCTGCTATTAGTTATCCTGCACTTTTTTTCATTACTGTGGCATATATTACATTCCAGGACTCACATATGATCTTCCCTTGTTTTACTAGTGTAATACAGGGCAATATTTTTTTATCCAAAGACTATACATTGGTTGCTCATCTTTGTACCATGTTCATATATCATTAGAAGTTTAGAACTCCAGTGCTTTTCTTATCGCTCTCAACATTTTATTATTATTTTCTGTTTTATTTCATCCCAAGAAATGTCGCAGGTTGTGTTGTGGAATGATGGAAAGAGTAAGAGAGCAAAATGGAGAAGAATTTCTCCCTCCACCCCTCTCAGCATCAGAGCCAACTGCTCCACCTTACATGTATAGCTATCTGGATAGGACCCTAAATGGAAGTGGAAGAAGGGATGATTACCATCTGGACCATTACAAATTAGACTATGACCTACCAGAGGCTGAGCCTTTGACACGACATGACAGATCAACTCGTATTTAATCAGGCAGTGAGCTGTGTTATTTTTTTGTAAGAAATGTTTTGGATTAGAAAGTATCTGTTCAGCAGCGTTACTCATTTAACTAATCAGCAGATGTGTTGAGTATTATTGATGTTACTATTAAATATGGCTGTTAAGTGAAATATGATTCCTTTATATGAATATGCCATTTGACAAATTTGTGTATGAGAATAACTAGCTGAAAGTTGTTTTTTTTCTTTTAATATATTAAAAGATGGGATTATGGCAGTAAGGGTTAATCAAGAGCAGAGAGTTAAGACTTTTATCTCAGGATTGGAGATTCATTTTTGGTGGTTCATCAGTATTTGTCTAAGAATTTTATATTCCATTTGAATTCGTAACTTTTCTCATCACTTGTTTCAGTAGTTTATATGTTGAAATTATTAATATAAATTAGATTAATGAAACAGATCATGGTGGGTTTTTTTTTATAGCAGTAAAATAGTTTTCAATGGTGAATACATTTTTATCCTCAGAAGATTGGGTTTGACATCATGCCATCATCATTCTGCATTTTCATTTATCTACTAATTATTTTTCACTCATAACTTCACAGCTTTTCTTAACCCCTTTAATGTTACATTTTTAAAAAATGAGATTGCTGTACCTGTGGTGAATTATTTTCATAAAAAAAGTACCAAGTAGAATGCATAACAGTTCCAAAGATGAAGTGAATTTTTGTTATGTCAGAAATAAAAAGAACATTTCTTGACATAGACAGATGATGATGAGGATTATGGTAGTATAATGAGAGTACAGGTGGTTGTAAATAACAATGATTGTGCTCATGCTAATTGACACTTATAATTTCTTGATATGAGTTCATGATGATGAAGGTGGTAGTAGTGGATAGTATGATGATGCTGATTTGTGAAAGAGTAGTTTTTCTTTATTTAATAAACTACAAACCAATGTTGTTTTACACTTCTTGCAGAAATATTGCATTATCCTCCAAATCTGAATGCCAGCCTAGAATGCCACTATTGACCATTCTCAGATCACACAAATTCGGGCACAGTTTCAACAGTTTTAGTGTTGTCATCAGTATCATAAGCATCACTCAAATAATCTAAATTGTCTGCTTTCCATATAAGTACCATCTGTACCACTGTTCAACAAGTCTTCATTATCTTTGAAACAAACGTGTTTACTGTAATTGGCCATTGATCTCAAAGTGTGTAACCAAGCACAACAACATGGCTTATTTAGCTTGACCTGGGTGTTGAATTCTGGGTGTTCAAGTAGAATTATCTGATAACTAGGTCAGACACACATATGACAGAGCAAGACTACTCAGGGATAATGCTACAAAGTGTGTCTGTGTATGATCAGTGAGCTAACTTGGAGAGAATGCAGTAAGAATTACAAGGAGGAGGATGCTAAAGGGGCTAATATTGAACAGTAAATGTAAACATAGAAGTCACAGATACTAGAATCACTAACAAATGATTTAGATAGGCATCATTTTTCCAGTGATGCTTGTTGCTAGAGAAATGAAAATATATGTCAATTAAAGGACATATATATAGGTCATCAAAGCAAGGGAAAGCACTAACGCATCATTTTCCCACCAGCCCCCATGCATACATGGACAATAAGATGGAGGCTGATTACTATGGACAGAGGTGGACTGTGTGGTATCTTTGGCAGGAAGGTGAAACTGCAGTGAATACTCATTGTCATTTAATTTCTGTGTGTGAGGGTGATGCTTCATCATTTGTGACAGTATTCGACTGGGTAGGAGGCTTTTCTAGTAGCAAAGAAACTATGGAAAAGGGTACAAGCAGCGGTCACATGCCAACATCACAAATGCTGGCAATGACTGAAATTGTGTCAGATCTGATCAATGACAACAGGCAAATAACCTATGGAGAACTGGAGGCCAAGTCTGAATTGTGTCCACCAACTTTATACCACATCATACATGAGGACCACAAATTTTCAAAGATTTGTGCACACTGGATCCCATGTCAACTGAATGGGAATGTCAGAAGAATGAATGGGTCCAGAAATGTGAATTTTTGACATTACACAACACAGATCATGATGGGTTTTTTTTTTTTTTGCATTTGATAGCTGGTGATGAGTCATGGTTTCACTACCATACATAGGAGATCAAGCAACAGTCAATACACACAAAGGAAATCCCATAGGGAAACGGATGACTATGGTTTTTTTTTTTTTTAAATAACTGTGGCGCACTCTCGGTTGACTGGCATCAACATGGAATGGCAATCAATAATACATTTTACTGCACCTCATTAAGAAATTTATGCTGCAAAATCCAACAGCAACATAAGGGAAAGTGGTCCCGTCACATGTTTCTGCTTGACAATGCATGACCATACACGAACCAAAAAATGTTGCTGAGTTGGAGTCCTTGGGATTTACAGTGCTACCATATTCACTCAGCCTTGCTCCTAACGACTTTTCACTATTTGACACTATGAAGAAGCTACTGAGGTCACAGATTCAAAGATAATGAAGAATTGCAAGAGACTGTCCATCAGTAGGTATGGTACCCCCAGAGATTGGTTCAGCAAGAATTTATGAAAATGACCAGAATGCTGGCAGTGGTGCACTAAGCTTGGGGGCAAGTACACTGAACATGCTGAGGTATATAATCTAGCCATTGCATACATCCATGGTTGTGTGCTACAGGTAAGTCTAAATCATTTGTTAGTGACTCTCTTATATTGCTATTTTATGGGGGGGGGGGGGGGGGGGGGTTTGAATTTTGTTGACAACTAGCAGAGACATGATTCTCAAAGCTGAAATTTTACAATGGGAGAAAAGTATATCAAAGTCTAAAAGTAGATATTTATTACTGCACATTATATCACGTTTGATACCAGAAAAATAAAAATAAATGAAGCAAGAATCATTTTCCCTAGTATTAATACTGACAAAAAGTTATGAAACACAGAATTATGAAACTTGATAAAATGAAACAATTTTCAGTATTTTTATGATTAAAAAGTGTGCAACAAATAATTAAATTTTACATACTACTGCAGTATAATTAGTTTTGCAAATTTTAGCATTGTTTTTAGAATAAACAGTTTACTCATTTTTAAATTACTGTATATTTAGTTTCGAGATAAAATTAATTTTAAATTTTCGTTGACATTGTGTTTATTCAGCCAGCTTTACACACATAAGCTGATTTATTTTTTCACAACTTCACATAAAAGTGAAGTTAACTTTTGGCTGAATTTCATATTAAATATATGTCTTTTGCAGATATTTTTGTAGTTATTTTATTTCTTTATTTTTTTATTCATCATTTTCATTGTTAGAACCTGAAGAGCGTTAAAAGTACTAAGATACTCCATAATAAAATTTTAAACTACTTTTGTTGTAATATAATGATGTTGAATGTTCATAACATGGGTGATCTTACTCAGTGTGAACATCTTTCACATATATATTTTCCAGCATTGTTAGAATATTGTGTAAATTCCAAGTCAGTTTTAGAGTCTGAAAAAGGCATCTGTTTCCATAATTTACAAATGATAATTATGAATTTACTGGCATGTGACCACCTCATTAATGTCTAATTACCGAATATGGTAGCCTAAAGAGATTTGTTTCCGTTTTATCTTGTTATTCATGTAAATATCAAGTATAGATGTCATTAAAGGTACTTCCAGTGAGACAGCACAGTGCTTTTCATTTTACATTCCATTTTATTTTGAAGTAAACAGGGACAGAAAAGCATGTTCTTCTTTAGAGCTTTACAGCATGGATATTGGTGTGTCTCAGTTGGGAGGTGCTCTCTTTACTGTGTATGACTGTCCTAAACATGAGCTTTTTTTGATAGTCAAATTGTTGCTTCATCCTTGCCATTAGAGTTATGATAATCAGTGATCCTTTGATCAGTACTGAAGAATATATACTGATGTGAGTTTTTGTACTTGCAGACTGGCAGCTTTTTTTAAACTTAAAAAATTCAGCTCTGCTGGCCTTGAAAGCTTCACTTTTTACTGTGAACAGTAGTGAATCCAGGATAAGCATGCATCCACAGGTATGCCAGCTAAGTAACTATTGCAACAGCTCATGCTGTACAATGGAGTAAGGATCAGAAATAAGTAATTTCCAATGGCTCCTGCACCTCTCAAGTAACTAAATATATATATAAACACCTGCCCTTCACCTCTTTTTCTGCTCTTACCTAGGTGAGCCCTCTATTACTCAGCATCTTTTCTGTTGTTCTTCTCCATGTCTGCTCATACTCCTGTATCCTTGTGGTGTCCATTTCAGCGCTATTTTTGATGGTGAGTTACAAATCATCTAGTGTACATGCCCCAGCTATTGCCGTCATCTTTCCTCAATGATATTTGTCAGTTGATTCATCTGGATTTTTGCCAGCAAAGTGTTATTTCTTATGGTATTTGGCCAAAATATTCATTTTATTCTATGTAAACATTTAGTCTGGAAGGAATTCAGCTTTTTTTTTTTTATATATTTTATTGCTTTTCTAGCATTCACTTCCATAAAATAATACGCTTAGGATATATAATGCATTTTGGATATCCTGATTTTGTTTCCTTGCTGTACTTTTTTTGTATTTCCATATATTGTGCAGGATTTTGAAAACCAAGTTTGCTCCAGTTAATCTGTTATTGGTGTCCTTTTTGTTGCCTCCATCTTCTGCTACTCTGCTGCCAAGATATACAAATTCCTTGACTCTTTTGACTATCTTGTTATCTTTTCTCACTACATTGCTGCTGTTCACATTTTGTTTCATTAACTTTGTCTTTCCCATGTTTACTTTTAGTCCTATTTTACCAGCATTTTGGGTCAATTATTTGTTTTGTCTTGAATGTTATTTATATAAAGTTCTGGGTAAAAGGTAAAGGTAAAATTCCCCGTCTCCATGCCATTAAGGCAAATTGGGGATATAGTGTTAGGCCCATATTTCCATGACCTTTGGCACATGAAAGTGTGATGTGGTCAGCATCACGCCTTACTGCTTTACTTTCCCAGATTTCTCTGGTACCCATCTTTAGAGGCTGGATCAATACCGGGGCCTTTTTTTGTATGTGTGTGTGTACTGGAGAAAAATCTCCAGTTTTTTTTTTACTAAACAAAGAACGTTAACACTTCACATTTTCCCCCTATAACTTGCATATTGTGTCTGATTGCAGTGAAATTTTCTGATAGACTGCAATGATTAGTGTGTTATTGAGAAGGGAGAATTCAACAAAATTGAATTTCAATTACAAGTGAGACAATACAGTATCAAAATGAAAAGTCACACTACTTAATAATGAGTGTACCCTCCTCTTACAGCAACCACTGTTGTACAGGGGCACCTCACTGAGTGGATTAAGTTTTGGACTGCAGCTTGTGGAAAATTATTCCAAGCTTGTGCGAGTTCATTTTCAAGCTGAGTTTGAGATGGATTTGGCACACTTCGGATATGGTGGTCAAGCATGGTCTACAGATGTTCTGTACGGTTAATGTCAGGTGACATTGCTGGTATGGACTCAGAACACGAATGTTGTTCTGATGGAGAAATGCCATAGTTACTTTTGCTTGATGAGGGGCTGCATTGTTGTGCATAAAAGTAAAGCCTTGTCTGGATTTGAAAAAAATAGCTCAACATGAGGTGTCAGAACATTGTATGTGTACTGCTGTACAGTGATGTTTCCAACTTTTTTGATGCTCTAGGTTGCTTTGGGCTACTGCAAACACACATCCCAGCTGTCCATGCAGAAGCTGATAGAAAAAAGTTGCAATAGTACACAAGAACACCTGTGTCCAAGGTGATCATGGTAGCCAAATTGGTGGTAGCCCTGGCCAAAAATGCACATTCATAAAAACAAGATCTTCAGGTGGCAACATGACAAAGTAAACTTTTTTTAACAGTAAAATATTCCACATCTGTGTGACATTCATATATGGTAGTGAAGTGTGCCAGAACTTTGGCAGAAATTAGGTTGGGGGCCCTATCTTGTAAATAATGCTTTGCAGTATTGGTGAACTGCTCCAGAACTTGGCAGATTTGGTATCAGTTGGGCTGGGGCCCCCTAGTGAGTGGAAGTGCCCATGGGTGGTGGTCTATAACCCCACTATACTATTTTGTGGCAATCAATTTTTCAGTACATTTCCTATCAATAGAATCATCAACTTCAGAGGAAAAGGGCCCACTGAGAAAATGTATATGCAGAAAGTAAAAGATGATAAGAAACGAGATATACGAGGGGTGATTGATAAGTTCTCAGCATAAGATACAAATACCTGAAACATACAGTTGATATTAGGTGCATTTGTAGACCAGGTTAATGTAAGATTAAACACCAAGTTTCAAGAAACTAACCGCAACCAATTTTTTTTTACAGGATACTGAAGTGGTAAGGGGTGGCAGAAATTGAGAAAATGGATAAAATTTCTCATCGAGCAGTCATTCGCTGCCTCTGCATCAAAGGCTTATCATCAAAGGAGATCCATGAGAATATGGTAGAGTCCTAAAATGCTATATTGAACCTATCTTGTTATATGAAAGTGAATCATGGACAATAGGCAGATCTGCACAGAAATCATTGGAAGCAATAGAAATGTGGTTTATTAGAAGAATGTTGCGAATCCCCTGAACAGCAAAAATAACTAATGAAGAATGTATGAGAAGAGATGGAGATACAAAAAATCTTGTAAAAAAAAATAAGAGAGAGACAACGTACTTTCATAGGACATGCAATGAGAAGAGGGGGCATTGAAAATATTATAACAACAGGAAAAACAGAAGGAAGAAGATCAAGAGGCAGACCAAGAGAAATGATACTAACTGAGTGGTACATTGCTACTGAGTTGGGCATCTCCAAGAAATGTGCTCAGGCCATTATTCACAATAATCTTCAATTGGCAAAGGTCTCTGCTTGATGGATCCCGAAACTTCTTGGAGCTGATCACAAATGACAGTGTCTCGATGAAAGATGACTCCTCTTGTCAATTTGACCCACAGTTGCTTCACAAGATTATCATAATAGGCCCCGATGACCATTCTGCCCTTTTGAAGATAGTCTACCAATAAGCACACCTTCTGAATCCCAAAAGATAGAAGCCATCACTTTGTCTACAGAAAGAACCACCCTTGCTTTCTTTGAAGGTGGGGATACATGATGCTTTGACAGGTTTCTGGTTGAAAATGATGAACCCAAGTCTTATCCATAGTCACAAATTGCAGAAGAAACTTTTTAGAATCTGCAGAAAAATGGCCAAGATTGTTTCTTGAAATGTTGAGACACTCATTTGTGATCAGCTCCAAGAAGTTTCAGGACCCATCGAGCAGAGACCTTTGTCATTTGAAGATCATTGTGAATAATGGTATGAACACGTTCCTGGGAAATGCCCAACTTAGTAGCAATGTAAAGCTCAGTTAGTCGTCAATCCTCCATTATCATGTCATGGATTCTGCTGGTGGTTTCATCGGTGGTTACCGTTCTTGGTCTTCCTGAATGGGGATCATCTTCCAGACTCTCCCTTCCATGTCTGAATTGAGCTGCCCATTTCTTCACTGTGCTGTAAGAAGTGGTACTCTCCCCTAGAGTCTCTACCATATCCTCATGATCTCCTTCGATGATAAGCCCTTGATGCAAAGGTAGCGAATGACTGCTTGATGAGAAATTTTATCCATTTTCTCAATTTCTGTCACCCTTTACCACTCAGTAGCCTGTAAAAAAAAATTGGTTGCAGTTAATTTCTTGAAACTTGGTGTTTAATCTTACATTAACCTGATCTACAAATGCACCTAATATCAACTGTGTGTTTCAAGTATGTGTACCTTATGCCTAGAACTTATCAATCACCCCTCCTGTATAGATGCAAATGGATGCATCAGCAGCAGGGCGTCTTGCTTACAACTGAGAGGCCTACAGGAGAGCTGTTAGGGAGGCAAAGTTCTGCAAGGGATATGCAAATGGCTGAATATAGATGGTGGAGGGTTTATGAGTAAAATATAAACAGTAGCTTTGCCCACGACCTTCCAGTTTGAGAAAAGAATTTACGCAGAAAAAGAATCTAAAGTAGGAAAAGAAATTTTAAACATTTGACTTACTCAATATAGAAAACACAAATCAGTGAGGAATGAGTACTGGGGAAATCCAGATTAACATTTTTTTTGTTTTTTTTTTTTGTCAAGATGGATGCTGTCCATGAGTGACCAAAACTACAGCCCCGATTATGGGTGGAAGTCATTGTTACACTGCCAAATTTACTCCAAGAAAAATAATTATAGTAGCATTCCTTTGACACTTTGTGATTATTTGTTTATTGATAGCTTATTTGAAAGTTTTGGCAGTTTCTTTGATTTTTTAATGAGTTTTGTTCAGTTAAGAGTAATCTTGACCAAAGATTACAGTGTGCACAAATTCCATATGCGAAATCTCCCAATAACCATTATTCTGTTCTATCTGGCACACATACACCCACTTCTACAAATTATACACATGTGCACCTTATACACAGTTATTTTTACAGAAAAAGTGACTTTCTGCATGTGTACATTGTACATTTTTGTTATATGTGTGAAAATAGTTTTATTACTGTCTTCATAAAATAACAAGTTTTATTATTTTTAAACTGATTTCATCTGTGCATTTGACATCTCTGTTGTTATAAATTTATATATATATATATATGTCAGTATCTTTCTGTTTTCATATTTTGACACTTTTGATATTGTTATTGTTACTACTGCCATTTATGTCATGTTGCAGTTTATTTCTAATCCCCTTATAACTAGGCTAATTAAATTTAATTAATCACATTATCTTGTTTTAACTTTCATTAGCAGATTGATTAAAGTTGAATTCAGTAGATCTTATGGTATATGTCCTGTGTCATGATATTTAAGAAATATAACATTTTCTCTGGTGTTATCATCTAAAGCAGAGATTAGTAACCTGTGGGCTGCATCACACAATATGTTGTCATTATTACGTAAGTGAAATAACTAATATTCATAGTTTTTTTATTATCTTCATGTTCATTTATTAGCTATAGATGTGAATTTTGGCCCACCAGCCACTCTTATAGGTTGCGTATAAGATCACCAATAGTTATGTCCCTTTGGATTTTCATGCTTATGATAGACCTCTGACCTAAAGCCATGATAATCACGCTTGTGATGTTGTTCAGTCCTGGTGCTTTGATTGCTCACAACTAATTTTGTAGGTACATTTCTCACATTAAAGTCTTTCGTTATTAACACTGATACATTATTAATTCTGATATTAAATTAATTTCTGTTCACCATACAGATCTCTCATATGTTCTGATCATCTTTCATTAATATCCTTTTTTGTCCATAGTAATGTCAAGCAGCCTATTTGACCTGTTTTTCATTTTTTTTTCTCACAGTGTTATCATTTTAGAAAAATGTGCGTTCTGAAACTGGTTTTCAAGCTCATCACATTCTTAACTAAAAGCAATCTTCCTTTCTGTATTTTGCACTACTTTATTACCTTTTTGTTAATCATTACTAATAGGATTCTAGATTAATCATTACTAATCCATTAATTTCCTTTATTTTAACGTCATTTAGAATTCTTAAAATACTTCCAATATTGCCATTCTATTCCTTTGTGGATATTTACAACATTCATTTTGTGTAACATTCCTTCATACAGCTTACAGTGATGTTCATATTTGCGTTGCCATCCTTATCTGGTGTTCCTGGCATGTATATATCTTTATGTTATCCACACACATACCATCATCAGGTGCTGTGCCGACTGGCGTTGGCTATTATGCTTCCCCAGAGTACACAATCCTTCATGCAGGCCATTTAGCTCAGTTGGTGATCTCCTCTCACACCATCTTGTCAGACTATCCAGTATCATTTCTCTTGGTCTTCCTCTTGATCTTATTCCTTCTATTTTTCCTGTTATTATAATATTTTCAATGCCCTCCCTTCTCATTGCATGTCCTATGAAAGTACATTGTCTCTCTCTTATCTTTTTGACAAGGTTTTTTTTGTCTCTCCAGCTCTTCTCATACATTAGTTATTTTTGCTGTCCAGGGGATTGCAACATTCTTCTAATAAACCACATTTCTGCTGCTTCCAGTGCTTTTTGTGCAGACCTGCCTATTGTTCATGATTCACTTCCATTTAACAAGATAGGTTCAGTATAGCATTTTAGGACTTGTTTTCTAACATTCATTGATAATGATGTGTTGGCTAATATGTTTCTCATTCTCTGAAATGCAGTCTTTGCTTGGCCTAATTCTGTTCCTAATTTCTGTTGTGCACATGTACCAGGTACATCTAAATATAGAATGAAGCTGTCAGAACTAATAAATTTGATGCAGTGCCCATTCCACTGGTGTAATAACATGTATTTGTTAACCAGAACGGTGTCTTCATCATCATCATTTCATGCCGTCTCCCCACAGAAGGTTGGCTGCAGTGAATCTCCACTCTGCTCTGTTTCTCATCTTCATAGGGCACTTGACCAAGCTTGTCCCTGTCCATTTCTTGATGTTGCCCACCTGTCTATATCACTGTCATCCTTTCTTGTTCTCTTGCCCTCAAGAAGGTTTTGTACCTCATGACATGCCAAAAGTATTTGATCCGTCTTTTTATGATTTTCATTATTTCTCTTTTCACTTCTAGTTGGTTCAGCACTTCATTGTTCATTTTCTTTTCTGTCCATAAGATGCGCCCTATTCTTCTGTATATCCACATTTCACTGGCCTCGATTTTCTTTTCTGTTATTTTATTCAAGGTCCAGTTTCTGCATCATAAAAGAATATTGAATGTATTTAGCATTTTACAATACATAATCTCAGTTGCTGTGATATTTGTTTTGCTGTAAGGATATTTCTTATTTTGCTGAAGATATTTTTTTTTGGTCACTCCTATTCTTATGTTAATTTCCTCCGTTTCACATTTTCCATCCTCATTTATCATGTGTCCCAAATGCCCGAAGCTTTTCACCTGTTCATGTAATTCTCCATTTATTTTTATGTTTACTGTTGCTTTTCTTTCTTATCTGCTGATTATCATGACATTAATCTTTCTAATATTTATTTTCAGTCCGTACTTTTGACTTTCTTCGTTTATTTGCGTCACTAGATTCTGTAGGTATTTTGGTTCTGCCATCACCACAGTGTCATCTGCATATCTTGGGTTATCGATTACTGTTCCATTAATGTTTAATCCAGGCATCTCACTAATTTCTCTGATTACCTTCTCTGTATAAAGGTTAAACAGACATGGAGAAAGGACACATCAGTGTCTGACCCCTCTTTATATCTGTTGGTGTTCAGTAGTTCATGTTGGACTGTACAACTGCTCTGTCCCCAGTATAGCTTGCTTATTATTCTGATGTATTTGCCATCAACATTAATCTCTTTCAGGCATTCCATCAGCTATTTGTGCCTGACTCTGTCAAAGGCCTTTGTGTAATCTATAAAACAAGCATAGATGTCCTTTTTAACTTCCATATACTTCTCAGTTATCATCCTAATGCTGAATATTGCTTCTCTTGTTCCACTGTTTCTTCTAAATCCAAACTGCTGATCACCGATTTCCATATTTTTTGTTGCCTCTCGAATGATATTACATATCTTTGTCACATGGCTCATTAAACTGATGATTCTAAATTCTGCATTCTACTTTGTTTAGTTTTTTGGGGGGTTTTTTTGGTAGTGCTATTCATACTGAAATTTTCAGGTCCTTTGGTAAGCATCCCCTGTTGTATACATCATTACACAAATCTCTGATCTTCTCTATTCTAAATTCTTCTAGGGCTTTTAACATTTCTATGATGATATTATCCAAGCCAGTAGCTTTACCGTTTTTCATTGTTCTCATAGCCTTTTCTGCTTCTGGTTTTAGTATTGTTAAGTTTATCTCATTGTTTTTTTTTTCTGTTATCTGCGTAAAGATCGCTGATATATTCCTTCCACCTTTATTGTCTGAGCCTTCCATCAAGAGCAGCTGTCCCTGCTTTTAAAGCAACTGCCCTGATTCATTTTATGATTCATACCTGTGAGTTCCTTCATCTCTTTATACATTTCATCTTCTGTTGTTTCTCCATCACATTTCTTTGCAGCTGTTATCTAGCCATCTTCCCTTTTCCTTGCAGCACATCTTGTGTATTTCTTTGTCTATATTATCATAATCTGGAATGTTTTTGCTCATTTTCTTTCTTCCATTTTTGTATTTCATTGGTCATCCACTTTTGCTTAGCCTTCTGTTCTTTTTCTGATAGGATATTTTTGGCCATCTCCGTACTCAATTTTAAACATTCTCATTTGTTGTCTATTTTTTCTCTTGGGTTTTCT
The DNA here is from genome assembly GCA_009760885.1 of Achatina immaculata. NCBI lineage: Eukaryota > Metazoa > Mollusca > Gastropoda > Stylommatophora > Achatinidae > Lissachatina > Lissachatina immaculata. The sequence goes on from CM019706.1 coordinate 33,024,904, forward strand.
CATCTATATTGCTCTATGCTGTCTTCTAGAAGGAATTTGTATTTGTTCTTAACCTCTACTGAATATTTTTTAATAAGTCTGTATTTCTTAGGGCAGCAAAGTCTATTTTTAATGTCTTGTACTTGGTTATTGTTCTTCAGTTTTACCTTCATTTTCATCACTACTGGGTTGTGATCTGAATTTATGTCTGCCCCTAGGTAGGTTTTTGTTGACTAAACTTTATTTCTAAATCTGCCTTTGATCATTACAAAAGCAGTCTGATCCCTTCTTAAATATCCAGGGCTTTTCCAGGGCTTCCTCTTCTCTTGTTTATAAAATATGTTACAGATGATTAGCTAGTTTTCCTCACAAAACTATCAGTCTGTCCCCACGCTCAGTTCTTTTACCAAGCCCATATTTTCCTACAGTGTTTTAAATATGTGGTTCTCTTCTTTAATATACCCCACATATCAAGTTTCAGCTACTCCTAATACGTCTAAATCCATATGCCAGCTGCTAAAATTAGATTTGGTAGTTTTCCACTTTGATGTAGGGTTCTGACAGTCCATGTTCCTATGCATAGATCTTTCTAGCTTTTAGGCATCTATTGTCAGAACATGCCCCCTCATTAGATGCCTTTAGGACATGCTCTTCATTATGGCCTGCCATAGTCCCTAGAAGTAAACTCTCTTCCCTGTTTGTATTTACAGCAGACTGCTCCAGGGTCCAAACTTTGCCTGCATCACTTGTTTCTTTCTCTGGTAAATCCATTGTGGTCTTTGGGTTATATGTGGTAAGAAAAGTGTCAGTCACTAATTTTTCTAACAAACGGATTGTAATCACAACTGACACTTTAAACAGAAACAGTTGTTTACCAAGAGATGCTGTACTGTTGCTTCCTCATCCACATAAACTAAATGGAGAATTTGTTGGGACATTGCAGCACATAGTTTTCAAGGTTGTGAAAAAGAGTGTGAGAAGCAAATTATGTAGTATAAAATTCTGAGTTGAGGCTATAGGTTTTATATGCTGTTATTAAAGCTAACTTTTTAAGACGGCCAATTTTGTGTTTTGCAATTGTGAATAAGGAACAAATAAGCATTCTTTCATGTGGATGAAATGTGTGATTTAAATTAAGTGAATTTAAATTTTTTAAAAATGACTTCAGAAAGTTTACTAAATATCAGTGAACCTGTACTAAATTTGTTAAAGTTTAATGTAGTAGTGACTTGTTATTTGGTAAATGCAATGCACATTATAACATTTTATTTAGTACTATGACCATTATCCAAGCAGTTTATTTTGTTTAAACCAATTCTTGAAGTTGCATTATACATTTTTTATAGTTTCAAATTACATAGCTTAAACTATTGAACATAGTCTACATATTATTACATAAAGATGTCAATTAGCAGAAAAGCAGGCATTTTATTTAAGTAAAATGTCAGAATACAAACTTTTACCTTTTGTCACTTAGGAAACCACAAACACATTTAAAAAGTGTTAACAGTCTGTTTTTGCAGTATTTTGAAATATGAACATTTTAAAATATGCCTTATCATTTTTTTAAAACCAATTTAATAGACATTCTCAACTCAGATATGTTAGAAGCATTTTGTATATCCTGTCTGTGGTGCCAAAATGAAAGAATGGTGAAATAACATCATTGGTGAATATCAGAGTGGTATTTTTTTCAAAATGTATTAACATAAGAGGAAATCAGAAAATGTTGTGACTGCCTCCAGCAGACCACTACTTCATCTCTTCAAAGTGCTTACCCATGGATTCTTTATACTACTCCCAGCACTTCTCCCACATCATGCAACTTTTCTGGAACTCTTCTTCCAGTACATAATCAGTTTTCTGCAATTCTTTGTTATCTTCAAATTGTTGTTTGAGATTTTGAATAAACTTGCATGCTGCCCTTTTGTCATGGATCAGCACTCCCAACACAAATATCACAGCCACTCATTTCATATTCAAATTTTCAGTCAAAATTTTTGGATGTAACCCACAAGATATTCCAACTGTTTCTGCAGTAAATGATATAGTGACATCAGTCATTGTAAGTAATTTTCCTAATATTCTCATTCTTCGAGTCATTTTTTTTTATGTTTTAGGTTGGTTAGCTCTCATCAGCGGCAATTCCTCCATGAACAAATCACACATTGAAATGACTGCTGTATAAAAAAAAAAAGAAGAAAAGTAGGTGATGCTTTTGGATCAGCCATTTGTGCTAAAACTGTATAGAAAATTCTAGAAGTGTGGTAGTAACCACCACTTTGCCAGATAAAAAAATTCTAACTGATAATAACATCATAAGATCAATCTGAGAACTTTCTTAATGCATAAATTTAGTTAATAAAATTTTTATTTCCATACAGTATTTCTGAATTTTGTTTCAGAAGTGTCTTTTTTTTTTTTTTTTTTAAACTCTGATACTACACATCATCTGACATGGAAAATAATTTTACAGATAATTTAAATGCCTTTTGCCATTCATGAATTTTTGTGTTGTTTGCTACAGTCATTTTTTTTTTTTTAGCTTCACATTTTAGCATCATGAGAATGTGATCTTCTTTGAAAGGTTTATTATTTATATTCAGTTTTTTTTAATAAATTAACACATTTATTTAAATGTCCTTTCATTCATGTTTTGTACTTTTCTTGTAAATCAAACTTCACACAAGGTATAATGTGCTCACACCTGCATATTTTTTCATGTTATATTTATGGTAATTGTTATCTATTAAAGAAAAATGTTGATCCCTTATGATTTCCCTTCTCTGTCTTGTACACTGCACCACTGTTTGCAGAGTTACCAGGAAATAAATATGGTCATAATTTTGGTGCCACAGTTGAGCAAGTGTAAAACATTACACACCAATGTAAAATAACATGTAATAAATGTTTGCCACAAACATAAGTGGCCATCTTTGTAGCCCAGTATTTTTACATTGTTTTGTTGAAGTTGTCACTTATCTTTTAGTCCAGTTTTTTTTTTCTCCTTCACATCACACATTGCTTATTTTTTTAGAAAAAACAGCTTTTGTTTTTTGGACCAATCAGTTATGCAGAAAAGTCTAAAAGTGTGGTAGTAACTAGCACTATTTTAGGTGGTAAATTTTAATCCAACAGTGGATCCAGTATATGCAAAAAATATATTTGATTTATGTAACCCAACAGTTTATAAGCAGCAAGTTTCAATTTTTAAAGCTGGTTAGCATCTTAAGCCAGAGATATCTTAATAACAACAGCTAAAGACATGGTTCCAGTAAAGGAAATACAAAAGAATGGATGGATTACAGCAGCCACACTAAAACTGATAAAACAACATACAGAAATGAAGATGCAGTGGAAAGGGACAAACAAACAGCAAAGAGAAATATAAATCTTTAACAGAAAAACAAAAAAAAACATACAAGATTATTGTGAAAGAACAGAAGGACATCAAAAGTGTGGAAGAGATAGTGAAATGTTTAAAGAAATGACAACATTGACAAGAAATGTCACACTTAAGCTAAATGTAATTTGTGACAAGATGGGAAGACCTTGACAGAGACAGAGGAAATTTTAGAAAGATGGAAGGAATATTGCAGAGGAATGTATGAAACAATTAACTGTGAAAGCAGAAATCAACAGTGAAGGAAAAGATATTATTGGAGGAGAAAGACCAACAATTGAAGAGGTTTTATGGGCAATAAAGAATCTGAAAAATGGTAGATCACCAGGATGTGATGAGATAATAGCTGAACTTATTAAAGCAGGAGGAATGTGCAATAATCTATCATGCACTATGTACAAAGATATGGCATTCAGGTATTTGGCCAAAATAATTGAAAATAACTGTATTCATACCACTGCCAAAAAAGGGTAACTTGAAATTATGCACAAACTACAGAACTGTTGCCTTGATCAGTCAGGCCAATAAAATTCTGTTAAAAATTGATCATCTGCATATGGATGCATCAGCAGCAGGGCATCTTGCTTACAACCGAGAGGCCTACAGGAGAGCTGTTAGGGAGGCAAAGTTCCACAAGGGACATGCAAATGACTGACTTGTTAGCATCTTTACTGAACAACATTAAAAATATTTATGAGCGGTGCAAAAAAACATGCTCAACTTAGCAGGAACCTTGGTCAAGGCTTATTTTTACTTTTATTTTTTTTATTGCTACACTTTTAACCACAAGAGAATGAAAGATTTCTCATTGTCTTCAAAAGAGTCATGTTCAAGGTTACCCAGGTGGATTCTAGATTCTGAACACTTTTTTCTGTCTATTTCTGACTTGTCTGAAATGTCAGTATTCTGCTATAAATGCTAGTCTGCTAGTGACTTTGCAGCTTATGGCATGAATCAAGTTCACTGCATTCATCCGTGGCTGGCGAGATTCTTCAGGAGCGGTGCTCCTCCCGGCCAATGAAGAAAGGTGCAAATGGGGTTGCTGCGCAGCACCACTGTGGAAAAGGTGGTAGAAAGGATAAAGCGAAGCAAACAGTCAAATCACGGCACCTCTGGTCTTGAGGTCAGCCACATCCTAAGTGCACTCATATTGGGTGAAATGCCTGAACCGGCTTAACCCAGAGGTTAAGACACTGCTGGCGAGACTCTTTGGATGCAGCGCATGGAGTGAAGCTCCTCCCAGTCAAGGAAGAAACTACGGAAAAGAATTAAGGGTTGCTGTGCGGTGCCGATGTGAAAAAGGTGAAGGAAAGGATAAAGTGAAGTTTAATCAGCATGTCCAGTAGTATCGCTGCGAGAGCTACACATACCACAGCGCCTCTGCTCTAGAGGTCAGCCACATCCGAAATACACCTACACTGGTGAAATATGCCTAAACCAGCATACACCTGGGGTGAGACTTGATGGCTAAGCATGTCACGCCACCTCCGCTCTAGAGGTCAGTCACGCCCGATATACACCAATACTGGTGAAATATGCCTAAACTGGCTCACACCAGGGGTGAAACTTGAAGGCTACGCATGTCACAGTACCTCTGCTCTAGAGGTTGGTCACGTCCCAAACATGCCCATACTGGGATAATATGACTAAACTGGCTCAACCCAGGGGTGGAAATCACTAGTGGCAAGGATTCGTCCTGGACAAAAGCTCCATCCTGGTCACAACTAGGAAGGGTAGCAGCCACGACCACAAAATGCTGAAGTCGGAGACACTGGACCAGGGCAGTCTAGATAGGCAGCCACCTCTCACCTGGTGGGGATGTATGCATATCCTAATCACGCTGAGGTTTTCCTGTGAGAAAGTCCAACACTGGACTGGATGGCCAACCACCTCTCACCTGGCAGTGATACATGGGTATCTCAAAACACGTCGAGGTTTTCCAGTGAGAAAGTCCAACTCTGGCCTGGGTGGGCTACCACCTCTCACCCACCAGGGATATACCGATATCCAAGACACGTCGAGGTCTTCCGGTGAGAAAGTCCAGCTCTAGACTAAACTGGTGCAACGAAAACCACGGTGTCACATAATCCCGCCCCTGAGACCCACCAAGAATACAGGCTCAAGCCCTGCGATACTCTGAACCTTTTGTGGTCCTGTCGGGGATCTCATGTGGTCCTTTCAGGGACCACACAGGGGACCACGGGACTTAATAAGTTGCATAAATTCAGTAGGATCACAGGGCGGTCTTGGTAGTAGAAGCGAACAAAGAAGAAGACTGCATTCATCCAGTCTCTTTTCAACTGCTGTCTGTAATGATTTTATGTAATGGTTTTCACCACTCATTAGATGATTGCTTGATTTTGCTGCCCTCTTTCTGATGGGTTTCTGTTCATTTTCAGAAAAATCCACAGTGAGATGGCACCCACTGTTGTAACCTTGAGAAATAATAAATCCTCTCGTGTGATTTCTTGCTGGGCTTGTTTATTTCTAATTTGCTTAAGTGATGTTTTACAGTGTTTAAAAAAAATATTCATCTCACTTAATCTGTGATATCAGAGCCATCAAGAGTGTGTTTTTATGTCTTGAATTCAGAAAATTACTTTCCATCATTTTGCTGTATTTTATAAATATGCCTCCTTCACCATTTATTCCTGCTCCCTCTGAAGATCTGGAAAGAGTATGCAAGTGTCCACTCAGCTGGACTGTATATGTTTCTAGTAATAACTTGACTCATTTGTATCAGGGAATGGCAACTATTTTTCTGTTTATTCAGACTATTCCTTTGTGGCAGATATGCTCAGTAGTTTTTCCCTTTCTAATGGAGAGCTATGAATCATCTTTCACCTCTCCAGCTGCTTTAAGAATTGCCTGAATTACTACTGCATACAATATTGTACAGCATTTCAATCCAACTTGATGTTCAAAGTCTTAAAACAAGTAGTTTATTTCCTGTACTTTCCATCTGATCAACAGTGGAAATTAGCTGCCAAATGACTACAAAAGGACTTTCTGTTCATAAAGATCAGTGAGGTGCATGATATGTGCATACAGTTTTTCTATTAGCAATAGTGGAAGTGGTATTAAAACTTATTTGAATAACAGTAAACACCCAAAAAAAACAGTTTCTGCAGCTGAACTTATTTTATTAGTAACATCATTTTTACAACCTGCAAAAAATTGATGACAAGAGGGTGCAGTTATGCTGCATATTTGTGTGCAAACCAAAGCTGAAGCTATTATTTTGAATGTGTTTGTACTTAATGCTTTAAAAGGGTTACTCCATGATTTTTTTTTAAAAAGATGAACTTCTTTAAAAATCATCTGTCTGAGGTATCATGTACTATACGACTGTATAAGTCATGTATCATCTTTCCAAAAAAAAGCGATGAAAAGGGCGCACAGTGTATGTGAAGTTACTAATAACATTAATAGATGAAAAAATACTTCCTTATTGTCCAAACACCATAAGAAATAACGTCTTGTTGGCAGAAATGCAGATGAAGCCACTGTCAACAATTATTGAGGAAAGACGCTGGCGATGGTTGGGACATGTGCTCCGAATGACTGACAACTCACTACCAAAAATAGCACTGAGGTGGACACCACAGGGGAACAGAAGTAAGGGTAGACCAAAAGAGACATGGAGAAGAACAACAGAAAGGATGTTGAGCAATAGAAGGCTCACCTGGGCAAGAGCAGAAAAAAAGGCGAAGGACAGGCATTTGTGGAAAACCCTTGCAGAAGCCCCATGTGCCCTGGGCACTTAAGGTTCAGAGGGATTGTCCAAATTTAAAGCAGTTTCCTTTCTCTAGCAGAAATTTTTATTTCAAATCCTCAGAAAACTATAAAGAGAGGTACAGGATTTCATACAACTGCACTTTTTCTTTTATGAAACTGCTTTATGATACCTGAAGAAATGGACTGAAAAAAAGGTTTTTGAAATCTGGAATCCACCTAGGTAACCTTGAGCATGAGATTTTCAAAATAGATATACAAAATAATAATGAAGGACCTCCCATATTAGAAGTGGAAGAAGCCATCAAACACAAGAACAACAAAGCACCAGGACCAGATAAAATCACCCAGGAAGAATTGGAAGCATTAGGAGAGCTTGGCATAGAAATAATTACCAGATTGCTGAATGACATCTATAACAGTAACTATGTCCCATCAGAGCTTTTGCAATCAGTTTTCATTGCTTACCAAAGAAGCAAGGTGCAGTTGAATGTGAAGACCATCGAACCATTAGTCTTATGAGCCATGTTACCAAAATCCTGCTTTATACTGTCATGAGAAGAGTCAGGGGAAAAATAAAACCAAGATGGCCTGCTGCTGATGCATCCATTTGCAGATCATCAATGAAGTCTTACAGCCATCTTCGCCTTGGTCTTCTACTCTTTCTTTTTCCCATTATGTATCCTTCCAAGATGGTCTCTAGATTATCATGACATTTAATGTGTCCAAAATATTTAAGTTTTCTTTGTTTATTCCTCTTTATTAGCCAGCCTTCTTCACTATTAAGTTCTTGTAGTATGGATATATTTGTTCTTTTTTGTGTCCATGATATCTGAAGAACTCTTCTGTAGCATTTACATTCAAAGGCATTTATGTGTTTCTCAGCTGTTTTGTTAAGTGTCCAGGTCTCACAGGTATATGTTTCAATGGGAAAAATGCATGCCCTTAAAAATCTTATTTTTGTAGTTCTGTCTGTTTCTCTCCACAGATTCTTTAGTTGTTATACTTTCTGAAGAGTGACAGATGTCGTCCTTTTAATTTCCCTCGTTGTATCTCCATTCTTAGTTAGTAGTGATTCACAATATTCAAAACTCTCCACTTCTTCAAATTTTTCCTCATTGATACATATTTCAGCTGCCTTGTTTGTTTTGTCAGTTGTCATCAATTTAGTTTTCTTCACATTAAGATAGAGGTTTTGCTCTTTGCTGTTCTTACTGATTGTCAATTAGTTTCAATTCCTTTATGTGTTGTGGACAGTAATACTGTGTCATCAGCATATCTAATCTCTGGTATTTCATAACCTCCAATTCTTATGGTATCGTAATATTCTTTGTCTACATCTTCTTTAACATTCCTCATTATATTTTCAGTATACAAGTTAAATAAGTAGGGTGACAATATGCACCCTTTATGGACCCCTTGTTTTATGTCAAACCAAGCTGTTGTTCCACCATTTATTCTTACTGGTGCCTGTTGGTCTAGATACAGCAGTGATGTTAATTGTATTAAATGTGTTGGAAATCCCATTTTTTTCCGTTATTTGTGGTGTTATACACAATCAAATGCCTTTGAATAGTCTATAAAAGATAAAAAATAGATTCACATTAAACTCTCTGCATTTCTCTATTACTAATCTTATTTTGAATATATGATCTTTGATCCTCTTCCTTGCCTGAAACCAGCTTGGATCATTGATTTCTTCTATTTTCTTATGAAAATAAAATGCAAATGCAAAACCTATGAGACATAAATAACTCAAATATTACCAAAAATATTATGGCAGCTCTATTTTATTTTCATGTCTGAAAACTTTTCACTCAAAAGTCTGTGTGTTTCCCCCCCAACCCCAGTTTTTCCCATAAGGTCTATTTTTTGTACCATAAATTTGCATAACACAAGAAGTTTCCAGAATGCAACTATCATGTATAACAGAACATGTATGGTGTTTCTGCTGCATTTATATGCAAAATATATTGTCTTTATTACATGGTGCCTGCACAACATTGTAAGAAAGAACACAGAGAGATCTCACTTTCTGCAGTGAAGCCATGACCACATATATATATATAAGTGAAAATGTAATAAATCTACATATCGAGGCCCCACACAAACACCATGCTGTCTAGTTACAACACTAAGCATTCTTTGTTTTTGTGCAGCATCACCATCTTGGCAGCTCTAAAGTCTTGTGATATTTCACAATATCTCCTATGCTGCGTGAGAAGCTTGTGAAAGTTCAGCAGCAGCATTTCTGTAATTTATTTGTACACTTTTGCTGGAATGTTATTATTACCTGCTGCTTATTCTTTTTGAAAGGCTCTTCATAGAATTATACAGCCATAATTTACCTAATGTTTTTTTCTGCAATTTTCATGAAGTAAACATTTCCACTATGTAAATATTTTAATTTCTGCAAATCAAAGGTTTTATCTGATAAAACACTTATTTTTTAAATAAAATTCATACAAAGGAACTGAGAAAGTGCTGCTACAAAATCCAGTCTATTGAAAATAAATTATGAAGATAAGTAAAACAACACTTAAACGCTTTATGCCACTGAACCACTGCAAAAAATTATATGTTTATTTGCACAACGAACAGTGCATCACTGAGCAAAAAAATGAGGCCACAATTGTGGCTGCATATTATCTCCTGATTAAAAATAGATTCATATCTTCTGTACCCCACAAGGTCAAAATTGTGAGCCTCAACACTGCCTAAAGGAGTGATTGTTTATCTGGGGTCCACAGAAGGATTTTTGGCACTCCACAGGATGATCAATGGTTCAATTAAAGAAGATATCAACATCATCAGGATTCTATTTAATGCTTTATTTTTAATGAGGGGCCACAGCTATTCTGAGGCCAGAAAGTGAATCCATGGCCAAAAAAAAAAAAACAAACAAACCCGCTAACAACCACTGGTCAAAGTGTTTTTCCAGTCAAAAATCTGATAGAGATTTCATATCTACAGATATTCATCTTTACAGTAAAGTGACTAAAATAGTATCATAGAGGGTCTATAAGGTTAAAAACTGTTATGCATGGATAAAACTTCACTTTCAGCAATCAGAACTGTGTCGTCTACATATCTTAAGTTGTTAAGGTTGTACCCAGTAATTGATATTCCTAGAAAACTCTATATTCCTCATTATTTTTTCGTTGTACAAAGAGAAGATGTCAGGAGACAGAACATATCCTTGTCTCACTCCCAATTTTATGTCTTGGAATGGTCCTATTTGTTTCTCAACCTTCATTGCTGCCAGTACATGTTTTTGATAAGTTTCAGATCTTTTTCATCTATGTTCTATCTTCTGGACATCGTGGTTCATGAAAGTAAAAGTAAAGGTCTCAGCCTGAATAAAAAGAAGACTGAAGTGATGGTCTTTCAAAGAAAAGAATATCACCAAAATGTAGCATTAACATCGATGGCACAGAACTGAAATAAGTTGATAGATTCAAATACTTAGGAATAACTATAACAGCTAATGGGAAATGTCACAACGAATTAAAAAGCAGACATGCTCAGGCCAAGTCAGCATTCCAGAAAATGAAGAACATCTTGTGCAACAGATCCATATCAATGGAAACAAGATTCCGAGTACTTAAATGTTACATTGAACCAATTTTGTTTATGGATGTGAAGCATGGTCCATGAATAAGAGAGTACATCAAGAAATGGAGGCCATGGAAATGTGTCATAAGAACGATGTTGAAGGTACCATGGACAGCCAGGAAAAGCAACGAAGAAGTCTTAAAATAGGCTGGAGTTAAAAGGCAAATTACAGCAAAGATCAGAGGCAGACAAGCAAGATTTGTAGGACATTTCCTGAGAAGAGGAAAATTGGAACACATTGTGGCAACTGGAAAAACTGAGGGAAGACAGAGGCCAAGGAAGACAGAAAGAGAAGTTATTGGATAGGCTGTCAGTGTGGCTAGGAAGAAAGTCACTGGCGGATCTCATAATCAAGTCTAAAGACAGGGAATTGTGGAGATAAATGATCACCTACACCACACGGCACAGCACTTGATTGATTGATGGATAAAACAACTAACAAATAAACATCTAGAGCATGATAAAATATACTGATTACTGTGATTTGTCTGAACCTATTGCAATGACATTATCTCATGTGTAACATCTCATGACTGTACATGAATATCAACTGCATAATTTCATAACAAGAGTTTAATAATTAAAATTCACATGTTAATGCCATTATAGTTCCACACAAGCCAAATGCAAATCATGAAGCAGATGTATGTCCTTGACATCTGGCCATTTTGTGCAACGTTCTTATGCTTTTTGTCTTCAATTTCCTTCATTCTTTTCTGGGAGAAAATGAAACATTTGATTTTGCTAAAATCCATAATTACAGGAAAAAAAACACACTTCTAAAATTTCAGACCTGTGCCGAATAGTCAGCCACAAAATCCTTTAAGCTACAAGATTCCTTATTATATCATACAACTTATAGCAGTTGAAACTGTGTGTGATTTTTGCTCAATTTGGTAAGAAATGAAAGTTTCACATTCCTTATGTGCAGTGCTGATAGCTGTTTTCAATTAAGCTTTTTTAATAATAAGGGGCTGGCTAGCGTAGTGGTTAGAGCACTCGTCTAGCAACCAAATGGTCGAGGGTTCGAATCCCCAGCTGAGCGGGATTTTTTTCCGACCGATACGGCCCCGAGGTCGACCCAGCCTCGTAAAATGGGTACCAGAGAAAATCTGGGAAGTAAAGGCAGCGAGGAAAGGAACTGGTCACCCTACCTCATACGCTGATGACCCAGCATAATGAGGTCTCTAACGCTTCACCCCCTACGGCATTTGCTATGGGACTATCTTTACTTTTAATAATAAGATAAATAAGAAATAACGTATGTAGAAGACCAATATTTCGTTCCTCAAATTGTGTCATTTGCATTGCTGCAAAGTCAACCACTGCATTTCAAAAAATTTCTTTAATATCTTTCAAATTACATAGCAACAGATATATATATATATATTCTGAACTACATGTACACTAAATGGGCATATTTTATAATACTAATTTTCACATCCAGTTCAAAACATTAATAAACTAAATCCATTGAAAACACATTCAATCCCTCAATAATAAATAAATTAAATCCAAGAAACCTTATGTTGTGAACAAAAAGTGAAATAAATTCAAAGAACCCACATCATAATGACAATTATACTGTAAACTGTAAAAATTGATGGAAATAAATTACATTTATCTTATAACATGCTGCCAAGTACTTCTTTTCTTTGCACATCAATTGTCTCTTGCATCAGAAGATACTTCATTATATTAACAGTTTATTTCCCCAAGGTATTAAATTTCATCAAGAACCACTTTATTCATAAATCCAAGAAAGAAAATTAAGATGCATAAAAAAGCACATTCAATTTACAATAATAAATGAATCAATATAATTAAAAACAACCACTTCTGCTTCACAATAATAACCAAAATAAACTCAAAGAAAGTATATGCAGTTAATAATGTGTGGAACACCATCTAAAATTGACAACATAATTAGAGATCTCTATAACAGATATGTTTGTATAGCCAAGACAGAAGAAGGAATGAGCAAATGGTTTCAGATTGAAACATGGCGTGAAACAAGGATGTATATTATCTCCATTACTTTTTAGAATTGCCACAGACTTTATAAAGGTAAAACCGACATTGACTGGGTACATGGGACCCAAATAGAAGATCTTGATTTTGCAGATGACATAACTTATCAGTGACAATGTGAATCGATGCAGGAAAAAACAGATACCCTGTCTTCTGTGGCTAGCTCTTCTTCTTCGTTCGCATTGTCTGTCTATACCTGCAGTCCTGTCTCTTGGATAAATTTCACTGTTTTTTGTAATTCATGTATGGAACCGCAGAGCTTATCTTCTTTAGTGGTTTCAATGGGCCAGTAATTATTTCTCAGTGTTTCATAGTTGGTGCAGTTCTGGAGGATATGTTCCACAGTTTGGGGCACCTGGGCACATGTACATAGATTAGTAGTACCAACCTTAAACTTTGTATACATATGACTTCGGAGTCGGGTGTGTCCTGTTCGGAGACGGAAGATGGTGACTTGTTCCTTTCTGTTTAGCATGTGATGGTCATCATGTGGTGGTGTTTGTGGCTTCCTGTAGGTTTTTATCATACTTTTCTTCTGATTATAGGTGATTGGTATGTCTGGTTGCTCCATTTCAGTGCCCTCTTTGGCCAGATGGTCAGCTTTCTCATTGCCTGGTATCCCACAGTGGGAGGGAATCCATTGCAAAGTGACTCCATGTTGTAAGCCAATTTTTGACAAGGCATCCTTAAGGTCTGGTAGTTTGTTGCACTGAAGAGCTTCCAGTACTGATCTTGCATCTGTGAGAATTACTACAGGACATGTATCAATTCTGGAGTCTGATAGTTTTTCAACTGCAGCAATAATTGCCCTAACTTCTGCATCAAAGTTGTTGCAGTATTTTCCAGTGGGTATGGAAATCTTGTCAGTGGTGTTGTTTGGATATTCAATATGTGCTCCTGCCCCTCCATTATTTATGGCACTGTGTGCAGATCCGTCTGTATACACACATATCCAGGTGTCACATGGATATTTATCATCTAGCACACTAAGTGTGGCTGTTGATCTTACAAGGCTGCTTTGCATCTCACCATTCTGCACACCTTTCACTTCAGTCTTAATAGTTATTTGTGTACAATCTGCTTCTTTCCACAGTGTATGCTCTGGTACAGATGATAATGGAGCGACTACAGTTGGAAGGTCAGGTATCAGCTTACACATACGCTTGGCCTGGTGAATGAAGCTGCTCCTTTTAAGCCGTCTTAATGCCAAGTTATTGAATCTCTCCTTCAGGGGATGGCTTACAGAGCTATGGAATTTCTCTCCCATGGTCATGACCTTTGTGTCTCTACGTTCATTTAGCGCTTGAACACCAACTATTTTCTGCATTTCTACTATTGGTGTGGACCTCATGGCACCTGTGATAATCCGTAGTGACTGATTTTGAACCTTGTCTAGATTATGCAGCATAGTGTTTGATGCTGTGCACTAAGATGTTGGGCCATATTCTAAATGTGGTAGAATACTTTGCTGATATACATTCTTGAGGATTCTTTCACTAGCTCCCCATGTGATTCCACTTAATTTTCTTAATATGGATAGTTTTCTTCTGGCTTTTGCTTCTGCACTGTTGATGTGTTGCTTCCAAGTCAGTTTTGAGTCAAGAGTCACTCCTAAGTAAGTGGGTTGGTTGTCCATCCTTAAGGATATTTCATTTACAAAGAACTTACCTGCTTTCTGTTTAGATGAGAGAGTGAACAGAGTGGTACTTGATTTCTCTGTGTTGATACTTACACACCATTTGTTTGTCCATGATGTCAAGATGCCTGCTGCTCTTTGGAGTCTCTGTGTAGCAACTGTTGCATATTCATCTGTACACCACATGACCAGATCATCTGCATACAGTGCTGCTTTGATTCCATAGGGAAGTTCCTTAACCAGGTCATTAATGAATACAAGGAATAGCGTAGGCAAAATGACTCCTCCTTGTGGTACACCGTGTCGCAGAAGTACTTTCTGGCTTTTGTGTCCATCCATTACTACTCTAGCTCTTCTATTGTGTAAATAGGACTTTATCCAGTTGTACAGTCTTCCATTCACATTGCAGTTTCTTAGTTTCCACAGCAGACTTTTCCATACTTTATCAAAGGCTTTCTTTAGGTCTATCCATGCTGCTAGTACAAGGTTTTTCTCTTGGAATGCATCCTCAATCTCTTGAGAGAGATAGGTCACTTGATCTTCTGTACTGTAGTACTGCCTAAATCCTGCTTGTTGTGGAACGAGAAGGTTTCCCTTTCTAGGTACCATTTTAGCCTCAGGTCAATGATGCGTTCCATTGTTTTGCATAGACAGCTAGTGAGACTGATTGGCCTGTAGCTGGAGGCAGTATCACTGTTTTTCCCTGGCTTTAGCAGTGATACCATGCTTGCTTCCTTCCAGATTTGAGGTAACTTACCTGTGCTCCAGCACATATTGAAAATATCCAACAGCTTTCCCATGGCTGCCATTCCCAGGTTCTTGATCATTTCATTGGACACTCCATCTGGTCCTGGTGATTTCCTTGGTTTCAGTTTACTGACTGCTAGGTCTAACTCGCTGCGTGTGATTGGTGCATCCATGACCTCCACTTTTCTGACTTGTTCCTCTTCTTTCTGTGGGTCAATGCGCACTGCACGCTCTTTCTCTGGATGGATATCAATGTTGCAGTCCTGTGCAAACATGCGAGCAAAGTGATCTGCTACCTGCCTACCTGTAAGAGTTTTCCCATCCTCTATTAGTGTAATCTTTATCCTTCTTCCAGTACTCTCATCATTTAACTGTTTGATTAGTTTCCACAGTTTCCTTCCATTCTTTTCAAAGTTTAGGGACTCTGTTTTCTCTCTCCAACTTTCCTATCTGGCTTGCCGAAGGAAAAAGAGGTCAACCACGTGAAACTCTAAAGAGGACTTTGTTAAGTGAAGCCAGTTTAGTAGGCATAACATCCCCTGATGAAGCTGAAGGACTCACTGAGAACAGGAAAACTTGGTAAACAACTATGCAAGCCTTTTGTGATGTTTAACAGCATAGGAAGGATGTAAGACGTAAGAAATATATTAAATTCAAAAAAAAAAAACGTCCTATCAGTAACAATAAATGTAAAAATTAAACACATTGAAATTACATTTATCTTATAATGAGCTGCTATCTTTGTTGTTTACTTTGTGGCATCACATTATACATTATTTCTATGGCAATTCGTTTCTCTGATTATGTGAAATTACATCATTAAAATAAGTTGGATTCCTCAGATGCACTGCTGGAGAATTGATGACTGAGACTTCTCTATCTTGCTATCTCATCAGACTTGGGTGTTGATTTTCTATTTGCACCAGAAGACAGGTTTTCTGCTTAAAAGCAAGTCTTTTCTTTGATTTGCAATGGTACATTAGCAAATTAAATGCAAATAAAATGCATTCAGTCAATAACAAAATAAAATAAAATAAAAGCATGTAAACTGCATCAAATTACCCACATCTCAGTCATTCAATCATTTGCATGTCCCTTGCGGAACATTGCCTCCCTAACAGCACTCCCGTAGGTATCTCGGTTGTGAGCAAGATGGCCTGCTGCTGATGCATCCATTTGCAGATCATCAATGATCTCTTGCAGCTATCTTCGCTTTGGTCTTCCTCTCTTTCTTTTTCCCATTATGTACCCATCCAAGATGGTTTTCTCTAGATTATCGTGATGTTTAATGTGTCCAAAATATACCCACAATAAATGACAAAATCAAATTTTTAAAAACTCCATATCTAAATATATATATTATATATATATATTATATGCAATGACAACATACTGATTAAAAATAAACAAAACACATCTTACATCCTTTCCATGCCCATAAACGTCATATAGGGCTCGCATGGTAATTTGCCAAGTTTTCCTGTTTTTGGCAAGATTTTCAACCTCATCAAGGGATTTTATTGCCTACTATTTTGGCCTCTCTTAACAATGTCCTCTTCACATGGTTGACCTCCTTTTCTTCACCCTGTTGTGTTACAGTTTGTTTTGGGATTTTCTATGAGGCTGGTTGTTGTTCGCTAATCTGCCTTATCTCTGCACTGTTCTTGAATTTGTTCCACCTTATGTCGAGTATTTTCCTTAGGCAGTTGTTTTCAAAAGAGTCTAATTTCTTATCTATGTAACTGCTGAGGTATGTAAATTGGTTGACCTCTTCAAATAATAAAGGTAGACAGAGGAGTATTGTGCAGTCTTACAAGGTGGCAGAGGGAATGAGTGAGAAAAAAACGAATAGAAAGTATGAGAGTATGAGAATGTATAAATGAAAAACATATAATATCTAATATTTTGAAGTGAGCTTTTTTGAGGATTACATACACAAATGCGACATATAACTAAAAGAAATGGAAAAACTGATCATAGTGGCATCCTCCTATGTAGAAAACACAAGAATGTGTGAGGCATAGAGACTACAGGAGCCACAAAGGATTGCAGATGAAGCCAACTGGAAATAAGAAGCTATCAAAAGATAACTGGTGGGGTGGGGAAGGGAAGGGCAAAAGACATGTGTAGGCCACTAGAAAAGCAGGTGTGGGGGGGAAGGGGAAGCGGAGAGATAATGAATGAAGAACGAACAGAAGGGGCCATAAACACCTGTAAGGTGCTAGAGACATAAATCGTGGTGGGGAGAGGTGAGGGAAGCAGGTAGATAATATGAGAAGAAGAGAAGGTGGCGGTGGGAAGCTAGGAGAAAGAAGCAAGACAGTATAGTATAAACTGCAGAGAAAAAGTGGAAAATTAAAGAAGTTAAAGGAAGCTGAAGACACTGTTAATTCCAGCTGAGTGGAGACAACCAGTCTGGAAAATAAGGCACTGTTCTAGGACCCTCCAGGATCATACATCAGCAGAACAAGAGCGGATCACACTAACAGAAATGTCCTGTTTTCCCCTGTGGTTGCTAAGGCAAAAATGTTTGGCCACAGGTGTCCAAGCCCTCTTAGAAATGTTGTTAAGATGGTGGCGAAAACGATTTCCTAAGCGTAAGCCAGTCTCCCCTATATACTTCATATCACAATGTTTGCACATAATAGCATAAATAATATTGCGTGAAGTGCACGTAAAACCCTCCTGAACTGATAACGTGGACTTTGGGAAGGAGATCTGGCTAGCCCCAACAATAAACAGACAATCTATGACGTTCGCAACGTCTGGTACCATTAAAAAGTGTCATCTATCTTAAGGTGACTTCAAACTAAAAGCCCCCTGAGGTTCTTGTCCTGTCTGTAGGCCACCAATGGGGGTTCCTCAAAGAGTTCGCGTTTATCAGGCTCAGTCTGTAGATGGAGATGGCGAAACAGTATGTTCTTAACTGCCAAACTATGAGGGTGGTGCGTGAGTACCAGTTTCACTCTGTCCGAGCTACAGTACGGTTTAGGATTGAGGGCTTGTTGCCATGATATATGGCTGATACGGTTCCAAGACAACAAGAGAAATATCATGGCAACAAGCCTTTATTCCCACTAAGCTGGCCTCTCTTAACAATGTCCTCTTTAGATTTTCACGTGGTCGATCTTTTTTCTTTGGGCTTGTGTGTTCCATCTGATAGCTTGTTTTAGGATTCTCTGGTTGTTTTGTCTCAGCACATGACCAACTTGTCCATCTTCTTTTTCTGATCATCCATGAGACAAGTTGTTTGCTCATCTGTCTTATCTCTGTGTTATTGCATTCTACTTTATATCGAGTATTTTCCTTAGGCATTTTTTTTCAAAAGAGTCTCATTTCTTTAGTTGTTTTCCAGCTTTCACATGCATAAATGAAGGTGGATATTACATTTGAATTGAACAATTTTAACTTGGTTTTTGTGCTTATAACTTTTGAATGCCATATGTTCTCAAGATTCTTGAAGGTCAATGCTGCTTTTGCAATTCGAAATCTAACTTCCTTTCTCATGTCACCATCCTGGTCTATGCAGCTGCCGAGATATGTAAATTGGCTTACTTCTTCAACACCTGTTCCTTCTATGTATATTTTTCCTTCGTGGTTAATGAGAATTTTCATTATTTTTGGTTTTTTTCCTTGTTAAAGTCAAGTCCTGTTTTACTAGCCATTGAAGACAAGGTATCTGTTTTTTCTTTCATTGATTTCACACTGTCACTGATAAGAGTTATGTCATCTGCAAAATCAAGATGTTCTAATTGGGTCTCATGTACCCAGTCAATCCCCGTTTTAACTGTGCTGAATTTTTTCATTATGAAGCCTATGGCAATTCCAAAAAGCAAGGGAGATAATATACATCCTTGTTTCACACCTGTTTCAATCTGGAACCATTTGCTCATTCCTTCTTCTGTCTTGACTGCACAAATATATCCATTGTAGAGGCCTCTAATGATGTTATCAATCTTAGATGGTACTCCGTATATTCTTAAAATTCTCCACAATGATTCTCTGTGTATGCTATGAAATGCCTTTTTAAAGTCTATGAAGTTCAGGATTAATGGTTTTTGCTTTTCGATATGTTCTTCAAGTATTATTCTTAGAACAAAGATCTGGTCGAGACAGTTTCTCCTTTTTCGAAATCCTGCCTGTTCTTCTCTCATTGCAGCATCAACTATATCTTTAATTCTATTCAGAATAACCTTGCAAAATACTTATGACACAACTGATAGTAAGGTTACTCCTCTCCAGTTAGTGCAATCGCTAAGGTTGCCTTTTGTTTTTTATTAGTATTTTAACAATGATTCCTTTTTTCCATTTAGAATGGACCTTTTCTTCTTTCCAAACTTTATTAAACATTCTCTGTAGTTAGCTCACATTGTCACTGTTAGTAGCTTTTAACATTTCGGCTGTTATTGCATCTACACCTGCAACTTTGTTATTACCATTATTTCACTGCTGTTTCAATTTCATGCAATGTAATTTCATCTAGGTTGACATTTATTTGTGGGTTGACATTTATTTGTGGGACTTGTAAGTCAGTTTCAAGGTCTATCAATTCTTTTGGGTGTGGTCGATTAAAAATTTCTTAATTAGCTATAATAGTTACCATTAAACAAGAACAGAAAAGTTAGGTAGGAAACTTGGAGAACAAGGTAGAAAACCAGTTCCCACAACACTAGTGAAAGACAATTACAACTGGACACTGACAGGGGTAAACAGAAGAAACAGATGAATAGAAAAGGCAGACACAATGACACCAAGATAGAGACATGCTAAAGAAAGACACTCATAAGTAAAATAGGCTGACATGACCATCTGGCAAGTGAAATAACAGGTCCCAACAAAGCAAAGACAAAAGAAATCTAAGAATAGGATAACAGATGGTTAATTGCTGACAGATGCCAAATGCTCGACAGCAACTTGCCGAAGGTGATAAACTGGACTGTGACACTAGACAGATTTAAGAAAAGCCAAAAATCTTGTTGGTGACTCATAGTCTGTGAACTAGACATGACAAATAGAGAAACGGACTAGTAATCAGACAAGTACAGGTAGAAAGTGCCATAGGCAAAGGGCTGGACAATCAACAACACTAACCTGATGGGTTATGACTCAAGAACCAATCAGGACACATGTGGACATCTAGGGATGGAGAAGAAATACCGACTGGTCAGTCCATCAAACTTTAAGAAAAGAAGAGGGGCAGAGGAAGCAGAGATGAGGCACAAGTGAAGAGGAGGCAGGGGATAAAAAGGTGCAGAGGAGGTGCAGGAGAGAAAAGATGCTCAAAGAGGTATGCACAATGATGTGGGGGCATAACTAAAACTCTGACACCAAAGTACTCAGAGACGAAGATACTCTGATACTAAAATACTCTGACAATCAGACAGAGACTCAGATAAGTAAATCGAGACCAAGAAAGATGTGCAGATAGAAACAGACAAACAACTATAGATAGATATAATAGGAGAAATAACAGAAGTGCACCTTGTGAAATAGAATCGGAAGTCGTGCTGATGTGATGAAACTACGATTTTGTGTGTGTGTGTGTGTGTGTGTGCGTGCGTGTGTGTGTGTGTGTGTATGGGTGGGGGGGGGGGTGGTGTGTTTGATACTGTGGGTAGGAAACTAAAAGATCTGGACGTATATTTTGTTAATAGTTCATGAAAGAGAAAGAGACCAAATATTTAACAAGGTCCAGGTAAACCAGACAAGTCTGCCTATTAATATTGAATTCGTTGATGGCCCCTGATAGCAAAAGAGATAAAGTTCATGTAATCCAGGTTTATATGCTTATGATGATGGAGACCCTCGATGTTTAATGATTTTCATATGAAATGTTGGAAACTCTATGCCCATGTTACAAGAGTCATCTGTGTCAATAAACTTGTATTTCTCAACCCAGCCAAACAGACTTCACGAACTTGTGTAAGAAGTTATTGGTCTGTGTGACAATATGTATATAAAACAACAAACAACAGAAACATTCATTCATTCATTCATTTACATGTCCCTTGCGGAACTTTGCCTCCCAAACAGCACTCCTGTAGGCCTCTCGGTTGTGAAACATTACACAATATTATTATACAAGGCCTCTGTTTGGTCTCAGAATCATTGTGATTAACCATATTTCAACACTGATGAGTCATTTCAAAAAGTTATCACTAGATTGCTGGAAATGCTAGAAAATGAACACAGAGGTATCCTTCAATTTTGTTTCTCACTGACAATCAAATGTTTCAACATTTCCTTTACCTGACAGATTCTGCATACCCAAATGGTCATGAATTATAAATCCAACATGTCCCTGGATATCTCTGGTGTCTTAGCATTTGCTTCAGCTGAAATTCATTGGTATGCTAAAACCAAGTCATGAAAATGATCAACAATTTCTGAAGCTGACACTGTCTAGGGCCTTCCAGGTCTTGCTGCATCTTCGGTCTCAAAATGTTCATGATGAAAGTTACATCATTTCTTCACAGCTGAACACGATGTGCACTTGTTACTCAATATTTGCAACATACACTCATGGATTTCCTTTGGAATTTTAGTCTTCTTGACAATGATCTGGAGTTCCATGAATGAAAATTCCACAGATTTCAGTGACATGGTTCTGTCACTGATATGAAAAAAAAAAAAGAAAAAAATTGGCACTATGGTCCTGCATTCTAGCACTTCGCACTATAAAATAACACTCTTTCCCCCTACAGTGACAAAATTACCCTCTGGTTTGAGGACGTGGATCGGGCCAATAACTTTTCAGCATCTCTTTATATACTAAATCCTAAATTACAAACAATAATGTCATAACTGAATTGTATTTGTAGGAATTTAGCAAAAACTGAACGAAAATAAATGTTACAAACAGAAGTGCAATTTTAAATGCATTACAATGCAGTCAAAAACTAATCAGGCCTATTTACTTAACAAAAGAGTGTTTCTAGCCTTCCCTCTGCAAAATTTCTTATCACAGTATCAATCAATTCTGGCAATACTAATCTTAGGCAATTTAAAAACAAAAGTGTCCAGCAATAACAAATGTCATGAAAATATAATGGGTAGAGAATGTGTAGGAGAGATAAACTCATATGGAGAAAAACTTTGTAGTTCCTGAGAACAAAATATGTTGAAGAACAATCCAGAACAACCAAATTCATAAAATGACATGAAGGTTCGCCCTTCATTCCCCCTTCTATTTGGCACAAATAGAAATATGTTATTCAGTGCACTGGCATAAAGTGGAAATATGCATTCAGTGCATTTCGCACAAGTGGAAATATGTTATTCAGTGCATTGGCACGGGGGAGTTTCAAGTGAAACTTGAATGCAATGAAAACTGCAATGAAAAAATTGCAAAACAGCCAAGAAATGACTATAGCAAACTTTAAAAATGCATTAGAAGAAACAGCAAAAGAAGTATTGAGATAACGTAAAAAGAAAAAAAAAAGAAGAGTTTAGTAAAACTATATGGGACAACACTGAGCAAAGTGAAAACTGAAAGGAAAGCTACTGAATACAAAATTACGATTAAAAGAACACGCAGAACAATATGCCCAAAATGACAAATGTAAAACGTCATGCCATAATGACGAATTGGCAGAAGAAGCAGAAACAGTTGCACACAGCAATGACACACTATGAAACCACAAGAAGGAATGGAGGCAATCTTAACCTAAGGCAAGATATGCCACAAAAGGCACAGAATGAAAAACAAATAAATGAAAAAAAGGAAAGTTTGAAAGATGGAAAGAATATTTCAGCAATCTACTAAATAGACCCCACCCTCAAGCTATACCAGATATCTTACATCCTTCCTTCTCGTGCCATTAAACACCACATAGGGCTCGTATGGTTGTTTTTCAAGATTTCCTGTTCTCTGCGAGTCTTTCTACTTCACCAAGGGATGTTATGCCCACTAAACTGGCTTCTCTTAACAATGTCCTCTTTAGAGTTTCACATAGTTGACCCCTTTTTTTTTTATCTGTTGTGCTTCACTTGATAACTTGTTCTGGTATTCTCTGATTGTTTCTTTTCATCACATGGGCTACATATGTCCATCTTCTTCTTCTGATCATCCATGAGACAGGTTGCTGTTTGCTCATCTGTCTTATCTCTGCGTTGTTCTTGAATTCGTTCCACTTTATACCAAGTATTTTCCTTAGGCATATCTGAATTGAATAATCTTAACTTTTTGTGCTTATAACTTTTGAATTCCATATGTTCTCAAGATTTTTGAAGGACAATGCTGCTTTTGCAATTCGAATTCTAACTTCCTTCCTGGTGTCACCATCCTGGTCTATGTAGCTGCCAAGGTATGCAAAATGGTTTACTTCATCAACAACTGTTCCTTTTACACATATTTTTCCTTCTTGGTTAATGGAAAGTTTCATTATTTTTGTTTTGTCTTTGTTAATTTCAAGACCTATTTTGCTAGCCAAGGAAGACAGGGAATCTGTTTTTTCCTGCATCATTTTCACATTGTCACTGATAAGAGTTATGTCATCTGCAAAAATCAAGATCTTCTATTTGGGTCCCATGTACCCAATCAATGCCAGTTTTACCTGTACAGCATCTTTTTCATTATAAAGTCTATAGCAATTCCAAAAACCAAGGGAGATAATATACATCCTTGTTTCATGCCTGCTTCAATCTGAAACCATTTGCTCATTCCTTCTTCTGTCTTGACTGCACAAACATATCCGTTGTAGAGATCTCTAATGATACTGACAATTTTAGATGGTATTCCATATAGCCTTAAAATTCTCCACAGTGAATCTCTGTGTATGCCATCAAATGCTTTTTTAAAAGTCTATGAAGTTCAGGGTTAATGGTTTCAATATATACAACAATATAATTATATACAACAATATAATTAATGTTTTTTTTAAATAGCAGATATACCACCACCAAAACTTAAGATAAAACACAAGACCTATAAGTACAGAAGATGTCAAGACACCAATAAAAAAACTGAAAGCTGGAAAAACGCCAGGTGAAGGCTGAGTAAGCACAGAAATTCAGAAATGCTGAAATCAGAAGACAATGAAACACCAAAGTAACTATGCAAAATACTACAAAACATTTGGGATAACGAAAAAAAATCTACAGGTATGGAAGACCGGGTTAACAGTCAAACTATCTGATAGATGAGATTAAAGCATGTGTGAGTATTAGAGAGTCATTATACTCCTTTCACTCATCTGCAAAGTCTTCAATCGAATGATCTCAAACAGAATCATGACAGCAGTAGAAAACAGAACCAGAAATGAACAAGCAGGCTTCAGGAAAAACAAATTAGAAAAGTCAGTGAGTGGAACAGCCCACTATATGCACTCTTCATAGACTTTGAAAATGTATTTGACAGCATAGATGGGGATGCTCTGCGGTGAATCCTCAGATAGCATGGATTCCTACAAAAAGTTGTCAATATTATATCAGTCATATATATAAATAAAATAATCTCTATGGCCTATTTGATATCCAAACAGAGGTGAAACTCAGATGTGTTCTGTTACCAGCGCTGCTCATCCTTGCCACTGATTGGATGATGTTAGAGAAATAATAGCAGACACTGAGGCAACCGGTGGTCACTAACATCAACACTAAAAGACCTGGACTTTGCCGTCAACGTAACATTACCCTCACACAGACACAAAGACATACAAGAGAAGACAGATAGGCTGACAACAAAAGCGAGCTGTATGGGACTACCAGTAAACAAAAAGATGACCAAAGTACTGAAATAAAATGATGAAAACACTGAGCCAATCACAGTGAACCATTTGTCAGTCGACAAAGTCAAGAATGCATATACCTTAATGGCACGGTAACAGCAGATGGAGACAGCAGTAAAAAAAAAGCATTATGAGCATATCAATCCTAACCATGAACAGCTCTGATGTGGTTTAAACAGGGTAAAGAAGCATGGGACAACCCAAAGAGACATGGAGACAAACATCAGAAAAAACACTGGTAAACAAAGGCCTGACATGGGAAGCAGTCAAGAAGATAGCGAAGGACCAACAGAAGTGGAAATCTCTTGCTACCTGCAACTCCATGTGTCTTGGGCACTGACAGTGTGTGTGTCTGTGTGTGTGTGTGTGTGTGTGAGTGCGTGCATGCATGAGAGAGAGAGAGAGAGAGAGAGAGAGAGAGGCTAAGTGTTCTTGTATATCTGGGGTGGGGAGGGGGGAATGAGTTCCGGCGTCTTTATTTACAGAATAATAGTACATCTTTTTGTTGTTATTATTATTCGTCTCATTCTTATTTCTTTTAAAGTAATTTTGCCATAGGGTGTGGTGGAGAAGAGAGAAACTGTATGCCGAGTATTGTATATACTGAGGCAGAAATTTGTTTTTGCAGCTTCTATTTCGCGCGTGTAAAATACAGGCAGTAACTTTGAAGTTTGATGGTATGGGTATCCATTCATGTTCATGGATCTATATTTTCGGGAGGAGGAGGATATACCTTGTGGACTGCATTTTATGTGGGGAAGTGTGCTGAATTTTAAAAAAGACAAAAAAAAAAGGAAAATAAATCCGCACGGGGTGCTACATGGGTCTGATAATACTCACAACTCTTGAGTTGGAGCCATGTCCGTACTTTTCTTTGGCTGATTCGACTGCAAACATATTGACTCTAGTATACAACTTTTGGGATTTTTTTTAGTCATCATCATCATCAGGTGCCGTGCCAACTGGCATTGGCTATTATGCTTCTCCAGAGTACACGATACTTCATACAGGCCATCAGTTCAGTTGGTGATCTCCTCTCACACCATCCCATCAGACTGTCCAGTATCATTTCTCTTGGTCTTCCTCTTGATCTTCTTCCTTCTATTTTTCCTATTGTTATAATATTTTCAATGCCCCCTCTTCTCATTGCATGTCCTATGAAAGTACATTGTCTCTCTCTTATCTTTTTGACAAGGTTTTTTTGTCTCTCCAGCTCTTCTCATACATTCTTCATTAGTTATTTTTGCTGTCCAGGGGATTCGCAACATTCTTCTAATAAGCCACATTTCTGCTGCTTCCAATGACTTTTGTGCAGACTTGCCTATTGTCCATGATTCACTTCCATATAACAAGATAGGTTCAATATAGCATTTTAGGACTCGTTTTCTAACATTCATTGATAAAGATGTGTTAGCTAATATGTTTCTCATTCTCTGAAATGCAGTCTTTGCTTGGCCTATTCTGTTCCTAATTTCTGTTCTGCATTTCCCATCTGAAGTTATTACTGCTCCAAGGTATTTGAATTTCTGCACCTATTTTAGAATAGTTCCATTTAATTTAATACTGCATGCTGGTGGATTCTGTTTCTTAGATATAACCACAGTCTCTGCCTTTTTGATGTTCAAAATAAGGCTTTTCTGTTCACTTTCTTTGGCGACTTTATCCAAGAGATTTTGCAGGTCTTGTTGGTTCTCAGCTATCAGTACTGTGTCGTCAGCATACCGAAGGTTGTTAATATTGTATCCTCCAATTTTTAAGCCTGGTTCTGTGATGACTGTTCTTAGAATATTCTCGCTATACAGAGAAAAAAGGTCTGGAGATAGTACACATCCTTGTCGCACCCCTTGTTTTATAGGTTGATATTTTCCAATTCTATTTTCAACTCGAACTGCTGTTTCTTGCTGCCAGTATAGATGTTTTACAATCCTCAGGTCTTTGCCATCTATATTGATGTCTTCAAGCATTTTAATAATTTCACTATGTTTCACCTTGTCAAATGCCTTGGTGTAATCAATGAAGCATAAGTAGAGATCTTTCTGTACTTCTAAAGCTCTTTCTGTTAGTGTTCGTAAAGCATAAATAGCATTGTGTGTTCCCCTTCCTTCAACAAATCCAAACTGTTCATCTGCTATTTCCATTTTTATCTTTTTCCTTGCTCTTCTCATAATTATTATCAGAAGTAGCTTTGTTATGTGACATGAGAGGCTGATAGTCCGGTGGTCATCACATTCCTTTGCACCTGATTTCTTTGGAAGTGCTATAAACATGGATTTAATCAGGTCACTGGGAATATAACCGCTGTTGTAAATGTCATTCAGTAACTTGGTTATTATTTTTATTCCTGTCTCCTCTAGTGCCTCTATTTCTTCTGTTGTTATATTATCAGGCCCAGTCGCTTTTCCTTTCTTCATGTGTTTGATGGCATCTATGATTTCATCTTCAAGTATTGGCAGTCCATCACAGTTTTCAGTATCTGTTGTTAATTCTGGTCTTTCTCCTCCATATAGCTCACCGATATACTCTGTCCACCTGTCCACAATGTCTTCTTTTCCCATTAACATTTTACCTTCTTTCGATTTCAGGCATCCTGTGGTATATTTTGTTTTCCTGCCTGTGAGTTCATTAATTCGTTTGTGCATGTTTTTGCTGTCTTTATTATGAGAGGCCTCTATCTGTCTGCACTGTTCATTTAACCATACTTCTTTTGCTTCTCTGCATTTGCGTCTTATTTCTTTATTTATCTTGCTATATTTTTCTTGGTTATTTTTACTCCTCCTCCTCTTGTCCATCAGTCCTAAGATGTCGTCGGTTATCCATTTATTTTCAGAGGCTTCTTTTTTTGGTGGTATTATCTACTTAACAGTTTGGTGGATAGAATCTCTTAACATTTCCCATTGTTCATCTATACTATTTATCTTTGCTATTGCATTGTATCTATTTGTTATAATAACTTTGTATTGTTCTCGCAGTTCTTGGTCATTTTTAAGAAGTTCTGTATTCAGTTTGATGTTTCTCACTTTTCTGCATGCTTTCTTTAGCTTTATTCTAACTTTTCCACAGAGTGGATCATGGTCACTATTACAGTCAGCTCCTGGCATGGTTTTTGTTGTCAGTAATGCATTGGGGAATCGTTTGTTGATTAATATGTAGTCTATCTGGTTAAAAGTCTTTTTGTCTGGGCTGCACCACGTTGCCAGTCTTCGAGGATGTTGTTTAAATCAGGTGTTTCCTACAACCATGCTGTGTATTCTTGCCCATTCAATTAATTTATAACCTTTGTCATTCCTCTCCCCCAGTCCATAGTCACCAACGATGTCTGAAGTTCTTCCTTTACCAACTTTGGCATTAAAATCTCCCATGACTATGGTAACTTCATGTGACTTTGTGTGTTTTAGTGATGTCTCTATATCATTATAAAATATCTGTACATCTTCTTCAGAACTTTCAGATGTTGGAGCGTACACTTGTATAATATTTATGTTTATTGGTTGTCCTTTCAGTTGGGCTAGCAGGACTCTGTCCGAGATGTTCAAATATCCTACAACTGTCCTTGCTGTTTGTTCATCAAATATAATTCCTACTCCTCGTTCATGTTTCTCACTTCCTGAATATATTATTGTATATTTATCTGAGTTTATCTTCCCTGCACCTGTCCATCTAACTTCACTCATTCCTAATATGCTGATCTTCATCCTTTCCATTTCCATCTTTACATTTTCTAATTTTCCAGCCTGGAATAAAGTTCTAACATTCCATGTGCTATTTTGAACTTGTTAGTTTTGCCACCAGTAGCTTGATGACGACCTGGCCTCACCTGTGGCTCGTGAGCTGCCCTAACAGACGAGGCTGTTCCAGAGGAACATCCATTAACGTCGTTCATGATAATCGATTATTCTGTTCAAGTATAACTATTCTTGGGAACTACAACAGTGGTTTTTTTTTTTAGTATACAACTTTTTTTAGTATACAACTTTTTTTTTTTTTTTAGTATGCAACTTTTTTTTAGTATACAGCTTTTTGGAATTGCCATACACTTCATAATGAAAAAATGTTCCACAGGTAAAACTGGCACTGACTGGGTACATGGAACCCAACTAGAATATCTTGATTTTGCACATGACATAACTCTTATCAGTGACAATGTGAATTCGATGCAAGAGAAAAAACAGATACCCTGTCTTCACTGGCTAGCAAAATAGGACTTGAAATTAACCAGGAAAAAAACAAAAATAGTGAAACTTCCCAATAATCAAGAAGGAAAAATATATAAAAACAGCTATAGAAGAAGTATCTGAATAGCTAGAATACTAGATGATCCATCTAAAAACTAGTAATACAGACTTCCACCTCCTTAACTATTACTGTCCTAATGATCGGCAACTTGCTCTATAAACAATCCCACACAAAGAGAGACTGATGGTCTGTGGCAATTTTAACAGCCATTCCCAGAGCTGGGGCTATGACCACATAGATAAGAGAGGAGAGGAAGTTGAGAGCTGGCAGGATGATAATGGACTTCTCCTGATCAACCAGCCGATGGATCCTCCAATATTTTAATCAAGGGCTTGACATACAATCTCAACACCAGATCTGGCATTCCATTCTCCAGACCTGAAGTGGAACATTACACGCGAAGCTGGAAAACAACTTGGAGGTAGCGACCATCAATCAGTCTTCCTGATAATAGAAAATGAACTCCTTAACACCAGTAGCCCTCTCCCCAGATAGAACTATAAAACAGCAAACTGTACAGACTTGTACAGGTGTCCTGGTGGGAAAGCTATCCATGAAAGGTAAATATATTAACATCATAGTGAAGGAAATTAATGCTTGTATCCTTTAGGCCATGCGTGAAACCATTCCCAGAGAAGCTCATAGGGATTATAAACCATACTGGTCTAGTGAGCTGGGAAAATTCCATGACAATGTGGAAACAGCTCAAAAGCAAGCAGAAAATAGACTGTCCCAAAAACATCACAATAATTACCAACATGATAAGGCCAAATTTCAGAAAGCCAAGCTGCAAGCCAAACAGGAAAGTTGGAAAGAGAAAACAGAGACGGGAAAGTTGGAGAGAGAAAACAGAGTCCCTAAACTTTGAAAAGGATGGAAGAAAACTGTGGAAACTAATCAAACAGTTAAACGATAGGAGCATTGGAAGAAGTACAAAGATTACACTAATAGAGGATGGGAAAACTCTTACAGGTAAGCAGGTAGCAGATCACTTTGCTCACATGTTTGCACAAGACTGCAACGCTGATATCCATCCAGAGAAAGAGCGTACAGTGCACAATGACCCGCAGAAAGAAGGGGAACACATCAGAAAAGTGGAGGTCATGGATGCACCAATCACACGCAGCGAGTTAGACCTAGCAGTCAGTAAGCTGAAACCAAGGAAACCACCAGGACCAGATGGAGTGTCCAATGAAATGATCAAGAACCTGGGAATGGCAGCAATGGGAAAGCTGTTGGATATTTTCAATATGTGCTGGAGCACAGGTAAGTTACCTCAAATCTGGAAGGAAGCAAGCATGGTACCACTGCTAAAGCTAGGGAAAAACAGTGATACTGCCTCCAGCTACAGGCCAATCAGTCTCACTAGCTGCCTATGCAAAACAATGGAACGCATCATTGACCTGAGGCTAAAATGGTACCTAGAAAGTGAAAACCTAAGCATTGCACAACAAGCTGGATTTAGGCAATACTACAGTACAGAAGATCAAGTGACCTATCTCTCTCTTGAGAGAGGGCGCATTCCAAGACAAAAACCTTGTACTAGCAGCATGGATAGACCTGAGGAAAACCTTTGATAAAGTATGGAAAAAAGGTCTGCTGTGGAAACTAAGAAACTGCAATGTGAATGGAAGACTGTACAACTGGATAAAGTCCTATTTACACAATAGAAGAGCTAGAGTAGTAATGGATGGACACAAAAGCCAGAAAGTACCGCTGCGACATGTTGAACCACAAGGAAGAGTCCTTTCACCTACACTATTCCTGGTATTCATTAATGACCTGGTCAAGGAACTTCCCTATGGAATCAAAGCAGCACTGTATGCAGATGATCTGGTCATGTGGTATACAGATGAATACGCGACAGTTGCTACACAGAGACTCCAAAGAGCAGAAGACGTCTTGACATCATGGACAAACAGAGAAATCAAGTACCACTCTGTTCACTCTCTCATCTAAACAGAAAGCAGGTAAGATTTTTGTAAATGAAATATCCTTAAGGATGGACAACCAGCCCACTTACTTAGGAGTGACTCTTGACTCAAAACTGACCTGGAAGCAACACATCAGCAGTGCAGAAGCAAAAGCCAGAAAAAACTAGCCATATTAAGAAAATTAAGTGGAATCACATTGGGAGCTAGTGAAAGAATCCTCAAGAATGTATATCAGCAAAGTATTCTACCACATTTAGAATATGGCTCAACATCTTGGTGCGCAGCATCAAACACTACGCAGCATAATTTAGACAAGGTACAAAATCGGTCACTACAGATTATCATAGGTGCCATGAGGTCCACATGGTGTCCAAGCGCTAAAAAAACATAGAGACACAAAGGTCATGACCTTGGGAAAGAAATTCCTTAGCTCTATAAGCCATCCCCTGAAGGAGAGATACAATAACTTGGCACTAAGACGGCTTAAAAGAAGCAGCTTCATTCATCAAGCCAAACGTATGCGTAAGCTGATACCTGACCTTCCAACTGTAGTCGTTCCATTATCATCTGTACCAGAGCATACACTGTGGAAAGAAGCAGATTGTACACAAATAACTATTCAGACTGAAGTGAAAGGTGTGCAGAATGGTGAGATGCAAAGCAGTCTTGTAAGATCAACAGTCACATTTTGTGTGCTACATGACAAATATCCATGTGATACCTGGATACGTGTGTATACAGATGGATCTGCACTCAATGCCATAAAGAATGAAGTGGCAGAAGCACATATTGAATATCCAAACAACACCACTGACAAGATTTCCATACCCACTGGAAAATACTGCAACAACTATGATGCAGAAGTTAGGGCAATTATTGCTGCAGTTGAAAAACTATCAGACTCGGAATTGATACATGCCCCGTAGTAATTCTCACAGATGCAAGATCAGTACTGGAAGCTCTTCAGTGCAACAAACTACCAGATGCCTTGTCAAAAATTGGCTTCCAACAAGGAGTCACCTTGCAGTGGATTCCCTCCCACTGTAGGATAAGAGGCAATGAGAAAGCTGACCGTCTGACCAAAGAGGGCACTGAAATAGAGCAACCAGACACACCAATCACCTATAATCAGAAGAAAAGCATGATTAAAAACCTACAGGAAACCACAAACACCACCACATGATGATTATCACATGCTAAACAAAAAGGAACAAGTCACCATTTTCCGTCTATGAACAGGACACAGCCGACTCCGAAGTCATATAATTACAAAGTTTAAGCCTGGCACTACTAAACTTTGTACATGTGCCCAGGTGCCCCAAACTGTGGAACATATCCTCCAAAACTGCACCAACTACGACACTGAGAAATAATTACTGGCCCAGTGAAACTACTAAAGAAGATAAGCTCTATGGTTCCATACATGAATTACAAAAAAAAACAGTGAAATTTATCCAAAAGACAGGACTGCAGACACAGACAGACAATGCATACATATAAGAAGAATAGCTACTGAAGGGGCCAAATTAGTGGGCATAAAATCCCTTGATGAGATTGAAAACCTCGCTGAAAATAGGAAAACTTGGCGGACTACCATGCGAGCCATGTGTGACATTTAACAGCACAGGAAGGATGTAATAAGATAAGTATACTACTTTACTTACTATTAGCAACTCATCAGGCTTTGCTGGTTCTTCCGTTGTAGTTGATGAGACTGAAAAAAATTGTGTAATATTTTAAAAATCTTTTTTTTTTTTGGAGTAAATTTATTTTATTCCATCATCACAACTCTTTTTTTTTTAAGGTCCATAAAGCTCAAATTCAAATTATCTAATGATGCTGATTATTATCATATACTCTATACAGTGGCTGTTAATGCACATAGCAATGTCAAGAATACACGCGGTAAAGAAAAATGAAAATAAGTATTTAAAAACAAAGGAACAAAAAAAAAAAAAAAAAACAAGCTCACTGAAAGCAATGTCCACATAACCTTCACATGAAAAAAAAAATAACACAAAGGACAAAAATATTTTTTTAAATAAATAAGAGAGGGGAAAAACACAATAAATGAGAAGTGTGGCCAGGCAAATAGAGATAGTATAAGAAATGTTTAAAAAAGAAGGCTCTGGTCATTCATCTGCATGTCCCTTACGGAATTTTGCCTCCCTAACAGAACTCCTGTAGGCCTCTCGGTTATGAGCAAGATGGCCTGCTGCTGATGCATCCATTTGCAGATCATCAATGATGCCTTGCAGCCATCGTCACCTTGGTCTTCCTCTCTTTCTTTTTTTCCATTATGTACCCTTCCAAGATGGTCTTCTCTAGATTATCATGACGTAAACGTCTGTGTCCAAAATATTTGTTTTCTTTGTTTAATCCTCTTTACTAGCCAGCCTTCTTCAATATTAAGCTCTTGTAGTATGGATACATTTCTTCTTTTTTGTGTCCATGATATTTGAAGAACTCTTCTGTAGCATTTACATTCAAAGGCATTTATGTTTCTCAGCTGTTTTGTTAAGTGTCCATGTCTCACAGGCATATGTTGTGATGGGAAAGATGCATGCCCTTAAAAATCTTATTTTTGTAGTTCTGTCTGTTCCTCTCCACAGATTCTTTAGTTGTTTTACTTTCTGAAGAGCGACAGATGTCCTCCTTTTAATTACCCTCATTCCTTCCCTCAGAAGGTTCTGGTATGAATTATAAATTAAAAGAGGAGACTGAAATTAATAAAAGTACAAAATCTGATGACAAGAACAAAGAACATATGAACTGAATATAAAACCTGACATCCGTGAGTGAAGATGCATGTCTAGATATTCAATTAAATGTACACTAATATTATACAAATAGACTGTTATACAAATAGGAAACAGTTTGCTAATATAAGCTTAAAATTGATAAAACATTATAAACAACATTACTATCAACCTTATGTGCTGTGCCTTATACACCCCCCCCCCCCACTTTGCTGTTCTGATGTTTTCAAACCCTTCTCTTCTGATTATACTTGTACATCTAAAGAATGATGACTGTCTTTTTCTTGTGGATTTAATTAGATTCCTTTCTTCACCTGCTTTTGTTAGACATTCTTTGTCATCTTAGTTGACCATCTTACGTCTTACAGCCTTCCCGTGCCGTTAAAAGTCACATAGGGTTCACATAGCTGTTTGCCAAGTTTTCCTGTTCTCTGCGAGTCTTTCAACCTCATCAGGGGATGTTATGCCCACTAAACTGGCTTCTCTTAACATTGTCCTCTTTAGAGTTTCACGTGGTTGACCTCTTTTTCTTTGGCCTGTTGTGCTCCACTTGATAACTTGTGTTTGGTATTCTCTGATTGTTTCTTCTCATCACATGGCCTACATATATCCATCTTCTTTTTCTGATCACCCATGAAACAGGTTGTTGTTTGCTCATCTGTCTTATCTCTGCGTTGTTCTTGAATTCGTTCCACTTTATATCAAGTATTTTCCTGAGGTATTTGTCTAAATTCTTGTTTATTTCTTTAGTTGATTTCCAGCTTTCACATGCATAAATGAGGGTGGATATCACATCTGAATTGAATAATCTTATAATAGCTGACCATGGCACTCTTAAATTTAGTTTAAAAAGCTACATCTCTCCTGCCTCTATTAATGCTTGCACTGATCTGTTCACTATCCAGGATTCAC
Organism: Achatina immaculata; assembly: GCA_009760885.1. Lineage (NCBI taxonomy): Eukaryota > Metazoa > Mollusca > Gastropoda > Stylommatophora > Achatinidae > Lissachatina > Lissachatina immaculata. The sequence goes on from CM019706.1 coordinate 33,059,616, forward strand.
TTCAGTAAAATAGGATGTATTTTAGAACATTTTTTTTTAAAAGATCGGTGAAAGAGATGTATTACATAAGATGTTTCTCATTCGTTTGAAAGTTGGAATATTCAATCTTTGATCTCGGAGGTGCTTTCTACATCTGATGTTACTAGCGTGCCATATTTTTAAATGTATGCACTTGTCCCTAGAGTGTTCGATGTACTTAACACTGTATTTAGGTGGATTCTTCTTCAGTGATATAACTTTTGCTTTTGTTTTCTTACTATTTAGGCTGAGTCATTTTCTTCTCACTTTCTTTTACTCATATATCTAATAAGGTAGGCTACTTCTGACTGGTAGTATCATCTGCAAATCGTAGGCTGTTTTAAAAAAAAAAACAGATTCGCAGTTGAATTTTCTCTTTGGATTTTTTATGATCAATGAAGAAAAATCAATACTGAACTGCATCTATACAAGAAAAAAAAATGTCCAAGGAAATAAGGACTTTTAAAAATTTAAAGCAAAAAAATGTAAATAAAAGCTATGCTTTCAGAATATATAAAATTTGCTTACAATCTTGTCGGATATTTTTATCTCCATGGACTGGCTGGTGCATTGTAGGTAGTAATGAAGCATTAGCATGCTTCCATCTTTTGTTTCCTCCACGTGAGACATTCATTTTACGAGTCCATTCTGTCGGAAGTCTTTTTAGTTCAGTGGGAGTTAATATCACATGATCAGATGTTACATTTGCATGTGGCAACAAAACCGATTTTCTCTGCTCAAAGTCTGGAATCTGCTCAAGTGCTGTTAACAAACTCACATTTGAATCTGAAAGTTTTTCTGCACCACGCAACAATAATGTGGAAACGTTGATCCCATGATAATCTGTGACACCACTGTTGTCCTGCAGGTATATAATAAGAAATATAGTAGTTTTGCTTCTTCAGATTCCAGGCTATTGGCATGTAGTGGTGTAAATGATCTGCCATCTTTAAATTAATAATGCCTCATTCAGAGCATAAAAGCATATCACTGTGCAGTCTACTTAAAGTCTACAAGCTTGAAAATTTATTGTGCAGAGTTGTGATATATTTGACGCTGAGTCAAGAAGTAATATTTTTATTGACATAAATTTACCGAAAACGTCTTATAATTTTTCAGCATAGCCCCCACTACGATCAGTGAAATGTACGCCTGCTGATGAAGCCAGTCACACACTGGTTACAGTATGCTTCGCTGTTGACAGTGATTCCTCTGGGCATGTAATGTTTCAGGATTTGGCCAGAAGAACGCGAGCATCAAATTTCCATCCCAACTGAATTTCAACTTTTGACTTTTCTGATCCCCGGGTTTACGAGTTACCACTCTTTTTCCCTTGTGCCAGGTAATGAAACATACAGGCTCTTCAGCTGTTCTACATTTCCATACAGAATGTCGGTGAATGAGGAGTTTGGTGCTATCAGGTTCTTCTGAAGGTCCTTCAATGAAATGCAGTCCAAGTGGTTCTTAACAGTTTCTTCTTCTTGTCTATTGCAGTGCATGCAGTATGGTGTGTGGTCAGCAGTCACTCTGTGTAAGTGCTTACTGAGGGTAATGTGTCCTGTTCTCAACCTGAAAATTGTGCATTGGTCTCTATGACATAAGCTGTTGATGTGGTCTCCGGGGTTAGGCTTTGGCAGGTGTGTATATAGGGATCTTCCAGTTGGATTACTAGCCCAGCTGTCCATCCACTGCTGCTTGCAGTTGTTGCGTATAATGTGTTTAGCTTAAATCTGTTTACTCAGAACAGTGACCAGCTACTGTAGCTCAAAATTCCATAGCAATCAACATAGATTTCTTTAGTTACAGAGTATTATGTCACTCTCTTATAAGACAGAATTATCTCTGTAAGAGGAACATTTGCTGAAAACCACTTGTTTATCAAGGCTGTGCCAGATAATTCAAACACAATTCTTCACATTAAAAAAAACTCAGTCATAAATGAAATTATAAGCAACATGTACTTGTCCTAGCTTTTGACACTGCACACTGTTAACAGGTTAGCTGAGATCTCAGTTTTGGGTCACATTACACTGTCAGAATGAGGGACTGATGAAGACATCAAGAACACTTGCAGGGATGGGGAAAATCTGATGTGAAACAAACAAATCCAGGATGTGACGAGCCTTTGCGTCTAAACAACAATGATGATCAGAATGTGGTAATCAAAACAGAATCAGGAGACTATAGTGGCATGGAATAAATGTGGCTGAAGCACACATTAGATTCCACATTCCAAAATCAGAATATCTTCATGGAACTGTCTTAAAAACATTCATCCAACCAGCTGGTGTTGCATACAGGGCCTGATCTCAGATCCTCATTAAAATTGTTAAGTAGGAAAGAAATGTTTAGGAAAAATACTCACAACATGAGAAAGCCAGCTTATTCAAATTGTCTTATAAATATGAAAGAAATTTTTAGGAAAAATACTCCCAACATGAGAAACCCAGAAGCAAAATGAAAATTAAATGAGCATGGACATCACCTCATAAAAGGACTGCACCATGGATACACTCACCAGCTACTCTCAACAAAAAATCAACACATGCATATGAAAACTATCAGTACAGAAGATTTTAATGACATCTACTAACTCTAAGACAAAGACTGAGCCCTGTGGGAAATAACACGGAGGAGCTATGCAACACCAGCAACTTAATATTGCATGATTCCTCTCTCTTCTCTAACAAAATTCCTCCATACTATCACTGGATCTATATATTACTTGACATCATCACTGTCCCAGCAGACATCCACAATGACTGCACCTGAGAATGCTTGATGACATAGGAAATCTCTATCACCCAATACTACTACAGATCTCCCACACATGAAAGACTATGAAAGCCACCCTACAGTAGCAAACAGGCTGGGAAAAAACACTAATAGCCAAACTAGCAGCCTATAAAAGTATCCCCAGAATGAATGCAAAAAGAAATATAAATCCTTGAGACAAAACCTATGAAAGATTTAAGCAAAAAATAGAACAGCAGACAAGAAAGAAAGCAGTGAAACATCCTACCTCATAAAACAAAATAGAATACAATAAACTAACAAATAAGTTTAGACTTGAAATTTAAAAAAAAGGTCTAACACTTGCAGTGAATTCAAATTGAAGGGAAGAAGGCTTAAAAAATTTTAAACAGCATATCTGTAAAAACAAACCCTTAAGCTGATGCAAATTTCTGACCAAGTCCTTTCAAATAACTCAAACAATGTTAGTATCTTTAATAAATTCTTCTGTCTCCAACAGAAAAGTACTTGACAAGGGGCTCCTAAAAGTTTTAAAAAGCAAAGGACTAACCAAGCAAACATTTTACTTTTTAAGGAAAAATTTACCATAAGATAGAACTTCAAAGTTACAACTAGGGTAAAACACCAGAACCAGACAAAATATCTAATGAAATTATCCTGTCTTGGTCCTACAAATACACATTGCTTAACTTCATTCACAAGATCTGGCAAAGTGGAACACTTCCAAAAGCTTGGAAGTCAGCCATAATTAGATCCATCCTGAAGAAAAGAAAGTAAGATAATAACCTGAAAAGCTTTATACTAATTTCACTGACATCTAACACTGATAAGTTACTGAATGAATGCTTAACCGGTGGTTAGAATCCTCAGACCCCAAGCAGGTTTCTGTAAAAGATAAGAACCAAAGACTGGTTCTTTCTCATTACTCAAAGTGTGAAAGACAGTTTTTTTGCAGAAAAGAAATTCTGCAGCTATTGTTGTAGACTTTCAACAAGCATATAAAAGTGTCTGGTGAAAAGACCTGCTACTAAAGATGCAGAACATGGGCATACACAGAAAAATCCATAACTGCATCAAAAACTTTGTGAACAACAGAACTATACAAACAGTAACTGTCTGTCAGACTAACCTTGAAGAAGGACTGCCATAAGGTTCTTCTCCTTTTGAAATAAAGATCAATCAATCAATCTCTTAGCTTCACAATGTTTCTAATCTTTATAAATGACCCCCAAGACTTGTTCTGTAATTGAAAACTGGTAGCTGTAAAGGGCCTAGTTTCTAAGTGTTTTTAGAGATATGATTCTGATTTGTGTTGGTTGTGTATTGCATATGATCTAGCTTTTATGTGGAATTTACATCTGATGTTCTTGGCTACATGTAAGTCAGTGAGTCATGTGTGGAGGAAATTATTTTGCAAGTGTTTCTTGATTTGATGGATTTGTATAAGTTTATTTTGATAGGACCCTCTGGTATGGCTCTTGTTGCTAGTTGGTCAGCCTCGTTATTTCCATTGACACCAGTATAACCCAGACAGTATATCCACATGACATTTTTGACATTCAATTGATCAATTATTTCTAGCTATTCACTTCTTATAGCTTTGTGTTCCACTTTTCTCAATAGGCTTTGAGAAGTAGTGGTAGTACAGTAAGTTTTCTGGGTAACTGCCAATTTAATGCTTGTGTATTGGCCTCTGTTTTCATCTGCATGCCCTGGTAATGAGTTTGAGTGTTCTACCTCTTCTGTACACTGCAAAACCCCATCCACTTCTGGTTCCCCTGCTCACTTATCTATCAATATAAATTATTACATCCTCAGGAGTTATGTGTTTATTAATAAGATCATTTATTTCATCTTGTGTTTCTCCCTCCATCCATTTTCAGCTTTCTCTTGTAAGAGTTATGAGTATTTTAGTGAGATTTTGGTGGGCCTCACTAGAAGTAATCCATTCAGCATGTTGTGGATCAGTAATTATAACTTACTGAGTCTTCCACTTCAGCCATCCAGGATTTTAACTGTTTTAATCTTGATTCATTTACCATGTGAAAGTTGTTATAGTGGGTGGATTTTATTGTTCCTATCTTGAGGTCCCCCATGTGGGACCTGGGCACATGTCTAGGAAGCAAAGAATAGGACCACTGTATCCTGCCAAGGATGACTGTAACAGGCAACTAAGGAGAGTTTGGCATAGGCCCAGCAAATCTACTGGGTTTAAAAGAAAAACAACAGACTGCTACAGAAATGGAAACAAGGAAAAAAAACTAAAGTTGGTGGAAGGAGAAACATGTATCAGGAAACTGCACTCATGAAGGTTGTGGATAAAGCCAGCCACTGGTAGTCCCCAGCCCAACTGCAGACCTCCTGGAACCTAAACACAAGATGCAATTAGGCAGCTGGAATGTAAGAACACTTAATAAGACTGGAAAGCTAGCACAAACCATCAAGGAAATGCACAGATACAAACTAGACATATTAGGAATACAAGAGGCAAGATGGACAGGATAAGGCAGAAGGAAATTAATAACATAACACAAAGAACATACAATGATATGGTCAGATAAAGAAGATAATCATGAAGGAAGAGTTGCATTTATTATGACAAAATAAACATCAAGGGGATTGCTGAAAGGGACCCTATAAATGAGAGACTGTTACTGTTTGCTTCAACTCAAGATTCACGAAGCTGTCTATTATAGTTTGTTATGAACCAACAAAAGAATGGTTCCAAGCCACAGTAGAAACAATACCTAAACATGTATGATGCTTGTCTTGGGTGACTTCAATGCAAAAGCAGGCAAGAGAAATGAAGATAAAAGAATCATGAGAAGAGAAGGAATTGGGGAAATAAATGAAAATGGAGAAAGACTAAGCAGATTCTACAAAGAAAACATGTTGACCACTGGATGGAAAATCTTCCAACATAGCTTGGAGGTCCCCAGACAAAAAACAGAAAATCAAATTGACCACATACTGATAAACAACAAGTGGAAACGGTAAATACAAGATGTGAGAGCAAGAAAAAGAGCAGATATAGAAAGTCACCACCACCTTCTAGTATCAAAAATAAGAACTTAGACCTCCTTCCTTAATCAGTTCTGCTGCAATTCCATATGAACCTGTTGCTTTGTTTTTTTCGTAGAAGCATAATACTGTCTGATTCCTCTATTCTGTTCACAAGAACAGACAAATGAAAATTATGTATGTATGAGAGATGAAGGAAACAAGACCATGGTGTAGACAAAGACAGAGATGGAGAGACAACATAAAAGAGAATATAATGGAATTTGGTGTCACCAGCTGGAGAGAGAAGATTAGGAACAGAGCGGAAATGAACTTTATCTGCAGCACTGAGCCTTAATGGCACTGAAAGAAGAAGAAGAAGCAATAAAGAAGCTAACAACAGACTAAATAGAACAAACAGACCTTTGCAATCCTGCACAATATGTGGAAATCCAAAAAAGCTGAGCATTACAACAAAAATCGAGATATTTAAGAGTAATGTGCTAAGTATATTACTCTACGGAAGTGATTGCTGGAAAATACTAAAACTGTATACAACAAGCTGAATTCTTTCTGAACTAAATGTTTACAAATTAGAAGAATATTTTGGCCAAACACCATAAGAAAAAACACCTTGTTGGCTGAAATGCAGATGAATCAGCTGACAGTAATTATTGATGAAAGATGTTGGCAATGGTTAGGATATGTGCTTCAGATGATTGATGACTCACTACCAAAAACAGCACTGCTGTTCTCTGGAACAGGAGCAAGGGTAGACCAACATGGAGAAGAGCAACAGCAAGGATAGTGAGCAAAAGGGGACTCACCTGGGCAAGAATGGGAAAAAAACAAGTGAAGGACAAATGTTCATGGAAAACCTTTGTAGAAGCCCCATGTGCCCCTTGGGCACTTAAAGTTCTCAGAGAGAGAGAGATCTCAAAGTATTCCTTTACTTGTGCACTTATGTGGTGGACTCATAGATCAGGAAGATTCAAAATGCATCTCACTGCCACCATGTGGCATGTTCCCTAGGGAATGAAGAGAATCATTACTGATCCTAATATTCAAGAAAGGCAACAAGAGCAAGTGTGAAAACTTAGAGGAATATCCTTACTACAAATCCACTGGTGCAAGTGCCACTTTGTTTTTGGTGCAGCCCAAAATGAATCTCATTGCTTTGTTTTGTACTCATTCAAGTTTGGTTAACCATGTTTTCAATAGCATTAGCAAGTCCAGGCTATTGTCTATTTTGGATAAGACCAAAGAGTGCATTGCAGAAGTTGTAGATATGCTATGACTTAGATTGCAGCCAGTCCTTGCCTTGTCTTAAAAGCCATTTTTTCTATAAGTTAGTGAAAGATACTGCTCTGTCCAAGCTGATTCCTAAACACTTCAGGGTAGGGCATCTTTCATTTCCATACAAAATGTTGGGCATATTTTCTTTGATGGTTATATTGTTGAGTGGGTTTTGTTTTCACTGAATTTATTAATGCTTCATGGTCTTTGGACTATCTGGTGATGTTATTGATTTGCTCTTGGGTTTTATCTGTGATGTTTTGTCTATTTTTGCCATATACATGTAATAGAACATCATCCACAAAAGTAATTGTGGTTTATGTAGTTTGGCATGGCCTATCGTATAGATGTCAAATAGTACTGGGAGAGTGGAGTTCTCTGGGTATATTTGTGTTGGTTGGGTTGTCCATGTTCTGCATTTTAGTGATACTGTCTTGTTGAAAAGTGCATATGTCATCCACTTCATGATCCAGGTTTCTACTCTCATTTCATGTGACAGCATCACAATGTAGTGTACATGATTATAAGGATCTTCTAACTCTAAACCAACCATCAGTGCTTCCTCTTTCTACTGGAATGCCTCATATGTTTCAAATGTTGCAAGTGCCACAATAATTGTTGTGTTTCATCCCAACTGACATCCTCCCAAAGAAGAAGAAAATTAAAAATCATGCCTGGCTGCATTTACCTTCCCAGATTTCTCTGGTATCCATATTTAGAGGCCAGGTGGAGCTGGGGGAGTTTTTGGCGTGTATCCGAAAAAAAAATCCACTGCTGAGAGTTGAACCTGGTACCACAGGATTAGTAAACCGAGCGCCTAATCTCTCAGATTTTGAAGGATAATAATGTGACAAGAAGTTACGAGGTTTTTGTTCTTTCTGGTTTTGAGAACTGGTAAAAGATGACTGCTAGCGGAAAAACACTGAAAGTATGGGAGGAATACATCAGAGAACTTTATTACACTGAAAGGGAAGAGGTAAATACAGAGAGTAATAATGAAAGACCACATATATTAACTGCAGAGGTGGAGGATGCTACATGCCATATGAAAAACATCAAAGCACCAAGACCAGATAACATAACAAAAGAAGAAACAGAAGCAACAGTCGAGTTTGAAATAGAAATAAAAACAAAACTGATCAATGACATTTACAATAGTGGATATATTCCAGATGGTCTTCTGGCATAATATTTATAGCCTTGCCCAAAAAACCAGGAGCAATAGAGTATGAAGATCACAAAACAATCAGTCTTATGAACCACATAACAAAAATTTTGCTTTGTATAATCATGAGGAGAATTAAGACCAAGATAAGACCAGAAACTACAGAAAAACAGTGTGGATTCAGTGAAGAAAAAGGCACAAGTAATGCAAAGGCAAAGTTCCGCAAGAGACATGCAAATGAATGAATGAATGAATGCAATATACATCATAAGAACACTAAGAGAGTGGGCCATGGAAGCAAAAACAGATCTTTACCTATGTTTTATAGATTATTGCAAGGCATTCAATAAAGTAAAACACAAAGATATTATACACAAATACAGATGATGCAAAAGGACCTGAGAATCATAAAATAGCTATATTGGAAACAAAAAAGCTACAATAAGGATTGATAATCAAATAAAAAAGTATCAGAACATCTGCTTCCAACAGAACATAAAGTAGAAGTATGGCAAGAATGCGTTTTGTCCTCCAACCTCTCCTCCCTCTATAGCAAAAGGATTATAAGACATTAAAAACATGCCTGAAATAGATGTGGAAGGATACAACCTAAACATGATATACAGATGACATGGTACTGATAGCCTGAAGCAAAGAACTACAAGCACTGTTAGAAAAAATTGTAGAAGAAAGCAAGGAGCAATGACTTAGTTCAAATAAAAATAGGACAGAAGAGATCATAACCATATCCAAGAAAGGAACAACAGCAAAATGTAACATCAAAGTAAAATGCACAGAATTAAACCAAGTGGACAAACTGAAGTATTTAGGAGCAAGACGGAAGATGCAAAACCGAAATAAGGAGCAGAATAGCCCAGGCCAAGTCAGCATTTATGAAAATGAAAAACATACTATGCAATAAAGCTCTCTCAAATGAATACCAAAGATTTATTCAGTGTTACATCGAACCTGTATTGTTATTAGGATGCAAAGCATTGACAGTAACCAAGAGCACTCAACATCTACTGGAAACAGCAGAGATGTGGGTCCTAAGAAGAATTTTGAGAATACCATGGACAACCAAGAAAACAAATGAGGTTCTAAACGAGACTAGGCAAAAGAAATTATGGCAAAATTCAGAACGCAACAGTCCAGATTTGTAGGACATGGAAAACAGGAGGAAAAAAGGGACAAGAAGACAAAGAAACAAGATACTTGACAGACTAAAAGAGTGCCACAGAGCATGGTCCAAAACACATCTTACAGAAAGACCAAAGGATAGATAGTTGTGGAAATCAATAATGACCAATCAATAATGACCAACACCTCACTGGCATGGACAAGAGTGAGGTGTAGCCAGTCATCTGGTATTTTGCCCGTTTTAACGCTTTGATTGAAGTCTTTGCTCATTTCTTTGATACCAAATTTTCAAGACTTGTTAAATACCTACAAAGCCATATTTGCGAATGACTTTGTCATATTGACTAGTGGATCAGACCTGCATCTTGCTTCTGAAAGACTTCATTCAATTCAAGTGCCATCCCACGTGGTACAGGTGATCATTTCTCTCTGCAATTCCCTGTCTTTAGACTTGATTATGAGATCCACCAGTGACTTTCTTCCTAGCCACACTGACAGCCCATCCAGTAACTTCTCTCTCTGTCTTCCTCTGTCTCTTCTTCCTTCAATTTTTCCAGTTGCACAGTGTGTTCCAATTTTCCTCTTCTCAGGAAATGTCCTATAAATCTCGCTTGTCTGCCTCTGATCTTTGCTGTAACTTGCTTTTTAACTCCAGCCTATCTTAAGACTTCTTCATTGATTTTCTTGGCTGTCCTTGGTACCTTCAACGTCCTTCTTATAAACCACATCTCCATGGCCTCCATTTCTTGCTGTACTCTCTTATTCATAGACCATGCTTCACACTCATAAAACAAAATTGGCTCGATGTAACATTTAAGTACTCGGAATCTCGTTTCCATTGATACAGATCTGTTGCACAAAATGTGTCTCATTATCTGGAATGCTGACTTGGCCTGAGCAAGTCTGCTTTTTATTTCATTGTGACATTTCCCATCAGTTGTTATAATTGTTCCTAAATACCTGAATCTATCAACTTGCTTCAGATTTGTACCATCGATGGTAATGCAATACTTCTGTGGTATTCTTTTCTTTGAGATGACCATCACTTCAGTCTTCTTTTTGTTCAGGCTGAGACCTTTATTTTTACTTTCATGAACCACAATGTCCAAAAGAGCCTGTAGCTCCCCTTCACTTTTAGCAATCAGGACTGTGTTGTCTGCATATCTTAAACTGTTATGGTTGTACCCACCAATTTATATTCCTGGCATGTTCTCTATATTTCTCATTATGTTTTCGCTGTACAAGAAGAAGAGGTCAGGAGGTAAAAAAACATTGTCTCACTCCCAATGTATGTCTTGAATGCTATTTGGATCTCAACCCTCATTGCTGCTGATTGCTACCAATATATGTTTTTTATAAGTTTCAGATCTTTCCCATCTATGTTGATGTCTTCCAGCATTCTTATAATTTCTATCTCATGTTATCAAATGCTTTATAGTAGTCTATGAAGCATGAGTATAGGTCCGTCTTTATGTCTCTTGAGCTCTCCATCAATGTTTTTAATCTATATATAGTGTTACTTGTACCTTTTCTTTCAATGAAGCCAGACTGTTCTTCAGCGATTTCTGGTTTTATTTTCCTCCTGACTCTTCTCATAACAATACGAAGTGGGATTTTGATAACATGGCTCATAAGACTAATGGTTTGATGGCCTTCACATTCAACTGCAGCCTGCTGATTTAATTAAGACTTAATAAATTAGTAATTGCTTTAACTGGTAATTATCAGGCAAATTACCAATTAAAAAGAGAAAAACCCAAACTTTTGGAGGTCACTGGTTACCATAACTGGTTTAAATTATTTTTAACAAAGAAAAAAATATAATCTAGTAAAAAGCTACCAACAAAACTGGTTGTAGGATAATCAGGCCAGTAGGCTGACAATGCTCAATTTACATGGAGAAAAATCAACCAGTTTTGACTTTGGTTCAGTATGTAATCATGTTGTTAAGACTAAATCTTGCCAGAAATAAGATAAAAAAATAATTCATAAGAACATTTACTTTCTCACAGTGTTTGTAAAATGTGTTTAATTTTAAATTTTAAAAAAAAGTATAAAGTACTGAATGTTGCATAGAGAAAAAAAAATACAGTACTTCAGAGAGTGCTTAATGGGAAGTGAAAAGGTTTACTTCTACCAGTTTAAAAAAATCCTACTGCGATCACTGATAAAGTCTCTCTTACCATACCAGTCTACAGCAAATTACTAGAAGCTGGAGATTAATACCAGTAAAACCACATATATATTCAGTGATCGTGTTAACAAGCAATTACTGGTAAATTACAGGTTTAAAAAAAAAAAAAAGAGAATAACCAAAAGTTGAGGCCGTCGGTTAATGTAACCAGTTTATATCATTAAAAAAAAAAAAATCTAGTAAAAGCAACCAGAAAAATCAGTTGGGGTATAACTTGTACCAGAAGGCTTACATATTGTATGGAGGAGAATCAGTCCACTTTGTGAGCATCTTGTAAAGATTAAATCTCAATGCAAATAAAGTAAGAATAAAACATTCTTAGGAACATTTAATTCACATTGATTTTGTAAAGTTTGTTTAATTTTACATTTAAAAAAAAGTACTGAATGTTGTATTGACAAAACCAGTGCTCCATGCAAAGTGAAAGATAGGTTTCAAAAAATCCTAACGTAATCACTGTATAAGCTTCACTCTTAGCAACAAACTAGCAAAGACAGCTCAAAATAACCCTTAATGATGCAAACATCACACGAAACAAAAACCAAAACCAAAATATCTTTGCATAAAGTTAGGCAGAAAGCTAAACTTCATATATGCTAGTGCAAAAAGTTTCCAAAATACTAAATTTACTCAAGCACCTTGCCAGGTGCATCATGGGGAGCTGACAAATACTCAGACAACTTTACACAGGATATGTTAGATCCATAACAGACTACCTCCTACCTGTACAGGTCACAGCATCAAAGAGCACTCACACACAAATAGATGAAATCTAAAAGCCATGACTTTCAGTTACTTTGCTGCATGTCAAATTGATGCAAACACAGAGCCAGTAGATATAAAAAATGTAAACATTAAAGCAGCTGAAAAGCATAAATGCACTCCCCCAGACCACCCTTATAGAACAGTAATTAATACATGAAAGTCATAGGATTAACTAAAAACTCCAGTACTTATACCAAAGAAGAAATAGATTTTTTTTAAAAAGAGACAGAGAGAATAGTTTTGTCTTGCATTTTCTCTCTCTCTCTCTCTCTCCTCTCTATTTCTTTGTCCTGTGTGTTTTTGCATGATTCAGCTAGTGCCGAAACATCACAACTGTGTACTTATTAAGTAATAAAGCTGTTCCTACTTTTTTCCTAGTTTATACATTATAGGTGAGGCTTATACCTGTTCAAGTATGCATATGGCCATCACACAAGCTTTAAATTGGGTAGTGACACAGAAAACATATGACATCACCATCATTACCAACTCTCAAACTCTATTAAGGAAAGTGGAACAACAAGGCATTAGAAGTGAATGGCAAGAAATAATAAATCCCACATGAAAAACATCACATAGATATATTGTCTGGGCCATGCTGGAGTCTAATGAAACAACAAAGCTGACCAGTTAGCAGTAAGGGCCAAACCAGAGGGCCTCATCAAAATGGACAGATTGGACCTGTAGAAATCCATCAAGCAACACCTCGATGAACAAATGCAAGGCAACATCCTCCAAGCAACCTATAGCATACTACTCAATGCATTACATGTAGCCAAGGACAAAGGTTGCAAATCCTAACTTAATGTTGGATCGTGAGCAATACACAATCAACTCAATATGGAACACATATGGGTATGCCACGAGTTTAATGAGGCCACTCCCCAGGACCAGCAACAGAGCTAGGCCCTTTTTTACAGATACAGCTGCTGTAAGCTGCACATATTTCATGGTGTATGATTCTTTGACAGACAGTAATCGGATGACAGAATGCACTTTTTCCTTGAAGCACTTCTGCAGTATAACTGCCATGTTGGAATACACTAGCTTAGGAACAGTGGGTTATTTGTTTATTGACATCACTAACCTTGGTGGTAACAAGTGGTACTAGTAAGGAATTTGTATCTATTATTTTGGAAATATGTAACTGACATTGATGTAGCTGGCAGAACAGCTAGGTAATTTGGAAAGAATGGAAGAAAGTTATCAGTCCAAGCTTTGCATACATACAAGGAGAGATGGAAGGGATGAGAGCAAACTGCACTGAAAGCAAACACAGAATGATGAAAGAATACCTCAGAGATCTTGGAGTAAACAAATGAAAGAAAACACAGAGAGAGAGAGAGTCTCAAAAACAACTGAACGGTGGACAGCTGCATGAGCCTTACAAGTTTGGAATGTTGAAGAGCAAACGGAGACTACAAAAATTAAAATTAAAACCTTAACTCTTTCTGTGCCAGAGGAAGAAACGCGGACATTCAGATGGGTGCCGGGATAAAAGCGCGGGTCCTGATATCTGTATGGGGGGGGGGGGTATAGTTGTAAAATGAATGGAAAACAGTATTTCCATGTACTTCGGTGTACTTATTATGTTTCAAAGTATAACTAAATGTGAAAATTTCATAAATGCAGAGTTTTTTTGGAAAAAATAAGTAATGTGATGTTTTTAGACAATGATTGTGCCCAGCTCAACATCGGCTAGGTCTAGATATGCACTACTTACCATCTGAGATGTCTAGATCTACTTGTCGATCTCGTATTGTGATTATATGTTGCATTCTCGCTAAATTAATGTCTGAAATAACATCCTAACTACTTCTCCAGTCGTCTAATATGTCTAAATCTACTTGGGATACATTCAAGAGCAGTGGGGTGGTCACAGGCCATGTCCATACTCCTATCTACATCATCAAAAAAAAATTTTTTAATTTTCAATGTTTCTCTGCTCGTAACTAAGGACTCTTCCACCATTTTGAAAAGTGTCACCGGAAACGCGGACGAAATATATATAATCTAAATGTTACACCGGTTGTTTTATTGAAACAAATCAAAGTCTAATTTTTTACCACGGTATGAAACGGGAGAGCCGGAAGTGTCGAATATCCGACCAATGGCTCTGTATATGATAACACAAATAATTCCAAATGTCACAAGATATAATACCTAATGAAAACCACATCTAGGGAAAACTTAGCGAAAGTTATCACATGGAAGGGAACAATATAGATTAATATACAACATCAAGAGATGAACATGAATCGGCTGGACTGAGTGCACTGTGAGACCAAGTCTGAGATCTTCTGCAGGCAATCTTCCGTACAAAATCGTGATGAAAAAATCTCTCTCTCAAAGCCCCTGCCGATAGGCGTATGATATCATATCTTTCCATAACCCTCGATCCCTTGTACATATCAACAGGCTCGTCACTGAGCATTTCTCATGCCAGGATGCCAAACCATCAAACATCTCTTCTCTTTGTCTACTTCTATCTACTTCGATCTTCCCTGTTGCTATTATGTGCCCGCTTCTCCTTCAAGCACGAACCATTTAGATTTTTTTTTCTGATCTTCGTTATAATGTTCCCTGTTTCTGGTGCCTCTTTCAGAACTTCGTTTCAATTTCTCGCTGTCTTTTGTACCTTTGACGATGAAATATCACAGCTGTATGTCCTGTTTACATTCTGCGTTCATGTGTATAATGCAGCTGCTCCTATATGTATCATACGCCTGGATGTAAAATGTGTATCTGTGTAATAAAGATTTTTGTAGATGAGCTTTACAGTTCTGTAGCGATAATACATACTCTGAACCAAATGCGGAGGACCAATATGAAATTTTCATTGATACACATATGGAGGTGAATCATGGACAATAGGCAAGTCTGCACAAAAATCATTGGAAGCAGCAGAAATGTGGTTTATTAGAAGAATGTTGCGAATCCCCTGGACAGCAAAAATAACTAATGAAGAATGTAGGAGAAGAGCTGGAGAGACAAAAATCCTTGTCAAAAAGATAAGAGAGAGACAATGTACTTTCATAGGACATGCAATGAGAAGAGGAGGCATTGAAAATATTATAACAACAGGAAAAATAGAAGGAAGAAGATCAAGAGGAAGACCAAGAGAAATGATACTTGACAGTATGACGGGATGGTGTGAGAGGAGATCACCAACTGAGCTGATGGCCTGCATGAAGGATCGGGTACTCTGGAGAAGCATAATAGCCAACGCCAGTCGGCACGGCACATGATGATGATGATGACACATATTCATGCGCGTAGGATCACGGAACATCAAACAAACTAAAATCCACACGTGTAACATATTACTCTTAGTTCTGTGCACAAAAGTAATACCATGCTTACCAGTGTTATTTCATTCATATGGGGCATGTTTTCACTGCGATTTAATCCAACATCGTAACCATGAGATCTTGAAGAGAGAATTAAAACCACGTAAAAAGTAATTTCGAATGAGCATACTATCTTCATTTTTAATGGAAGGACACATCCAATATGCACACATTCAGCAAACTAGTAACGAAGTGATTAAATCTCAGATATGTTAATCTAGATCTAGTTAGCACCAAGGTCAAAATCCATCAGAAGTTTGACGGTTTGATATACAAACCAGATTTCTTCGAATTTTTAAGATTATTTAGTTGTGTGTCTTTACTCATCAATGAAATAGGAATTGTGCGTGCACTGTCTATTTGTCTAGATGCTGTTTTCTTTGTTAAGATTACAGCTTCGTGTTTAAATATATATATATATATATATATATATATATATATATATATATATATATATAAGTTTGTCCAATTGGGCAATTTTCACATTTGTAATGAAAAACCTTTTTTTTATGCTGTACTAAAAGACATCCCAAATGAACGGACACTTTGTCCCTTGAGACCTGCACACTTATTAACAAACACCTGAGAAACACATAAATTCATTTGAATGTAAATGCTACAGAATAGTTCTTCAAATATCATGGACACAAAAAAGAACAAATATATCCATACTACAAGAAGACTGACTAGTAAAGAAAATTAAACAGAGAAAACATAATTTGGACACGTTAAACGTAATGATAATTTAGAGAAGACCGTATTGAAAGGGAACATATTGGGGAAAAGAAAGAGAGGAAGACCAAGGCGAAGATGGCTGCAAGATATCTGCAAATGGATGCATCAACAGCAGGCCATCTTACTTACATCTGAGAGGCCTACAGGAGAGCTGTTAGAGAGGCAAAGTTCCGCAAATGACTGGCTGAAATGAACGGACTAACTCCCAGTGGTTGAGCGAAGAACAAGAAATCTTTTCTTCTTAGTGCGAATTATCAGAGTATATCTTAGGTTTTAAATTAAAATCAAAAGCATTACTGGGTTACAATCCAGTAAGTGATAGAATCCTCACTATCAGACATAAAAGCACTCCTAGAAATGTAACAGTAATCCAGATATATGCACCTTCATCAGTAGCAGAAGAAGAGGAAGTAGAAGACTTCTATAACACACTGCAAACGACGATAGCCCAGGTACGGAAAAATGATATTGTATTGATAATGGGGGATTTGAATGCAAAAATTGGTACAGAAAAAGCAGAAGACGAAGGATATGTATGGGGAAAATTTAGTATAGAACATAGAAATGAGGCAGGTAACAAACTAATGGCGTTTTGCATGGAAAATGACCAATGATCGCTAACACACTTTTTAAAAACAAAACCCAAGAAGACTTTACACATGGACATCATCTGGTGGGAAAACCAATAATCAAATAAATTACATTATAGTGCAAAGAAGGTGGAAATCACGTATAATATCAGCAAAAACTCTACCAGGTGCCGATTGTGACACGGACCATGAAGATAAAGATTTTTTAAAAAGACAGGGGATCAAGACCACTCCGCTTTGATCTTACGCAAATACCAGAACAACCGGCATATAAACGAAGAACCGTTTTGAGATACTGATGGCTGTACAGGAGGAGATGACACCTGGTGAATTGGCTACACAGACCAGAGATATCTTAATAACAGCAGCTAAAGATATGGTTCCAGTAAGGAAGACACAAAAGAATGGATGGATTACAACAAGAACACTAGAACTAATAAAGGAACGTGGAAAAATGAAGACAAAATGGAAAGTGACAAATAACAACAACGAGGAATATAAATCTTTAACAAAAGAAGTAAGATGAAACATAAGAAAAAAACAAAACAAAACAAAGTGCACACAAGATTGTTATGGAAGAATAAGAAGGACATCAGAAGTGTGGAAGAGATAGTGAAATGCTTAAAGAACTGAAGACATTGCCGAGAAATGCCACACCTAAGCTAAATGTAATTAGTGATGAGATGAGAAAGACCTTGTCAGAGACAGAGGAAATTCTAGAAAGATGGAATGAATATTGCAGAGTAATGTATGACACAAATGACTGTGAAAGCAGAAATCAACAGCGTGAATTATTATTGAAGGAGAAAGAACCCGAACCGACAACTGAAGTTTTATGGGCAATAAAGAATCTGAAAAATGGTAAATCACCGGGATGTGATGAGATAACAGCTGAACTTATTAAAACAGGAAGAATGTGCTACAGTCTACCATGAACTATATAAAAAGATATGGCATTCAGGTATTTGACCAAAAGAAAAGAACTATATTCATACCACTACCAAAAAATGATAACTTGAAATTATGCACAAACTACGGAACCGTTGCCCAGATTAGTCATGCCAGTAAAATTATATTAGAAATCTTCGTAAGAAAAGAAAAGTAGAAATCAATATGTCCAAACTGGTTTTAGACAAAGAAGAGGAACAAGAGATCATATATTCAACATACGTAAGATCAATAATAGAGAAATGCAGAGAATTTTATGTGAATCTATATTCATCTTTTATAGACTACTAGCTGATTACCCGGCGTTGGTCCCAGTCGTCTATTATACACGAAAAGGAATGAATCTATCTGTAGTGTACAACTGAAGCAATTTTATCTACAGGCATTTATAAGAATAAATACAGTATAGAAATGATAGAGTAAAGTCTTTTAAAATCACTACAATATTAATTTAACTAAAAACTTCATTGTAAACAACATTTTTAGAATAAATAAATTCTTGTGTGAGTCCACACTTGAGCAAGCAACATAAAGTTGTCCGTGGGGAAACATGGCGATCATAAATCCATTCCGAAATACTTAATATACTGCCCCTGTGACTTATTGATTGTGATTGAGAATGCAAGTCTCACTGGAAATTGCAATCTCTTAAATTTAAAAGGGAGATCGGTCGGAATGAGTGGTATCTGTGGGATAAAAACTGCTTCACCCTCTCCCTTTCCTTTTAAGACAGTCGCTTCACTCTTTCCGTGCGGGAGAAGAAACACGGACGTGCCGTGGCGTGCGGGAGTAAAACGCGGGTCTTGATAGGGTTGGGGGTATAGTTGTAAAATGGAATGGAAAACAATATTTCCATGTACTTCCGTATACGTAATATGTGTCAAAGTATAGCTAAATGAATGAAAATTTCATAAATGCAGAGTTTTTGTAGGAAAAAAACAGAAGTAATGTGATGTTTTTAGACCTGATTGTGGCCAGCTCACCATCGGCTAGGTCTAGATTCGCGCTACTTACCCCTACTTACCATATAAGATGTGTAGATCTACTTGTCGATCTCGTATTGTGACTCCGTATTGCATTTTCGCTGAATGAATGTCTGAAATAACCTCCTAACTACTCCTAACTACTTCTCCAGTCGTCTAAATATTTCTAAATCTACTTAGAAAACATTCAAGAGCAGCGGGGTGGCCACAGGCTATGTCCATACCCCTATCCACATCGTCAAAAATTGAAAAATGTCCATGCTTCGCGTCCTTTTTCTCGCTCGGCATCGCTCGTAACTAGGCACGCATTCGCCATTTTGAAAGTGTCACCGGAATCGCGGACGAAATATGTACAATCTAAATGTTATACCGCTTGTTTTAATGAAACAAACAATGTCGAATTTTCGACCATACGGTAGCTTGGGACCCCCGGAAATGTCGAAAATTCGACCAAACGCCCAGCATCTTCTTTACACACATCCTTGTTCCGTTGCAAAGTTTTGGTGGGACGAGTTTCCGTAGCAAAATAATCCCACTTTAAGTAAAAGACGATGATCCAGCCGGATCAAGTGAGTTTAGGAACTCTGGTGGGAAATTGACGGCCCCATCGGCATCTACTACAGTATCAATAGACTTGTATTCAGTGATTACGTCTGGTAACACGGTAAGTATTTTAATGTTTATATCGTGGACATCTTCATTTTTAGCAGCAAGAATGGCTCTCTCCCTCAGCCATTTCAAATTGTGATAGTTTTGGAAAACAGTCGAATAGACTGTATCTATTAGTTCTGCGACGGACGATACCAGATTTTTTAAAAAATCGGTTGGCAATTTTATCTTTCCAGAAGACTCGACTGCTAATCTACCTCCTATGATCCCCAGTAGTTTGTTTGTGAAAATTTTAGCACTCTCATCCCCCAGATGTACTCACATGTTTTGCTTTAAAGTTATCTTTCGCACATGTCTCCACAAAAAATTAATGTTTTAAACATGCGTGGATCTCATAGGCCGGTGTTGACTTTGGGGTGACAGGATTGACAAAAATCTCCACAGAGGAGTACCGGAGCTTCTCCCATCAGGTTGTCGTTTCCTCTCAGATCTCTCAGAGTGACGTCAAGGGCCTCGAGAGCTTTCTTGTGAGCCATGGTGCATTCATCTCATACGATTAATTCATGTTTTGAGCACCTGCACGACAACTTGCCTTGCTTATGTTGCAGGTAGGATTTCCCTGCCTGGCGATATCAAGTGGCAACTTAAGTGCGGAATGGGCTGTCCTCCATCCTTCCTTCTATTAACGTCGCCACAATTCCTGAAGAGGTGATGGCAAGAGCAACTTCTCCCTGGGCCCTGGTTTCGGTCAGAAGTAAATTAGTTTTAAATGTTTTCCCTGTGCCCCCAGAAGCATCAAGAAAAATGATATCACTTTGTTTCGCTACTTGATCCATGATAATTTGGTATGCTTTTTTTTCTTATCTTGATTTAGAAGTGGTTTCTTGTCCGAGACATATGCACTCAGCTATTCGACGTTGTAGTTCTTTTCTCGTATATAATCTGCGTGAAGTACGCCTTGTCCGTCTCGTACTGGTGCAGATAGGCCGAGTTGCAGTAATGTTTTATTGTTCATGGCCACATTGTCCTCAAGAATAATCAAAGCCTTGTTGAAAATGTCTGGACCAAACGTAATTTCTAATGGATTTTCCCTCGGGACTTTGGCGAATATATCTTCACCCTCTTATATTTTATCTCCTCTCTCTCTATTTCTTCGTCTTGTATGTTTTTGTACGACTAAGGCTCACACAGAAACGTCACAAATTTGCAGTCGTTAAGTAATAAAGATGTTCCTATATTTTTCATAGTTTATACATTCTGGTATCCTGCAGTGCTTCGTGTATAGTTGTATACTTTTTCTTGATTACAGAAGGTGGCCTCCCACCCCAAGCTGTTTCTCTTCACATTAAGAACATCTGTTTAAGCACACCTACCTTTTATCTTCTCCCTAAAATCCACAAACCAGGTAACCCTGGACGTCCCATTGTTTCAGAGTGTTCATGCTCCACTGAGCACATTTCTGACTTTTTGGGCAGCATTTTCCAGCCGCTAGTACACAAACTACAGTCCTTTTTGAAAGATACCAGCCACACCTTAACAACTTTTGATACGATCACACTTTTGAACACCACACCTATCACATATTTCCCCTTGATGTCTGCTCCCTATAAACTTCTGTCACCCATAAGGATGGACTTCTAGCACTCCGCTATTTTCTCGACAAAGACCCTCACCCCACCACTAACACTGACACCATAATCAAACTTACACAGCTAGTACTAAATCTAAGTTCTTTCGAATTCAACGGCGAATACTTCGAGCAAATCAGTGGTGTTACCATGGGAACGAAAATGGGTCCCAATTTTGCATGTCTATTTATGGGCTTTCTAAAAGTAAAATTATGGGAAACCTACACTGGCAGACTTCCAGAATTCTATAAAAGGTACATTGATGATGGCATTGGAATCACAAGAATGCCACAGGAAGAGCTACAAAATTTATTGAATTCGCTAACTCACTCAACTTTTTAGAATAAGAGAGTACAGTGAGAAATGGAGGCCATGGAAATGTGGTTCATAAGAAGGATGTTGAAGGTACCATGGACAGCTAAGAAAACCAATGAAGAAGTCTTAAGATAGGCTAGAGTTATAAGGCAAATTACAGCAAAGATCAGAGGCAGACAAGCGAGATTTGTAGGGCATTTTCGGAGAAGAGAAAAATTTGAACACACTGTGACAACTGGAAAAACTGATGGAAGAAGAGACAGAGGAAGACGGAGAGAGAAATTACTGGATGGGCTGTCAGTGTGGCTAGGAAGAAAGTCACTGGTGGATCTCATAATCAAGTCTAAAGACAAGGAATTATGGAGAGAAATGATTGCCTACGCCACATGGCACAACACTTGATTGATTGATTGAACTTATGGTGCACATATGAATGAAACTGCTGAAGCACAGCTGAGAAATTACTGTTGAAGTACTTTGGGTAAGCATCAATCAGCTTTTGACAGCACTGAGAATACCTTTCAGTGTTAGTATATGATGAATTGACATTATCTAGCACATCACTTAGAAAAGAAAATCACTCTCCTATTTCTTTGTATATCTCTCTTCGTCTTTTCACTTCAGTTTGTCAACAATTGTGTAAAAAGTGGTGAAATGAAATTTATATACAGCAAAATTATTTAGCAAATTTATTTGTCTCTGAAATTTGTTGCTGCATCCCCTTATAATGATCAGACATGTTAGCAGCGTTGTCATAAAACTGACCCCTGCATTGTGAAGAGTTTAGACTACAAGCTTCACATAAATACTGCAACATCTGATTTTCCATTTCCTCACTGGTATGGCTTTTCATTTCCAGAAAGGTTAAAAAGCATTCAATAGGCTGTCCATCTTTAAAAGCGTTCATTATTCTGTCCATCTTTTAAGTACCTAAGTACAACATTTAACTGATCGATATGTGATAGATTCGGTGTTGACAAACTAACCAGAAGATTCTATTTCATCAACAATGAGCAGATGGACCTTTTGTGCCATTAGTTGAATGAGTTCCTCACATGAGGTTTTGGACAGGTACGAGTAAGAAGGATTACCTTTGCCAGAATTTCCATATTTGGAAATGTGACCTGCTAAAAAATAGATCAGACTGGCTTATGAGCTCAAGCAGTCCTAAGATATTCCCATTTTTTAAAAATTATCCAAATCTTTCTTCTGTTCCTCGAAAAGCCAAGCCACGTTCAGTTAACGTACGAATAACAGTTATGATACGCCTCAAGACATGTTCCCAGTAATCACACTCTTCCTGAATTTGTTTCTCCAAATGTTGCCCCAGCCCCACATCTTGTCTGCAAGTTAAATATGTTAGCATAGAGTCTCGGTGAGTAGTATTTTTTTAATGATGATCAAAAATCCTAGCAATTTATAAAAGTCTTGAAACTGAACAGACTATGCTGGCTGGGCCATATGGAAAGAGTGGAAGAGAGCAGAAAAACGAAAATTATGTATGCACAAGAGATGAGGGAAACAAGACCAAGGGGTAGACCAAGACGGAGATGGAAAGACAACATAGAAGAGGTTATACAAGAAATTGGTAACACCAACTGGAGAGAGAAGGTTAGGAACAGAGGTGAACTTTATCTGCAGCAATAAGCCTTAATGGCTTGGAAAGAAGAAGAAGAAGAAGAAGACGAAGAAGAAGAAGAAGTTATTGTTGATGCTCAGTTCTCCAAATAAGATATTTGTATGCTCTGTTAGTAAAAGATTTCTCTCGCTCTCTTTCCCTCAAAAGCACATGGGAGTTCAGCAAGGATTTGCACAAATGCCTGTCTTTTGCTCTTGACCTGGTGAGCCCTATGTTCAACATCATCTCCCTGCTCCTTTGGTCTCCTGTTCCCATGAGATGTCATTATTTTGTCTTGCCTCATTTCTCATATACCTTTCGATGCTGAGGGAAAAATAGACATCTTGCTATTTTTCATATATGGGATATCTAATGCTTCTGTAATTTCCTCTCTCCATCTCTTGCGTGGCCGATTTCCTCTGTTCTCTACAAATCTTAATGTTTTCTGTGGTATACTGTCTGGTGGTAACCATGTAACATGGCCAAACCATGTGACTTGCTGTTTCATGATGTAATGTTACTGGTGTTACTCAGCCTTTGGCCAAATACAGGGGACATTTCTGTTTTGATCTCTTCTATTCACATTTAGTATTCTCATTTCTATCGTACTTCTTCTCATTTCAGCAGAAATGTGATTTATTAGAAGAATGTTGCGAATCCCCTGGACAGCAAAAATAATTAATGAAGAATGTATGAGAAGAGCTGGAGAGACAAAAAACCTTGTCAAAAAGATAAGAGAGAGACAATGTACTTTCATAGGACATGCAATGAGAAGAGGGGCCATTGAAAATATTATAACAACAGGAAAAATAGAAGGAAGAAGATCAAGAGGAAGACTAAGAGAAATGATACTTGACAGTCTGACGGGATGGTGTGAGAGGAGATCACCAACTGAACTGATGGCCTGCATGAAGGATCGGGTACTCTGGAGAAGCATAATAGCCAACGCCAGTCGGCACGGCACATGATGATGATGATTTCTATCGTGATGATTTTCCTATGTCTTTGACTGTTTGTGTTCATCTAACATTGACAGCACAGAGTTGGAAGGGAAATTGTGTTGTATAGTGGTCTATTTGTTTCAACTGTGATGTATTTGTTTTGCAGTAAAGGTGGCATTTGTTCAGTGATCTGATTTGCATTACTGCATCTGTTGTCAGTTTCAGCATCAGTTCTTTGTGAATCATACTGTGCTACCCGAAACGTTTCCCTTCTTTCAGTTGCTGGTTGTCTAGGATGATCTTTGTTCAGATTTCTTCCTTCGCTATGGTCATACTTCCGTTTTTTCAGCACTATCTTACTGGTGTGGCTTTTACATTGCCCTTGTTGAATTTTCCATGTACTGCTGCAGGTCTTTTTCTGATCTGGCTATAAGTGTCTGATTGTCAGCAAAAAGTTCATGTCAGAAGGGCGTTTCTTATATCTGGGCAAAATATTGGGTATGTTTTCTGGAAGGTGTTGTGGGGTTGTCAGCATTGTTTGTTGGGTTGGGCAGTTTTGTGGTGGAATTTTTACTATGTACATTAGCTTCTTTGCAGACCTTGTCAGTGAATAGTTATGAATATCAGGGGAGATAGTACACAGTCCTACCTCACTCCAGATTTTATGATGAATGGTTCAGAGTGTCAGCATGTGTTCTAACTGTACACTGACTGCTTTCATACAGGTTTTTGCATAGATTTATCAGATATGTACTAGCTCTACAATGCTCTAAGATTTCCCACAGTTTATACTCTAAATAAGTTTTTTTTTTAAACCTACGTAAGCTATATGCAGTATCTGATTTTTCTGTTAGTTGTCTTAGGGAAAAGATGACATTTGTACAGATTCTATTTTTGTCTAAATCCCATCTGAGTTTCATTTAATTGTGATTCAGTCGCTGGTCGCAGTATGTTCTCTAGGATCTTACAGAACATTTTTGCAGTATGGAGGTGTCAGTCTCAGTGTTAATTCTGGCAATGATTTCAGTCACTTGAAGCACATCCATCGCTAGTCAGATAATCAAGGTTTATGACTTCATTCGGTTCTCTGTCAGAAGGGCGTTTATTATATCTGGGAAAAATATTTGCGACAGTATTAGCAGTAGGATGACAGAAATAGCAACAGAATATTGCACATGAAATCTTAATCCGCACGGGAATTACGGAACCAGGCACCAGCTATTTGGATAGTGAGAGAGTAGTGACCGAAAAAGTTAAAGTGACGAAAGAGGACAAAACTTTGAGATCTTGACGTAGCCTAGTGACAAGAGAGGTATAAGAAGTGGAACAGAAAAAAAAGGGGGGGGGGGCGCAACAGAGCAGAAACAGAGCTCAGATGGGGTCCCACAACCCAGGAGGGGATAGGGAGGGAAGAAGTGTTAGAGTCTATTACGGTAATCATGTCGGAAGAAACAATAAGTTTGGCGAAACGAGCACTGCATTCCACGTGTTGTTGTTAGAGAGTTACGCTTAGTACGCCCACAGTACTACTACGGTAATCATGCATTCCTTGGGCCCTGCTATATATTCTAGAATGCTTCGTAACCATGTCGTCAGGAAGGAGTTCAGTTTCTTGTCTATATTTTGACAGTTTTGCAGCACTGACTTTCGTACAGTAGCACACTTAGAATATTCATCTTAAAAGCATCATGTTTATTTTCGTGCTCAGCTCTTTGGATGTACTTTCAGGATTGCGAAAGCCCGGTCTGTTCTAGTTAGCTAGTTCTCTTCGTTGCATCCTCCTAATGCTACTTTGCTGACAGGATATACAAATTCGTTTTATCCCTTCCGCTAAGAACTGTTTGGCCACATAATAAACTTTTTAAAACTTTTACCGTTTTCTATCATTTTGGGTTAACTAATTTGTTTTTTTCTTGCATGTTTACAACTGTCCACAAAACTAAGATTCTCAAGTACTACGTGATGCTCCAAGGGTCCAATGTAGGCCTCTACGCTTGTCTCCCTAATTAACCAGTCTGCTGTCAAAATAAATAATGTTGGTGTTAGTCCAAATCCCTGTTTCACTCCTGCTTACACCCCTAAAGTTGTTTGAAATATACTGAAAATCCTCGCTATCTTATGATTGAGGCCATGCCATATTAGAATTTTCCACAGCCATTTTCTATTGGCTCTGTCGAATACGTTTTCTCTTCTATTTGTTGCTTAGGTAGAAATATCTGATCAAAGCATTATCTTCGTCCTAAATCCTTTCTTCTCTTCTCAAAGTGTTATTTCTGTTGAGGAAAATAAGACAGCTTTGTATGCCTGTATTTCCAGTTCCCACAGTCACTTCCACTCCCACAGTTCCCTTCTTTTGTGGTTTTACTATAATGCCTGTTTTTCGCTCGTCATTGGCATCTTCTGTTGTAGTATCTGGTAGAGCTGTCTATTTTGCTCTTTCAGTTCTCATTTTCTGGTTTAATTATCGCCTCTTTTATTTCATTTTCGTTTTTGGTTCTGTATGGACGTTTTCTATGTTTGCTTCAGTTATGTCTACTCTGTTCAGCTGGATGTTGGTGTTCTGTTAACTTTTTTCTCTCTCCGCGTCGATGTTGCTAGTCATCTCCACTGCGATTTTACAGAGTATGCTGCTTCTACTAGGATGTCATAGGACTGTCTCGGCGGCATGATCCCATCAGCACTCTCTGCGACGTTTAAGCTTTTTTTCTTTCTTTTTACGCTTTTTTTTCTTTCTTTTTTCATTTGGTGCTCTTAAAATTAGCATAACTTTTGATATCCTTTCTTTCATCTCCTTTCCCATGTGGTCCTGGTTTTCTTTTTAAACCATAGACCATAAACTATACCATCTAGATCATCTGTGGATATGACCATAAGATTCACATCAACTCTTCTGTAGCATTTACATTCAAAGGCATTTATGTGTTTCTCAGCTTTTTTGTTAAGTGTCCAGGTCCACATCGGTGGTCATCACATTCCCTTGCACCTGATTTCTTTGGTAGTGCTATAAACGTGGATTTAAGCAAGTCACTGGGCATATAACTACTGTTGTAAATGTCATTCAGTAACGTGCTTAATATTTTTATTCCTATCTCTTCTAGCGCCTCTATTTCTTCTATGTTATATTATCGGAATTCCGTTTGATCTGCTACATATCATGTACCGGGAGTTGGGCATAAGGCTAACAACCTTATCCTGGGACCTATCTAGAGGCAACTCCAGATGGGAAAAAAGATATCGTTATGGAAACTCGCAGAGAAACCAACCGAGCATCAAGGATGCCAACTCCGAAGAGCCCCAATTCGTCGGCCCCAAACATGTGACAAGGATTGGATTCTGGAATGTGAGAACGATGGCAGCACCAACAAAAACTACTCAGGTCATCAAAGAAATGGAGAGATACCATCTAGACATACTGGGCATCAGCGAAATGCGATGGCCAGAAGCAGGTAAAAGATCGGCGGAAAACGGTAAGTTAATAATACATTCAGGCAGAAATGATGGTAAAATCCGGGACGGGTGGGCATCATTATGTCATGTGTAGTTGCAAAGAGCCTTGTAGAATGGGAACTGGTGAACAGTCGTATAATAAGAGCACGATACAACCTACGACACGGAAGAATGACAATAATACAGTGTTATGCACCCACGAATGATGCAGATGATGATGTGAAAGACGACTTCTATCACCAACTACAACAAATCATCAACAGAGTCCCTAAACACGACATCCTAATTGCTATGGGGGACTTCAACGCTAAGGTAGGGAAGGATAACACCGACGTTGAAAAAGTGATGGGGAAAGAAGGAACTGACACGGTGAATCAGAACGGAGAAAGATTAATTGAAATTTGTCTGACAGAAGGCATGGTCATTGGAGGCACAATATTCCCACACAAAGAGATACATAAAACAACGTGGATATCTCCAGATGATAGAACTAGAAACTAGATAGATCATTTTTGTATTAGAAAGCAATATAGAACATCTCTCATAGATGTAAGGGCTTATAGGGGTGCAGATGTCAACAGTGATCATAACCTGTGCATAGGGAAAATAAAACTAAAATTGAAAAGCCAACACAAGAAATCAGTGCACAGAAAGATAAACAGCCACAGCCTACAAGAAGAAAATACTAACATTAATTTCAATCAGGAACTTTCCAATCATTCCAAAACACCCAGTGAAGTTGAGGAGATAAGTATAGATGAATTATGGAATTCTTACAGCACAGCCATAATCACAGCAGCAAAAGCAAGCGCTAGACTGAAAAAACCAAATAGAAAAGCATGGATATCAGATAAAACATGGAAGTATATACATGAAAGACGAGCAGTCAATTAGACATGCTAAATGCAAAAACAGATCCTGGAAAAGATCTGGCAAAAGCAACATACAAAGAAATAGACAAGAAAGTAAAAAGTTCAGCTAGAAGGGATAAAAGTGAATACATAGACAATATGGCAAAAGAGGCAGAAAAAGCAGCAAAAACAGGAGACAGCAAAACTTTATATAACATACAAAAGAGGCTAACATGTACTATTACATCTAAAGAAAGACCAATCCTTAGCAAAACTGGAACACTATTAACATCAATTAAAGACCAAAAGCAGAGATGGGCTGAACACTTCCAAGAAATACTTAATCGACCACACCCAAAAGAATTGTTAAACCTTGAAACTGACTTACCGGCCCCACAACTAAATGTCAGCCTAGATGAAATTAAATTGCATGAAATTGAAACAGCAGTGAATTTAATGGCTAACAACAAAGCTGCAGGTGAAGATGAAATAACAGCCGAGATGCTAAAAGCTATCAATAGTGACAACATGAGACAACTACAGAGAATGTTTAACAAGATTTGGAAAGAAGAAAAGGTCCCTTCTAATTGGAAGAAAGGAATCATTGTTAAAATACCAAAAAAAGGCAACCTTAGTGATTGTAACAACTGGAGAGGAGTAACCTTAATATCAGTTGTGTCCAAAGTATTTTGCAAGGTCATTTTGAATAGACTCAAAGATATAATGGATACTGCAATGAGAGAAGAACAAGCAGGATTTTGAAAAGGGAGAAGCTGTCTCGACCAGATCTTTACTCTCAGAATAATACTTGAAGAACATATTGAAAAGCAGAAACCATTAATACTGAACTTCATAGATTTTAAAAAAGGCATTTGATAGCACACACAGAGATTCATTATGGAGAATTTTATGTCTATATGGAATACCATCTAAAATTGTCAACATCATTAAGGACTTATACAATGGATATGTTTGTGCAGTCAAGACAGAAGAAGGGATGAGTGAATGGTTCCAGATTGAAACAGGTGTGAAACAAGGATGTATACTGTCTCCTTTACTTTTTGGGATTACAGTAGACTTCATAATGAAAAAATGCTGCACAGGCAGCACAGGTATTGACTGGGTACATGGGAACCAACTAGAAGACCTTGATTTTGCTGATGACATAACTCTTATCAGTAATAATGTGAATTCCATGCAAGAAAAAACAGATAGCCTGTCTTCACTGGCTAACAAAATAGTACTTGAAATTAACAAGGACAAAACAAAAATAATGAAAATTCCTCTCAATCAGAGTGGAAAATACACATAGAAGGGACAGATATTGAAGAAGTCAATCAATTTGCATACCTTGGCAGCTACATAGACCAGGATGGTGACATTAGAAAGGAAGTTAGGATCAGAATTTCAAAAGCAGCATCAATTTTCAAGAATCTTGAGAACATATGGAATTCAAAAGTTATAAGCACAAAAACCAAGTTAAGATTATTCAATTCAAATGTAATATCCACCCTCATTTATGCACGCGACAGCTGGAAAACAACTAAGGAAATAGAAAAGAAATTAGACTCTTTTGAAAACAAATGCCTAAGGAAAATACTCGGCATCAAGTGGAATGAATTCAAGAACAATGCAGAGATAAGACAGATGACTGAACAACAACCAGTCTCATGGGTGATCAGGAAAAGGAGATGGACATATGTTGGTCACTTGATGAGAAGAAATGATCAGAGAATCCCAAAACAAGCTATCAAGTGGAACACAACAGGCCGAAGAAAAAGAGGCAGACCGCTGAAACTCTGAAGAGGACATTATTAAGAGAGGCCAAATTAACAGGCATAAAATCCTTTGATGAGGTTGAAAGACTCGCCGAAGACAGGATAAATTGGCAAACTACTTTGATGTTTAACGGCACGGGAAGGATATAAGATAAGATATATTATCAGGCCCAGTTGCTTTTCCTTTCTTCATGTATTTGATGTCATCTATGATTTCATCTTCAAGTATTGGTGGTCCATCACATTTTTCAGTATCTGGTGTTAATTCTGGTCTTTCTCCTTCGTATAGCTCACCAATGTACTCTGTCCACCTGTCCACAATGTGTTCTTCTCCCATTAACATTTTACCTTCTTTTGATTTCATGCATCCTGTAGTATATTTTGTTTTCCTGCCTGTGAGTTCACTAATTCGTTTGTCCATATTTTTGCTATCTTTATTATGACAGTCCTCTATTTGTCTGCACTGTTCTTTTAACCACACTTTCTTTGCTTCTCTGCATTTGCGTCTTATTTCTTTATTTATCTTGCTATATTTTTCTTTGTTATTTTTACTCCTCCTCCTCTTGTCCATCAGTCCTAAGATGTCGTCTGTCATCTATTTATTTTCAGAGGCTTCTTTTTTTGGTGGTATTATCTACTTAACAGTTTGGTGGATAGAATCTCTTAACATTGCCCATTATTCATCTATACTATTTATCTTTGCTATTGCATTGTATCTATTTGTTATATAATAACTTTGTATTATTGTCGCAGTTCTTGGTCATTTTTAAGGAGTTCTGTATTCAATTTGATGTTTCTCACTTTTCTGCATGCTTTCTAGCTTTACTCTAATTTTTCCACACAGTGGGTCATGGTCACTATTGCAGTCGGCTCCTGGCATGGTTTTTGTTGTCAGTAATGCATCCCGGAATTGTTTGTTGATTAATACATAGTCTATCTGGTTAAAAGTCTTTTTGTCTAGGCTCTCTTTATCTTTCTGTTTATCTTTATCGCGTGGGAGTTCTCTCTCTCTCTCTCTCTCTGTCTGGTGGTTGGTTTAAATTGCTAGCCAACTAATTTTTAGTTCACATAAGAAGTACAACTGTATATGGGATCCCAAACTGCACCCCTCTCACAACGATTTCTAACCTACCCTTTTAATATGTGTCCAGTTTGCATCTGCATTTTCCTAACGTCAAGAAATCAAGCCACCACATAAAGTCAGTTCATTCGCTATCAACATAAATAATCACTCAATAAACACATACTGATCCAGGCAAAATTAATAACAAGTTTAATCACAGAAAACGTGGACGTAACACAGATTACTAGACTGACATAAAGACACAAAGCTGACTGTTCTCACAAAAAAAAACATAACATCAAACATGAATCAATGGACCAAACACTTATGAAGTCAAACATAACAAAACTCCATCTGTCACTTCACGTAACTCTGTTAGCTAATAATTCTCAACATCTACTTATAAAGCTTTGGCTTCCTCCTTGAGCACAAAAGCATATTACCAAATAGTGAGTTAACAAAAACACATACTGATCTCATAAATTATTTCCTGCTAACTCAAGACAAACTCAGTTAGCAGTATGAATGCTGCTCAAAACCATCTTTAAATAAATGCATCAGTGAAAAATGAAACAATTTGACATTAAATACATCATGATTCATGAACAAATGATATCATCATGCAATTATGATCAAGATGCTGGAAAATATTATGTGCGCACAACAAACATATGGTAAACATTATAACAGTGTCTATGAATTCAATGAAATCATGCAATAAATCATAGAAAATGAAAATCAATGATGATGGTAATATTTCCACACAATTCTCATCACTACAAGAAAATACATTTAGTACACTGAATAATGAACACGTTTCATGTCCACATTTACAATACACCAACATATGACATACAATAAATTACATATAAAAACTCCACGACATGAAGCGGTTCTGGCAACATTTTGGGTTCATAGCAAAACATTCATTTATTCCAGAACACAATATCAGAAACTTCAATATTCACATCCAGATATTCCACGATCACATGCTCGCCCATGTTACACCGCCGTATGGCTCGGAACAACTGACCGTACTAGCTACACAAGCGCCCATAAATAATCACATGACCAAATATACTCTGGTCTCCCCGACAGAAAACCACGAGGTGAGCTGATTATTAGATCTTATGAATGGCCGATTTCACAGAAACAACATAGCCTTCCTCACAATAGCTTTTTCAATGTTCGAAAAGAATGTTTTTCACCATGAGACCATGCTCAGCGCTGAGACTGAACATTTCCCTATTATTACTACATTCAGTATCGTGGTCCCAAGTACTCTTTTCACTTTTTTTGTCGCCTCTTTCATTAAAATCATATTTTGGCGTGCTCTAGTACATTTGCTGAAAACAAATATATTTTATATATTTGAAAAAACAAGTACTTGTACTATAACTTATATATATAAAATAAGCAAGTCAATGACTCAGTTTTTTAATACCGTGTGGATAAGTTGACATACATGATGTATTACAACTGGCAGAGTTCTGTCGAATTCTTCAATGCAGTACACTAATAACAGCAGAAATACAGTGACACATTTTTCTTGACCTTCTCGAACATATCATGTATTCAGAATATAGTCTCAGATGTAGGCGGTCAATAGTAAAAGCCTATCGGAGAAATATCCTTCAGTATTCACACATTTATTATGTTCTTCAGAGTTTAGATGATTATTTGTGTATTTTTTTTATAGAAACTGATATTCGCCTGTCATTTTTCCAGTGTATATATATATATATATATATATATATATATATATAATTTTTCTGGGTAAAGCTGGGGCGACCATTCCCAACCCAGCGCGTCGCATGTGGCGGATGGTGAAAGTCCTCCGATATGGAGGATCCCTGTGAATAAGGATTTACCCAAATAAGCAGGCACGTACCAACTAGCGGTGGACTCAGAGAGCGAGGTGGGGTAGTAGGTGGGTCTACTACTCCTATAAAGTGCCTCAGGTGCTCAGTGAAAGGGATACCAGGCGGGTAAGAGGGGCCTTAAAACCTCTTGCTCCCGCTGCCTTGCGGGTAGGACAGGGAGTCAGGAGGCTAGCGGAGAGTCCGTACACAAACCGACAGAAGGCAACGGGAAACCATTGTTGTAGCTCCCAATAACAATTATGCTTATTCAGGGTAGTAGATTTGTCATGAATGTCGTTAACGGATGTTCCTCTGGAACAGCCTCGTCCGGTAGGGCAGCTCACGAGCCAAAGGTGAGGCCAGATCGTCATCAATCTACTGGTGGCAAAACTACCACAAAATAGCAACATGGAATGTTAGAACTTTATTCCAGGCTGGAAAATTAGAAAATGAAAAAGAGGAAAATGGAAAGGATAACGATCAACCTGTTAGGAATGAGTGAAATTAGATGGACAGGTACACGGAAGATAAACTCTGATAAACATACAATAATATATTCAGGAAGTTAGAAACATGAACGAGGAGTAGGGATAATATTTGACGAACAAACAGTAAAGACAACTTTATGATATCTGAACATCTCGGACCGAGTCCTGCTAGCCCAACTGAAAGGACGACCAACAAACATAAATATTATACAAGTGTACGCTCCAACATCTGAAAGTTCTGAATAAGATGTTCAGCTATTTTATAATGATATAAGACAGCCCTAAAACACACAAAGTCACATGAAGTTACTATAGTCATGTGAGATTTTAATGCCAAAGTTGGTAAAGGAAAAACTTCAGACATCGTTGGCGACTATGGACTAGGGGAGAGGAATGACAGAGGTAGTTAATTAATTGAATGGACAAGAATACATAGCATGGTTGTAGGAAACACTTGGTTTAAACAACATCCCCGAAGACTGGCAACGTAGTGCAGCCCAGACAAAAAGACTTTTAACCAGATAGACTACATATTAATGAACAAACGATTTCGGATGCATTACTGACAACAAAAACCATGCCAGGAGCCGACTGCAGTAGTTACCATGACCCACTGCGTGGAAAAATTAGAATAACGCTAGAGAAAGCATGAAAAGTGAGAAGCATCAAACTGAATACAGAACTCCTTAAAAATTATCAAGAACTGCGACAACAATACAAAGTTATTATAATAAATAGATACAATGCAATAGCAAAGATAAATAGTATAGATGAACAATGGGAAATGTTAAGAGATTCTATCCACCAAACTGTTAAGTAGATAATACCACCAAAAAAAAGAAGCCTCTGAAAATAAATGGATGACAGACGACATCTTATGACTGATGGACAAGAGGAGGAGGAGTAAAAATAACAAAGAAAAATATAGCAAGATAAATAAAGAAATAAGACGCAAATGCAGAGAAGCAAAGGAAGTGTGGTTAAAAGAACAGTGCAGACA
The DNA here is from genome assembly GCA_009760885.1 of Achatina immaculata. Classification (NCBI taxonomy): domain Eukaryota; kingdom Metazoa; phylum Mollusca; class Gastropoda; order Stylommatophora; family Achatinidae; genus Lissachatina; species Lissachatina immaculata. Next base: position 33,094,154 of record CM019706.1, read on the forward strand.
AATAGAGGACTGTCATAATAAAGATAGCAAAAATATGGACAAACGAATTAGTGAACTCACAGGCAGGAAAACAAAATATACTACAGGATGCATGAAATCAAAAGAAGGTAAAATGTTAATGGGAGAAGAACACATTGTGGACAGGGTACATTGGTGAGCTATATGGAGGAGAAAGACCAGAATTAACACCAGATACTGAAAAAATGTGATGGACCACCAATACTTGAAGATGAAATCATAGATGCCTTCAAATACATGAAGAAAAGAAAAGCGACTGGGCCTGATAATATAACAATAGAAGAAAGAGAGGCGCTAGAAGAGATAGGAATAAAAAATAATAACCAAGTTACTGAATGACATTTACAACAGTGGTTATATGCCCACTGACCTGCTTAAATCCATGTTTATAGCACTACCAAATATACCAGGTGCAAAGGAATGTGATGACCACCGGACTATCAGTCTCTCATGTCACATAACGAAGCTACTTCTGAGAATCATTATGAGAAGAACAAGGAAAAAGATAAAAATAGAAACAGCGGATGAACAGTTTGGATTTGTTGAAGGAAAGGGAACACACAATGCCGTTTATGATTTACGAACACTAACAGAAAGAGCTTTAGAAGTACAGAAGGATTTATGGTTCATTGATTACACCAAGGCATTCGACAAGGTGAAACATAATGAAATTATTAAAATGCTTGAAGACATCAATATAGACGGCAAAGACCTGAGGATTGTAAAACATCTATACTGGCACTGATAAACAGCAATTCGAGTTGAAAATAGAAATGGAAAATATCAACATATAAAACAAAGGGTGCGACAAGGATGTGTACTATCTCCAGACCTTTTTTCTCTGTACAGTGAGAATATTCTAAGAACGATAATAACAGAACCAGCCATAAAAACTGGAGGATACAATATTAACAACCTTCGGTATGCCAACTACACAGTACTGATGGCTGAGAACCAACAAGACCTGCAAAATCTCTTGGATAAAGTCGCCAAAGAAAGTGAACAGAAAAGCCTTACTTTGACATCAAAAAGACATTGACTATGGTTATATCTAAGAAACAGAATCCACCAGCATGCAGTATAAAATTAAATGGAACTATTCTAAAGCAGGTGCAGAAATTCAAATACCTTGGAGCAGTAATAACTTCATATGGGAAAAGCAGAAAAGAAATTAGGAACAGAATATGCCAAGCAAAGACTGCATTTCAGAGAATGAGAAATATATTATCCGACACATCCTTATCAGTGAATGTTAGAAAACGAGTCCTAAAATGCTATATTGAACCTAACTTATTATATGGAAGTGAATCATGGACAATAGGCAGATCTGCACAAAAATCATTGAAAGCAGCAGAAATGTGGTTTATTGCGAATCCCCTGGACAGCAAAAATAACTAATGAAGAATGTATGAGAAGACCTAGAGACCAGAAAATCTTGTGAAAAAGATAAGAGAGAGACAATGTACTTTCATAGGACATGCTATGAGAAGAGGGGCCATTGAAAATATTATAACAACAGAAAAAATAGAAGGAAGAAGATCAAGAGGAAGACCAAGAGAAATGATGCTGACGGGATAGTGTGAGAGGAGATCACCAACTGGGCTGATGCCCTGCACGAAGGATCGTGTACTCTGGAGAAGCATAATAGCCACCGCCAGTCGGCACGGCACCTGATGATGATATTTTTATGTATATTGTTATTCTAATAATGTTGTCAAAATGATAAACTTCTAGTCGGTTCCTCGCTTTTTTTTTCGTAAATTGCGAACATTGGTAAGCCATTCAAAACGCCATGTGGTTGAAGCGGTAATTTCTTCTTGGCATCCTACAATATCGGAGTGCACCAAAAGCTACACCTGGCTTCGAAAGTGGTTAAAAACTTTGCTTTTCCCAGTGTGGTTAGAATGTCTTCGATCTTCATTCATTTACATGTCCCTTGCGGAACTTTGCCTCACAAACAGCACTCCTGTAGGCCTCTCGGTTGTGAGCAAAATGGCCTGCTGCTGCGGCATCAGTTTGCAGATCGTCAACGATGTCTTCGATCCTACGCAGAGAATATTACGATAGTCCGCGCTTCAAGGCACGAGTCGCAGATGTGTGTGTGTGCAGATTTACCGAACATGTTTTGCATATGTTAATGTAATGACATATAGTACACACTCCTGCCTCACTTTAGATTTTATGACGAAGAGTCTGGAGTGTCCAGTATGTTCTAACCGCACACTGGCTGCTTTATACAGGTTTTCGCATCATCAGATGTGTACGAACTCCACCATACTATAAAAATCATGATCCTTATTGACAGGGCAAAATCACCGGTCTTTTTCAGATCTTGATAGGAAGCCCAAAGCCTTTGCCCCATGCTCATGTCCTTAGGCCATGCTTTACGCCTCAGATCCGCATGGTTTGGGAGTCTGGACCATTTGTCTGTGTGAGAAGTGTGTCTATGTAGATAGCTCAGCACTCTGCAATGGCCTGTCCTTATGCGAGAGGATTGTGCGCTCATGTTGGTGTATTGCTGCTGTATAGCTGATTTATACTGGTTCTTTCGATTTTAGTTGTTTCCATTCGGATCTGCACTGATTTTTACATCTAATCATACTTCAATTATGTTAGTATTCTGAAACAATTCTGTGCAGATACATAACATATGGTACAGCACTGTACCACATAAAGAAGACTTCTGAATGATGGTTGGAAAAACGTATTAATGATATCAAAACACTTCTCAGAACAGTTTATGCAATTTTTTGAATAGGTCATCCACTGAGTGTTTCTTCGCTAACACGTTACGACTGCAGATCTTGAAGACGTTTCGTTTCATTTTTGAAACATTTTGTGGTGATGAGAATCAGTGAGACAATACTGCAAACTATCAAAATAAGCAAGTCAATGACTCAGTTTTTTAATACCGTGTGGATAAGTTGACATACATGATGTATTACAACTGGCAGAGTTCTGTCGAATTCTTCAATGCAGTACACTAATAACAGCAGAAATGTACCATATTTCAAAGAACCAAAATTAGAAAATTCCGAACACATTTGGTTCAACGGATCATTTCTCAGTAGTTAAAATACTTCGACTTACTGAATGAGTGTTACTTTTCACTGCCGTTTTCGACGTGGTTTATATAGGTTTACTATTTGATAAATACTCATTTTCATCCATTAGATTTTAGAATTCACTTTTGGTAGACAGCACCTGGAAATCTTGGCTGCACATTATAATTCTGCACTTAATAAGAGTAAAAGATTTGAATGTGGATTTCACAATTGTCAGCGAGAAATAGACAGGTGCAATGGAAGCTTTCAGAATAAAATATTTCCTATACATTTCAGGAGACGCAGTTCGGAGAACTGGGTTTCCCTCTGGATGTCTGAAGGAACATTTCAGGTTTTTGAACAAGTGTTATCGAAATGGCAGTTGATACACACGGATAGCAAAAATTCCTGATAAACAACCTCATCGCACTACGGTTAAAAATGTGTTGAATAGGTTTCGTGATATGGGAACTGTGGAAGATGCTCCGCAATCTGGTAGGCCTGCTGTGCCTGAAGAAAAATGTCTAGATATCCAAGACAGAATCATGAAAAGTCCATGCAAGTCCTTAAGGAAAATGTCGCAAGAAGTGAACGTATCATTGAGTATAGTGCACAAAATTTTTAAACATCGGTTAAATTTTCATCCATACAAGATTTCTGTTGTGTCTGAACTAAAAGAGTGTGACAATCAATCCAGAGTCAACTACTCCGCGTGGTTTCAAGCATTTTTAGCCGAAGAAGACTAGTCAATTTTTGATTTAACACTCTTCTCTGATGAGGCAAGGTTTCATCTATCTGGATACGTTAATAGCCAAAATAATAGTATTTGGAGCAGCGTTAATCCCAATGCATTTTATGAAGCGCCGCTACACGATGTGAAAGTTGGGGTATGGTGTGCCGTCAGTAGAAAACGTTTAATTGGACCAGTTTTCTTCAGCAACACTATAAATGCCGATCAGTACCGTCCTGACATTCTGGAACTTTTTTTTTTTTAGAACAGCTGAATGAGCGTGAAATTGAAGAAGCGTGGTTCCAGTAGGATGGAGCAATTGCACACACAGCTAGAGCAACACACGGCTTTTTTAGAAGAAATTTTCGCAAATCGCATATCTCGTAGAATTTGGCCTGCTCGTTCTCCAGATCTAAATCCATTAGATTATTATCTATGGGGTTTCTTGAAAGGAAATGCTTACAAAAATAATGTACAAACAACTGAGGACCTGAAAGAAGCAATCAGAATTACCATTCAAGAAATAACAACAGACACGTTGCACAATGTATCTGACAATATGAAGAGACGTAAAACAGTCATGACTTGAACCCCGTGGTGGACGTTTCCAACACCTGTTATAATGAATATTTCAGTGGTACATTCCAGCTAACCCAAAACAGCGCTGTATCATTGCAGTCACTATTGTAACTATTTAAATGACTTTTTTGAGCACATTTTGTGATGACGTCATTTCATTTTTTTTCCTTCATTGAAAATGTAGCAAGACTTCTGTATATTTTATGCAACTTTCTAACTTATATACTCTGCAATCTTCTCATATGGTAATTTTTTTTATCCTTTCTTTTGAGAAAAGGTATTTTGTAAGCTCTCTTCTGACAGTAAAGTATTTTTTATGTTCTCACGATGAGGTATTTGTATGCATTCTTTTAAATTTTTCTTGCAATAAGTTATTTTAAAATGTTCTTGCAATGAGTTATTTTTTATGCTATCATCTGACAGTGTCATATTTTCGACATTGTGTTCTCTTATTAAATATATAGTGCCATATTTTGAGAGAATCATGTTTGTGGTTGTTTCTCACGGTAAAGTTTTTAAGATCTTCGAAAAGGTGTTTTGTTTCAATGGTATCTTTTGACAGCATGGCATTATTTTAACACTTTCTTCTGAAAGTACGATACGTTGTCTTCTAACAGTAATGCTCTCTTCTGGTAGTAGTTATTTTTTTTTTTAAATTCTCTCTTTTGACAGTAAGGTATTCTTTAAACAATAATGTGCTTCTTTATGTTATATAGAAAGGTACATCATTTTTATTGGCTTCTTCTGACGATTTTTTAATACTCTCTTCTGAAAGTACGGTATTTTTATGCTCTCTTCTCGCAGTATGGTAATGCTTATGTTGTTCCTTAACGTTAAGGAATTTTGCATGATCTCTTCTGCCGGTGTAGTATTTCCTATGCTCTCTTCTCTCACTGAGATATTTCATTGTGATATTTCTTCAGATAATCGGGCACATATTATTAATAGCTGATAAAGGTAATAAGTAAAATTCCTGTTTCCTTGCCATTAAGGGCTATTCAGTAAATGGTGTTAGTCCTATATCTCCAAGACTTTTGGCATAAAGTGTGATGTGGTCACTCCTGGTCGCATCTTCCAAGCTTTTTATGTTACCCATTTTTATGAGGCTGGGTGGAACTCTAGACCAGTCTATGTGGGGGTACTAGAAAAAAAATCCTCACTGTTGGGACTTGAGTCTGGTGCCATCGGATCAGCAGGCTGAAGCATAACCACTCAGCAAACAAAGCTGTCACTAACAATAAACAGCATGAAAAATTCTGGTCAAAGAGACTGTAAACAAAATCTTACTGATAGAAAATATCAGTACAAAAATACATTACTGTCAAAAGAGAAAACAGGAGTTACCATACTGTGAGAATAGACTAAAAAAAATATTACAGTCAGAAAAACGCAGACAAATTGCTGTACTGTTAGAAGAACAAATAAAAATTACCATACCATGTGAAGACAATATAAAAACACTTTACAGTCAGAATATTGCATTAAAAATACTGCACTATCAGAAAAAGACACAAAAAAGCTGTCTTTCAAAGCAGCATAAACAATTCTTTACTATCATACCAGTGAAAACATCCTACTGTCAGAATAGGGAACAAAAAATATTAGGAAAAGAAAGCATGAAAAGTACCATGTGAGGAAAATAAAAAGAATACCTTATTCTCTGAAGAGAACATTAAAAATACCTTTCACTCAAAAGACAGAATAAAAAATAATTTACTGTCAGAAAGAGACGTAAAAAATACCTCACTGTCAGAAAGCACCATAAAAGTACCATACTGTTAGACGAGAGCATAAAAATATTGTGAGAAGAAGTCATACAAATTACCATACTTTTGGAATAATGTGTAAAAAATAACTACTGCCAGAACAGAGCACAAAAAATCCCTTTCTGTCATATGAGAGCATAAAAATTATCATACCGCCAGAAGACAGAATAAACAAGACTTTACTGCCAGAAAAGAGCATAAAAACACTCTACTACCAGAAGAGAGCATCAAAACTATGTTGTGTGAAAAAAAAAAGGCACAGAAATTATCATACTTTCAGAAGAGAGAATAAAAACTATATTACTATGAGAACAGAACAATGACTCTCTAAGAAGGCTCAATGAAGTATCTTATTAAGAGAACAAAGTGTAAAATGTAATTTACTCTCAGAAATACCTTAATGTCAAGAATGAACATGTAATTCTCTGAGCATAAAAAGTACCTTACGGTAAAAAGAAGGTACACAAATTACCACACTGTGAGAAGAGAGCACACAAAACACCACACTGTAAAAGGAGAGCATACAAAAACACCTCTAGTTAAATGAAAGTATAAAAAATATCCACTGTCACAAGAAAGCATACAGCACTGTTAGAAGAGAGTGTAAAAAATATGTCACTGTCAGGAGAGAGATTAAAAGTAACCAAATCGATATCATAGTGACAAAATAAGGCATAAAAATACAGGATTTTCAGAAACAAATATATCTCACAGTCAGAAGGCACCATAAAAAATACCTTATTGCCAGAAAAGAGCACAAAAAAACACTGAATTGCAGAAAAAAAGCATAAAAATATACTGCCAGAAGAGAGTATCAAATATACATCAGTGTCAGAAGAATATACAGAAATTACCACACTTTCAGAAGAGAGCATTAAAAACTATCCCACTGTCAAAAGAGAGCATTGAAAATACCTCACTCTTTAAAACAGCACACAGAAAATCTTACTAAGAGAAGAAACCATACAATTTTCCTTTCTGTCAGGAGATGTAAGAAAAAAACAAAACAAACCAGAAGAGAGCATAATAAATACCTTACGTTAAGAAGACAGCTATTATCAAGCAGTCACAAAGATATGCAAGATAAAATAAACAAGCTAACTCAGAATGCAAACAACATAGGACTAAAGATCAACGTAGGAAAGACAAAGTTAATGAAGCAAAATGTGAACAACAGAAATGTACTCAGAGTAGATAACAAGTTAGTGGAGGAGGTCAACGAATTTGTATACCTTGGCAGCAGAGTAGTAGAAAATGGAGACAGTACAGAGGACATCAGCAGACTTACTAGAGCAAACCAGGCTTTTGCAATGCTGCAGAATATATGGAAATAAAAAAAAACTAAGCATAAATATGAAAATCAGGATATTTAAGAGTAATGTTCTAAGTGTACTACTCTATGGAAGTGAATGCTGGAAAATCACCAAAACCATAGAAAACAAGTTGAATTCTTTCCAGACTAAATGTTTACGAAGAATTAGAAAAATATTTTGGCCAAACACCATAAGAAATAACATCTTATTAGCAGAAATGCAGATGAAACCACTGACAACAATTATTGAGGAAAGACGCTGGCGATGGTTGGGACATGTGCTACGAATGACTGACAACTCACTACCAAAAATAGCACTAAGATGGACACCACAGGGGAGCAGAAGTAAGGGTAGACCAAAAGAGACATGGAGAAGAACAACAGAAAGGATGTTGAGCAATAGAGGGCTCACCTGGGCAAGAGCAGAAAAAAAGGCGAAGGACAGGCATTTGTGGAAAACCCTTGCGGAAGGCCCATGTACCCTGGGCACTTAAGGCTCAGAGAGAGAAGAAGACAGCATAAAAATACTTTACTGTCATAAGATAGCGTAAAAAAATACCATACGATCAGGGAGCATAAAAAATTCCTTACTGTCAGTAGAAAGCTCAAGAAATACCTTAATGTCAAAAGAGAGTATAAAACTTACCATACTGTGACAAGAGTTCATAAAAAAAGTAACACTCGGAATAGTGTAAAAAAAATTACCGTACTTTCGAAAGAAAGTATACAAATTTACCATAATGTTATAAGAGTGCATAGAAATACTTTAAGAAGCCTTAAAAAATGCCTTGCTGTCAGAACAGAGCATAAGGAATTCCCTATTGTCAAAAGACCACAAAAAATGTCTCACTATCAATAGAGAGAAAATATCTTACCGTGAGAAGAGGGCATGAAATACTGCACTCTCAGGAAAAAAAAGCGTAAAGGAATATGTTACTGTCAGAATGGAGCACAAAATTGCCATGCTGTCAGAAGAGAGTATGAAAAATACCAGTCAGAAGAAGATATAAAAAATATTGTGTTGTCAGAACAGAGCATAATAATACCTTACTGCTGGAAGAAAACATAAAAATACCTAGCCTTTAGGTTCAATAATGGCAGTACCATTTGACCGTATCATGCTCTCATAGGCGACGCTCCGATTACTATGATATTCGATGTGGACCTGGATTTCTGCACTGCTGGTTGAAAGTGCTTGTGCCCTGACATGACTCTTCACTGTTTGAGTGTGGTGCAAAAAGAAACGTATAAACATGTCAAATGAGCAACAAGTGTTGTCATTGTTTTCAAGATGGAGATTGGTTCTGTGTGCCCAGCTACTGAGCTTAGTGCTATAGAACAGCTGTGAGCTGTCAACTTTGCATAAACAGCATTATGATTCTTTGTTGTGTCTCCTTGGCCAGTGGTTAACTGTGACGGTCTTTGTGCGTCCTGTTTTGGATTGGTGCCTCAGCTACAGAGTTCGTGCCGAGAGCAATGTTGGCTAGTTTTGCATTTGAATTGTAGTGCCTAAAATGGAATCTTCACCGGGTGGCTCATCATCAAGGACTAATGCAAAGGACCACTGATGAAAATTATGTGCAACATTCAGTGGCAAAGGCAGTGGAGCGATTATGGGAGTATATTGTTTGCGAAAAAACCGAGAACCTAATACTGAAACTGAATAAAAAAAATACCTTACCCTAAAAAAAGAATGTAAAAATACTACCAAAATAGATCACTGAAAATATTTTACTGTCAGAATAGGGCACAAAAAATATATTACAAGACACTGTAAAAATACTGTGTCAGTGCCTTATTGTCAGTAGACATCAGAAGAGAGCAGAAAAATACCTTACTGCCAGATAAGGTATTTCAGTAAAAAATGCGGCACTGCCTGAAGAGCACAAAAAACACAATCTTTGAAGAAAGCACAGAAATACATTATTGTCAACAGAAGCTATTAAAAAAATACCTTACTTTCAGAAGTAAGGTATTTAGTAAAATTAAGTAAAAGTACTTTACTGTGAACAGTCATGTGGGGTTCCCATGAGTGTACAGCATGGGGGCATAAACTTGCAAGGGGACTATGTTGAGAAATAACCAAAAAAAGGTGTCCACAACTAATCCGTTGTACCTTAGGATGAGAACTTATCAGTCACCTCTTGTATCTTGATGTCTTGTGCATGTAATGTCTGTGTGACGTGATATGATATGTAGTGTGTATAATAAATATTGATATATTTTGATTCCTTGACTTTGTAATGTGTAATACGTGTCATGCCTTTGGTATGAATGAATGTAAATACACTGCGTGACTGGCATATAGTATCCTGGGAGGGAAGATCTTGGGTTGTAGATTAGATGGATTTATGCCTGGCCACCAAGTACGGTAGGTACATAGACCATGGATTTGGGGTTGCAGTTGGGTTTCAGGTTCTGCCCCTCCCTTAAAATGTCCCCAATGTGGACTTAGCACTCCGTTAAGTTACATTACTCTCGATGAGTACTAGAAAAACTATACTGCCAGAAAAGGGAAAAAAACGCAGAAAGAAGACATAATCAAAAATACCTTATTGTTAGAAGAAGCCATTAAAAATATTGTAAAAGACAAGAGCATAAAAGATACCTTATTTCAGAAGAGAGTGTTAACAATCCTACTGTTGGAAGATAGTGTTAAAAAAAACCATTCGTTACTGTAAGAGCATAGCACAATCATGTGTGAGATTAATTTTCTAGCTATGCAAGAGATTTAGGTGGCTTTGACACATTTCGGACGTGACAGTCAAGAATGTACCAGATGTTCATTAGGGTTAAGGTCAGTTGGCAATACTGGCCATGGACATAGAACATGAATGTTGTTCTGGTGAAGAAATGCTGTGGTTACTTGCTCGATGAGGGGCTGCATTGTTGTGCATAAAAGTAAAACACTGTCCCCTGCTTTGGAAAAATGACACAACGTGAGGCGTCAGGACATTGTGAATCATGTTAGAGAAACTTATCAGTGAAGCTCTCACCTTCATCCTAGAATTTCGCATTACCACTTTTTGATACTGTTGAAAACAAGTTCTGCCTTCTGGAATTCCGCTTGAAATCGTCTCTGCACAGTCATAACAGACAAGGTTCTTGTGGATTCCAAAACACAAAATGACTGCTCACATTTACTGAGCGCCATATTTGCTACTGGTGCCTCCTAGTGTCAAACCACGGGAGCTCTGCATGTGGGCTTTATTTAAAAAAAAAAAATAAATGAATCTCTCTCTCTCTCTCTTGGCTTAAGAATAATCATGATCCATTATGTAATTTATTTGCTACGAATTTTTTAATGTTTCACGAACTTAAGAATTACCCTGTGTGTGTGTATGTGTATATATATATATATATATATATGTGTGTGTGTATATATATATATATATGTGTGTGTGTATATATATATATATTAAGAGAGAAAAGAAATGTCATAAATCCATAGTTGAAAATATGCAGTGAAGTGCAGAAGTATGTGAAATTCTTAAGTATAAAGTGATGTTAAATGGTAGAGATAAGTACAGGAGGAAGTTAGTCATGAGAAAAATTAAGTATTCCTTTTGCAAAGATGGCAATGGAAAAATATCACCTGAGAAATTATAGTGAACAGTATTATAAATGCACTATATAAACACGTAAAGGTGCTGATTATTAAGCTTTGCCAGAGACAAATGTGAAAAAAAACTGCAAGAAAAGTAAGAGAAGTTAAAAAAAAAAGACTAAATAAAATGGTAACATTTTAATTTCAATGACAAAAAACTAAAGGAAACAAAAAATGAAAGAATTGCAACCTAATGCATAATATGACTGAAAAGTGATGAGCTGAACTAAACACTACAGATATATTTTACAGGATGATGAAGGCTTGGGTGCTTTGGAATGAACTATTTGTTGGTCAGTATTTATAGTGGTGGTAGTAAAAAAAAACTGTGAAATACTTTGTAAGGGAGCATATTAAATAAATATGGTATGGTAAGTTAAGTAGACAAATTCGTTTCAGTACATGAATCTTTCAGATTAGCTTTCCTTTAACATGGTCAAAAGTTATATTGGGTTATCTTTGAAAGTCTCTATAACATATATACAGTAAAAGTCCAAAAATCTTGATGCCAGAAATCTGGATCACCAAAGATTCAGGGCTTTTAAAAATTCACAAACTTCTCAAATTTAAGGGGCTTTTTGTCAGTTGACTATGATCTTACAGCTATCAAATTTATAATGCTGATGAAACAGTGGCTTACTGCAAGTGTTTATCCATGAAAACTTTGGTTGAAAATCATCAGGAATTAAGCTTAATAAAGAAAAAGTAACTGTTTCAGTGTGTGCGATACTGCCTCTGGCCAGCATAAAATTTCAGCACATGTACTTACTCATGACCTACAAAGTCCAAAAGCATGCTTGCTTGGACAATGTTATAGTTTGAGATTGGTTTGTTAACATTTTTTCCCCCCCATCAGTACATCAGAATTAAAAAGGAATTGAAAAGCTAATTATGTCAGTCCGTAAGAATAGTGAAGAACAAAACCTCTATCTCAATGCAAAGAAAACTAAATTGATGACAACTGACAAAACAGATAAGGCAGCTGAAATATATATCAATGAGGAAAAATTTGAAGAAGTGGAGAGTTTTGAAATCTTGGATCACTGGTAACTAATAATCGAGATACAATGAGGGAAATTAAAAGGAGGACATCTATCACTCTTCAGAGAAACAACTAAAGAAGCTGTGGAGAGGAACAGACAGAACTACAAAAATAAGATTTTTAAGGGCATGCATCTTTCCCATCGCAACATATGCCTGTGAGACCTGGACACATAACAAAACAGCTGAGGAACAAATAAATGGCTTTGAATGTAAATGCTACAGAAGAGTTCTTCAAATATCATGGACACAAAAAAGAACAAATATATCCATACTCATTCATTCATCTGCATGTCCCGTGCGGAACTTTGCCTCCCTAACAGCACTCCTATAGGCCTCTCGGTTGTAAGCAAGATGGCCTGCTGCATCCATTTTCAGATCATCAACGATGTCTTGCATCTATCTTCACCTTGGTCTTCCTCTCTTTTCCCCATTATGTACCCTTCCAAGATGGTCTTCTCTAGATTATCATGACGTTTAATGTGTCCAAAATATTTCAGTTTTCACTGTTTAATCCTCTTTACTAGCTGGCTTTCTTCAATATTAAGTTCTTGTAGTATGGATATATTTGTTCTGTATATCCAGATTTTTGGACTTTTATTACATTATTTTGGAAAATATAACCACAGCTTGTACTAACAGCAGAAGTATATAGTTTCAAACATACTGGATATTAAAAAAATGATGCATTATTCCTATCAATATAATCAATCAGTCATTATTAAGGATGTGATCAAAACATAACAGGTTTAACATATTCAAACGGATGACAAGCTGACTTGAAAAGAAACTAAATTTGTAACTGCACTCATGTGCTGATTTACAGCTGCATTTGAGATCAGCTTTCTGGATGTAAGTTGATAATGGTCATATGTCAACCATTATGGGAGAGGTTAGACATTAAGTTTAGTTCATTACTATAACATGCTACAAGAAAGATGAATAGGCATATCACCATCATTTTAAAATATTAATTAAATACAAATTAGTACAATAACTATGTGGAAATTAATCACAAAATATGAATCACAACACATTAAGATAAAGAGTCATACAGCAATACAGTAATTTCAGTGACATTAAAATGTACACACAAACATATACATCCACAAACGTATATTCTGTAGTTACCAAATGATGATAACAGTATGCTTCATCTCCTTCCCTTGTCTTTTGGTGAATTTATAGTGTATGAACAGCAAATGTTTTTAAATCAGTGTGTACAGCCTAAGTAGACTGGATTGACCATTTCTAGAAAATTTTCCAATTTTTCCTACATGACCTCAGTCATAAGTCACACTTGACTGTACCATTAAATACTCAGAATATGCTCTGCAACTTCATTCTTTTCCTACTCCTTTGCTATGCATATCAATAATAGACACAATGAAAACAAATCATAAGTCTCTGTGTTTGTGAGTTGTAATATCTCACTAAGTGTGTCTTTAGCAGCTGAGATGTCTACCTTTCAGTATACATATTATTTAGACTTGGGAGTGTGCCACACTGGCTACCTTTCAGCTCCACAGTGGACCATAAGCAGGTTTCTCAACAAAATCTACCACCATGGTGAAAGCATGAATTCCTATACCAATGATTGATTGTACTATTAAAATGGCTTGCTTACTAGGAGCACTGCTCAGAGAAAAGATTGAATCTTTATGGTCCACTGGTCTTGATCTCTCATAAAGATATTGTGCAAACATGCTCATCAGCAGTTTCAGATGTAATTTTCAATTTCAATGAATCTATACTAATATAACAATAACTGCTTACTTTGTAAAATTCTCACAGAACCAGTAATAAATTCAACAAACTCTGTGCAAGTGTTGCCTCAATATTCATATTTTAGAGTACTGGATATAGTCTTCATGTCCTATGCTGTTTCTGTTTTATTATTATTGTCTTTATAATCCTGATAAAAACCAGATCACACAAACCTTATCTATATTATAACATGAAAGCACAAGCACACACGCATGCACACATACACACAAATCATTTGATTTTCTGACAAGAATTCATCTCCTCCAATAAAAGAAATACCAACATTGGTGTGTCAGTACACACATGAGAAATCTCCAATCTGTCAAAATGAAAAATAAAATTTAAAGCTAAATATAAAGAAAATATTTGCATGAAAAGTGTAGCACATAAAAAAGTGCCTTCAGCATAATAAAAAAAAAAATGTGTGAAAACTTACACAGTTAATATGTGACTAACCTCTGCAGTGAAAGTGATATACATAACGGTTTGGTCCTATTTTAGATGTTGCTAGGTGTGACTATGCTCCAGGTTAGGAGTCTCCAAAATACACCCTATGGGCCACATCCAGCCTGCCAAGGAATTTTATCTGGTCTGTTACAACTTGAATACATTATTTTATACCCCAGCCAGCACACATTAACTGTTCATTTAAAGCAATGCTAAAACTCCCTTCGGAGACCAGGATGGTGACACTAGAAAGGAAGTTAGGTCTAAAAAACGTTCGCATTTTGTACTGGAACTCTGTTTTGTTTCATCAATGTTGACCTATTCTCAATACGCTCCTATATGGTGCCAATGTTGTGGCTCTACAAGAAACATACCTCTGTGACAGAACAGTGAGGATCACGAGTTTCCACTGTTTCTACAATGGGCAGCACCTCGTGCGAGACAACTTGCCGGCACCTGAGGTTGATATGTCTAAATGGGACAGTGATGACCTGCAAGTGCATGCTGTCGCAGTGCAGACTACAGCCTCCCTTGTGAAGATGAATATGTAAGCCTGTAATGGGAAGGCTGATGTGAAGAGATGGCACAGTCTGTTTTCATTGGAGAAGAATGTCATCATCATCTGCAGGGACTTTAATGTGAGAGGCAAGCACTGGGGTAATGTCATCACCAACAAGGAGAAGACCTGGATGACAAGCTGGTGTCTGCTAACTTAGTGTGTTTAAATAATGGAAAGGTGACCCTGACAGCATCACTGACTTGGCCTTAGTGTCAACCACCCTCACACCTGTGTATGCAAGTGGAGCAAACTGGGACACCATGGATCGCTTTCCATCCATCATCCTAGTTGAGAAGAGAAGAAATATAAGTAAGAAAGATAAGCACTTTCCAATATGACACCACAGGGAAAGACGCCATCAGCACGATCAGGCACAGCAAAATCAGCCCCGGCCCCACAGCTGACAGGAGTGATGGTGGAATGAATAAACTGAGAAAGTGTGGCTGGAAAACCAAGAAGACTGGCAGATCACAGTCAGAGCACTTCAAGGACCTACAAGATGAGAAAATGCTTTTCAAATCATGTGCAAAGCAGGTTAAGACTGCAAAATGGGACGAATTCTGCATACAAAAAAAAAAAAAGTGTGCTCTGAAAGGTCATACATACCCCAGGCTTCAATGGCATCCAATGACATAAGCAACCTGTTGAATGATGACATGGAGGGCCTGGCCTGAGGTTCAATGCTAGCATCCAGAGTAGCCAGATAAAAGAGGAATGGCTACACAGTTACCTGCTACCACAGCCATTTCGAGATCAGTGGCTACAGAATCATCATGATGCAGAAAACTGTTGGTGAGCTACTGGAGAGACTTTTGCAACGTAAACTCACTAGTGATTTGGAAGGGCGTCACATGTTCCCATCCACACTTGGAGGGTATAACACACTTGGGGAATAACTAAGGGACATAGCTCAATGCTGCAGTCTTTGCTCATGACGTCTTCAAAGGATTTCAGGCTTGAGCAGAGACAAGCGCAGCCACAACAGAATTAGAAGATGCTTACAAGACGGCACTATTCAACTATCCAATGTGCACGCTTCTTATCCTAAGATAAGTGCAGCCCTGTTCCAGAGAAAGGTGGACAATATGTCCAGGTCTGCCACAAGGTCACCATTATTATTCCACTATCACCATTATTATTCAATGTGTACACGGTGACAATCACTGAACAACAACTTGATGGGAGGGGAAGGACTTTGTCATTTGCTGATGATATTCTAATAAGACACACATTTGAGTTTATTAAGGAATTTTATGAATATTTGTGATTTTATACTTTAGATGAATTGGTACTAAGTATTACATTACTATCAGTTGTGTCAAAAGTATTTTGCAAAGTTATTCTGAATAGAATTCAAGATATATGCTGCAATGAGAGAAGAACAGGCAGGATTTTGAAAAGGGAGAAGTTGTCTCGACCAGATCTTTACAGTAAGAATAATACTTGAAGAACATATTGAAAAGCAAAGACCATTAATCCTCAACTTCATAGACTTTAAAAAGCCATTTGATAGCATACACCAAGAATCATTATGGAGGATTTTAAGAATATATGGAATACCATCTAAAATTGTCAACGTCATTAGTAACCTCTACAATGGATATGTTTGTGCAGTCAATACAGACGGAGGAATGAGTGAATGGTTCCAAATTGAAAAAGGCGTGAAACAAGGATGTATATTATCTCCCTTGCTTTTTTGAATTGCCATAGACTTCATAATGAAAAAATGTTGCAAAAGTAAAACAGGCATTGATTGGGTACATGAGACCCAACTGGAAAATCTTGTTTTTGCAGATGACATAACTCTTATCAGCGACAATATGAAATCAATGCAAATAAAAACAGATACCCTGTCTTTAATGGCTAGTAAAATAGGATTTGAAATTAACAAGGATAAAAGAAAAATAATGAAGGTTCTTATTAACGACAAAGGACAAATATATGTAGAAGGAACAGCT
This sequence comes from Achatina immaculata, assembly GCA_009760885.1. NCBI lineage: Eukaryota > Metazoa > Mollusca > Gastropoda > Stylommatophora > Achatinidae > Lissachatina > Lissachatina immaculata. The sequence goes on from CM019706.1 coordinate 33,110,982, forward strand.
GTTGAAGAAGTAAACAATTTTGTACATCTCGGCAGCTATATAGACAATGGTGACACCATAAAGAAATTAGAATTTGAATTGCCAAAGCAGCACTGACTTTCAAGAATCTTGAGAACATATGGCATTCAAAAGTTATAAGCACAAAAACCAAATTAAGATTATTCAATTCAAATATATTATCCACCCTCATTTATACTTGTGAAAGCTGGAAAACAACTAAAGAAATAGGCAAGAATTTAGACTCTTTCGAAAACAAATGCCTACAAAAAAGGTTCTGTTGGGCAAATCACACAAAATTATGAGATTAATGGATTTTCAAAGCCTGTGTTTAGTCATCAAAAAGCATTGTGTTGAAAATATATGCATGTGTCTTGCATCATGAAACCTGTTACTTTAGCAATGCTTACTTTATCCATCTCATGCATGTTTCATGATTTTTTTTTTTTTAGTAGAAACTGAATCAGAGTTCACAGTCTTGCCTTATTGCATAGAGGATTTATATAATATAGTTCTTTCTGCTCAGAAAGAAAACTGACTTATTTCTCACAGAGAACTGACCTTGTTCACTTACTGACTGGTTTTGGAAATTTAACATTCTTCTCAGATTTAGCTGACCATATGAATCAACTGAATCTGAAGTTACAAGGTGAAAGAAACTTTATTTGTGATCTTCTTTACATGTCAAGGCATTCAGATTAAAACTGATGCTACTTGATGCTAGGTAGAAAGAAGTTCAGAATTCGCTCATTTCCTGTGTTATGAAATGTTTCATGAAGAGTAAAGCAGAATTTCTTTTATCATTAATTTTTAACTTGCAAAAACAATTTCATGAAAAGTTTTATGATCCTGATGATATCAAGCTGTTTTAAAATCCATTTGACTGCAATGATCAAAAACAGTCTTTTTCTGATGGAAATTATTGATCTCCAAATCACATGTTGAAAGACATGTATAAAGAAGAAAATCTGGTCCAAAATTATACATTTTTCCTGCCCAAGTTGGTTTCCAGATTTGAACCTATTTTCTTGTAAATTATTTCAGTTTTGGTACAACATACTTGGGTGAAAAAAAAATGAAAAAACATTATAAAGAATGAAGAATGCTGAGCCATGCTATCAAGCAAATTTTTCTGTTGATCAGTTTAAGTCTGTCCTAATGATCGGCTGCTCAAGCTTGAAACCTCATTTCAGCAATATTTTTGAAAACTTAAAATGGGGCACTTTGTGTGCAATGGAAGTGATGCAATATAAGCTTTTTTTTTAAAGTGTGTTAAATGTCCTCTGCTATTTGCTACACTGCAGATTTCTGTAAGCAGCATACTGCATTAAAATCTGCTTCAAGTTAGGAAAAATGGCTGCAGAATGCTATCAAAGAAATGCTATTTAGGGAATGGGCAATGAACTGTTCCAAGATATCTGAGTGCTTTTGCTAGTTTAAAGGGGAGTAGAACATCAGATGATGATCAGTGCCCATGTCAACCAGTGTCCAATGCCAGAAATGATTGAAAGAGTGCATCATATTATCCACAAAGACCGTTGTCAAACCACTGATGAAGTCAGTGCACTAGAGGAAATCAGTCATGGAGGCTGTCACAGAATTGTAATGGAGGATTTGATGATGCAGCACAATGCAATCAAAGTGTGTGCTCTGCCTTCTGAGTGTTGACTAAAAGCAGCAACAACTTGATGTTTGCTCTGACTTCAAAGCTCATGCTGCCAAGACTCCAGCTTTCTTTCAAACTTATTACAGGTTAAGTTTTTGTTTGTTTTTGATAACAGAACTGTTCACATGGAATTTGTTCCTCCTGATCAAACAGTTAATTCTGCTATGTCAAGGTCTCAAGACATCTATGAGAGAATGTTAGAAGAAAGCGATCTGACAAATGGTGGAACAAGACAAGGTTTTTCCACCATAACAATTGACTAGCCCATGCTGCCCTCCAGACTCAATGGCTTTTGGCTAGTAACAACATCACTCTGCTGCTATTTCCTTCTTGTTCACCAGACCTTGCACCCTGTTGACTTTTTTGTTTCTGAAACTGAACAAGAAGCTGAAGGATCAAATATTTCACATTTCAAGTAGATGCAGGCTGTTCTCAATTTGCTGGCAGAAAATGACTTCCAAGATTGGCTCTGAAAGTGGCACCAACACTGGGATCGTTGCCAAGACTACTTTACACCAACATCTAAGAAATGCCTTTTAGAAATTTTTTTAAAATGCCTTCAATCCCGATATTTACTAACTGCACCTCATAAGTAACAAATTAATTGCCTGCTGTTCTCACCTGCAGTTAAATAAATGATACCTTCGTTAGAACATTTGCAGTGCTTTACAATTTATGAATATGATTTCCCAGAATAAATACAGCATCCTTTTCTACATAATTATCACATTTCTTTTCTTGTTCTGAATCATATTGTGCTCATTAAAAAAAAAAAAACTTATTCATTCAGTTAGAAAAAAACTGATTTTTTCTCTGACCTACGACAAAGTTTAAAATCTACAATGAAAAGTCTGGAGATACCTGCTCCAAACTAAAAATTATATTACTTCTGCTAATTACCCTCTAAATATTTGCACAAATGAATGTGTTAAGTTATTCATGCATAAAATTATCTCTGGTAAATAAAAGCTATATAAAAGATATCCTAAAAAAAAATCATCATTATAAACTGAAGTTTATAATAATAATAATAATCACAATAACTGATGTACATGACAGGAGGACATGCATGTTTGTAGGTTCTTTTTAAATAAAAATTTCATTCATTTTGACAATACACCTTAAATAATTCGCATTCTCAAAGCACTCCATTATCTTGCAGTAAAAACACTTCAGCACAAAATTATTTACACAAAAGTGATTTTAAAAAAAATTTAGTTGTATATCTGGATTTACTAGACAAGGATAAATGCAATACTGAAGTAAAAGTAAAACAGCTTTAATTCTGAATTTCATGTTCCATTATTTTGGCACCAAAATTCAAGAAATAATATAACATGCAAAAATACCAAGATAAATTATCTGTGAACAAGGAAAGCCTTTGATCAATCCCATTCCAATGAAACATCAATTCTTTATTTGTTTTGAAATACTAATTGCTGAACTCTTTGTGGAGTTCTTTTATTTTTATTTATGGCCATACTATCAGCAAAAGATTTTTGTTAAGTGTTAGGAAATATTTCTATCCTTTCAAAATTTCACTTTATTCATTATACGAGGGGTGATTGATAAGTTCTCGCATAAGGTACAACGAATTATTTGTGGGCAACTTTTTTGGGTTATTTCTCAATATAGTCACTTAGTCCAGTGATCTTGGAGCATATGGATACCTTCTTTGTAAAAGTCAACATCTTGTGCCAGTAGAAAGTGGTTTACAGCATGAATGACGTCATCATCTGAAGGAAATTTGTGACCACTGAGCTCCTTTTTGAGTTTGGTAAACAGGTAATAGTCCGAATGGACCAAATCTAGGGAATAAGGAGGATGTTCAAGAAGCTGGATGCCGCATTCATGAATGACAGACATTGCCACTGGCGACTTGTGAACTGCAGCATTGTCTTGATGAAAGATGACTCCTCTTGTCAATTTTCCTCAATGCTTTTCTTTCAATTTGACCCACATTTGCTTCAAAAGTTTAGCGTAATAGGCCCTGGTGACTGTTCTGCCCTTTTGAAGATAGTTGGGGATCCATGATGTTTCCACTATTCTATTTTTTGACTATTCTTTGGTTTCTGGTTGAAAATGATGTACCCAAGTCTCATCCATGCCACAAATTGCAGAAGAAACTTTTTAGAATCTGCAGAAAAATGGCCAAGATTGTCTCTTGTCATGTTGAGATGCTGCTGTTTGCGATCAGCTCCAAGAAGTTTCGGGACCCATCGAGCAGAGATCTTTGTCATGTGAAGATCATTGTGAACAAAGGCATGAACACGTTCCTGGGAAATGCCCAACTCAGTAGCAATGTACCGCTCAGTTAGTTGTCGATTCTCCATTATCATGTCATGGATTCTGGCGGTGTTTCATCGGTGGTTACAGTTCTTGATCTTCCTGGACAGGGATCATCTTCCAGACCCTCCCTTTCATGTTTGAATTGAGCTGCCAATTTCTTAACTGTGCTATAAGAAAGGGCACTCTCCCCTAGTCTCCACCATATCCTCATGGATCTTCTTTGATGATAAGCCCTTGATGCAGAGGTAGTGAATGACTGCTTGATGAAAAATTTTATCCATTTTCTCAATTTCTGCCACCCCTTACCATTTCAGTAGCCTGTACAAAAAAAAAAATTGGTTGCAGTTAATTCCTTGAAACTTGGTGTTTAATCTTACATTAACCTGATCTACAAATGCACCTAATATCAACTGTGTGTTTCAAGTATTTGTACCTTATGCCGAGAATTTATCAATCACCCCTCGTATTACACCTAACTTCACTGATATTACAATATGTCTCAGATAATATGTTGTAATGACCAATTCTTGAACGCTTTGTGCCTTCATGGGCACTTTATATGTCAGTGTTTTTTTTTTTTTGAGTGGGAGGTTCATTTCATAACAACAGCATCTGCGTTAAAACAAGCTGCTGATTTGATAATAATGGAAGCAGACTTTGAAAAAAAATTTCTACATAAAAATAATAGCAAGAAAATAATCATTTTGTTCAGAGCTTTTGTAAAGCTTAGGGTCTTCATCATATTGAGACACTGACCTTCACCTTCTTCTTTTAGTACTACAGCAAAGCACGAACACTCCTCACTGCTAGATCATAGAAGCTAGACTTAAGAATTTATGTATTTAAATAATTAGATAAAGAGCTGTCACACTCTCAATACCTTACAACACCTAATGGGGACACAAAAGAATTTCCCTGCGAACACATTTTCACCTTTCAGTTAACTGCTTATATTGTTAAATTTATGTCCAATGGCATTCTTTTTCTTCACATTTTCAAATGTCATTATTTGTGCCAAATGGATTCATCTTAGATATTCTACATGTAATTTTTTTCCACAGTCCAATTAAATGCAATTTTCTTTCATCTTTTTGCACATTCATGAGAACAAAATTCTATAATGTTCATGTCACATAAAGAAGCACAAAGTTGATGTGCAATGCTATGTATTTAAATATTAAGTAGTAATAAAGAAGCACAAAAACCAAGTTAATAAGATGAAAAGTACCAATAACTAATTTGCAATGCACATGTGAAGAAAAAGTTTCGTAAGAAGATGAAATCAATAAATATTTAAATCTTACTAAATAAAAACATACAGAATTTATATTGTTTAACGCATAAATGTACAGTTTACTAACATTTAAAAACATGAATAGCATGTTTGGTTGTAGGGGTATGAAGATTTAGAAAAGAATAACAGATGTAATGAACCTACAATTTCATGAAAGAAATAATTCTACAAAAATATCATTAACAATCATTTTTCCCAAGCAATCACGAAAATCCCTCTCCAATATCCTGAATATATCTTCATTTATATAATCAATATCTTAATTTATACAATTAAGCTAACTCTAACCTAAATCTAATCTGAAAAGAATTAAAAATATTATATGGGTTTTCCAGTTTTTGTTGGGCTGCATTCACCTGTTGATGACATAATCCACCTTACACACATCAAAGGCTGTTGCAATCTATAATGACACTTTCTGTCTTAAAAGATACTTTTTATGCAAGTAAATAATAATTCAATATTGGTAGAATCAGTAATGAGAGAAGCTGCTCTGTGTATATATATAAAAAAAAATAAACAAAAAGGAATCCAAATTTCTACATCTTAATGAAGCATATATTACATTAAATCATTTGATGATTTCCATTCTTCACACATCTTTTTGATACAAAAAGCTGCCTGGTTACAAAATGTTGAGGAAATTATTTCGAAACTAACATTTTTTTCACTCTTTTCTGATTTTATTAGTTTATTCCTCTATAAAATATAATTTTGCATCAAACAATACATTGTCCCCAACCTAGCGCGTCGCAGGTGGCAGATGGTGAAAGTCCTCCAATATGGAGAATACCTGTGAATAAGGATTTACCCAAATAAGCTGGCACGGACCAACTGGGAGTAGTTTCAGAGAGCGAGGTGGGGTAGTAGGTGGCTCTATTACTCTTATAAAGTGCCTCAGGTGCTCAGTGAAGGGAATACCAGGCGGGTAAGAAGTGCCTTAAAGCTTCTCACTCCAGCTGCCTTGCGGTAGGACAGGGAGTCCGAAGGCTAGCGGAGAGTCCGTACACAAACCAACAGAAGGCAACAGGAAATCACTGTTGTAGCTCCCAAGAACAATTATGCTTACTCAGAGTAATAGATTTGTCATGAACGACATTAATGGATGTTCCTCTGGAACAGCCTCGTCAGGTAGGGCAGCTCATAAGTCACAGGTGAGGCCAGATCGTCATCAAGCTACTGGTGGCACAACTACCACAAAATAGCAACATGGAATGTTAGAACTTTATTCCAGGCTGGAAAATTAGAAAATGTAAAGAGGGAAATGGAAAGGATGAAGATCAACCTATTAGGAATGAGTGAAGTTAGATGGACAGGTGCAGGGAAGATAAACTCTGATAAATATACAATAATATATTCAGGAAGTGAGAAACATGAACGAGGAGTAGGAATAATATTTGACGAACAAACAGCAAGGACAACTGTAGGATATTTGAACATCTCAGACAGAGTCCTGCTAGCCCAACTGAAAGGACGACCAACAAAAATAAATATTATACAAGTGTATGCTCCAACATCTGAAAGTTCTGAAGAAGATGTACAGCTATTTTATAGTGACACAGAGACAGCCCTAAAACACACAAAGTCACATTACGTTACTACAGTCATGGGAAATTTTAATGCCAAAGTTGGTAAAGGAAGAACGACTTCGTTGGTGACTATGGAGTGAAGGAGAGAAATGACAGAGGTAGTAAATTAATTGATTGGGCAAGAATACATAGCATGGTTGTAGGAAACACCTGGTTTAAACAACATCCTTGAAGACTGGCAACGTAGTGCAGCCCAGAAAAAAAGACTTTTAACCAGATAGACTATGTATTAATCAACAAATGATTCCGCAATGCATTACTGACAACAAAACCATGCCAGGAGCTGACTGCAATAGTGACCATGACCCACTGTGTGAAAAAATTAGAATAAAGCTAAATAAAGCATGCAGAAAAGTGAGAAACATCAAACTGAATATAGAACATACAAATGACCAAGAACTGTGAGAACAATACAAAGTTATTATATAACAAATAGATACAATGCAATAGAAAAGATAAATAGTATAGATGAACAATGGGCAATGTTAAAGAGATTCAGTCCACCAAACTATTAAGAGATAATATCTCCAAAAACACAAGCCCCTAAAAATAAATGGATGAAAGGCGACATATTAGGACTGATGGACAAGAGGAGGAGGAGTAAAAATAACCAAGAAAAATATAGCAAGATAAATAAAGAAATAAGATGCAAAAGCAGAGAAGCAAAGGAAGTGTGGTTAAATGATCACACAATAATTAGTGTATAAGTATACAACTATACACAAAGCATTGCAGTAAAGCTGTGATACCAGAATGTATAAATTAGGAAAAAGGTAGGAACAGCTTTATTACTTAACGACTACAAAGTTGTGACGTTTTGGCATGAGCCTTAATCATACAAAAACATACAGGACAAAGAAATAGAGAGAGGAGATAAACTATAGATTCACATGAATACTATTTTTAAAAAAATTTAAATTAAATAGAGTAATTATATGTAAACTGTAACATATAGCTTGTCCAGCATTGTGTGTCAGGAATGGATTTAGTAGAATGTGGAGAATGTTTAAATGGAGACCTGTGATATGTGGTCGGTGGGTTGTAACTGGGGATAGCGGGTGGGGAACCGTGGAGGGGAGAGAGAGAGTGATACAATGTTGATATAGCCAGGAGAAGGTGAAATAGATGATTAGGGAAGAGGGGTTGCAAAGTGATGCTGTGAGGAGGTTTGACAAGTAAGAAGGGGGTGGTGCTTAGTGGATATGTACTATGACGATTGAAGAGAATGTTAAGTGTAGATGAACAGTGAGTTTAACCCGTGTGGCTCCAGTGTCCCATAATTATGACTATGATGACTGAAGAGAGTGCAGCAGTTCTCAAGCGCCAGGTGGCTTGTGTCCTCTGCGTGACACTGATGGCTGTTATCAGAAAATCAGATTTGCCTCTGTGGTTGAGGCCATTGAAATGATTTGGGACTGGTTTTGAAGTATGCTGGGCGATGTCATACAGATGTTTTTGCATGCGGTCCCCTAATCTGAGGCCAGTCTCATCAATATACGTTATCTTGCATCTTTTGCAAATGATGACATATATCACATTGAAGGGCTCGCATGTGAATCTTTAATGAAGAGTGAGGATAGTTTTGGGAAAGGTGATCGTTTTCGTTTCCCAGACTACCGGGCAAGTAATGCAGCAGGGACGGTTACATTTTCTGGTGCCAACATACGTAAGAGTCTGCTTCAAGCGGCTGTGGACGAGGATGTCCTTTTTTGGCTCACGTTTGTATGCCAACAGGGGTGGATCAGAGAAAATGTCATGAGTGTCGGGGTCGAGTTGGATTAGCAGCAGATGACAATAAAGAATTTTCTTAACCATCTGACCATGTGGGTGGAATGGCAGTATTAACTTAATTCTGTATGGAGTAACAGGATTTTTCTTGAATACCTCTTTGCGGTCCACTAGATGGATACGGTAGGCTTCATGAAGGACCTTTTCTGGGTAGTGGCGATGATGGAAAAATTCTAATAACTTGTTGGACTGATCTATAAAGTCCAACTTATCTTGACTTATGTGGCGAAGACGGAGGAATTGGGAGTATGTTACGGAATTCTTACAGGCTTCAGGGTGGGAGAAGGTGTAAAGCAAATAGGTGTGGCTGTCGGTGGGCATGTAAAATACAGATGTGACAAGCCTGTTAGTGCCAATAGAATTTTTAATGTCTGAAAAGTTGACAGATTTGTCAATGAATTTTATGTTATTATTGATTGAGTTGGCAAATTCAATAAATTTTTTTAGCTCTTCCTGTGGCATACTTGTGATTCCAATGCCATCATCGATGTACCTTTTATAGAGAATTCTGGAAGTCTGCCAGTGTAGGTTTCCCACAATTTGACTTTCAGAAAGCCCATAAATAGACATGCATAACTGGGACCCATTTTCATTCCCATGGCAACACCACTGATTTGCTCGAAGTATTCACCATTGAATTCGAAAGAATTTAGGTTTAGTATTAGCTGTGTAAGTTTGATTGTGATGTTAGTGTGCACACCTACCTTCTATCTTCTTCCTAAAATCCACAAACCAGGTAACCTCGGATGTCCCATTGTATCAGCGTGTTCATGCCCCATTGAGCACATTTCTGACTTTTTGGACAGCATTTTCCAGTTACTAGTACACAAACTACCCTCCTTTTTGAAAGATACCAATCACGCCTTAATAACTTTTGATATGATCACACTCTCAACAACTACACCTATCACATCTTTCGCCTTGATGTCTGCTTCCTATACACTTCTATCCCTCATGAGGATGGACTCTTAGCACTCCACTATTTTCTCGACAAAGACCCTCACCCCACCACTAACACCGATACCACACGGGTTAAACTCGCTGTTCATCTACACTTAACATTCTCTTCAATCATCATAGTACCTATCCACTAAGCTCCACCCCCTTCTTGTCAAACTTCCACACAGCATCACTTTGCAACCCCTCTTCCCTAATTATCTATTTCACCTTCTCCTGGCTAGATCAACATTGTATCACTCTCTCTCCCCTCCACGGTTCTCCATGCACTACCCCCAGTTACAACTCACTGACCACATATCACAGGTCTCCATTTAAACAGTTTCCACGTTCTCCTACATCCATTCCTGACATACACTGCCGGACAAGCCACATGTTACAATTTACAGCTAAGTACTCTATTTAATTAAAATTTAAAAAAATAGTATTCATATGAATCTATAGTTTATCTCCTCTCTCTATTTCTTCATCCTGTATGTTTTTGTATGATTAAGGCTCATGCTGAAACATCACAACTTATAGTCGTTAAGTAATAAAGCTGTTCCTACTTTTTTCCTAATTTATACATTCAGGTTAAATGAACAGTGCAGACAAAAAGAGGACTCCCATAACAAAGACAGCAAAAACATGCACAAATGAATTAGTGAACTCATAGGCAGGTAAACAAAATATACTACAGGATGCATGAAATCAAAAGAAGGTAAAATGTTAATGGGAAAAGAAGACATTGTGGACAGAGTACATTGGTGAGCTATATGGAGGAGAAAGACCAGAATTAACACCAGACACTGAAAACTGTGATGGACCACCAATACTTGAAGATGAAATCATAGATGCCATCAAACACATGAAGAAAGGAAAAGCAACTAGGCCTGATAATATAACAATAGAAGAAATAGAGGCACTAGAGGAGACAGGAATAAAAATAATAACCAAGTTACTAAATGACATTTACAACAGTAGTTATATGCCCAGTGACTTGCTTAAATCAACGTTTATAGCACTACCAAAGAAACCAGGTGCAAAGAAATGTGATGACCACCGGACTATCAGCCTCTCATGTCACATAACGAAGCTACTTCTGAGAATCATTATGAGAAGAACAAGGAAAAAGATAAAAATGGAAATAGCAGATGAACAGTTTGGATTTGTTGAAGGAAAGGGAACACACAATGCCATTTATGCTTTAAGGACACTAACAGAAAGAGCTTTAGAAGTACAGAAAGATCTCTACTTATGCTTCATTGATTACACCAAGGCATTCAACAAGGTGAAACATAAAGAAATTATTAAAATGCTTGAAGACATCAGTATGGATGGCAAAGACCTGAGGATTGTAAAACATCTATACCGGCACCACGAAGCAGCAATTCGAGTTGAAAATAAAATTGGAAAATATCAACCTATAAAACAAGGGGTGCAACAAGGATGTGTACTATCTCCAGACCTTTTTTCTCTGTACAGTGAGAACATTCTAAGAATGATCATCACAGAACCAGCCATAAAAACTGGAGGATACAATATTAACAACCTTCGGTATGCTGATGACATAGTACTGATAGCTGAGAAGCAACAAGATCTGCAAAATCTCTTGGATAAAGTCGCTAAAGGAAGTGAAAAGAAAGGCCTTACTTAAACATCAAAAAGACAGAGACTATGGTTGTATCTAAGAAAAAGAATCCACCAGCATGCAGTATAAAACTAAATGTAACTATTCTAAAGCAGGTGCAGAAATTCAAATACCTTGGAGCAGTAATAACTTCAGGTGGGAAATGCAGAACAGAAATTAGGAACAGAATATGCAAAGACTGCATTTCAGAGAATGAGAAACATATTATCCGACACATCCTTATCAATGAAAATGAGTCCTAAAATGCTATATTGAATCTAACTTGTTATATGAAAGTGAATCATGGACAACAGGTAGGTCTGCACAAAAATCATTGGATGCAGCGGAAATGTGGTTTATTATAAGAATGTTGCGAATCCCCTGGACAGCAAAAATAACTAATGAAGAATGTATGAGAAGAGCTGGAGAGACAAAAAAATCTTGTCAAAAAAAAAAAAAGAGAGAGACAATGTACTTTCATAGGACATGCAATGAGAAGAGGGGGCACTGAAAATATTATAACAGGAAAAATAGAGGGAAGAAGATCAAGAGAAATGATACTGGACGGGATGGTGTGAGAGGAAATTGCCAGCTGAGCTGATGGCCAGCATGAAGGATCGTGTACTCTGGACGACAATCACATCAGGAGGATGATCAAATGGAGAAAAGGGGAAGTGGACGTTTTTCTGAAAGAAGCATATTACCCACAACCAGTGTGTGACTGGCTCCACCAGCAGATGCACACTTCAGTGGGTGTTGGAACGGAAGGTGGAGCACATATGGGAATGCCCGGAGTGCAGGGATGCCAGTCTCTGATTACATTTCCAGTTAGCATAAACCACTGCTGCATGAAAGATAGTTATATTAAAAATAAGTTTGTCTTTTACAAAGAAGTTGGTGGTTCAAGTCCGGCCAGAGGCGAACCAGTCACCCAGCTGTATAAATGGGTACCTAGCACCTTCTAGAGATAGGAAGGAGAGCTTGCTAAGTGTGATGCTGGCCACATAACCTTCTAGTGTGCCATCAGGTTCATAAAAAAATATTGGCGCTAATACCATATCCTTACGTATCTCTGTTTTTCTAAAAAAATTTAAAATTAAAAATAAACTAGATGAAAGATCTACTGCGCAGAACAATTTGAACTGCCCATTAAAATTAAAATACATAAACGCTCTAAAAAAATGTAAATACAATGCAGTAGATCCTTTTACATTACCAGAAATGACTTCACTTTCATTCTGCATGAAATCTAGGGCAAAACTGCTCATACCATTAAAAGTTTTTGAAAGTTTCTTTAACGTGCTTATAACAAAGAAATCTGCTTTCACCTCAGATACAAACACAATTGAAAAAAAATGGCCAAATTTACAATCGTTTCATTTCCACATTATTTTTCCCTGCCTTTCTTCCCTTCCGACCTTTGCTTTCACCCTTATTTCTTTGGCCTCCATGGCCACGTTTAGGACCTCCTGCTGGTATAGCTGCAATACATGGTGCTCCAAGAGATTCTATCATAGGGGCAGAGGATGATGATGATGAAGATGCAGCAGGTACTACTTCAAATGCTGTCAGAGGAGTGGCAGAACTTGAATAGGGTGGTGGTGGTTCCTAAACAAAATACAAATTAATCCTGCAGTTAAAAAGAAAAAAAAGTTATCTCTCATAGCATTTGGGCTCACATGTTCCCAAAATTTGCAACATTTTCAGAAATTATTTGAAGATACATTAGTCTGGATCATTTTACAGGTATAATTTTAAATAATAATCAACATATAGCTGATATGCTTGAGAAAATGAAACCAAAATTATGAAAGAATATTTACTACTTTCTCCTAGCAATTAAATAATAATGCATCTATTTGCTCTTGGGTGGTGGCATGTTTCTTATTTTTAAATTTAATGAATATATATACATTCTTTTTTCAGGATCATTTGTACAGATGCAACTTATCTAATATCTGTTGCCAAACTTGTCTGCCTTAGCTGTGTTTATCTGTACAAATCATTGTTCTGGCAAATAAATTTTCTGTGGTGTTTCCTTTTCTCTTCAAACATCTATTTAGAATTTTTAACCTGTCTCTTTATCTCACATGTCATTTTTATCTTCATTCTTTTCAAATTCTACGCCTCTTTCATATATATCTCCAGTCTGATCATGACTACATTATGTACTTGAATTTATCTTACATCCTTCCCATGCAGTTAAATGTCCATAGGGCTCGCATAGTTGTTTGCCAAGTTTTCCTGTTCTCTGTAAGTCTTTCAATTTCATCAAGGGATGTTACACCCACTAAACTGGCTTTTCTTAACAATGTCCTCTTTAGACTTTCACGTAGACGACCTCTTTTTCTTCGGCCTGTCCACTGATAGCTTGTTTTGGTATTCTCTGATTGTTTCTTCTCATCACATGGCCTACATATGTCCATCTTCGTTTTCTGATCACCCATGAGACAGGTTGTTGTTTGCTCATCTGTCTTATCTCTATGTTGTTCTTAAATTTATTCCACCTTATACCAGCTACTTTCCTTAGGCATTTGTTTTCAAAAGAGTCTAATTTCTTGTCTATTTCTTTAGTTGATTTCCAGCTTTCGCATGCATAAATGAGGGTGGATATCACATTAGAATTGAGTAATCTTAACTTAGTTTTTGTGCTTATAACTTTTGAATTCCATATGTTCTCAAGATTTTTGAAAGACAATGCTGCTTTTGCAATTCAAATTCTAACTTCCTTCCTGGTGTCACCATCTTGGTCTATGTAGCTGCCAAGGTATGCAAATTGGTTTACTTCATCAACAACTGTTCATTCTATATATATTTTTCCTTCTTGATTAATGTTGTTAATTTCAAGACTTATTTTGCTAGGCAAGGAAGACAGGAAATCTTTTTTTCCTGCATTGATTTCACATTGTCACTGATAAGAATTATGTCATCATCTGCAAAATCAAGATCTTCTATCTGCGTCTCATGTACCCAATCAATGCTGGTTTCACCTGTACAGCATCTTTTCATTATAAAATATACGGCAATTCCAAAAAGCAATGGAGATAATATACATCCTTGTTTCACGCCTGTTTCAATCTGAAACCATTCGCTCACTCTTTCTTCTGTCTTGACTGCACAAACATATTTGTTGTAGAGATCTCCAATGATGTTGACAATTTTAAATGGTATTCCATATTTTGGACACATTAAACATCATGATAATCTACAGAAGACCGTCTTGGAAGGGTACATAATGGGAAAAGGAAAGAGAGGAAGACCAAGGCAAAAGATGGCTGCAAGACACTGTTGATGATCTGCAAATGGATGCATCAGCAGCAGGCCATCTTGCTCACAACCGAGAGGCCTACAGGAGTGCTGTTAGGGGGGGCAAAGTTCCACAAAGGGCAAGCAAATGAATGAATGAATCCATATAGTCTTAAAATTCTCCACAGTGAATCTTTGTGTATTCTATCAAATGCTTTTTTAAAATCTATGAATTTCAGGATTAACGGTTTCATGCTTTTCAATATGTTTTTCATGTATCATTCTTAGAGTAAAGATCTGGTCAAGATAGCTCCTCCCTTTTTGAAATCCTGCCTGTTATTCTTTCATTGCAGTATCCACTACATCCTAAATTCTATTCAGAATCACTTTACAAAACACCTTTGACACAACTGATAGTAAGGTTACACCCCTCCAGTTACTGCAGTCACTGAGGTTGGCTTTTTTGGGTATTTTAATAACAATTCCCTCTTTCATTTAGAAAGGATCATTTTTTGGGGTTATAATTTCAATCATTCATTCAAAGCACTTCTAACATTTTGTTCTTTTTGTTTTCTAATTTTTTTTGTTTGATACAAGGTGTAAGATCTCCATTGTGAGACTAATTGTCCAATAGTACCCTTATCTTCACTGACTGTTCTACCATGGAATGTCAGTGTAAAAGCCCATGATCAGCACTCACCATGAATAACTGATCCATCTGTATGTATTATAATGGCAGCCTCACTGCAGTTATCAGATATTAACACATTAGCTTCAACTTCTCCTGCAATTGGAATTTTTCAGTGCACTTACCATAAAATGTAATATGTACTGAAATATTAACTCCCAGATTTGATGGTATCAAATGTCCCAATGGTATATGTTGTGGACAGCAAGTTTTTTTTAATGACATCCTCTGCTCAGATCAACCATGACCTACCTCTCTTAAGTTCTATGGGTTTATTAATTTCTGTGTGTAGAGGATGTTCTTTGTTTGCACTAATTCTGAAATAAACAGAAGCTCTGGATAATTTGATCCTTCCCTCCATGGTAGGAAAATCCATTAAGTACTGCATGGCTATGCATGTTGTGATGTATCTTTCATACAACCCTAGGATTCTCTATGCGTTCAAGTCATTGGATTTGTCTTGGGCTGAGTGTTAGAATTGCCAAGGCATAATCTTTTTAATCTCTGAAAGAACCAAGCCCTGATGCAAGAGAGTGAGTAATCACTGTGTCAAACCTACTGTTGCCATAACCCCTTGACTGCCACCAAACCTGTCAACCCTTGACGTTAGACATCTATCAAAATTTACACCAACTTATTTTATGGTATGTGTATTTTTAATAATGGTATCCTCCAATTTTGCCAATGGTTTAATTTGTTTGTGAATATGATTATTTCAAGAGAACCAAGTTGCTGTCACTCTGGCAGGATTAACTGGTGCTCCTGAATCACTACACCATTATAATAATCAATTCAGCTCCTTTGCAACTCTTGCAATATCTTCACTCTCTACCCTGTCTCTTATATTAGTATATCATCAGCATAGGACAGTGTGTGAATCATTCTACTCTGGTGTTCTCCAGTGATTCTGACTGTGAACACATTAAAAAGATTGACTGATTGATCTTTATTTCAAAAGGGTTAAGAAGTGGGCACGCAGGCCCGTCTGACATTCTGCCCTTTATCATACATCTTTCACTCTATTCCAGACATTCTATAAATTGTTCATGTAACAAACATAATTAACATTGAAGCTGAGAGACATAAAATACAATATAACATTTACGTTTCACTCTTAAACATTCACTCAGTACAGAAGTAACTATATACATTATAAATGGCTATCTACTAAACAAAATTTTCAGGACTATTCAGAAAACAATTAATTGTATTCAGTGTCTGTAAGAGCAATTTAAGATAACTTTTAAGTTTTATAATTCATGAAGGCATGCAGTCAACATCAAATAGATATTGGGAAAGCTTGTAGTTATAGGAAGGAGTATAATTTATATTTTTTATACAGGATGGGAGGGTATTCCAAAGATGAGCAGCAGAATAACTAAAGCTTTTCTTGTAAAGATCAAGTCTAGGTTTTTGGAAGACGTATGTTGTTCAAGCGTTGGCTGCACTTGGGCTAAATTTAAACAGGTTCCATGGATAAGGCGGGGCATGCCATGAAAGAATTTGATGTACTAACTTGGCTTTGTTGAAGAGGAACCTGTTCTTAAGAGGCAGTATTTTGACACGTTTGTGCTGGTTAGTTGTTTGTGCTTGATCTTTGTCACTAATAAGCTTTACTGCTCGCTTTTGGAGTGAGCAAAGCCTCTTTGTATTTGACACTGAGCAACCATCCCAAACTGTTGAGCAACAGTCTAAATGTGTTTGTATATGAGATATGTAGTATGTCTTCCTAGTGTCTTGATCGATGAAGTGCTTAATTTTAGCTAACTGGTATACTTTTTGTGCGATGAGTTTTGTTAGACATTGCACATGAGAGTTCCAGGTCAGATGTTGATCAATAATAAGACCTAGTGTTTTGTGCTCGCTAACATTTTCTATTTGTGATGTTTCTGTACAGAGCCGAAGTGTTGTTTTTGTTGCATTTTGTAGCTTCTGTCTTGTTGTTATGAGCACTGATTTTGTTTTTGTGTGTTTATAATCATGCCATTATTTTTGCTCCATCTAATTAAGTTGTATAACTCGACCTGAAGAGTTGATTCTAGATTAACACAATCGTAGTCACTGGTGTAGACTGTGCAATCATCGGCAAAAAGGTCACAAGAAGAGTGTTTAAGATGAAGTGGAAGATCATTGATATAGATAGCAAAGAGCAACGGGCCTAGAATAGAACCTTGCAGAACACCAGTGTCAAGTTTAGCAGAATTTGATAGAGAATTGTTGAAGAATACTACCTGTTGTCTGTCTGAAAGAAACGATGCAATTAATTTTATTAGGTTAGGGTGCAATTTATAAGTCTATTTTTCTTACAAGAATATTGTGGTCAATCATATCAAATGCCTTTTTAAAGTTGACAAAGATGGCACCACATAGCCTGTCGTCATTTATGTTTACTAACCAGTTTTCTTTCATTCTGGTAAGAGCTGTGTGGCAGGAATGACTGGGTCTAAAGCCTGACTGACTGTCTATGAGTAAATTGTTCTCTTGCATGTGTCGTAGAGTTATTTTGTGTATGTGTTTTTCGAGTGGTTTTGATAATGATGATAATATGGATATTGGTCTATAGTTGGTAAGATTGTTGGATGAGCCAGATTTAAAGCGAGGATACACCTTAGCAGTTTTAAAAGACTCAGGGAAATAACATTTTGCAATGCACTGGTTGTAAATATATGTTAGTGTATGTGAAATGACAGGTGCAGCATAACGTAAGATCTTATTACTAATATCATCAAGCCCAGCTGTATTGTTGTTTTTTAAGGTTAGGAGATAACTGTGAACTTCACTGACAGTTAAGAATGGAATGTGTAACTGTTTAAAATCAGTATATCTGCTGTCCAGGAATGTTTGTAGTTCATGTAAGTCACATACAGGAGCTGATATTGATGATTTAAGAACGTTGATTTCTTCTTGAAATGTGTACTGATATGTGCGCTAGTGTATGCACGATTGATGGTTTGAGAATCAAATTCTTTTCTTTTATTTGATAGGGTATTTATGGCTTTCCAAATTGATTTACTGTCTGATTTATTCTGTATTAGATTCCTGAAGTAATTTTTTTTCTTTTGTCTTATTAAGTATTGAACTTTGTTTCTGAGTGAACGGTAGGTCATAAAGTCCTTGATTTTGTGCGCCTGGTCACGTTCTCTCATGAATTGTAGTATTTCAGGTGTTATCCAAGGTGACTTAGTCTGGTGTTTTACTCTCACCTCTTTCATGGGGACATGTTTGTCTAATATATCTCTGAAGATCTTTAGCCAATATTCTATTGCCTCCTCAGGGTCAGTTAGTTGGTACACGTGTGTAAGCGAAGATTCTTGCAAATCATTAAGGAATAATTCTAGGTTAAATTTTCTGAAGCTTCTAAATTTCACACTGATGTGATTGTGTTTAGAAAGTTTATACCCCTTTCTTGTTCACGTACAGCAGACTGGGTAATGATCACTTAACGAAGTATGAGGGATGTTACATTCAATGTTTTCTGGCTGGGCTACATATATATGATCTAATAATGTGGATGATACTTCTGTTACTCTAGTAGGTTTGGTGACAATTTGGCAAAGATTATAGGATAATATAATATTGCTCCAAATTGGATTTGATTGTGTTAGATCTATGTTGAAATCTCCAAGAATGATAATATCTTTGAACCTAAAGGTTGAAACCTCATCCATCATAGTCGTGAAGTGATCGTACCACAGGGATGATGCATTTGGATTACGGTACAAAAGTCCAATAATTAATGGACTCTGGTTTGGCATTCTAACTTCCGCCCAAATACACTCTACCTCTGATGATTCGAGGTCTTCTCTACACTAAACTGGATAGTTGTGGAGACATACATTACTAGACCTGTTTCTAGTTTCCTGGTTGGGTCACGCCGGATCAGGTTAAAACCATTAATTCTAATATCTTCATTGGTTATGTTCCTATTTAAACGGTTTTCAGAGAAGCCAAAAATGTGGGAATTTTGATTTAATATGTGTGTCACTTCAGGAATTTTACCTAATAGGTGATATACATTCAGGTGGCCTAATCGAAGTCCTTCTTTATGTAACCATTTTTCGGTAGGTTTTCATTAAAAAGAACTGGTGATAGATATGAACCCTGAGGTAAGCCAGGTATGGCTGCAGTTACATCAGACCTTCAACTACCACATCACATAAAATAACATTTCTTTGGAACAGCACCAGACATCATTTTATGAGCACTGGATGTACAGGTTGTTTTTAAAGTCTCACTACAATTTCTATGAAAAAAAAAAAAGAAAAATGAAAAAAAAATGTCATCACAAAATGTGCTCAAAAAGTAATTTAATTAGTTACAATAGTGACTGCAATGATACAACGCTGTTTTGGGTTAGCTGTAATGTACCACTGAAATATTCATTATAACAGGTGCTGAAAATGTCCACCACGGGCTTCAAGACATGACTGTACACGTTTCTTCATATTATCAAATACCTTGTGCAACGTGTCTGTTGTTATTTCTTGAATGGTAATTCTGATTGCTTCTTTCAGGTCCTCAGTTGTTTGTACATTATTTTTGTAAGCATTTCCTTTCAAGAAATCCCATAGATAATAATCTAATGGATTTAGATCTGGAGAACGAGCAGGTCAAATTCCACGAGATATTATGTGATTTGCGAAAATTTCTTCTAAAAAAGCCGTGTGCTGCTCTAGCTGTGTGTGCAATTGCACCATCCTACTGGAACCATGCTTCTTCAATTTCACGCTCATTCAGCTGTTCTAAAAAAAGGTTCCAGAATGTCAGTACGGTACCGATCGGCATTTATAGGTTGTTGAAGAAAATTGGTCCAATTAAATGTTTTCTACTGATGGCACACCATACCCCAACTTTCGCATCATGCAGCAGCGCTTCATGAAATGCATTGGGATTAACACTGCTCCAAATTCTATTATTTTGGCTATTAACGTATCCAGATAGATGAAACCATGCCTCATCAGAGAAGAATGTTAAATCAAGAATTGACCCGTCTTCTTCAGCCAAAAATGCTTGAAACCACGTGAAGTAGTTGACTCTGGATTGATTGTCACACTCTTTTAGTTCAGACACAACAGAAATCTTGTATGGATGAAAATTTAACTGATGTTTAAGAATTTTGTGCACTGTGCTCAATGATACGTTCACTTCTTGCGACATTTTCCTTAAGGACTTGCATGGACTTTTCAGGATTCTGTCTTGGATATCTAGACATTTTTCATCAGACACAGCAGGCCTACCAGATTGCGGAGCGTCTTCCACAGTTCCCGTATCACGAAACTTATTCAATAAATTTCTAATCGTAGTGCAGTGAGGAGGTTGTTTATCAGGAAATTTTGCTATAAATCTTTTAACAACCATCTGTGTGTATCAACCGCCATTTTGAAACACTTGTTCAACCAAAAAAACTCTTTCTTCTGTTGATAACATCATTCTGTTTTGAGTGCAAAAAAATTACTCCAGTAGATGGCAACAATTCACTGCATTTTTCTTCACGACTGACTGTGCAGCACATTTTTTTGACGTCATTTTCACATAGAAAGTGTAGTTAGACTTTAAAAACACCCTGTATAATGAGTTCCAATCTGTTCTTGTTTAATCAGACAAGCCCTCATCTGCCAATACTCTGTATATTGGGTGACTTTCTATGTCTGTCAGATGCCTGAACAGCAAAGTGACTGAAAGTGCAAAAGTTAGTAGTTTCAATCTGGCCAGACTCACCTTAGTCACCCAGCTGTAGAAGTGGCTATTGTAGGAACCGCTTCTACAGCTGGGGATTGAAAGGAGGTCTAACGTGATGACATCACCATCTAGTGTACCAACAGGTGAAAGAAAATAGGCACTAACACTACTACAGCCCTTAGGTGTCTTTATGACAGTGATTTCCAAACTTTTTTAAACTGCAGCACACTTAGTAATACAAATTTCTGTTATGGCACACCTGCATTCATAATGGTGGACTCTCATGCAGTTTCATTCATTCATTCATTTGCATGTCCCTTGTGGAACTTTGCCTCCCAAACAGCATTCCTGTTGGCCTCTCGGTTGTGAGCAAGATGGCCTGCTGTTGATGCATCCATTTGCAGATCATCAACAATGTCCTGCAGCCATCTTTGCCTTGGCCTTCCTCTCTATCTTTTTCCCATTATGTACCCTTCCAAGACGGTTTTATCTAGATTATCATGCAGTTAGCTGTATATTTTTAACATTTTCAGAGTTTACACACTTATCTTATCTTATATCTTATATCCTTCCCGTGCCGTTAGACGTCACATAGGGCTCACAAAGTAGTTCGCCAATTTTTCCTGTCTTCGGCGAGTCTTTCAACCTCAACAAAGGATTTTATGCCTGTTAACTTGGCCTCTCTTAATAATGTCCTCTTCAGAGTTTCACGCGGTCTGCCCCTTTTTCTTCGGCCTGTTGTATTCCACTTGATAGCTTGTTTTGGGATTCTCTGATCATTTCTTCTCATCAAGTGACCAACATATGTCCATCTCCTTTTCCTGATCACCCGTGAGACTGGTTGTTGTTCAGTCATCTGTCTTATCTCTGCATTGTTCTTGAATTCATTCCACTTGATGCCGAGTATTTTCCTTAGGCATTTGTTTTCAAAAGAGTCTAATTTCTTTTCTATTTCTTTAGTTGTTTTCCAGCTTTCGCATGCATAAATGAGGGTGGATATTACATTTGAATTGAATAGTCTTAACATGCAGAAATCAGCGGAATTCCGCTTGATCTGTTACATATCATGTACCGGGAGTTGGGCATAAGGCTAACAACCTTATCCTGGGACCTATCTAGAGGCAACTCCAGATGGGAAAAAAAGATATCGTTATGGAAACTCGCAGAGAAACCAACCGAGTTTACACACTACATTGACTATATTCACTTTTAAGATTAAATACAAGGCATTTTTTTCAATGTGAAATGTAAGCCTGCATGGAATTGCTGATCTTAAACTTGCACTAGGCTGAAAATAATAACTAAATTACTGCAGGTTTTCTGTCTGGCATGCATTTATTATATTAAAAAAGCAAAAATGTACTGCAGTTTAGTTAGTCAAAATATATTCCACTCTAAAAATTTGGCACCACATCTCTAGCTCTCTTGTGGCATACTACTGTGTCACGGTGGCACATCACATGAAAAATTATGCTTTATGGAGCAATAAGGGAATTGTTACCTTATTGCATCTGCCAAATGTAACACAGAAACAACCAGATCAGTCCAAGAATGACTTTCCCAGTTTTGCTGACTGAACAGAACAAAAACAATATCTCATTCATTCATTCATTTGCATGTCCCTTGCATAACTTTGCCTCCCTAACAGCACTCCTGTAGGCCTCTCAGCTGTGAGCAAGATGGCCTGTTGCTGATGCATCCATTTGCAGATCATCAACAGTGTCTTGCAGCCATCTTTGCCTTGGTCTTCCTCTCTTTCTTTTTCCCATTATGTACCCTTCCAAGACAGTTTTCTCTATATTATCATGACATTTAATGTGTCCAAAATATTTAAGTTTTCTCTCTTTAATCTTCTTTACTAGCCAGCCTTCTTCAATATTAAGTTCTTGTAGTATGGATGTATTTGTTCTTTTTTTGTGTCCATGATATTTGAAGAACTCTTCTGCAGCATTTACATTCAAAGGCATTTATGTGTTTCTCAGCTGTTTTGTTAAATGTCCAGGTCTCACAGGCATACATTGTGATGGGAAAGATGCATGCCCTTAAAAATCTTATTTTTGTAGTTCTGTCTGTTCCTCTCCAACAGATTCTTTAGTTGTTTTACTTTCTGAAGAGTGATAGATGTCCTCCTTTTAATTTCCCTCATTGTATCTCCATTATTAGTTAGTAGTGATCCAAGATATTAAAAACTCTTCACTTCCTCCAGTTTTTCCTCATTGATACACTATCAGCTGGCTTGTTTGTTTTGTCAGTTGTCATCAATTTAATTTTCTTCGCATTAAGACAGAGGTTTTGCTCTTTACTATTCTTACGGACTGACAATTAGTTTTTCCATTCTTTTTTGTGTTGTGGACAGTAATACTGTGTCATCAGCATATCTAATCTCTGGTATTTCATAACCTTCAATTATTATGGCAGTGTAATTATTCTTTGTCTACATCTTCTCTAACATTCCTCATTATATTTTCAGTATACAAGTTAAATAAGTAAGGCACAATATGCACCTCTGATGGACCCCTTGTTTTATGTCAAACCAAGTTGTTGTTTCACCATTTATTCTAACTGCTGCTTGTTGGTCTAGATACAGAAGTGATGTTAATTGTATCAAATGTGTTGGAAATCCCATTTTTTCCATTATTTCCCAAAGTTTCTGGTGTTGTACACAATCAAATGCTAAATATAGAATCACATTTAAACTCTCTGCATTTCTCTATTATTAATCTTATATTGAATATATGATCTAAATATGCAAAAAAAAGATGACACTACCTTTAAAAAATCCATACCCTGTAGCATCTGCATGTCATAAGGTTGTGAAGTGTTAGTGCTTTCATATTTCTAGGCTACTACAGCATTTGAGATAGGGATGCCAGCATTTGTCTTGGCTGTCTTTGTTTTTCTAGGGAAAACTCAAGTACCCATTTTTTGTTTCTCGAGGCTGGGTTAATCTGGCACCGCTCAGTCCCAAAAATTTCCAAATGCAAAATTTAACAAGGGCCATTATGATGGGCAGGTGAATGCACTAACCCCTACATAAGTGTGGCACCACTTAAACAAAAAAAAAAAAAGAACAGGTTGCTAACAAAGTCACTTATATCAACTATACAGCTTTCAACAAATTCTCTTCATTTCTTTTAGTTGCCTTCAGTAAACATATGGCATATTACCTGAACAATATGCACACTATCACATGCTGGCTTTCTTTCCTCCACACTTCTAGCCAAAGGTCTCCTGACTCCTCCACTCCCCCTTCCTTGGTTTTGACTCACTGGCTGACTTTGCTGCTGCTGTTGCTGCTGATGACGTCGACGCTGTAGTGTGCGTGGAAGTGTTAGCTGCCTGTGTTTTGGCTTACGTGGGTTGGAACTTGGAGTATGAACTGCACAGATTTTGATGAAGGCTCCCATGATTACTACAAGACCAATGCCCATTAGAAGAACTGCCCACCAGTGCTTCTGTTGGATATAACAAGGAATCAGTTCATACAAAAATATGAAAGTTAAGAAAATGATAAAGTAAGAACTGACCTGATATCTTATAAATAATAAACAGTTCATGAATTTCAATAAATTAAAAAAAGAACAGCATTAAATTTTAAACTGATATGTTCATTCTCATGCACCAGTCGCAATTCACTTTACCTAGATATACAATCCATCATGCTTCTATGAAACAACTAAGCAATTGGTTCAGATGGAATTGCTGCAGAATTTATTAAGGAAGGAGATCTAAATCTACATGAACAGGTATGTGCACTAATACAACAAATATGGAGAGAAGAAAAACTCCCTAGTGAATGGAGAGAATCACTACTGACCCTAGTATTCAAAAAAAGGCGATAAGAACAAGTGTGAAAACTACAGAGGAATAGTCTTACTACAAACAAGCTACCAAATACTACCTATTATACTTTTAAATAGATTAAAACCATACAGTGAGAACATACTGGGAGACTATCAAGCACGTTTTAGGAAGAACAGATCAACCATAGATAAAATATTCTGACTACATCAAAGAGCAGAAAAGTACTGGGAATATGGAAAAGAAAGCTTAGATAGGAGCAGCTTATGGAAAATTTGGAAAGAATAAATTAATCAATTTGACCAGAATATGCATGGAAGATCCACAAAATGATATAATAAATAAAGGAAGAAAGTCAAAACTCTTCTATATAAGAATGGGTTTAAAGCAAGGTGATACATTATCTTCATTACTATTCAGCCTAGTAATCACGGTAATCAGAAAAGGAAGGAAGAAAGCAGTACAGAAGAACAAGCTAAAATACTAGGATACATCGATGACATCGACCTAGTGGGGGAAACTATGCAAGAAGTCATCAATACCTGAGAGATGTGGCACTAAAAATGACCTAGACCATTAATTAACCAAGATAACACAGAGTATATGAAGATATCAAGAGACCAGAGGCAGAACAAAACAGATTATATAAATGTTGGATATATGATCATTATAATTCCCGTGCCGTTAAAAGTCACATAGGGCTCACAAAGTAGTTTGCCAATTTTTCCTGTCTTCGGCGAGTCTTTCAACCTCATCAAAGGATTTTATGCCTGTTAATTTGTTAATTTTTAAATAATAGCAACATAGTAAGCAAGGAAATTAACAGCAGAGTAAAGATAGGGAATTTAATATACTTCGCCTGTTAAAATCCAAAATCCTGCCCCAAAACACCAAAATAACAATCTACAAAACTATAATAAGACCAGCCGTCATGTATGGATCAGAAACGTGGAGTACAACAAAGAAAGATGAACAACAACTGCAGATCTTTGAGAACAAGATACTAAGAATCTTTGGGCCCATAAAGGATACCAACAGTGGAGAATGGAGAGGTAGAAAGAACACTGAACTGAACAGCTTATTTAAATCCCAACGAATTATAAATGTCTTGAAACTGAACAGACTACACTGGTTGGTTGGGCCATGTAGAAGGAATGGAAGAGAACAGACAAACGAAAATTATGTATGCACAAGAGATAAGGAAACAAGACCAAGGAGTAGACAAGACAGAGATGGAAAGACAACATAGAAGAGGACATAAAAGAAATTGGTGTCACCAACTGGTGAGAGAAGATTATGAATAGAGAGGAGAGGCAAACTTTTATCTGCAACAGTGAGCCTTAATGGCTCAGAAAGCTGAAGAAGATATACATACCACAATCCAATGCTGAATGTTCTCCAGGGTCTCTGGATTAAAAATTAGATTTTTTAATCTGGCCAAAGGTCCATCTGCATCTACACCTCGGCACTTGTGAAAGACATCACAGTAACCTCGAAAGTTATCACATGGGGAGCCTAGTTTAAAGATGATTGCAATCTTTGATTACTCATGTAATTATTGGATTTTTAAAACACAGAATGCCTTGAATGGGATGTTTTCTGGCTAGGACTTCAGTTATATAAGTGCTATTAGACCCTGCTTCAAGACTTCTTCAGACTGCTCATTTTCCTTTGAATGTTAATGAGGAAACATTTTATCCATCTGTAATTTTCCACATAAATTCATTAACTTCTCTCCACATATGACTTCACACTTGCTGTAAATCTACAAAGATTATATACTCTTCTTACTGTTTTTAACCCCTGGGAACAACTGTGTTAAGAACACACTTATCTTAACATAGTCTTTGTGAAACAGGGAACATCAGATCTGATTGGTTAAAAAACTCTGACCTGTTCCTGTAGCCCAGAAACCTGTAGCAACCAACACTAAATGTTATGAACTATAATGTAACCCTCATGTAAGGCAGAATTTTTAGGAAACAGAACTTCCTGTAAAAGAAAGAGGGAACATAGAACTGAGAAATCTGCTAGTAGCCTCTTGTTTATTATAAGAGTGTCAGATAACTCAGACAAAATGCTATGTACACTAAGAAAACCCACTCGCCTGTGGGAAAAATGACAAGCACAAATACCCCTCCTAGGATAGAAAGTTCTCCAGCTTTTGACACTGCACACCTGTCAATAGGTGAAGCTGAGCTCTGGGCCTGGGGCCATGCTGTGGTGGTTGGAATGGTGGATGGATGGGGACACAGAGATCACTGCAGAGATGAGGGAAGTCTGATGGAAATTGACAAGTCCAGGACGTGACAAGCCTATGGGTCTCTACAACAATGGCTATCGGAATGAGGCAAACAAAGCAGCCAGCAGACTACAGGTGACGGGGAATGGAATTCGTTGAAGCACCATCATCCCAAAGTGTCTCTATGAAACTGTCTCAAAGCTGTCAGGCAGGCCGTGTTGCACTTGGGACCTGATCTCAGCTTCTCACTGGAAAGGCCTCCTGGGTATGAAAGAAAGACTTAGGACAAAAACCCCAATATCAAAATGTCAGAAACAAAAAGAAAACCATACGAGCCTGGATGTCGCCTTGTAAAAGGTCAGCGTCAGGTGGTTCCCCTCCGAGTGAAAAATCAGCACACTAAACTTTCTTCAAATTAACATTTCTGGACTTAGGCCAAAGGCCTCAGAATTAAGCAGACAAATGAAAAAAAAGTCAACATCCATACTGCAATCATACAAAAAATCCTTCTATATGGAAAAGATAATTCAGTGTCTGGATACATCATGTACAAATGTGAATGTGGTAAATGCAGGGGTATTGCCACACTCTTGAGAAATGACATCCAAGGAGAAGTTAAAAACAGAAAATGCAATGAGAATGAATTCCAAGAGATAACAGTATGGCATAATGGGCTGCGGAACACTGTATAATGTTTATTGTCTCCCAAATTCTAAAAGTCAAATCAACATACACTGCACAGAAATGTAGAAAACTATCATTGCATGAGATTTTAATGCACATCTACCATCACTAGGATATAAAGACCGAAACGCTATGGGAAACAACATTGCAGAGCTATGCAACACCAGCAACATGATAATATTGCAAGACTCCTCCACAGAACCACAATGAACATACAGACCTGACCTCACCATTGTCTCAGCAGACATGCACAACAACTGTATTCTCAGAGTGCTTGATGGCATAGGAAGTGACTGTCGCCCCATCCTACTACAAATTTCACACATGAAACCAAAGATCACGCAAACCCCCTTGCTGGAATTAAGAAAAGCAGATTGGGAAAATTATAGAACACAAACAGATGAAAACCTATCAAAAATAAATGACAACACAAACACACTCTACACCAACATAATCCAAGCCATACTTGAAGTAGCCTAAAAAACAATCCCCCGAGGATGCAGAAAGAAATATAGCTCCTTCTGGACAAAATCTAGAGACTTAGTCTAAAAAAAGAAGAGTAGTCAGGAAGAATGAAGAGAAAAACCCTGCCCCAGAAAACAGAATAGAGTACAATAAACTAACAGCTAAGATAAGACTCGAAACTAAAAAAGCAAAGAAAGAGAAATGGTTAAGCACATGCAGCAATCTCACCTCAGAACTGAAGGAAAGAAGGCTTGGAAACTCTTAGATAACATGTCAGGAAAAAACAAACTAATCTTAAGCCAATGGGAATCTCTGGTCAAGTCCTCTCTAGTGACTCAGACAAAGCCAGTACTTTTAAAAAAATTCTTTGCTGCCACCAACAAATCCTCCAACAGGAAAGTACTTGACAAGGTGCTGGGAAAAGTTCTGAGAAGTAAAGAGAAATCTAGCTTGGCAAACATTTCACTTTTTGAGGAAAACTTTACCATCCATAACTCCAGACTGCTATGGGTACGCTACAGCTAAGAAAAGCACCAGGACCAGACAAAATAGGAGGATCATACTGAAAGTCGTGAGCAAAATTGTTTTAAAAATCAGAATTTACAGACAGAGAAAATATAAATGTATAACCTTAATCTGCATCCTTTTCTTCACTTTTCAACATAATCTCCATATCTCTGCACATATTTTTCCCATTGCTCTGCAAGTTTGAAAATACCCTCCCGATAGAATTCTGTTCCAGCTGACCAACGGCACAGATGCACTGCTTTCTGGAAATGTGTCATAGTGATGGCCTCGCATTTGTTCTTTCACAAAAATGAAAAGATGGTAATCACTAGGTGCAGGTTGGGGCTATAGGAAGAGTGTGGAAGAATTTCCCAACCTATTTTCTGAATTTCTGCAGTTGTCCAGTTTTTCTCACAGCTTTGTCAGTCAAAAAACGTGGGACCCAGCGGGCACAAACTTTTCTATAGCCTAGGGTTTCAATCAATTCCTGTACTGCATTGTGTCCTATTCCACGTTTTACAGCAATTTCAGATACTGTGACATGTGTCTGTCTTGTTTAATGATGTCGTCAACCATTTCCACATTGCATTCAGTGGAGGCAGTTTGAGGGCAAACGCTGCGAGGCATATCTTGGATGCTTGTGTTTCCATCTCTGAAATGTTTCACCCACCTCCTAACACTGCTAGCACCCATACACACATATCCATAGACAAGTTGAAGTCTTTGGTAAATCTCAGCAGTGGGGATTTCCTCTTTAACGAGGGACTCAATAACAGCACGTTGACGAAATGAAACTTCAGCACCTGCCATTTTGTTTCTGCTCTGCGTGGTCATGTGACACATGATGATGATGCCATGTGACCTCTATATGAAGTTCAAAGGATGCAGAAAAGGTGGTATATTTATATTTTCCCAATCTATAAATTCTGATTTAAAAAAAATTTTTGCTCACGACTTTCGTTATGACCTCATATCATACACTGCTGGCAAGATTCTTTAGATGCCACGCGTGGAATGAAACTCCTCCCAGCCAATGAAGAAAATGTGAAAAAGAAATTAGGGTTGCCGTGCGGCGCCGATGTGAAAAGGTGATGGAAAGGATAATGTGAAGCTTAGTCGGCATGTCCAATGGCCTAGCGGCGAGAGCTACTCTACCAAGGCACCTCTGCTCTAGAGGCCGGCCACATGTGATATACACTCATACTGGTGAAATATGCCTAAACCATTGGTGAAACTTGATGGCTACTCATGTCACGGTACCTCCGCTCTAGAGGTCGTTCACGCCCATACTGGAATAAAATGCCTAAACCGGCTTAACCTAGGGGTGAAACTTACTAGTGGCGAGGATTCGTCCTCCTGGACAAAAGCTCCATCCTGGAAGGGTAGCGGCCACAACCACAAAATGCTGAAGTTAGAGACACTGGACCAGTGCAGTCTAGATAGGCAACCACCTCTCACCCGGCGGGGATGTATGTGTGTCCTAATCTCGCTGAGGTTTTCCGGTGAGAAAGTCCATCTCACATGGCGGGGATACATGGGTATCCCAAAGCACGTCGAGGTTTTCTGATGAGAAAGTCCAACTCTAGGCTGGATGGGCAACCACCTCTCACCCAGCAGGGATATATTGATATCCAAAACACATCGAGGTTTTCCGGTGAGAAAGTTCAACTCTAGATTAAATTGGTGCAATAAAAACCACAGCGTCATGCATTCCCGCTTCTGAGACCCACCAAGAATACAGGCTCAAGTCCTGCGATAATGTGAACCTTTTGTGGTCCTCTCGTGGATATCATGTGGCCCTTTCGGGGACCACAGGACCTATCGAGGACCACAGAAGTAAATTCAGAAGGATCACGAGGTGGTCTTGGTGGTAGAAGCGAACGAAGAACAAGAAGATCTGGGCCCTGTAGGAAAGTCCACATTGCCTAACTTCATTAACAAGACCTGGCAAAATGGAGTACTACCAAAATCTTGGAAATCAGCCATAGTTAGACCTATCCTGAAAAAACGGAAAGCCAGAAGATGACCTAAAAAGGTTTAGACCAATCTCACTGACCTCCAACACTGGTTAGTTAGCAGAACGAATGCTTAACAATAGGCTGTACTGGTGGTTGGAATCCTCGGGGTCCCTCAGTAACTTTCAGGCAGGGTTCCGCAAAAGATCAAGAACCAAAAATCACTAAAACTGTGAAATACAGTTTTTTACACAAGAGAAACTCTGTAGCTGTCTTTGTAGACTTCCAGCAGGCATATGACAGGGTCCGGCAAAAAGGCCTACTGTTAAAGATGGAAAACATGGGCATACATGGAAAAATGTATCAATGGGTTAAAAACTACCTGAGTAACAGGACCATACAAACTCAGGTCAATAACAGACTGTCAAACACATGTACCCTGGAGGAAGGTCTTCTGCTCTTAGCTGTACCTTGTTTCGAATCTTTATAAATGACCTCCCTGACCTATTGAACACCCACAAAGCCATGTTTGCCGATGACCTTGTCATATGGACTAATGGAACAGACCTGCAACTGGCTGGTGAGAGCCCTCCTTACCATATCAGCCTATTGCAATTTCTGGAAGTTGAAGATCAATGTTAGTAGAAACTACATATACAGTCTTCACTCTTAGCAACAAATTAGCAAAGACTGAACTGAAAATAACTCTTGATGGTACTCAAATCATGAAAGAAAAAGATCCATCATACCTTGGTGTGAAACTAGACAGAAAATTGAACTTTAAGAAGTTTCATGGATATACTAGTAGAAAAAGCATCCAAAAGACTAAACTTACTCAAGCAACTTGCAAGTACATCCTGGGGTGCTGACATAACAACACCCAGACAACTGTACACAGGATATGCTAGATCTATAATAGATTACAACCCATAGGTCATAGCATTAAAGAGATCTCGTACACAAGTAAACAGAATCCAGAACCAAACCGTTTATTTCATTTGTGGGGCAATGAGATCAACACCCATAGCTGCATGTAAAATTGATGCAAACATAGAGCCATTAGATATAAGATTGAGGCAGCAGAAAGATATAAACATATGCCCCCAGACCAACCTAACAGAACAGTGGTTGATAAATGGAAGCATAATATATTGAAACTGAAAACTCCAGTGCACATAGCAGAACAGTTAAACACAAGACACAAACTCCCCGAAGACAGAGAAGAACTTACAAAAGTACCAGACATCCAACTAAACACAAAAAAACTACATACTTCCTCAAACTAACAACAGACTCAAGAACAAATTAGTGAACAAATCATCAGATTCCAACACCCTAAAGCTGTGTGCACTAGAAACCATAGAAACGTACCCCAAGGACTGGATCCATACATACACTGATGGGTCAGCATTCAATGAAACAGACAATGCAGGATATGGGGTACTCATGTTTCCAGACAAGACAACACGGCACATTTCTGCTCCTTGTGGATCTCGCTGCTCCAATTATGATGCAGAGATGCAGGCAATATTAGCAGCCCTGGCAGGCCACCACCACCAAATACAAAAACAGTGCCTCTCAACCAAAAAAACCTTGTTATTTTCTCAGACTTCCAGTCTGCTCTTCAGGCTCTTGAAAACTGGATAACAGCTGATCACATTACAAATGACATACTCAGTACAACTCGCCTCTAATGACATCAAGACCACCCTATAGTGGATACCAGGGAACATAGATATCATAAAAAATGAACGTGCTGACAAACTGGCAAAGAGTGGAGCCACCATGTCACAGCCCCACATCTCCACCAACATGAGAACAGCTAAACACATTATACACAACAACTGCAAGCAGCAGTGGATGGACAGCTGAGCCAGTAATCCAACTGGAAGGTCCCTGCCAAAACCTAATCCCGGAGACCACATCAACAGTTTATGTTGTAAACCAATGCACAATTTTCAGGTTGAGAACAGGACACATCACCCTCAATAAGCACTTACACAGAGTGACCACTGACCACACACCATACTGCATGCACTGCAACAGACAAGAAGAAGAAACTGTTAAGCACCATCTGGTGGACTGCAGTGCATCGAAGAAGAACCTGACAGCACCAAACTCCTCAATCACCAACATTCTTTACGGAGATGTAGAACAGATGAAGAGGACCTGTATGTCTCATTATCTGGCCCAAAGGAAAAAGAAAGAAAACTCGTAAACCCAGAGATTGAAAAAAGTCAAAGTACTGTTTTTAAAACTAACATTTGAAAAAGCTGACTGTTTTAATTTTAAATTTTAAAAACGAAACTTACTCAAGTGATCAAATTAAAGTTTAATTTTAGATTTTGTTACAAAATCCTGATGACACAGTAATGTTGCAAACTCATGTGAAAAAAGGTATGTCACACTAAAAAATTAATCATCATCATCATCATCAGGTGCTGTGCCGACTGGAATTGGCTATTATGCTTCTCCAGAGTACACGATCCTTCATGCAGGCCATCAGCTCAGTTTGTGATCTCCTCTCACACCATCTTGTCAGACTGTCCAGTATCATTTCTCCTGGTCTTTCTCTTGATATTCTTCCTTCTATTTTTCCTGTCATCTATCGCTCTTCAGAAAATAAAACAACTAAAGAATCTGTGGAGAGGAACAGACAGAACTACAAAAATAAGATTTTTAAGGGCATGCATCTTTCCCATCGCAACATATGCAGGTGAGACCTGGACAGTTAACAAAACAGCTGAGAAACACATAAATGCCTTTGAATGTAAATGCTACAGAAGAGTTCTTCAAATATCATGGACACAAAAAATAACAAATATATCCATACTACAAGAATTTAATATTGAAGAAGGCTGACTAGTAATGAGTATTAAACAGAGAAAACTTAAATATTCTGGACACATTAAATGTCATGATAATCTAGAGAAAACTGTCTTGGAATGGTACATAATGGGAAAAAGAAAGAGAGGAAGACCAAGGCGAAGATGGCTGCAGGACATCGTTGATGATCTGCAAATGGATGCATCAACAGCAGGCCATCTTGCTCACAACTGAGAGGCCTACAGGAGTGCTGTTAGGGAGGCAAAGTTCCACAAGGGACATGCAAATGAATGACTGATTAATATTTTCAATGCCCCCTCTTCTCACTGTATGTCCTATAACATGTACATTGTCTCTTATTTTTTTACAAGATTTTTTTGTCTCTCCAGCTCTTCTCATACATTCTTCATTAGCTATTTTTGCTGTCCAGGAGATTCGCAACATTCTTCTAATAAACCACATTTCTGCTGCTTCCAATGATTTTTGTGCAGACCTGCCTATTGTCCATGATTCACTTCCATATAACAATTTTGGTTAAATATAGCATTTTAGGACTTGTTTTCTAACATTCATTGATAAGGATGTGTTGGCTAATATGTTTCTCATTCTCTGAAATGCAGTCTTTGCTTGGCCTATTCTGTTCCTAATTTCTGTTCCGAATTTCCCATCTGAAGTTATTACTGCTCAAAGGCATTTGAATTTCTGCACCTGCTTTAGAATAGTTCCGTTTAATTTTATACTGCATGCTGGTGGATTCTGTTTCTTAGATATAACTATAGTCTCTGTCTTTTTGATGTTCAAAGTAAGGCCTTTCTGTTCACTTTCTTTATCCAAGAGATTCTGCAGGTCTTGTTGGTTCTCAGCTATCAGTACTGTGTCGTCAGCATACCGAAGGTTGTTAATATTGTATCCTCCAGTTTTTATGGCTGGTTCTTAGAATATTCTCACTGTACAGAGAAAAAAGGTCTAGAAATAGTACACATCCTTGTTTTATAGGTTGATATTTTCCAGTTCTATTTTCAACTCGAATTGCTGTTTATCAGTGCCAGTATAGATGTTTTACAATCCTCACCTCTTTGCCTTCTATACTGATGTCTTAAGCATTTTAATAACTTCATTATGTTTCACCTTGTCAAATGCCTTGGTGTAATCAATGAAGCATAAATCCTTCTGTACTTCTAAAGCTCTTCCTGTTAGTGTTCGTAAAGCATAAATGGCATTGTGTGTTCCCTTTCCTTCAACAAATCAAAACTGTTCATCTGCTATTTCCATTTTTATCTTTTTCCTTGTTCTTCTCATAATTATTCTCAGAAGTAGCTTCGTTATGTGACATGAGAGGCTGCTAGCCCGGTGGTCATCACATTCTTTTGCACCTGGTTTCTTTGGTAGTGCTATAAACATGGATTTAAGCAGGTCACTGGGCATATAACTGCTGTTGTAAATGTCATTCAGTAACTTGGTTATTATTTTTAATCCTGTCTTCTCCAATGCCTCTATTTCTTCTATTGTTATATTATCAGGCCCAGTCGCTTTTCCTTTCTTCATGTGTTTGATGGCATCTATGATTTCATCTTCAAGTATTGGTGGTCCATCACAGTTTTCAGTATCTGGTCTCTCCCCTCCATATAGCTCACCGATGTGCTCTGTTCACCTGTCCACAATGTCTTCTTTTAACATTTTACCTGCTTTTGATTTCATGCATCCTGTGGTATATTTTGTTTTCCTGCCTGTGAGTTCATTAATTCGTTTGTGCATGTTTTTGCTGTCTTTATTATGAGAGTCTGCACTATTCATTTAACCACGCTTCCTTTGCTTCTCTGCTTTTGCGTCTTACTTCTTTATTTATCTTGCTATATTTTCCTTGGTTATTTTTACTCCTCCTCCTCTTGTCCATCAGTCCTAAGATGTCGTCTGTCATCCATTTATTTTTAGGGGCTTCTTTTTTTGGTGGTATTATCTCCTTAACAGTTTGATGGATAGAATCTCTTAACACTTCCCATTGTTCATCTATACTATTTATCTTTGCTACTGCATTGTATCTGTTTGTTATAATAACTTTGTATTGTTGTCGCAGTTCTTGGTCATTTTTAAGGAGTTCTGTATTCAGTTTGATGTTTCTCACTTTTCTGCATGCTTTCTTTAGCTTTATCTAACTTTTCCACAAAGTGGGTCATGGTCACTATTGCAGTTGACTCCTGGCTTGGTTTTTGTTGTCAGTAATGCACTGCGGAATCATTTGTTGATTAATATGTAGTCTATCTGGTTAAAAGTCTTTTTGTCTGGGCTACACCATATTATCAGTCTTCACGGATGTTGTTTAAACCAGGTGTTTCCTACAACCATGCTATGTATTCTTGCCCATTCAATTAATTTACTATCTCTGTCATTCCTCTCCCCCAGTCCATAGTCACCAACAATGTCTGAAGTTCTTCCTTTACCAACTTTGGCATTAAAATCTCCCATGACTATAGTAAATTCATGTGACTTTGTGTGTTTTAGGGCTGTCTTATGTCATTATAAAATAGCTGAACATCTTCTTCAGAACTTTCAGATGTTGGAGTATACACTTGTATAATATTTATGTTTACTGGTCTTCCTTTCAGTTGGGCTAGCAGGACTCGGTCCAAGATGTTCAAATATCCTATAATTGTTCTTGCTGTTTGTTCGTCAAATATTATTCCTACTCCTTGTTCATGTTTCTCACTTCCTGAATATATTATTGTATATTTATCAGAGTTTATCTCCCCTGTACCTGTCCATCTAACTTCACTCATTCCTAACAGATTGATCTTCATCCTTTCCATTTCCCTCTTTTTCATTTTCTAATTTTCCAGCCTGGAATAAAGTTCTAACATTCCATGTTGCTATTTTGTGTTAGTTTTGCCACCAGTAGATTGATGACGATCTGGCCTCACCTTTGGCTCATGAGCTGCCCTACCTGACGAGGCTGTTCCAGAGGAACATCCATTAACGTCGTTCATGATGAATCTATTACTCTGAATATGCATAACTATTCTTGGGAGCTATAACAGTGGTTTCCTGCTGCCTTCTGTCAGTTTGTGTATGGACTCCCCACTAGCCTTTGGACTCCCTGTCTTACCCGCAAGGCAGCGGGAGCAAGAAGTTTTAAGGCGCCTCTTACCCGCCTGGTATTCCCTTCACTGAGCACCTGAGGTGCTTTATAGGAGTAGTAGAGCCACCTACTACCCCACCTCGCTCTCTGAGTCTATCGCCAGTTGGTCCGTGCCTGCTTATTTGGGTAAATCCTTATTCACAGGGATCCTCCATATCAAGACTTAATGGGTCTTGTTTATAACTGCAAATACCATCCTTACTGAAAATCACAACACTGCTAAAAGAAAAGTGACTTATGACTTGGTAATCAGCATTTAGCCTAGATCTTGCCTATGTCTGCTTTAATATCTTACTTACATCCTTCCTGTGCTGTTAAATGTCACATGGGGTTCATATGGTAGTTTGCAAAGTTTTTATATTTTCAGCAAGCTTTTCAACCTCATCAAGGGATTTTATGCCTACTAATTTGGTCTCTCTTAAAATGTCCTCTTTAGAGTTTCACATGTCTATTGTGTTCCACTTGATAGCTTGTTTTGGGATTCTCTGTTTCTTCTCATCAGGTGACCAATATATATCCATCTCCCTTTTCTGATCCCCCATGAGATAGGTTGTTGTTCACTCATCTCCTTTATCTCTGCATTGTTCTGCTTTAATATGGCAGACAATAATTTAATAGTTACTAGTTAACTATTAAAAGAAAAAAAAAGGGTAAAATTCCAGTTTCCATGCCATTAAGGAATATTGGGGATAAGGTGTTAGGCCTGTATTTCCACGACCTTCGGCATATGTGATGAAGTCAGTATCACACATGGCCATATTTACCTTCCCAGATTTCTCTGGTACCCATTTTTAGAGGCTGGGTGGACCCCATGACCTTCAGGTGCATGTAGAAAAAAATCCCATTGCTGGGACTTGAACCTAGTATCACTGAATTAGTAAACTGAGCTCCTGGCCACTTGCTAACCAGGCCACCACTGTAGCTAAAAAAATCCTTTCATCCTTTGTCTCATAACTAGATCTCAAAATTGTTTACATTTCTTTCATAAAAATGACAATTGGTACTTTTTAGAATTTCCAAAAAATCAAATTCTACTGCCATTCTAACTGCATTCAAAATGGCAACATGTACATATTTGGATAACACAGGCATAGCCACATAAAACTTCAAGGTTTCTGTAGAAACGTGATTAAATGACAACATGGAGAAATATGTAGCAACTCAGAAGCAACAGCTTCCACAAAGAAAGATTTGGATTTTTGTTCTATTTTCAATAATGTATTTGAACTGCACTCTCCAATACACACAAAAAAATTGGTCCTTGTTTCTATTTTAAAACCAGTTTGTCAGACAATGCAAACATTTGCTAGAAATTAATATTTATTCAATTATTATTTCCATAGATCAGTTGTTCCCAACTTTATATGAACACAACCTTAACATAATGGCAAACTGACAATGGACAAGGGGGACACTGCTAAGGCTGTATTGGACAGACTGCATAAGAATGGGAATGGAAGAACAATGTAGCTGTGAAAACTCTGCTGGAGCTAGGACAAATTAAAGGTGCTGGCAGGAAATCCGAACTGTGTGGCAGAAAACGCATCACAAACAGCCAACATTTGACAGGAACTATTAACAAAAATACTCTTCAATGGATGCCGTGGCATGCGGCTGAACATATATGGGGTTGTTCCGAATGCAGTGAAGCCAGAGTCTAAATTTTTTAACTCTGAACCTAGAAATGCAATACATTACCCATTAAATAGATTTTTAAAAATACATGCAACTGAACAAAACTTATTTCAATGAAATATGGTAAGTGTGGCTGTTGTTATTTTAATATTTATAGTAGGATGTCTTTTTATTATTTATTTTCCCACATTAAAAAAAAATATTTTCTACTCTACCTCTCAACCCCTGTGACCCTAAGTTGGGTCATGATTTGAGGTTGGGGAACACTGCTGTAGATCAATTCATAAACTGCCATATCAAACTGGTAATGTAGTGAATCCAAAAACATTAATAAAAACTAAGAGTGATATGCAAATATGGTATTTGTGGATGAGTCTAGAGAAGAAGACACACATGCAACCATAACCCTAAACACAGTCAAACAAAATTCATACAACAGAGATAACTGACTAAACAGGTGGACAAAAGAAAAGACAAGGAAGAAGATTTTAAAACATGAAGGTGAGTAAAAAAGTAATCTTCATTTTGCTTTAAAAAATCTAAACAGTGTATTACAAATATCCTACGCCATCTCTCCAGATGTATAAGTGTGGAGGCACATAGGCCATTTTTTGGAAATATGACATCAGCATACCAGATAAAAAATGGCTACTCATATGCATGAAAGAACAAAGAGTACAATTATTTGTCTTGGACAGAGAAGCTGAAAATTTGCTTTGGGCAGAGAAGGTGAAAAACCTGCAAATATTCATTGCAGAATGAAGAGGCAATATGAGGACATGTAAGTGTCACTCGAGCAGGTAAGATGAATGGCACAGGATGATTAAAAGTGAGATGTTAAATTTGGCAGATGCATCTTGCTTTGGCTGGCCAGCCTCAACAATGCAAAAAGGCCTAATACTAATACTAATGTGGAATGAATAATATGTGAAAAGGATGAGGTGAATCCAGAATAAGACTGTCATGGCTTGGCGCCATCATTCACAAAGTGTGTGTACCAAAAAAGTCTCCAGGAGTTCTAAAGAATTGGGTACCAAAACAATTCACCCTCAGTCTGAAAGAGGTTCTGAAGCTTAAGATGGAGGTTTCTATGACATACAGTCACTGGAGATGAATGCTGGGTATGCTATAAATCTGCATTTGGAGTGCCTTCTACATCCTACATATTCACCTCATCTTGCATCATGTGACTGACTGGACCCCTCATGGGGGTGCTAGATGAGAAGAATTCATTATAGATGAACATAAAGAGGTTGTGCATAATTAGCTGTAGGTCACTCAGAAGTTTTGTTTTTTTTTTTCTCAGAGAATACAGGGATTAGCAAAGTGAAGGCAGACCTGCATTGAACATGGTGGAGTTTACACTGAAAAGTGAAAATAAGTTTTTAATCATATGTATACATTTTATTCAAATAAAAAAAAAAAAAAAAGGTTACTTTTCAAATTGTCCTTGTATATTTTCATGAACTAGTAAAAGGAAACACAATGAGCAGGGAATAATAAGAGGAATAAAGGAATAAGAAAATAATTTTATTCCTACTGACCTCACAGAATTTCCAATTCAATAAAATAGCAAAATTCCACAATTTTTCCATACTCATCACCCAGAAAGTGACAAATGTTACTGAAGGTTGATGTCAAAACTGTTAATTTTTTTTTTTTTTAAAATAAACTTCACTCATACACAATTTGGAATTCTGCGCACCATTTCTTTTGTGTGCTTTTTACTTGACAAATGCATAACAAGGAATTAAACAAAAAAGATACTACTTTAAAATTTCTTAAATAACAGTATGCTCTTACAGATAATCTTCATGGCTCCTATGAGTATGTCACTGAGTACATAGACTCAAAAGTGTATGCTGATGAGAAAACTTAGTAATACTATTGTGAGTTTTTAAAAACAGACAAGTGTCAAGAAATAAATTTTCGAACTTTTTAATACCTCATTTTCTACAATTTTCTTATATTGTCCTGTCAGTGATCACTCCCTTTTTATATTTTCCAATTCAGCTCTGAGGTTCATATATTTCTACCTCCAAATTGAACTACTCTGAAGGTCAGTCAGTTACATCTTGAAATCATCCACACTCATCTAATGAAGCATGTTGAAATTCTGTCTAATTTTGCACCATCTGCAAATTAAAATGAATTTTGCAATTTTTTTTTTCAGCTCTCTGTACCTGAAAACTTTGAAGAAAGCTGTTCAGTATCAACAGAATAACCTTCAGACATAGTTTTCGAAGGCTCTTATCTACTGCTTTCTCATGAGTTTGAAAATCAGTGGTGCATTTCTTCAGGTTTTGAAAACAACTAAAAATACCAATATTGACACTGTGTTTCAAAACTCCAAGCTTCATTTGGAAAGGTTTTGTTATTAAATATAACATGAAGAGTCTTACCAGGGACTTGCTGTTTTATGTTCAAACCATTTTAAATGTGAGCATAAAATAAAGTTTATCTGTTTACAAAATCTATACAATGTCAGGCATTGCTTTACAAGAAAATTTTTGCTCATTCAGAAACAGACTGATTTTGTCCAAACATGTGACAAATCATTTGAGAACAGACATATAACTCTGGCAATAAACATCACTGCATATAGTCCAATGTACAACAAATGCACCTCATTCAATCAATTCTGAAACTTTTTCAAGCGTGTGAACAAATGAAATTTACAATACATACCATTAAAAACTAAAAATGACTAACTTACCAGGAGGCAACTGGATACCTTCTGCTAACATAATCATTTTTCCTGTTCGCTTTCTTGTGACATTAAGGAGGAGAGTAAGGAAATCCATATTTTCTTTTCTGTTAATAGCTGCCTGGTCATAGGAACTAACACAGGCACCTGTTAGTGGATTGGCTGAAAAAAATTAGGGAAAATTAATGCTTAAAATAATATGACGAAAACTGTTGTTATATCAGCAATGTTCATATATGAAGTATGTGAAAAATATATATATATCATAGCCAAATGTCAGATACAAAAGAAAGGTGACATTTTCACATGCTTCACAGCAGTCTATTTTTGTAAAAAGTTAAAATTACCAAACATAATGAGCTGAGAAACAACCATCTTCAAACATACTTAGCATTTTATGAAATACATTCTGACGAACAAAGCTACTGAAACAGAGATTTAGTACCAGCACCATTTTATTTAGATGTCAGAACTCATGTAAGAGATGGTTCTTCTATAATGATATATTAAATAAACAAACATTTTTACATAACATGCTGCTGGATGATGAATAATTGTTTTGGTTTGATTAAAAAACATAAATGAAAAAGTACATTTTGTTTCACACTGGGCTGACATTCAAGTGATTCATGAAAAGAATGTCTTCAAAGTTCTCTTACTTGTCGCATGGTTTCAAGAAAATAAAAAATATTGTGGTTTGGAAACTTTTAACACAATCCATATTAATACAACTCACCCATGTAGTCACTGGGGCCTAGATCTAAGTCTGGGGGGAAAAGAATTCGACCACTACCACTTTTCACGTAAGTGGGGTTTGGGGAACAGGCCTGTCCACCCCAAAAAAAGTCATAGCATTACAGAAACAGAAGAAAATCAGAGAACTTTGTCTCGAAAAAAGGAAAGGGCTCAAAGCTGAAAGAACACTGCAGAAAGGACATCTCGAACTACATTGTAAGTATCAGGACACCTTTTATCATAGCATGATGGAATGTCAGAACAATATATGAAAGCAGAAGGATTGCCATGATAGTGAGAGAGATGAATAGATACAACATAAAGATACTGGGGAAAAGTGAAACATGCTGGTTTGGAATAGATAGGTTTATGTAAGCAACATGAGAGATAATTCTATTCTCAGGACACTAAAACCCAGATGAAATAGACAGAGGGCATGGCACTAATGTTACCCCAGTGAGACACAGGAAGCACTGGTGAGCTTGGAGGTAATTAGCTCAAAGATAAATACAGCCCGCTTCTCGACAAAGAAGGATGTCAAGCTGAAAATCATCCACGTTTAAACGCCAACAAAAGATGTAGAAGAGGCAATAAAGGAGAGTTCTATAACACTGCAAGAAATTAAACCAAAAAGAAACAAATACATAACAATTCTAATGGGGGATATCAATGCAAAGGTAGGTAGGATCAATACAAGTTACAAAGAAGTAACGGGACAAAATAGATTAGGAACAATGAATGAAAACACAAACAGGCTGGCATATCTATGCATGCCCAACAACTTGGTCACTGGGAGGAGCAAATTCCCTCATAAAACCATACACAAAGCCATGTAGGTTTCACTGGATCATGTCAATGAGAACCAAACAGACCATATCTGTATCATCAGAAGTTTCTGTCAAATACTGCAAGATGTCTGAGTGAAGTGAGGTGCAGACCACACCTACTGATAGCTAAACCGAGGATGACACTGAAAAAAGCACCACAAAACAGATATCAAAATATATAAATTAGGAAAAAAGTAGGAAGAGCTTTATTACTTAACAACTACAAAGTTGTGATGTTTCGAAGTTAGCTTTAATCATACAAAACCATACAGGATGAAGAATCAGAGAGAGGAGATAAAGTATAGATTCAGATGAATCCTATGTTAAAAAAATTAATCAATTAAATGAACAGAGCATGTAGCTTGAAAGAATATGTAGCTTTTCCAATGTTCATTCAGAAATTTTTGTTTATATATGGAATACCATCTAAAATTGTCAACATCATTAAGGATTATCTGTAGTTAACACAGAAGAAGGAATGAGTAAATGGTTCCAGACTGAAACAGGCATGAACCAAGGATGTATGCTGTCACCTTTGTTTTTTTGGAATTGCCACAGATTTCATAATGAAAAAATGCTGCATAGGTAAAACAGGCATTGATGGGTACACAGATTTCATAACGAAAAAATGCTGCATAGGTAAAACAGGCACTGATGGGTACATGGGACCCAACTAGAAGATCTTGATTTTGCAGATGACATAACTCTTATCAGTGACAATGTGAAAATCGATGCAAGAAACCACAGATACCCTGTCTTCACTGGCAAGTAAAATAGAACTTGAAATTAACAAGGAAAGAACAAAAATAATGAAACTTCTTATTAATCAAGAAAGAAAAATATAAGTAGAAGGAAGAGCTGTTGAAGTAAACCATTTTGCATACCTTGGCAGCTAAACAGACCAGGATGGTAACACCAGAAAGGAAGTTAGAATTGCAAAAGCAGCATTGACCTTCAAGAATCTTGAGAACATACAGCACTCAAAGGTTATAAGCACAAAAACCAAGTTAAGATTATTCAATTCAAATGTAATATCCACTCTCATTTATGTATATGAAAGCTGGAAAACAACTAAAGAAACAGACAACAAATTAGACTCTTTTGAAAACAAATGCCTAAGGAAGATATTCAGTATAATGTGGAACGGATTCAAGAACAACACAGAGATAAGACAGGTGAGCAAACCTGTCTCATGGGTGATCAGAAAAAGAATATGGACATATGTCAGTCATGTAATGAGAAGAAACAATCTGAGAATACCAAAACAAGCTATCAAGTGGAACACAAAAGGCCAAAGAAAAAGGTCGACCACGTGAAACTCTAAAGAGGACACTGTTAAGAGAGGTCAGTTCAGTGGTCATAACATCCCTTGATGAGGTTGAAAAGCTCACCAAAAACAGGAAAACTTGGCAAACTACCATGCGAGCCCTATGTGATGTTTAATGGCATGGGAAGGATGTAAGTAATATAAGTACAATAAATTACATTGGAAACACTGAAAAAGACAGACAAAAGAAAAGAAATGAAAGCAAGAATAAATAACAGTACAACATCAGCAGCAAAGGACTCAGCAGAGATAGAATAAAATCTGGGCATTAATGAGGTGAGAAAATGTGTAAAGAAAGACAGGGCTATTTTGATAATTTAGAAAAAAACAGACAGATGTGGCAGCTAGCAAAAACACCCTATAAGACATCACCAAGAAGTTGGCAAACAGATCATATAGGATTGAAAAGCCCATAAAATACTAGTATGGTAAGTAGTAATGTCAGATGAGCAGATGGAAAAAGAGGTGGAATATTTCAGTGGAATTCTATATAGACCACCACCAGCTGAAACAGAAGGGATATCAGTGGTACAGAATACTCTTGACATCAAGGCAAAACCACCCTGCAAGGCCAAAATTGAACAAGCTATCTAAAAGTTGAAGAGAAATAAGAATCAGGTTCAGAAGTTCTCCCAACAAGCTCAGAAATAACAACAGACACAAATTTTACTGTTCAGAATGATTTGGGAAAAAGAGATGTCACAAGCTCACTTTTAAAAATATCTGAACAAGGGAAACATGTCTGATTGTAAAACTACAGAAGCATCTCACTTCTTTCAAAATCTACCAAGATCTTCAGTACGATTCTATTAAATGGAATCTGTAAACAGTGAACTAAGAGAACAGCAGGCAGGTTTCAGGTAAAGAACTAGATGATGATGATGATGATGATCATCGCTTTTCATTCCTCCGAGAGAATAA
The DNA here is from genome assembly GCA_009760885.1 of Achatina immaculata. Classification (NCBI taxonomy): domain Eukaryota; kingdom Metazoa; phylum Mollusca; class Gastropoda; order Stylommatophora; family Achatinidae; genus Lissachatina; species Lissachatina immaculata. Next base: position 33,155,549 of record CM019706.1, read on the forward strand.
GCCACAGATAAAAAGCTCTCCAGTCATCCTGTTCTTGGAATTATTCTGTTTCCTTTCATTACCAATTTTCTTGGTTTTCCTCTCCGTGTTTCTGTAACCAACCACATTCATTCATTTGCATGTCCCTTGCAGAACTTTGCCTCCCTAACAGCACTCCTGCATGCCTCTCGGTTGTAAGCAAGATGGCCTGCTGTTGATGCATCCATTTGCAGATCATCAACGATGTCCTGCAGCCATCTTCGCCTTGGTCTTCCTCTCTTTCTTTTTCCCATTATGTACCCTTCCAAGACGGTCTTCTCTAGATTATCATGATGTTTAATGTGTCCAAAATAATTAAGTTTTCTCTGTTTAATCCTCTTTACTAGCCAGCCTTCTTCTTCTTCTTCATTCGCACTGTCTGACTGTATCTGCAGTCCTGTCTCTTGGATAAATTTCAGTTTTTTGTAAATGTATGGAACCATAGAGCTTATCTTCTTTAGTGGTTTCACTGGGCCAGTAAATATTTCTCAGTGTCTCATAGTTAGTGCAGTTTTGTAGGATATGTTCCACAGTTTGTGGCACCTGTACAAAGACTAGTAGTACCAACCTTAAGCTCAAGCCTTCTTCAATATTAAGTTCTTGTAGAATAGATATATTTGTTCTTTTTTGTGTCATGATATTTGAAGAATTCTTCTGAAGCATTTACATTCAAAGGCATTTATGTGTTTCTCAGCTGTTTTGTTAAGTGTCCAGGTCTCACAGGTATATGTTGCGATAGGAAAGATGCATGCCCTTAAAAATCTTATTTTTGTGGTTCTGTTTGTTCCTCTCCATAACCAACCACATTACCACATTGCAAATCATAGCAGAGCAATCAACGGAGTGGGATTCCTCACTCCTAGTCACAGTCACTGATCAAGATAAAGCTTTTGATAGTTTAGATCAGCAGATACTGTGGAAACTGCTGGAACATTATGGGACCCCAACCAAGATCAGTCAGTCAGTCATTTGCATGTCCCTTGTGGAACTTTGCCTCCCTAACAGCACTCCTATACGTCACTCGGTTGTAAGCAAGATGCCCTGCTGCTGATGCGTCCATTTGCAGATCAACAATGATGTCTCGTAGCCATCTTCACCTTGGTCTTTCTCTCTTTCTTTTCCCCACTATGTACCCTTCTAAGACTTCTTATATCTTACATCCTTCCCATGCCATTAAACGTCACCCAGGCTCGCATAGCTGTTTGCCAAGTTTTCCTGTTCTCTGAGAGTCTTTCAATTTCATCAAGAGATGTTATGCCCACAAAACTGGCTTCTCTTAACAATGTCTGCTTTAGAGTTTCATGTGGTTGACCTCTTTTTCTTCGGCCTGTTGTGCTCCACTTGATAGCTTGTTTTGGTATTCTCTGATTGTATCTTCTCATTACATGGCCTACATATGCCCATCTTCTTTTTCTGATCACCTATAAGACAGGTTGTTGTTTGCTCATTTGTCTTATCTCTGCATTGTTCTTGAATATGTTCCACTTTATACCAAGTATTTTCCATAGGAAAAGATAAAAATTGAAATAGCAGATGAACAGTTTGGATTTGTTGAAGGAAAGGGAACACACAATGCCATTTATGATTTACGAACACTAACAGAAAGAGCTTTAGAAGTACAGAAGGATTTATGCTTCATTGATTACACCAAGGCATTTGACAAGGTGAAACATAATGAAATTATTAAAATGCTTGAAGATATCAATATAGAAGGCAAAGAGGTGAGGATTGTAAAACATCTATACTGGCACTGATAAACAGCAATTCGAGTTGAAAATAGAACTGGAAAATATCAATCTATAAAACAAGGATGTGTACCATCTCCAGACCTTTTTTCTCTGTACAGTGAGAATATTCTAAGAACAATCATCACAGAACCAGCCATAAAAACTGGAGGATACAATATTAACAACCTTCGGTATGCTGATGACACAGTACTGATAGCTGAGAACCAACAAGACCTGCAAAATCTCTTGGATAAAGTCGCCAAAGAAAGTGAACAGAAAGGCCTTACTTTGAACATAAAAAAGACAGAGACTATGGTTATATCTAAGAAATAGAATCCACCAGCATGCAGTATAAAATTAAATGGAACTATTCTAAAGCAGGTGCAGAAATTCAAATACCTTGGAGCAGTAATAACTTCAGATGAGAAATTCAGAACAGAAATTAGGAACAGAATAGGCCAAGCAAAGACTGCATTTCAGAGAATGAGAAACATATTAGCCAACACATCCTTATCAATGAATGTTAGAAAACGAGTCCTAAAATGCTATATTGAACCAAAATTGTTATATGGAAGTGAATCATGGACAATAGGCAGGTCTGCACAAAAATCACTGGAAGCAGCAGAAATGTGGTTTATTAGAAAAATGTTGCGAATCCCCTGGACAGCAAAAATAACTAATGAAGAATGTATGAGAAGAGCTGGAGAGACAAAAAAAAACCTTGTCAAAAAGATAAGAGAGAGACAATGTACTTTCATAGGACATGCAATGAGAAGAGGGGCATTGAAAATATTATAACAACAGGAAAAATACAAGGAAGAAGATCACGAGGAAGACCAAGAGAAATGATACTGGACAGTCTGACGGGATGGTGTGAGAGGAAATCACCAACTGAACTGATGGCCTGCATGAAGGATCGTGTACTCTGGAGAAGCATAACAGCCAACACTAGTTGGCAGGGCACCTGATGATGATGAATCTTAACTTGGTTTTTGTGTTTATAACTTTTGAAGTCCATATGTTCTCAAGATTTTGGAAAGACAATGCTGCTTTTGCAATTTGAATTCTAACTTCCTTCCTGGTGTCACCATCCTGGTCTTTGTAGCTGCCAAGGTATGCAAATTGGTTTATTTCATCAACAACTGTTCTTTCTACATATAGTTTTCCTTCTTGATTAATGAGAAATTTCATTATTTTTCTTTTGCCTTTGTAAATTTCAAGACCTATTTTGCTAGCCAAGGAAGACAGGGAATCTGTTTTTTCCTGCATCGATTTCACATTGTCACTGATAAGAGTTAAATCATCTGCAAAATCAAGATCTTCTATTTGAGTCCTATGTACTCAATCAATGCCTGTTTTACCTGTAAAACATCTTTTCATTATAAAATCTATGGCAATTCCAAAAAGCAAGGGAGATAATATACATCCTTGTCTCACACCTGTTTCAATCTGAAACTATTCGCTCATTCATTCTTCTGTCTCGACTGCACAAACACATCCACTGTAGAGATCTCTAATGATGTTGACAATTTTAAATGGTATTCCATAAAGTCTTAAAATTCTCCACAATGAATCTGTGTATGCTATCAAATGCTTTTTTTTAAAATCTACGAAGTTCAGAATTAATGGTTTCTGTTTTTCAATATGTTCTTCAAGTATTATTCTTAGAGTAAAGATCTGGTTGAGACAGCTTCTCCCTTTTCAAAACTCTGCCAGTTCTTCTTTCATTGTAGTATCCACTATATCCTTAATTCTATTCAGAATCACTTTACAAAACACCTTTGACATAACTGATAGTATGGCTACACCCCTCCAGTTATTGCAGTCACTGAAGTTGCCTTTTTTTGGTATTTTAATAATGATTCCCTTTTTCCATTTAGAAGGGAGTTTTTCTTCTTTCCAAATTTTATTAAACATTCTTTGTAGTTGGCTCATGTTGTCACTGTTAATAGCTTTTAACATCTCGACTGTTATTTCATTTTCACCTGCAGCTTTGTTGTTAGCCATTAGATTCACTGATGTTTCAATTTCATTCAGTGTAATTTCATCTAAGTTGACATTTAGTTGTGCGACAGGTAAATCAGTTTCAAGATTTATTAATTCATTTGGGTGTGGTCGATTAAGTATTTCTTGGAAGTGTTCAGCCCATCTTTGCTTTTGGTCTTTACTTGATGTTAAAAGGTTGCCTGTTTTGCTAAAGACTGGTCTTTCTCTGGAGGTAATAGCACCTGTTAGCTTCTTCTGTATGTTATAGAGAGTTCTGTTGTCACCTGTTTTTGCTGCATTTTCTGCTTATTTTGCCACATTATCCATATATTCTCTTTTGTCTCTTCTATATGAACTTTTTATTTTATTGTCTAGCCAAAACTTTTCCAAGATCTGTGTTATTCAAGATGGCTAATTTTGGCTGCTCTTCTTTCATGTATATATTTCCATGTGTTATCTGATATCCATGCTTTTCTACTTGTTGACTGCAGTACAGCACTTGCTTTTGCTGCCATGATTATGACTGTGCTGTATGAATTTTATAACACATCTATATCTGTCTCGTCTACCTCTCTGAGTGCTGTGAAATGTTTGGTAAGCTCCAGATTGAAATCACTGTTGGTATTTTCTTCTTGTAGGCTATGTCTGAGTATTGATTTCTTGTGTTGGCTTGTCAGTTTAAGTCTGCATAAATCAGATCACAGGTTGTGATCACTGTTGACATCTGCACCCCTATATGCTCTTACATCTATCAGAGGTGTAGTTGGTGATCTTGATGCTCGGTTACAACTGTTGTGAGATTCCATAACAAGATTCTAAGACTGTCTTTTCTAAATTATTATGAAGTTTAATATATATAAAAAAAAAGAAGTTTTCTCTGTTTAACCTTCCTTATTACCCAACCTTCTACAATATTTAGTTCTTGTAGTAAGGATGTATTTTTTTTTTTTTTTTGTGTCCATGATATCTGAAGGACTCTTCTGTAGCATTTACATTCAAAGGCATTTACGTGTTTCTCAGCTGCTTTTTAAGTGTCCGGGTCTCACAGGCATATGTTGCGATGGTAAAAATCCAGCCAAGATAGTAAAGCTTATAATGACCTTACATGAAGTAACAACCTGTAGGACTGTAAATGGGGGAACTCTCATAGAAAAGTTTGAAAGTAGAAACAGGTATGCAATGCAGCAGGGATGTTTGCTGTCACCATTCCTATTTCTTCTGGCAGTCAACTGGATCATGAAGACCACCACATAAAGTAAAAAGAAATGGAATGCAATGATCATTATGGAACCTACTGGAGGGCCTTCATTTTGCAGATGATGTGGCACATCTAGCACAAAGCCACACACTAATGCAAGAGAAACTTCAGATCCTAAGCAAGAATTGAGTTAAACTGGGGTTACATGTAAGCAGACAAAAAATAAAAAATTATAATGACAGCACATGCAAAAAACTCATGGAAATTGAGGGAGTGCAAATCGAAGAGGTAGATTATTTAGGCAGTACTATTGATTACAATACAGAGAAAACTTAAATATTTTAGACACATTAAACGTCATGATAATCTAGAGAAGACTGTCTTGGTAGGGTACATAATGGGAAAAAGAAAGAGAGGAAGACCAAGGTGAAGATGGCTGCAAGACATCGTTGATGATCTGCAAATGGATGCATCAGCAGCAGGCCATCTTGCTCACAACCAAGAGGCCTACAGGAGTGGTGTTAGGGAGGCAAAGTTCCCTAAGGGACATGCGAATGAATGAATTGATTACAACAAAGATCAGAGGCAGACAAGCGAGATTTGTAGGACATTTTCTGAGAAGAGGAAAACTGGAACACACTGTGGCAACTGGAAAAACTGAGGGAAAAAGGGACAGAAGAAGACAGAGAGAGAAGTTACTGGACAGGGAATTGTGGAGAGAAATGATTGCCTACGCCACGCAGGCACTTGATTGATACATCCGGGGAAACAGGAACATGATGTTAAAGCTAGAAAAATAAGACCAGGACAGCATTTATCCAACTTAAAATATGGGCACTAAAGAACATCAAAACAGCAACCAAACTCTGGCTCTTTAATACAAATGTAAAGACTTGTCCTGCTATATATAATCTAGAGCAGCAGTTCTCAGACCCTTTTGCTGCACGGTCCACATTTAAAAATCAAACATTTTTGCGGCCCACTAATAAAGTGCTTTGGGGGTGAAGACGCCCGATAAGGTAATCAGCGACCCATAGCTGATATGCCAGCGTCAGGGTTAGCGACCCGTAGCTGACCAAGACCCTGTCCCACCTCTCCGTGGTACCCTCAGTAACAGGCACAGCCTGGCTAATGGGGCAGGGATCGCCATAGTCCCCATGGTGGTGGAGCTGCTAAAGAAGGATTGCACATCCCCGCTTTTTAGCTGTACTCCAGGACTGGAAAAGTAGCCGCCATAACTTGCTCCCATGCTGATACGATGCTGTGCCTTAACATCTCTACAGCATCGGCTGCAAAGAACAACAGCTTGCAGTTACAGGGAGTTCATACAAGTATAATAAAGTGGTTTATACTTGCAAGGTATAAATCTAATTTTATAAAGTATTATGTAATATTTTCTCTACATATTTAACTGCATATTCATTGCTACACAAGAGATCTTTTCATTTACCTTAAAGATGGCACTGTTTCCAGCTGGATAGCATGTCTATTCTGGCTGGAATTTGTGACAAACACACTTGAAGATCATCCTCCATGTTCATTCTTGAATGATATTTGGTTTTCATAGCAGTCAATGAAGAAAATTAAACTTCGCATAATAAGTTGTTGAAAAAGTTAAGAACTTTCATCACTAGGGATGACAAAAACGGATATTCCAGTGAAACAGTGCACCAAAAGAAAGAGATATCCATGGGTTGTTAAATTTGATTTGTAATGTGCGATTGTTAGACAGTACCGCTAATTCTTCTTGTGCATGACTGGTTAATTCAGAGAATGAACACTGAAAAGGATTACGAATCCAATTATACGCTTTAATGTCTTCGGGCGTGAAGTATTTGTCAAGATATTCATCAAGAGATGTCATCATCATCATCATCATCGCCTTTCACTCCCTTGAGAGCACAGGCCACAGACAAAGGCTGTCCAGTCATCCCTGTTCTTGGAAGTATTCTCTGCTTCCTTCCATGTGCATCCTTGTCTCTGAGCACTGTCATAATTTCTCTTCTCCAAGTAAGTCTAGGTCTTCCTCATTTTCTATTTCCTTGAGGACTCCATGTCAGTGCCTATCTTTCTATGTTGGTGTTGGGTTTCCTCAGAGTGTGGCCAATCCACCTCCACTTCCTAGACATGATAAGAGATGTCAGATGCCCTTTTATTACACCAGTGACCCCTTCGAGAATCTCGCTATTAACTTCACTGCTCTCTATAAATTCACAGAACAAGTGAAACATGTCTTGTGATTTTCTCAAGTCGCATGCGCCAAAGTCATAGTTTCTTCTTAAAGGCTGCAATTTTGTTGTATGTCTTGAGTATACTGGCATCTTTACCCTGCACTGATATGTTCAAACTGTTCAAAAGGCTAAAAATGTCAAGGTATGCCAACATGGCAAGCCACTCAATATCAGCGACCTTATCTGTCAGGTCAAAATTGTGTTCTGTCAAAAACTGAAACAATTCTAAACGAAGCTCAAATACCCTTGCAAGAACTTTTCCTCTGGTCAGCCAACGCACAGCTGAGTGCAATAGGGGATGCTTGTGTTCTGCATCTGACTCAATACAAAGTTGAGCAAATAACCGCTGTTTTAGTTTTTATGAAGTTTACAATCCGAACACAGTCTTCGAGTACATATCTCAGAGTTTCATTCACTTCTTTGAAGCGAGTGCCTCATGATGGATTATGCAATGGGTGCCTACAATCTCATCTCAGGTGAAACTTGGTTTATGCGAGTTAAAACACCACTGTTTTGGCCAGTAAATTGTGGCAGCACTGTTGGTGCAAAGACAGATGCAATTCGTCCACTACAGTCCAAAAGTTGTGAAAAAATCATTTAAAACACAAAATATTTCATCGGCCATCGTTCTCTGTGGCAGTGACTTTCACAAAAGAAATTCCTCTTGCATACTATTTTGCCAACAACAGCGAACATAAACAAGCAGCTGTGACTTGCCAGCGATGTCATTTGACTCATCTAACTGAATAGCAGACTTAGTGGACTGTAATCATTCAGTTATCGGCGTGATAATATCCTTGGACATTTCATATATATTCTTCTGCAGACAGTATTGTTCGAGATGGGAATGCTTTTAAATTTTGTAGTGTATTCTGAGCCGAATAATATGTCACAAAGTTCAACAGTATGATAAGATCTTCTCCAATCATGTGTGGTTTCTTTGATTTTGCGATTCTCTGGGCAATCAGGTATGATGCTTTAAGAGCTGTTTCGCTGAGAGAGGTTCTTATATTTAACACTGTCTTCTGTTTACTATACTCCTCGGCTTTATGTTTAAAAAATTCTTTGGTTTTATTCTGTAGATCTGGATGTCTTGTAGTTAGATGATGACACAATTTCATCGGACTCATTGCCTCACTAGAGAGGATTTGCAAACAAATAACACATTGTGGCAGATTTTGGTCATTTGTTGATGGAATGAAACTGTATTTAATATACTCTGCATCATATTTTCGGCCATATTTATATTTAGTTTCTTACAAGTATCAGCGTTAACATCGTCTCGATCACAGTGACTTTCGCTGCCACTACTATCAACTTGTTTGCGCAAAGTTGAAGGCTTACATTTCACAAATTGATTCATTTTAGCACCTAAAGTTTTAAAGTTTAAACAATAAAAAAAGACTATTTGAAAAGTCTCCACGATCACTACGTGGGTAACTGGAATCCACTGATTAATCCAATACGAATTACACACAGCACTATACCAATCACCTATAATCAGAAGAAAAGCATGATAAAAACCTACAGGAAGCCACAAACACCACCACATGATGACTATCACATGCTAAACAGAAAGGAACAAGTCACCATCTTCCGCCTCTGAACAGGACACAGCCGACTCTGAAGTCATATGTATACAAAGTTTAAGGTTGGTACTACTAATCTATGTACATGTGCCCAGGTGCCACAAACTGTGGAACATATCCTACAAAACTGCACCAACTATGAGACACTGAGAAATAATTACTGGCCCAGTGAAACCACTCTAGAAGATAAGCTCCATGGTTCTATACACGAATTACAAAAAACTGTGAAATTTGTCCAAGAGACAGGACTGCAGATATAGACAGACAATGCGAACGAAGAAGAAGAAGAAGAAGAAGACACACAGTACCAAGACTGAATAGCAGCTCTCCAGCCAATGAAATATGATTTTTAAACTAAAACACAATTGCTGAGAATTATATTTCACTTCTGCTCTCTAGCACAATCTACTGCAACTGTTCTCTAAAATTACATTGTAAAACTGCACGTTTCAGCAACATGGTCAGAAAGACACTGGTGTTGCACTTCAAAAGCAATGCTGTCTTTTTATGTACGTCACATTTCCGTTTCATGCTGGAAGAATAGCTGTCGGAACCATCCTTTCTCCAACAGCCACACTGCAGACATACTAATAAAGCAACATACAATACTGTGGCTTGCATTCATGCAGTCTGCCCCTAGGGCCTATGCATTGTGTGAAAAATCCAGAATAATTTGTTATTGTATCTATTTTTTTCTTTTTTTCTGCTTTGAGACTTCATCACAGCCCACCTTTGGGCCACGGCTCATGGGTTGATAACCACTGATCTAGAGACATGGGTGATAACTAAGACACTACAACAAAGGATACAAATATTTATTTCATACTACCAGAGAATGATTCTAAACATCAAATAGCAGGATAAGACCAGGAACGAGGGATTCTGGGAAAGAGCAAGAGCCTATGAATCTACAAATCATGTCTACAAAATGGAGGTGGACTGGTCACAAACTAAGGAAACCAGACACCAGCATAACAAAGCAGGCACTAACAAGAACCTCCAGGGAAAAAAGGAATCAGGGAAGTCCTAGAATTACTAGGAGAAGGGAAATTATGAAAGTGCTCATAGACAAGGGATACACATGGAGGGATGTAGAGAACAAATCACAGAACAGGGAGTCTGGAGAAACTTTATTCATGGCCTATACTTTCAAGTGTATGACAGGTAGTGATGATAATACACCTGGCTGTAGCAAAAGAGGTGTATTTAATTTACAAACTCTGATTTAAGAATTTTTCTTGAAGACACTGAATGCATCATTATATATCAAATTTTAATTTACCGATCTGTCTGACAATTATCTTGACACTAGTAACAGGTTCACTATTTTTTAATTCTCATGTGCTGTACAGAACTTTGAACAACTCCCCCTATAAGAAGAGCATAAAGTCTTTTACCGATTTCAAACATTTATTACACAAAAACTATGCTAGGCATGGATGTGTACAAATTTTACCTAACTCAAAGTTTTTTTCCCCCACTATATTCATGCACTTCAACATGTGCTCTGTTTGTTGACTGGAGAACATCTAAGTGATATTCAGTTTCTTGCCATGTGTTCTCCAACATATCTTTAGTTACTGCTACTAAAACATCCATTATCCTTGTCGTCAAGATTTTAATATTAGGAACTGGTGAACTGAATACACTGTCCTTAGTATATTACATCTTACATCTTTCCCATGCCGTTAAACATCACACAGGGCTCGCATAGTTGTTTGTCAAGTCCTTAGTATACCCCCCACAAAAAAAAAGTTGAACGGGGTGGTGTCTGGTGAACATCATATACGTGGTGTTGGGCAATCCCTCACAACTTGTTTTGTAACACCAAATAATACACTGTTTTCTCATTCACAGACACAATTTTTATACTGGTGATTGCAGCGCTACCTGAAATGGAGAGGAAAAAACAAAACAAAACAAAACAAAAAAAGAGTGGGCCTGCATAAATGCCAGTGTTTGTGTTTCTATCTAACACAGTTTTAAGATATGATTTTTCTTAATCAATGAAAGACTTTACTTCTCCAAAATTAATTAAGGTTCCTAGACTGTGCAGGGGTGATGACATCAGGTAACTTAGCTATAACATTTAGTTATCACTGCCTAAAAATCTTATAAACATGCCCAAGAATCATTTTGTATATATATAAGGATATTTATATTTCAAAGGACCTACTTACTACATGATACATAGCACAAAGCTTCTCGGCTTGGATCTTCATCCCCGTTTTCTGATGTGAGGAAACATTCTGTCCATCCTATTCTTCCACATACTGAGTTGACACACTCCTAAAATAATAATATTGTAATTTGAATTTTTTTAAAAAAAATCAACTATTTGCAAAATGCTAACTTTGAAAATATTATGGTACTGTAGAACAATAAAGAGTAAAATATATAACAAAATACATAACAAAAGTGAATCCATTAAATTTTGATAACTTATTAACTTTAATTCCATCACCAGTTATTAATTCTCACACTACCATGAGCTTTGTACACTACATACAGCTTTGTAAAATGATCACTTTGCATCTGCATCCAACAAGTGTTCTTACAGTTTTGTTTTGCTGTGACATTTGTTTGCAGAATTTGTAATTTTTAAAGTGCCAAACTCACATTTTGTACATTCCTTCTAACTTGAGGTGTGCTGGAGAGGTGAAGTGTATTTTTTAAATTTTAATTTCAAAGCTATTTCAAATATTTTTTGTACCAAATAATGAAAACAGTCTTTTTTTTTTCCCCCCAGTCCTCTTAGATTCACATTAGATTAAGCTAGGAAGCCTGTTGGAATCAATTTCGAATGAGGAAATATATTCAGACAGCAGTGATGTGATTATAATTTATTTATAATTCAGTTTTATCACTGTATGAAAGTGACAATAATACAGTAGGTCTAAAATGAAAATCAACCTATCACCAGTGGGAAGTGTAGGAGCAGTAACAAAACTCAGACACATCAAATCAACCAGAAAGGAATAAAGTATGAAGAAATATGAATGCTTCCAATATACTCACATGGCAATCAAGAAAACACAAAAGAAATAGGCAGACTATTTTTTGACTCACTATATACAATACCTTCAATCCTTGACTTGACCATTCATTCATTCATTTGCATGTCCCTTGCGGAACTTTGCATCCCTAACAGCACTCCTGTAGGCCTCTCGGTTGTCAGCAAGATGGCCTACAGTTGATGCATCCATTTGCAGATCATCAACGATGTCTTGCAGCCATCTTTGCCTTGGTCTTCCTCTCTTTCTTTTTCCCATTATGTACCCTTCCAAGATGGTCTTCTCTAGATTATCATGATGTTTAATGTGTCCAAAATAATTAAGTTTTCTCTGTTTAATCCTCTTTACTAGCTAGCCTTCCTCTTCTTCTTCATTCACATTGTCTGTCTATATCTGCAGTCCTGTCTCTGGGATAAATTTCATTGTTTTTTGTAATTCATGTATGGAACCATAGAGCTTATTTTCTTTAGTGGTTTCACTGGGCCAGTAAATATTTCTCAGTGTCTCGTAGTTGGTGCAGTTTTGTAGGATATGTTCCACAGTTTGTGGCACCTGGGCACATGTACAAAGATTAGTAGTACCAACCTTAAACTCCAGCCTTCTTCAATATTAAGTTCTTGTAGTATGGATATATTTGTTCTTTTTTGTGTCCATGATATTTGAAGAAGTCTTCTGTAGCATTTACATTCAAAGGCATTTATGTGCTTCTCAGCTGTTTTGTTAAGTGTGTCACAGGCATATGTTGCAATGGGATGCTCTTAAAAATCTTATTTTTGTAGTTCTGTCTGTTCCTCTCCACAGATTCTTTAGTTGTTTTACTCTCTGAAGAGCGATAGATGTCCTCCTTTTAATTTCCCTCATTGCATCTCCATTATTAGTAATGATCCAAGATATTCAAAACTCTCCACTTCTCCAGTATAGTATGGTACATATATTTTAATTTATTTATATATCATTTTTTGTTTGTTTTGATCAATGGTTAGCTAGTATTATTAATAATGATAAACAAAAACAACAAAAAACTGATATATCTGCAGTTCTAAATATATTTAATTCTAAACAGAAATGATATACCATTTAAAACAATATACACCAGACCAACCTAGATTTTGCACAAACTAATTTTGAAGAAAAAGAATTTTATGCTGCTTGAAGTTCCCTGGCAAAAGGCATATTGCAAAGTTTTCAAGGTCAATGGACTGTTATCCGATATAAATGTCCACTTGACAGTCAAATGATGATCAAGATAGGATATTTTGAAACTGGTAGAATTATATATGCCTATCACCTTGCGTGAAGTGCCGATGGAAATACCAATTTTGCCAATACAGCATTCAGCTGCAAATAAACAGTAACAGACCAAAGCAGGTACCTGGCTGCCTTGCATGTCAGTCTCTTTAGACAAAGGCTAGTGGAGAAAACTGTATACAAAACCAAATGGATGGCAAAAGGAAATATCGCTGTACCATCATTCTCTTGTGAAATCATGCTTCAGTACTTCATACTTTTTTTTTTAAAATGTAGCATTTAAGCACACTTCACAAACAGCAGAAAGTAAATGTTCATGTGCACGTTTTTTTTCTTATCTGTGGCATGATTTAATTTTTACAAAATGCTCACGTGCTGAATCAAAATAAAAAAATGGCTGATTCTCCTCATTGCATATTGGCCATCATCCATCTACTGGCCAAATTATTCTACAATTGATTTTGCTTGTTGCTTTTTACTATGTTTTATATAAACTGATTATTCCAATGACCAATGACCTCCAACAATTTAGGTTTTTCTCATTTTTGGTCTGTAATTTATTGGTAATTGCCAGTTAACATGATTTTTTAGTCACACAGGTGATAATAATTAGTAAGATAACAATCCTATTTGAATCCAGTGCAGAGGAATAGTGTATGTTTAGGAATATCAATAACTGCAGCTTAGTCAAACAATTTAAACAGATGCTTGTAAGTTAAAAACTAACTGTCAACCTAGATTAAATTAAATTGCATGAAATTGAAACAGCAGTCAATTTAATGGCTAACAAAAAAGCTGCAGGTGAAGATGAAATAACACCTGAAATGCTAAAAGCTATCAATAGTGACAACATGAGACAACTACAGAGAATGTTTAACAAGATTTGGAAAGAAGGTCCCTTCTAAATGGAAAAAAGGAATCATTGTTAAAATACCGAAAAAAGGCAACCTTAGTGACTGTAACAATTGGAGAGGAGTAACCTTAATATCAGTTGTATCAAAAGTATTTTGCAAGGTCATTTTGAATAGACTTAAAGATATAGTGGATACTGCAATGAGAGAAGAACAAGCAGGATTTCGAAAAGTGAGAAGCTGTCTTGACCAGATCTTTACTCTAAGAATAATACTTGAAGAACATATTGAAAAGCAGAAACCATTAATACTGAACTTCATAGACTTTAAAAGGCATTTGATAGCATATACAAAGATTCACTATGGAGAATTTTAAGACTGTATGGAATACCATCTAAAATTGTCAACATCACTGAGAACTTCTACAATGGATATGTTTGTGCAGTCAAGACAGAAGAAGGGATGAGTGAATGGTTCCAGATTGAAACAGGTGTGAAACAAGGATGTATACTGCCTCCTTTACTTTTTGAAATTACAATGGACTTCATAATGAAAAAATGCTGCACAGGTAACACAGGTATTGACTGGGTACATGGGACCCAACTAGAAGATCTTGATTTTGCTGATGACATAACTCTTATCAGTAACAATGTGAAATCCATGCAATAAAAAACAGATAGCCTGTCTTCACTGGCTAGCAAAATAGGATTTGAAATTAACAAGGACAAAACAAAAATAATGAAAATTCCCCTCAATCAAAATGGAAGAATATACACAGAAGGGACAGATATTGAAGAAGTCAATCAATTTGCATACCTTGGCAGCTACACAGACCAGAATGGTGACACTAGAAAGGAAGTTAGGATCAGAATTGCAAAAGCAGCATCAATCTTCAAGAATCTTGAGAACATATGGAATTCAAAAGTTATAAGCACAAAAACCAAGTTAAGACTATTCAATTCAAATGTAATATCCACTCCCATTTATGCATGCGAAAGCTGGAAAACAACTAAAGAAATAGACAAGAAATTAGACTCTTTTGAATGAATTCAAGAACAATTCGGAGATAAGACAGATGACTGAACAACAACCAGTCTCATGGGTGATCAGGAAAAGGAGAAGGACATATGTTGGTCACCTGATGAGAAGAAATGATCAGAGAATCCCAAAACAAGCTATCAAGTGGAACACAACAGGCCAAAGAAAAAGAGGCAGACCGCGTGAAACTCTGAAGGGGACATTGTTAAGAGAGGCCAAATTAACAGGCACAAAATCCTTTGATGAGGTTGAAAGACTCGCCTAAGACAGGAAAAATTGGCGAACTACTTTGCGAGACCTATGTGACGTTTAACAGCACGGGAAGGATATAAGATAACAATTGGAGGTTAATAAATACCAGAAATTAGGTATGATGATGACACAGCATTACTGTCCACAACACAAAATGGAATAGAAAAACTATTTATGTCAGTCTGTAAGAATATAAAAGAGCAAAACCTCTATCTTAATGTGAAGAAAACTAAACTGATAAAAACTGACAAAACAAACAAGGCAGCTGATATATGTATCAATGAGGAAAAACTGGAAGAAGTGGAGATTTTTTAATATCTCAGATCACTGCTAACTAATAATGGAGATACAATGAGGGAAATTAAATGGCGGACATCTATCGCTCTTCAGAAAGTAAAACAACTAAAGAATCTGTGGAGAGGAGTAGACAGAACTACAAAAATAACATTTTTAAGAGCATCCATCTTTCCCATCTGTGAGACCTGAACACTTAACAGCTGAGAAACACATAAATATCTTTGAATGTAAATGCAGCAGAAGAGTTCTTCAAATATCATGGACACAAAAAAGAACAGATATATACATACTACAAGAACTTAATACTGAAGAAGGCTGGCTAGTAAAGAGGATTAAAGAGAGAAAACTGAAATATTTTGGACACATTAAACGTCATGATAATTTAGAGAAGACCGTATTGGAAGGATACATAATGGGAAAAAGAAAAAGAGGAAGACCAAAACAAAGATGGCTGCAAGACATCGTTGATGATCTGCAAATGGATGCATCAGCAGCAGGCCATCTTGCTCACAACCGAGATGCCTACAGGAGTGCTGTTTGGGAGGCAATGTTCCACAAGGGACATGCATATGAATGAAATGAATGAATGACCTATAGTATAATACATCAGAAGAAAATATAATCTCAGTAGAAGAGGTAGGTAGGATTATCAAACACTCAAAAGACAATGTGCCTGGTCTCACAGGCCTATGCTACTCCCACAGCAAAGGGACCACCAAAGAGGACATATTAGCAACCACAAAAAACTACAGCCAGTGTCACTACCAGCAAAATTCAGATCAATGGCTACACTGGTATCTTATAACCAATACCTTAAATGGGAAAAAAAAAAATTTGATCAAATCTTACTGCATCAACACCATGCAAAATACATATGGCAAAATCATGGAAAAATAATAGCAAAAAGATTGAAACTGGAACTGAGGACAAGAGACTGCTCCCCAAATCAGTGAGAGGTGCTGCCCCAACTGAGATACATCAACTAATGTTGCAACAGCAGCCTTAGAAACATATGAGGCATTTTAAACAAGAGAGAAGACATTAATGATGGTACTTGACCATCAGAATGAATACAATCATGTGCAATACACAATGCTACTGACAATAATGTTAGAAATGGGAACACAAATGTGGATCATCAAGCGGACAGACAATGCACTTTTTAGCGGTCATAGTGCTTAAGTACAAAACATGGCTATCCCAGTGAATATAAATATTCTCAGGGTTACCCCAGGGATCCCCATTACCACCAGTATTATTAATCTACAGAGCCAAACTACATCAACCATCCAAATGTAAATTACTCACTTTTGTAGATATTTTACTATACGCTTGTGGCCACAAGCAACAAGTCATCTTTATCTAAAGTCCAAGAACAGATTAATAATGTAACCAAATGGTGCCAGAACCAGGCATAAAAATTGGAGGATACAATATTAACAACTTTCGGTATGCTGACGACACAGTACTGATAGCTGAGAACCAACAAGACCTGCAAAATCTCTTGGATAAAGTCGCCAAAGAAAGTGAACAGAAAGACCTTACTTTGAACATCAAAAAGACAGAGATTATGGTTATATCTAAGAAACAGAATCCACCAGCATGCAGTATAAAATTAAACGGAACTATTCTAAAGCAGGTGCAGAAATTCAAATACCTTGGAGCAGTAATAACTTCAGATCGGAAATGCACAACAGAAATTAGGAACAGAATAGGCCAAGCAAGACTGCATTTCAGAGAATAAGAAACATATTAACCAACACATCAATGAATGTTAGAAAACGAGTCCTAAAATGCTATATTGAACCTATCTTGTTATATGAAAGTGAATCATGGACAATAGGCAAGTCTGCACAAAAATCATTGGAAGCAGCAGAAATGTGGTTTATTAGAAGAATGTTGCGAATCCCCTGGACAGCAAAAATAACTAATGAAGAATGTATGAGAAGAGCTGGAGAGACAAAAAACCTTGTCAAAAAGATAAGAGAGAGACAATGTACTTTCATAGGACATGCAATGAGAAGAGGGGGCATTGAAAATATTATAACAACAGGAAAAATAGAAGGAAGAAGATCAAGAGGAAGACCAAGAGAAATGATACTGGACAGTCTGACGGGATGGTGTGAGAGGAGATCACCAACTGAGCTGATGGCCTGCATGAAGGATCAGATACTCTGGAGAAGCATAATAGCCAATGCCAGTCGGCACAGCACATGATGATGATGATGAAATGGTGTCAAGATCAACAGACAGTTATAAATAAGAAAAAAAAAAAAAGGCTAAAGCTCTCTGGTGCTCCTCGAACAACAGAACTATCAAGGTCAAAATGCCTGACATCACAACTGAAAATATGCCTACTGCGAGAATCTAAAATTTTAAGTACTTAGGCATACATCTGGATAGAACATTGGCTCTCAGTAAACACATTGAAGAAATGGTATATGTGGTCAGATAAGTACTTGTAGCCCTCAAGGCCATATTGTATTTACAATTACCACAATGAACACTATTTACCCTTATGAGAACAGGTTTTATCCAAGACTATGACCTCGATACAGGATAAGGCAATGAGATTCATACTGGAATGCACCAAAAATGCACCAACAGTTGCAACGAGATACATCCTTTGCTTGTGATCATCACAGACTTTAGAACCCATCAAAAATGTGCACAAATTAAGGAAAGCCTTTGTACTAACATAACCCATCCACTCCATAAATATATAAATATTAGAAAAGAGGGAAGATTAAAGAGAGGAAAATTGTGGATGGCGACTGTGGAAGACTCCTTACAGACAATAATTGACCTGCAACACATTTCCCTACAACATACTAGATTCAATGCAACAATCTAATATACCAAAATCCCACTAAAGTGCACATTACACTGACCAGGGAAAACCAAAACTGGCTGTGAGAAAAACGCAGGACGAAATAAATGAATTAAAAATATCTCAAGCCCTGAAGACATCATCATCTACATGCATGGATCAGCACATAGAGATGTTAAAAGCAGGTGGAGTTTTCCAGCATACTGCAAAGGAAAACTACTCAAGATCATGGCCTGAGCATACAACACCTGCTCAAGCAAGTGGATGAAAACTGAAGCTATTACACAAGCCTTGAATTGGCTGATGACCCAGAAAGTACAGCTTTGATCATCACAGACTCTCAGTCTATTAAGAAAGACAGAACACTGTACCCTTAGGAGTGAGTGGTTGGACATAATATCCAAAACATCACATAGATCGGTGCTGTTGGCAATGAAAAAGATGATTAAAATGCAGCAAGGGGTAACCCACTAGGAAATATCAATTTAGACAAACAAGACATATATCAATCTTTCAAGGAGAAAACTGACAAACCTGTGCAAAAAACCTTCCTCAAAAGCACATCTAATCTAATCTGACCTAAGTGCCATGCATGTGGCTTAGGATATCATTTCTCTCCATAATTCCCTGTCTTCTGTGTTGATTATGAGAACTGCTGGTGACTTTCTTCCTAGCCACACTGACAGCCCATCCAGTAACTTCTCTTTCTGTCTTCCCTCAATGTTTCCATTTGCCACAGTGTGTTCCAATTTTCCTATTCTCAGGAAATATCCTATAAATCTCACTTGTCTGCCTCTGATCTTTGCTATAATTAATTCCAGACTCTCTTAAGACTTCTTCATTGGTTTTCTTGGCTGTCCATGGTGCCTTCAACATCCTTCTTATAAACCACATTTCCATGCACAAAAGCACATACCACACACGTCTCAAAGAATTACATGTCCTTAGAGGAAAGGATGTTGAGCAATAGAGGGCTCACCTGGGCAAGAGCAGAAAAAAAGGCAAAGGACAGGCATTTGTAGAAAACCCTTGCGGAAGCCCCTTGTGCCCTGGGCACTTAAGGTTCAGAGAGAGAGAGAGAGAGAAGAAGTGGCAGTAAATCCCAGCTGCGGGCTAGAACATGAGCCATTTACAATCAATCTTATCTTACATCCATCCTGTGCTGTTAAAGTCACACAGGGCTCGCATAGTTGTTTGCCAAGATTTCCTGTTCTCTGCGAGTCTTTCTACTTCATCAAGGGATGTTATGCCCACTAAACTGGCTTCTCTTAACAATGTCTGCTTTAGTGTTTCACGTGGTCGACCTCTTTTTCTTCGGCCTGTTGTGCTCCACTTGATAGCTTGTTTTGGTAGATTCTCTGATTGTTTCTTCTCATAACATGGCCTACATATGTCCATCTTCTTTTTCTGATCACCCATGAGACAGGTTGTTTGCTCAAATGTCTTATCTCTGTGTTGTTCTTGAATTTGTTCCACTTTATACCAAGTATTTTCCATAGGCATTTGTTTTCAAAAGAGTCTAATTTCTTGTCTATTTTATTAGTTGATTTCCAGCTTTCGCATGCATAAATGGGAGTTGATATCACATTTGAAATGAATAATCTTAACTTGGTTTTTGTACTTATAACTTTTGAATTCTATATGTTCTCAAGATTTTTGAAAGACAATGCTGCTTTTGCAATTCAAATTCTAACTTCCTTCCTGGTGTCACCATCCTGGTCTATGTAGCTGCCAAGGTATGCAAATTGGTTTACTTCATCAACAACTGTTCCTTCTACGTATATTTTTCCTTCTTGATTAATGAGAAGTTTTATTATTTTTGTTTTGTCCTGGTTAATTTCAATATTTTGCTAGCCAAGGAAGACAGGGAATCTGTTTCTCCTGCATTGATTTCACATGTCACTGATAAGAGTTATGCCATCATGTAGATCTTCTATTTGGGTCCCATGTGCCCAATCAATGCTGGTTTTACCTGTACAGCATCTTTTCATCATAAAGTCTATGGCAATTCCAAAAAGCAATGGAGATAATATACATCCTTGTTTCATGCCTATTTCAATCTGAAACCATTCGTTCATTCATTCTTCCATTTTGACTGCACAAACATATCCACTGTAGAGATCTCTAATGATGTTGACAATTTTAAATGGTAATCCATATAGTCTTAAAATTCTCCACAATGAATCTCTGTGTATGCTATCAAATGCTTTTTTAAAGTCTATGAAGTTCAGGATTAATGGTTTCTACTTTTCAATATGTTTTTCCAAGTATTATTCTTAGAGTAAAGATCTGGTTAAGACAGCTTCTCCCATTTTGAAATCCTGCTTGTTTTTCTCTCATTGCAGTATCCACTACATCCTTAATTCTATTCAGAATCACTTTACAAAACACCTTTGACACAACTGATAGTAAGGTTACACACCTCCAGTTATTGCACTTTTTTTGGTACTTTAACAATGATGCCCTTTTTCCATTTAGAAGGGACTTTTTCTTCTTTCCAAATTTTATTAAACATTCTTTGTAGTTGGCTCATGTAGTCACTGTTAAAAGCTTTTAACATTTTGACTGTTATTTCATCTTCACATGCAGCTTTGTTGTTAGCCATTAGATTCACTGATGTTTCAATTTCATTCAGTATAACTTCATCGAAGTTGACATTTAGTTGTGGGACAAGTAAATCAGTTTCAAGGTTTATTAATTCATTTGGGTGTGGTTGATTAAGTTACGTACTTCTTGGAAGTGCTTGGCCCATCTTTGCTTTTGGTCTTTACTTAATGTTAACCGGTTGCCTGTTTTGCTAATAAAATGTTAAGACTAAAACAAAAGTATTAACCGCTGTATACAGTCATGCCCACTTAATATCACACAGCAGAAATTTGTATCCCCGGGCAACTCCCATAAGTAATTAATGGGCTATACTTTGGTTAATATCATCCCACTTACTGGCACAAAGTGGTTAATGTCACTGTATTTTTGCACTCGGAGGGGCTAAAGACCCTGCTTTGTATCAAGACTGGGTGACTATAAGTTATAAACATCTCACAAAGCGTTCTCGGCTTCACGACTCATCCAAGATGGGGCTGGCCGTTTGATCACCGTGTACCTGCCGCATCAACCTTTTGAATATGTGGGCATCGAAACTCAGGTGATGTGAATGAAAGGCTTACCACAGCCACCCTTTCGTGATTAAAATCTGGCTTCTTTCGGTCATCGTCTTCTTTTCAAGACGTGGGGGGTGTTAGTTTGGCAATGTGAATCATTTATTTTCAAGTAGTGTAATTCAAGTAGTGTACTGTGAATCATTTAGCTGAGAACCTCTCTCTGGTTCATGTTGTGACAGATAATGGCTACTAAAAGCAAACGTGATGATCATGATTTGAGCACTAAAATGGATATTCTGAAGCAAATTGATGAAAAGGTTACAAGAAAGGACATATGAGATAAATTTGAAAGTGACGTTTCAACTGTATCGACACTTGTTAAAAACCGAAACAAAATTGAACTCGTCTTTAGTTAGGTCAAACTGTAAATAAAGGCGTGCGAGTTCTTACCTAGATATTGAGTGTGCTCTGCTGAAATGGTTCAAGCAGACATGTTCTGCAGTTTCCTGTGTGTGGTCCTATGTTGGTGGAAATCACAGAACATTTTGCTAAAGAAATGGATATGCCTGACTGGAAGTGTTCAAATGGCACTTTCTTGAGCGTTTTAAAAAATTCCACAACATAACATTTAAGGTCACACTTCGGTGAAGCGGCCTGAGTTAACACCGATGTCAGTAATGATTGGATTTTGCGCTTGCCAAAAATTTTGGATGTGTACAGCCCAAATGACATTTTTAACATAGACTGAACAGGCTTGCTTTGTAAACTGCTACTGAACAGAACTTTGTGCTTTCATGATTATAAATGCCACAGTGGCAAACAAACTGAAGATCGCTTAACAGCTGTCATGTGCTGCAACATGTCTAACATGTCTGATTAATAGACTTATCACTAAACAGCACAAAATCACACATTTTTTTTACTACTACTGCTGACAAGTCAGATGGTGCTGGATTTTAGTGTTATTTATACTGTAAGACTAAGACTTATTGTATTTTGTGATTAATATATTTTGTGATTAGTATATTTTGTGTCTGATGACGATGGCTTTGGCTGTTTGTTATATGTAGAAAACATTAATAAGGCGGACACACACATACTGGCCCAGTTAAAGCCCTTATAACAGACCCCGCTTAATGTCAACTTCACTTAATGTTACTATTTTTTGACAGTCCCGATGATGTGACATTAACTCTTTGTGTACTGGGGGTTTTTCCCTCAAAAGACCAATGGTCATCTCAATGGGGTAAATTTCTTAACATGGAATGGGATGGTTGCTACATTTAGAAGGATCACAAAGGCATAGTCTGATTCGCAGTATGACATATTATATGTTTTTAAATAGGAAAAGTTGTATACTGTTTTTCTAATAAAATTTTTATTAATATATTAGTATATAACAGAAAAAACGAGCTAAGAATTGAGGAGTGCTGAGAAGAAAAAATGGAAAATTATGATGAAAAATGTTCTCTCTTACCCCATTCAAGTTTCCTCTGTAGTGGGTCCAGTGATATCCAAATTGAATTTAATTTTACACAAACACCATTTCCTCACATAAAATATACATTATTTATTTACAGTTAATTTACAGTCTACAATACAACTAATAACATGGCAACACCATGGCCGGTGGCCCATAAGCTTAAAAAAACATTTTAAAAATTAATTTTTGTATCACGATATGGCACTCAATTCACATGCGAGACCTTGTGTTGACGCTTATATCATGCCAGAAGCGATTTCTACAACCGGTTTTGGCCAGATTGTAAGCATTGTATGATTAAATTCACTTTTAGAGCCCAACTCATTACCAGCACATGACGTGTACACAAGACAAAAAGTGTCCACCAGATCGTCACACAGTGTGAGGTGAAGTATAGAAAGAGTTAAGCGGGTTTGACTGTATATCCAAAAGACTATTTATGTTTAATCTGTATAGATTATTATCTGAAAGTTCTTTCTGGTGAGATGCTATTGTGCTGGCTTCATGTTGATATTCTTCTGCATCTTTACTGGCTCTATCCATATATATTACAAACCGCAGAAGTGAGTGATAAGACACACCCTCCGGTACACCCAAATTCACTTTTAAACAATTTGGAGCTTTTCTACAATTTTTATATATGCACCTGTGCAAACTAACGCAAATATTGTTTGCTGTATTCTTCTAAGATCTCCCACTATAACTGATAATAGGTTTTCACAAACATTCAAGAACAACTTTAGCTGAAAAATCTGCCAAATGCAAACATCCCTGTAATTTTCCTTTCTCCAAATTTAATTCTGCAGGGTAAAAAGAATTATCTTGTTAAAGAGTTTATCTTGGTTAAGAATGCTACATTTTATTTCTTTTTCACTCAGCACTCAGCTGTCTCAATGCTAGCAGTGCAGTCTCTCCTCTCTCACTAAATCCAAACAGAACAGGACTTATGATCTATAATTGATCTTATGTGCTGCTCAATAATTTTTAAAACAGCTTTCCAACATGATTAAGGAAAGGTATCCCACTGTAGTTGATACAATCCTGTTCTGTGTCTTTTTTCTCCCAAATTGGAATAGCAATCTTTGTTTTTGCTTTTTGCAATGGCTCATCTTTGCCATGCTTTACTGAAAATATACAACGATCACTTGACCTCAGTTCCTTCAGATTTAGCTGTTATGCCTCTAATTTCTGCTGATTTATTACTATGGCTGTGTTTGGTGGCTTGGCTGACTTCTGCTCTTGGATGTCTGGCTCCATTCTCTGCCTGTTTAAATTTTCTTTAATGTGTTCCTCCCATCTGTCCATAATTCTTTTCTCTTCAAATATAGGTTTCCCAAATCTATCACTCATAATTTCCATAGGCTTAGAAGAATCAAACTCAAATGGTAAAAGAAAACACCAATAACACTATTAGTTGAATTTTTTTTCCCTTTCAATGCAAACACAATAAAGAGAGCATAAATCTACTATCCACAATTAATGCACCATTACTTTCAGATTTTTTTGTACAGAATAACACTGCATAGTGTTTTGAAATTGCAGTTTTCTTGAAGGGAGCCAATATGCTTTGTTCTTGGAGAATTTTACTTAAAACTAAGGAAAACTCTGAAGGTCAGGATCAAATAGTACAAAAAACATTCATGATTACTCTATAGAGCAATATACCTTTATTTAACAATACATTAAAAGGAAGTAAAATGTTTCACAATACATATGGTGAAAACGGTAGCATTAGCAATTTGTAGAATAGAAAATGAAATAAATGTCCATGTAGTCTTTCTCTTTATATGACACTCACCCCATTATAGCACATCTGCGCATCATCATTGCATGATGTTCCATTAGGTTTCAGTCTAGGGGCTGGACACTCAGCATAGGAACTGGTACAATGTAGTTAAGAATTCTGAATTGCTGAAAAAATTACTTACATTTAATAAAATTGCAACACATGGACTGCAAAGAAAAAAACAATGAGTGGCCGCTGGCCGTTTGATCTGTCAGTTGCCCTAAACAAATAACTCGTATTTTTACACACATGATGTGCACGTTACAGGCAATTTTTGCCAGATATGGACCCCTATGCACATTGTGTGTTATACATCAACTTTTTTACAGGTAGCAGAAATTCATAGTAAAATGCAAACAGTAGTTTGGCACTGCCAAATGAACAACAACTGAGAAAAAAATTTGCACAGAAAATGAAACTAAAGTATGAAAGGAATTTTTAAACACTTCACTTACTCATACAGAAAACAAAACAGATCAGTGAAGAATGAATTGAAGAATTGGGTAAATCTAAATTAATGTAATTAATTCTAATTAAATCTAAATTAATGAACTATATGTGAAATTGGATAATTAGCGATAAGAAATGTCTATATTTTTGACAGACTGAGTATACACTTTTTTTCCCATGCACTTCTGGCATATTTTATCAAACCAACATGATTCTGCCAAAATGCATATCAAATAATATGATTCAATATGTCCTAAAACTGTAAATTTCATTCCCTGGCAAAATAGAGGAATGTCCAACTTTGCATAAGTGTTCAAAATGGCTGCTCAGATGTGCCACCTTGGGTGTGGCAAACACCTTTGGACACAACTTCTGGTGACAGTCAGTCTATGTCTTTACAAACAATCTCACTATTATGTACAACCCATAATCCTTTAGAAGCCTTGATGCTTGAACTTGCTCCCATCATGGCATTAGAAAAACTCATAGACCTCACCTCCATCCTCAAGACAAGTTTTTGATCACATTTTTTTATGTACAGGGAGAATCAAAAATTAATGGCAATTTGAAAATTATATGGTAATTATATGGTAATCTGGCTAGCAAAGAGGATTAAAGAGAGAAAACTTAAATATAGTGGACACATTAAACGTCATGATAATTTAGAGAAGACCGTATTGGAAGGATACATAATGGGAAAAAGAAAAAGAGGAAGACCAAAACGAAGATGGTTACAAGACATCGTTGACGATCTGCAAATGGATGCAGCAGCAACAGGCCATCTTGCTCACAACCAAGAGGCCTACAGGAGTGCTGTTTGGGAGGCAAAGTTCCGCAAGGGACATGCAAATAAATGAATGAATGGTTACCACAATGGATAGAAGATAATGCATTATAATGTGTGAGTAAAGGCTAATGGACAGCTCAAATACAAACAGTGTAATGTTCTGCCCTTAGACTAGCTGAAGCCAAAGTCAAACAAACATGAATACTCCACTGCAGATTGCATCATTGTTGAACAACATGCTGTAGAATGATGGAAAGTTGCTGAAATTCACCGTAAGTTGTTCCAGCATGGAAGTGAAAACAGTCATGGAATGAGAAATTTATGAATGGGTAGAAAGGTTTATAGAGGGAAAAACAAATGTAAATGACGGAGCTTGATCTGGTCAGCATCAACACTGAGACCACTAGCCCAGGTCAACAGGGTACAAGTCTTGATCAGAGAAGACCGATGGATTATGTTGTTCAATACTGCTACACATTTGGACATCAGCTATGGACATGCATATGCCATGGTGCATATTCATGCACATGGTGTACCATAGTGGTTTTACAAAATGTGTATTCAAACAGCTTACAGACTGTAGGTGCAGGAAGCAGTGCAGACCTGGATTCAGGATCTTCCCTTTCAAAGAAAAAAGAAGCTAATGGAATGATACAAGAAGTGCACTGACCTGTATTGGGACTATGTGGAAAGGTGATGAAATAATATTATGTTCATTTGCTGACAGTTATGGGCATTAAAAGGGTATGCTGGCTTTACTTTTTTTATTCTCCCTCATATGTTCGTATTTGAAACTATGCCACGTAATGTTCTTTGACAATAAAATTCATTTTAAAAAAAGGTGTCCAAAAGATAATTCTTCAGTCATTTCATTCAAAACTTGTGCTTTAGACCATGGTGGTTGTGACGACTTTAATAATAAACAACAAAGTATCACAAAATTATTTCTAACAGTAGCTAGTCTCAGTACTACTTATTGGAAGTCGAGAGGCATTCTTTAATGCAGCTTTGTATTGGCCAAAAATCTGAGATCATGACTAATACTAACATCTAATACATGCATCCACCTCTCATTCAAATGAGTAGGAAAAAAAGAACATGGTTGAACACCAGATTGCTCAAAAAATGGATTTTTTACTACGGAACCACATTTTGGTGATAAAAAATGTAAATAACACACTAAATGTCACTCGTGCAAAAAGTAAATAAACAAAGACAAACTAAAACTTTATACTAGAATTGCATTTTTAATTTCCTGTAACACGCTGGCTTTAGACTAAGAATTGTGCTAACTGCTGAGCAAAGGTATTCCCAGCTTGTGGCTCATATCACCAAGGGACATGCCTGTTTCATTAGTTCTATCTTCTCTTGCAAACTTTCATGAGTTCTTTTCACTTTACCATCACAAATATAAAAATATAAGCACAAATATAAGAATATTACATGCATGAACACAAAAGATCCACTGTGAACAACCGAAAACAGCTTTTATGGTGTAAAGTGCAGTCTGATATGTATGAAGCATCTGGTTGGTCAGAGAAGAACCATGTGAAAGGTGGGCAAAATCAGTGAGCAGTTATAATTATAAACGACAATGATGGAAAGAGTAGGTGGTTAAAAAAAAAGGGGATGCCAGTAAATGGTGACCGACTCACTGTAAATAAGCCACTCTCATTTGCTGAAATTAAAATATGATAGGTGATGATGAAGCTAACTGAAGAAAGAAGGAAAATCAAGTTTAAAAAAGAAGCAGAAAACCAAGCACTATACAAGAAATATACAAAGGACATCAAGAAACAAGTTGGACACGACAAAAACAAATACATAAGGAATTCTTGCAGCAAAATGGAAAGAATGTTAGATGACTGTCTTTGTAAAAATGTTTTCTGTGGCAAAATTTTTAACAACTGCAAGTTCTCTATATAATTAATGATAAACATGGAAATCAATTAATAGAAAACAAGGACACCTTGAACAGATGGAAAAAATAAAAGGTAACAGTAAAATTCCCGTTTCCATGCCTTTAAGGCATATTGGGAGAATATAGCATTAGGCCTATATTTTCCAGGACCTTTGGCACATGAAAGTGTGATGTGGTCAGTATCACATCTGGCTGCTTTACTTCCCAGATTTCTCTAGTATCCATTTTTAGAGGCTGGGTGAACCCTGGGGCCTTTTTCAGTGTGTAACAGAAAAAAAATCCCACTGCTGGAAAGAGTACTGCAAAGAAATGTACCAACAAGCAAACAGTTCAGAAAATAATGACAAGGAGGTGATGATAAATGAAGAACTTGAACCCTCTTTGTATGAGGTCAGAGACACCATAAAAAGGGAAATAATGTGATGAAATAACAGCTCAAATAATATAAGCAGTAGGAGAAAGCACCACTCACATTTATCATGCTTTGTGATGTAAGATCTGGAAAATCAAAAGTTGACCTAAAGATTGGAAGTGCTCAAATAAGGGCAATCTAAAAATGTGTATGAGCTATAGAACTATCACTTTTATAAGTCATGCAAGCAAGATATTGCTATGAATCATACTGAAAAGGCTGGAGAGAAAAACAGAAGAAGAAAAACATGAAGTACAGGTGAGTTTCAGACCAGGCAAAGGCACTAGAGATCATATATTAAACATGAGGAACATCAAACAAAAGTGTAGTGAGTTTAATGTGGATCTATACACCTCTTTGGCAAACTACTCCAAAGCTTTTGATTGTGTACAGCATCAATAGTTATGGTCTATTATGAACAACATGGGTTTCCCAATCTTCTAGTACACCTCATAGTCAAACTGTACCAAAATCAGTAAGCAGCAGTGAGGGGGCTAGTTGGTGAAACATCAGGGTGATTTGAAATACAAAAGGAAATAAGATGGGATGTATCCTTTATCTATACTTGTTTAACATCTACACTGAAAACATCACAAGGAATGTAGGAGAAGAACAAGAAATAACTAAGTTCGACTATTTTAACCTTAAGGGCCACTGGATTCCAGAAATTAGACTGTCCTTCTATCAAACAGTGCAGAAGGACTGCAACAGTTGATTCTCTCCACCACAAGACACAGATCAAAAAATTATCGCAAAGTGCAAAATGTAATCTCCCAGTATCAATGATTCTTTTCTCTCTCAAAACACATACACCTGAACATTACACATGTGTGGACACCGTACCCATTTACGAGAGGTGATTGGTAAGTTTCTGCATAAGGTACAATGGATTATCTGTGGACAATTATTTTTGGTTATTTCTCAACATAGTCCCGTTGCAAGTTTATACACTTAGTCCAGCGATCCTGGAGCATATGGATCCCTTCTTAGTAAAAGTCAGCATCTTGTGCCAGTAGAAAGTGGTCTACAGCATGAGAGACATCATCATCTGAAGCAAATTGTAACCACTGAGCTCCTTTTTGAGTTTGTTAAACAGATAAAAGTCTGAAAGGGCCAAATCTAGGGAATAAGGAGGATGTTCAAGAAGCTGGAAGCCGCATTCATGAATGGCAGCCACTGCCACCACTGGCTTTTGAACTGGAGCATTGTCTTGAAGAAAGATGAATGCTCTCGTCAATTTCCCCTCTACACTTTTCCTTCAGTTTGACCCGCAGTTGCTTCACAAGATTAGCATAATTGGCCCCGGTGATCATTCTGCCCTTTTGAAGATAGTCTACCAATAGCACACCTTCTGAATCCAAAAAATGGAAGCCATCACTTTGCCTTGCAGACAGAACCACCCTTGTTTTCTTTGGAGGTGGGGATCCATGATGTTTCCACTGCTTTGACTGTTCTTTGGTTTCTGGTTAAAAATGATGAACCCAAGTCTCATCCGTAGTCACAAATTGCTGAAGAAATTTTTCAAGATCTGCAGAAAAATGGCCAAGATTGTCTCTTGACATGTTGAGATGCTGTCATTTGTGATCAGTTCCAAGAAGTTTCAGGACCCATCGAGCAGAGACCTTTGTCATTACGCGTTCCTGGGAGTTGCCCAACTCAGTAGCAATGTACTGCTCAGTTAGTCATCGATCCTCCATTATCATGTCATGGATTTTGCCAATGGTTTCATCGGTGGTTACAGTTCTTGGTCTTCCTGGACAGGGATCATCTTCCAGACTCTTCCTTTCATGTTTGAATTGAGCTGCCCATTTCTACACTGTGCTGTAAGAAGGGGCACTCATAGATTTCCTTTGATGATAAGCCCTTGATGCAGAGGTAGCGAATGACTGCTCAATGAGAAATTTTATCCATTTTCTCAATTTCTGCCACCCCTTACCACCTCAGTAACCTGTAAAAAAAATTGGTTAATTTCTTGAAACTTTGTGTTTAATCTTATATTAACCTGATCTACAAATGCACCTAATATCAACTGTGCGTTTCAAGTATTTGTACCTTATGCCGAGAACTTATCAATCACTGATCGTATCTTTTATATGAAAATGGATTCCACGCATGTCTATGTGCATGTTTACATATATGTAAATATGTGTAAAAATACAGTTAAAATGTCAAGAAACCTATTTTAAACTTTCAGAACGAAAAAAAGATGTATTAAAAGGATATTTGCAGTATGATGCTTGTTTACAGTCATCTGCTGGCAAACACTGAATCATAGAGTTTACTGGTACAAACTCACAACTAGGTGTGCAACATGGTCCAGCAGTGGGACTGAAATATAAAATAGATGATTGAACAATTTATATGTTTACTATATTTGCTTCCTGGTGCAGATTTAAACATAAAAGTGATTTTATATGAGCCTGACAAAGTAATGAAAGTACTCAGGTCAAGCAAATTATTAGGAAGGTTATTTAGAAGTTGTTAAAGATGCAAAAATTGAGTGAAAATCTGGCTGATCACAAGAAACAGTTTGAGCAGGGTAGCCCATCAACAAACTTTACCAAATATCAATGACATGTAATAACAAATACTGCACAATCTCTCAAATATCAAAAGAATGTTTCCCTTAGTCAAGTGATCAGGTTCATTCATTTTTTAAAGCAGACCCTGGGGCAAGATACTGAAAAGCATTTGAGTTGTTTCTAGCCAGATTACTTTTTCCATCTATCTGTTGCATGACTGTTGGATTACACAGCCCATCAAAAAACTTTTTCTTGGTGCTCTGGATTTTAGGGCTGTTCCTGTGGTTATTTGGAGTGCTGGTTCAGAAAACTGCATTGGATAGACCACATCAGCTCTAGTTCCTTAAATATGATTGAATTAAAAAATTTTAGTCTGCTCTTTAACAAATCTCTTCTGCAGAATTGGGATGTCATAACAAGCTGTCTAAATTGAATGGGAAATTTATGTATTCAATTTACCCACATTTTTTTCTGTGCATAATGAATATTTATGACAGCAAAAGCAAGCGCTGGACTGCAATCAACAAGTAGAAAAGCATGGATATTAGATAACACATGGAAATATATACATGAAAGAAGACCAGCCAAATTAGCCATCTTGAATGTAAACACAGATCTTGGAAAAGTTTTGGCAAAAGCAACATACAAATAACTAGACAATAAAGTTAAAAATATTCAGCTAGAAGAGACAAAACAGAATAAATGAACAGCATGACAAAAGAAGCAGAAAATGCAGCAAAAACAGGAGACAGTAAAACTATATATAACATAAAGAAGAAGCTAACAGGTGCTATTACCTCCAGAGAAAGACTGTCTTTAGCAAAACAGGCAACTTATTAACATCAAGTAAAGACCAAAAGCAAAGATGGGCTGAACACTTCCAAAATACTTCATTGACCACACCCAAATGAATTAATAAATCTTGAAAATGATTTACCTGTTCTACAACTAAATGTCAACCTATATGAAGTTACAGTTAATGAAATTGAAACAGCAGTGAATCTAATGGCTAACAACAAAGCTGCAGATCAGTATGAAATAACAGTCAAAATGTTAAAAGCCAATAACACTGACAACATGAACCAACTACAGAGAATGTTTAATAAAATTTGGAAAGAAGAAAGACCCCTTCTAAATGGACAAAAAGAATTATTGTTAAAATACCCAAAAAAGGCAACCTCAGTGACTGCAATAACTGGAGGTTATCAGTTGTGTCAAAGGTGTTTTGTAAAGTGATTCTGAATAGAATTAAGAATGTAGTGGATACTGCAATGAGAGAAGAATAGGCAGGATTTTGAAAAGGGAGAAGCTGTCTGAACCAGATCTTTACTCTGAGAATAATACTTGAAGAACATATTGAAATGAAAAAACCATTAATCCTGAACTTCATAGACTTTAAAAAAGCATTTGATAGCATACACAGAGATTCATTGTGGAGAATTTTAAGACTATCTAAAATTGTCAACAACATTAAAGATCTCTACAATGGATATGTTTGTGCAGTCAAGACAGAAAAAGGAATGAGTGAATGGTTTCAAATTGAAACAGGCATGAAACAAGGATGTATATTATCTCCCTTGATTTTTGGAACTGCTACAGACTTTTTAATAAAAAGATGTTGTACTGGTAAAACCGGCATTGATTGGATACATGGGACCCAAATAGAAGATCTTGATTTTACAGATGACATAACATTTATCAGTGACAATGTGAAATCGATGCAGGAAAAAAAGATTCCATGTCTTCCATGGCTAGTAAACTGGTCTTGAAATTAACAAAAACAAAACAAAAATTATTAAAATATTTCTCATTAATCAAGAAGGAAAAATATACGTAGAAGGAACAGCTGTTGATGAAGTATGAGAAGTGATTGATAGGTTATTGGAATAAGGTACAAATACTCGAAACACACAGCTGATATTAGGTGCATTTGTAGATCAGGTTAATGTAAGATTAAACACAAAGTTTCAAGAAATTAACTGGAACCAATTTTTTTTTACAGGCTGCTGAGATGGTAAGGAGTGGCAGAAATTGAGAAAATGGATAAAATTTCTCATTGAGCAGTCATTTGCTACCTCTGCATCAAGGGCTTATCATCGAAGGAGATCCATGAGTACATGGTAGATACTCTAGGGCAGAGTGCCCCTTCTTACAGCACAGTGTAGAAATGGGCAGCTCAATTCAAACATGAAAGGAAGAGTCTGGAAGATGATCCCTGTCCAGGAAGACCAAGAACTGTAACCACCGATGAAACCATTGGCAAAATCCATGACATGATAATGGAGGATCGATGACTAACTGAGCAGTACATTGCTACTGAGTTGGGCAACTCCCAGGAACGCGTAATGACAAAGGTCTCTGCTTGATGGGTCCTGAAACTTCTTGGAGCTGATCACAAATGACAGCATCTCAACATGTCAAGAGACAATCTTGGCCATTTTTCTGCAGATCTTGAAAAATTTCTTCAGCAATTTGTGACTACGGATGAGACTTGGGTTCATCATTTTTAACCAGAAACCAAAGAACAGTCAAAGCAGTGGAAACATCATGGATCCCCACCTCCAAAGAAAACAAGGGTGGTTCTGTCTGCAAGGCAAAGTGATGGCTTCCATTTTTTGGATTCAGAAGGTGTGCTATTGGTAGACTATCTTCAAAAGGGCAGAATGATCACCGGGGCCAATTATGCTAATCTTGTGAAGCAACTGCGGGTCAAACTGAAGGAAAAGCATTGAGGGGAAATTGACGAGAGCATTCATCTTTCATCAAGACAATGCTCCAGTTCAAAAGTCAGTGGTGGCAGTGGCTGCCATTCATGAATGCGGCTTCACTTCTTGAACATCCTCCTTATTCCCCAGATTTGGCCCTTTCAGACTTTTATCTGTTTACCAAACTCAAAAGGAACTCAGTGGTCACAAATTTGCTTCAGATGATGACGTCATTCATGCTACAGATCAGTTTCTACTGGCACAAGATGCTGACTTTTACTAAGAAGGGATCCATATGCTCCAGGATCACTGGACTAAGTGCATAAACTTATGTTGAGAAATAACCAACAAAAATTTGTCCACAAATAATCCGTTGTACCTTATGCAGAGAACTTATCAATCACCCCTCGTAAACCAATTTGCATAACTTGGCAGCTATATAGACCAGGATAGTGACACCAGGAAGGAACTTAGAATCAGAAATGCAAAAGCAGCTTCAAAAATCTTGAGAATATATGAAATTCAAAAGTTATAAGCACAAAAATCAAGTTAAGATTATTCAATTCAAATGTGATATCCACCCTCATTTATGCATGTGGAAGCTGGAAATCAACTAAAGAAATAGACAAGAAATTAGACTCTTTTGAAAACAAATGCCTATGGAAAATACTTGGTATAAAGTGGAACAAATTCAAGAACAACACAGAGATAAGACATTTGAGCAAACAATCTGTCTCATAGGTGATCAGAAAAAGAAGATGGACATATGTAGGCCATGTTATGAGAAGAAACAATCAGAGAATCTACCAAAACAAGCTATCAAGTGGAGCACAACAGGCCGAAGAAAAAGAGGTCGACCACATGAAACTTTAAAGCAGACATTGTTAAGAAAAGCCAGTTTAGTGGGCATAACATCCCTTGATGAAGTTGAAAAACTTGCAGAAAACAGGAAAACTTGGCAAACAACTATGTGAGCCCTATGTGACGTTTAATGGCATGAGAAGGATGTAAGATGTAACAAGCTATTTTATAACATGGACTGAAACAGAATGCAATAGTTTAAGAAAAACTTCATCACTCATATGCCACACTTTTGAATCTGTTAACAAGTCAATTTCTAAGACAGCAAACTATTATCTCCTATATCCTTCATTCATCCATTTGCATGTCCCTAGCGGAACTTTGCTTTCCTAACAGCACTCCTGTAGGCCTCTCCATTGTGAGCAAGATGGCCTGCTGCTGATGCATCCATTTGCAGATCAACGATGTCTTGCAGCCATCTCCGCCTTGGTCTTCCTCTCTTTCTTTTTCTCATTATGTACCCTTCCAAGACGGTCTTCTCTAGATTATCATATTCCTCAAGGCAAATAAATTAGCAAAAAAAAAAAAATGCAGTTAAGCAGTCATCAAATTTCTACACTTTGTGGGCTGATCTAAAAAAAAAATTTCCTGTTTAAAAAAAAAATGCACAACTTGCAGATAATCTTCTTTAGACTTCCTTAGTAAATTCTTTGTGTTGTGTAGTATCTTCCTGGAACTGCTAGCTGGTGTTCTTTGCAGTTGATGCTATGAAGGTGTTGAGGCACAGCAATGTGTCAGCTTGGGAGAGGGTTATGGTGAATATTTTTTTTAGATACTGAATGCAACTATAAAGCAGAGGGTTTGTAATACTTCTTGAGCAGGCTCCACCATCATGAGGACAATGCTAGACCTGTTACTGGGGATACCAACAAAGAGGTGGGACAGAGTTTGGGTTAGCTTTGGTTTGCCAACATTGAAGCAAGCAAGTTAGCTATGAGGCACTGATTGCCAAATCAGACAGTGTCTTTGACCTCCTAGTAATTTTTATTTTTCTTTATTCAACACATTTCCAAAGTTCATATGCATTCGGATATTTCCGTTATATTAAAATAATCCAAACTAATAATTTTATTTCACTTCCAAGTCTGCTATATCTTCCTCAATTGCCTCACCTGCATTTTGAGTTTGGCTTCAGTGTGCATTGTCTTCCTTCTTTAGTGTCTCTCCCATAGCAGCAATGATCCTCACAGTCTTGAGTATAGCCACAGTCACATTCCTCATCATCCTCTTTGATTCCATTACCACAGAAAGCAGTCTTAGATGCTAAGAACATAAGAACATTACTGCATTTAACTATTAAGCAATCATAATTGTGTATTTCCTGCTGGTACTTACAATATCTTCACACACATAATGCACATGTGAGTATAATACACATGTGGAAAAATCCACTTTCTTATAAAAATGACCATGTATAATGCACCCACATATGTGTATGTATGTATGTGCGTGCTTGAGAGGAGAGAGAGAAAAAAATTAGTTGTTGGGAGATTTCATCTTGTACTTTGTGATAATTCTCTGATGATATCACAAAAGAATATTTAGGTCACACCCACTATGCTTTTGATGAAAATTTTGAATGCAACAGGTTTTTTTCATAAAAAAAGAGCAAAGAACTGTTGTAAACTTTCAAATGAGCTATTGATAAATTGGTAATCACACAGAGAATCTAAGGTATGCTAGTGCAATTGCTTTCTAAGCTGAAATTTGGTGACATACTGTTAATAATGACTCCTGTTGAAAATTGGGTCCTGTAGTTTTGATTATCCATGACCAACCATCTTCATCTAAACAAAAAAGGTTAATTTGGATTTACTGGTACTTCAGTTTTCATTGTTCACTGACCTGTGTTTATGTATTCTGTATTAGACATGTCTTAAATCTTACATGTCATCACATAGGGCTCGCATGGTAGTTTGCTAGTTTTCCTGTTTTTGGCGAGCTTTTCAACCTCAGAAAGGGATGTTATGCCCATTAAACTGACCTCTCTTAATAATGTTCTCTTCAGAATTTCACATGGCCAACCTCTTTTTCTTTGGCCTGTTGTGTTCCAGGTATGTCAAATGTTGAAAATTCTTTTCCAGCTTTAGTTTTATTTTCTGTGAAAATTTTTTGCTCTCTTGCTGTTCACTGGAAGGCCATGAGACAAACTATAGTGTTTTATTGATAGACCTCTATTTCCTGTTAAAAAGTTCTTGTGTGTGTGCATGTGGGTATACTGAGCAAAGAGGGTATATGGTTTTCAAAACTGATAATGTGCACATTTTATGCATAAAAATATAGCAGTCATTTTGTAATAGAATGTTATTCTGTACAGATTGTTTTGTGAGAAACCCTGCTGTTGTGGTCTAATAGACCACAACTCATCTGTTTATGCTAAGTACGGAGAAAGTACCTCGGGTTCCGAAGGAGAACTGAGTCACGTGGATTCTGATAGGCGGGATGTATGAATGAGTTTGAGGAGACAGTTTGGGTCAGAATGTTGTAGTGACAGGTTGTGGTGTTTTAATTCTAGAAAGGGATGTAGAGATTCTTTAGTTCATTATGTAAGTTAGATGGCCTGTCCTTTTTAGGACAAATTGTTGTAATAGTCATGTAGATTGTGTGTTTGATTTGTCCCCGTTTTGGACAAGGTAGTAATGTCAGATTGAAAGTCATGGGTAATTTTGAAGTTGGCATGTTTGTCAAAGTTGAATGTCTGTTTTGGTTCCATGGTGATGTTAGCTGCCCGGACATATTTTTTTTATGATCATTTGTAATTGTTCTCATCAAGTTTACACTCTACATCATTGCAACACACATCGAACAAATGGGATTCATCAATAAACATTTACAGATTTGTGTCTGCTGAATCCTGTGGTTATTGGATTCTTGTTAAGTGTCAGCTGTGGTGTTGAGTTAGATGATTACATGTAACTGGTCATGTCATGTATTAATGTGTAGTTGAGGTTATTGTTATCTGGGTTATCTTGTTACACGGAGTATACCAATATAATGTCTGTTGTGTCATTGGGCCTAATGCTCATGTTAAAACGTAATAGGCACAGTACAGAACAGAGTGTGTGCAAACTCGTGTTTAGTGCTCAGTAATACAAGCAAGTACAGTACACGAAGAAAGAAATCTATTTTAATTTAACGAAATGAATGAAAAGGAAACTTCATATTGTTTGAGTAAGCAGGTTAATGAAATGGAACATCTGGTAAAAGAAACATAAACTGCAAAGAGTTTTTTTACACAAAGTCTGCTTCCTTGCAAAAATTACATAAGAAAATTGTCCTGTCAGAACCAGAGGAAGGTTTGGAAGAGACAGATTCCTGGTGGGTAATGCAGCTGATATAATTTCATTAAGAGATGAGAATATGTTCCAAATAATCACGTTAACAGAAAAATTTGAGCATCCTGTAGGTCATATTTGGAAATTGGAGTCCTTGCAATATAAATAATGCAGCCAAAGAAGCATGGGGCAGTTCTTACAAGAATGGTGGTAAGAGTATGAGCATCAGAATGTTTATAGTGACTTAATGACAAGACTTTGAAGGACTAACAGTGACTCTGATGTCAAGAATGTTAACAGATGAGGCATGGGATGTGAAAGAAATTGCAGGAGCTTCTTCATAAACTGGAGGAAGCTGTCTGGGTCCTTCCCTGGCATGCTCACAATGTTAGTGTCATTATCAAAACATAGATTATAAAAGACAAGAAAAGGGCAGCTACAGGATTTCATCACCAAGTGTTTGAAGTGCTCCATGAAGAGGCATGCATAGGCAGGACCAATTTTAGTGTCAATGACCATCCTGCTGCTTTGTTTGAAATGTCTGCAGCTGAATTCAAAAGAGTTAATTACAAGCATAAGGTGTGTAAGGTGTAAAATTACAGAATAACAAACAACTGGACTATTCCTCTTGTTCAAAAAAAGACCATGAGAACTGAAAGTCCTTGATCACTAGAAATAGATATACAGTAAATCTACATCCACCGTGAAGATATAACAGGTTCATCCTGTTGAGAGCTTACATGCCTTGAAAGCAGAGAAAACAAGATTAATATATGTAAATGGTGACAATAGGTTGAAAGATACTATTCAGAAAGTCAGAGATTAGTTTCATAAAGCAAGAACAGCCAGAAACTAAGTCTCCTAGGATCTAGTCTGTGGACCTTTGGAAGTAATTAGGATGGTCTGACTAGCAGCTGTCATGGATATGTAGGTGAGATGTAGATGAAGAGAGATAAAAGCATAGTGCCACTGAAATTGACTGCTGGAAATGAAAACAGTAAATCTAGCTCAACAACCACACTTTACCCAAAGACCATCATGTTCATGACACCACTAATGGTCTCATTTTGAGAGTGATCTCGTAATGGAATATTTCCACACATAGAACACACAAAATTTGCTTCAACACACTGCTGTAGACCATTATCAATTTCTGGTTTCATTACCAGACCCACAGTTATGGTTATTGTCAATATATACCAGACCTTATCAAAGAAATGAGGCTACCCAGCTTGAGGTAGTCTGTACCAGATCAGTGAAACAAAAAAGCTGCTCCCAATGTGAAAAACAACCTAAGTTTCCCTCCTTTTCACTAATTAAGGAGACTTATGACTAATAACTGCACCTCCCATTTTATACTCAAAGCTGTACCCAAGGATAGATTTTTTTACCTCACAAACAGAGGTATTTCTTGCATTGCCTGAAACGGAGAAAGCGCCTCACTCATTCTGCACTGATACCCCATCAACTCCGCCAATCAGCTCTAAAATAAGTATTAAAAAGTTCTTATGTCTGAGGTTGCTTAAGATGCCAAAATATAGTTGGACAAGAAGCTCACCACCAACAGCCTTAAGACCCTTCTTCACTAGATATTTCTACCAAGGTTTACTTCAATAATCTAACTCTTGAACTACCCACAAAAGTGGTAGGGCTGACGACTATAGATTTAATATCATATAGGGGCAGATTAACATGATCTTGAGATTAGCCATTTCAAGGCTGCTCTTGAAATTTTCATTTCATTCACTTGTATGCTCCTTGAAGAACTTTGCCTCCCTAATAGCTCTCTTGAAGGCCACTTGGTTGTAAGCAAGATGTCCTGCAACTGATGCATCCATCCACAATTCATCAATAATAATGTCCTGTTGGCATCTTCGCTATGATCTTATTCTCATTCTTTTTCCCACTATCTACCCTTCCAAGACTATCTTCTCCAAACTTTTATGATGTTTAATATGTCCAAAAGTTTTCTGTTTAATTTTCTTTACTAACCAACCTTCTTCAATATTAAATTCTTGTAGTACTGATATATTTTTTCTTTTCTGTGTCCATGATATCTGGACTCTTCTACAACATTTACATTTAAAGGCACTTATGTGTTTCTCAACTGTTTTGTTAAGTGTCCAGGTCTTACAGGCAAATGCTGCAGTGAGAAAAATGCATGTCCTTAAAAATCTCATTTCTGTAGTTCTATCTGTCTCTCTCCACAGCTTCTTTTTTAGCTTCTGAAGAATGACACCTCCTCATTTTAAATATCACTCACTGTATCTCCGTTATTAGTGAGATCCAAGATATTAAAAATTCTCCACCACTTCCGATTTTTCAGAATCGATATATATTTTTGCTCAGTTGTTTCTGGTAAGATATATAATTTGACTCGCACAGTGTCGAATGGAGCATAAACCGAGCAAGCTATTTATGTGCTGTGATATCATGACACACCGTAAAAATTTCAAGCTGAAATTTATGTCCTGCTCAGGGAGATGGGCTTCCCTGGGTTAAATTCTGCCCTCAAACAGCAACTGGCCCAGCAAGTCAGCAGTGGATCTTTTTACCACTCACAGAAAACACAAGAAGAAAAGACAGACAGATATAAATGGAAAACGACTCGGAAACATTCAACTTCAAAGAGACAGAAAAGCGAGTCTTAAAGTATGTACTATCAACATATGTGGCACAAACGATGAAAAGGAGGAATTAGTGGAGGGAATGAAAAGGAGAAAAATAAATATCATGGGAACTGCAGACACCAAACTCAGAGTAAACACACACACATCAGAATTATGTATTCCTATATTCTGGAGTGAGTGAACATTCATTCATTCATTTTCATGTCCCTTGCGGAACTTTGCCTCCCTAACAGCACTTCTGTAGGTCTCTCGGTTGTGAGCAAGATGGCCTGCTGCTGATACATCCATTTGCAGATCATCAACGATGTCTTGCAGCCATCTTTGCCTTGGTCTTTCTCTCTTTCTTTTTCCTATTATGT
Source organism: Achatina immaculata (assembly GCA_009760885.1). Taxonomy (NCBI): domain Eukaryota; kingdom Metazoa; phylum Mollusca; class Gastropoda; order Stylommatophora; family Achatinidae; genus Lissachatina; species Lissachatina immaculata. The sequence continues at coordinate 33,196,120 of CM019706.1, forward strand.
ACCCTTCCAAGACGGTTTTTTCTAGATTATCATGATGTTTAATGTGTCCAAAATATTTCAGTTTTCTCTCTTTAATCCTCTTTACTAGCCAGCCTTCTTCAACATTAAGTTCTTGTAATATGGATATATTTGATTTTTTTTGTGCTAGTGAACAGGAAAATGCAAAACAGGTGTCAGAATGATCACAGAACCAAACTCCGCTGACAAAATCTTGGAAACAAAATATGTATCAGAAAGAATTGTAACTTTCCAAATAAAAGAAAATGAGGAGACCACAACCTATGACCAAATATATGCTCCTTGTAATGCACCAGACATGGAGAAAGAATGTGAGGAGTTAACTTCCATGATACACTAAACAACATAAGTAAATAGGAAAATATTATAATCATGGGGGACTTCAATGCAAGACTGGGAACTAGTAGAGCTGATGTAACAGTCCACATTGGTGGTTTTGGTGATCAGCAGTGTATTAGAAATGAAAATTGTAGCAGGCAGGTAATAAAAAAAAAACAAAGTTAAAATCATGGCAGGAATACAATGAAGTATTAAACAACAATCACAAAAGTTACAGAAATCTTTTATAAAAAGATCAGCACAATGAGAAAGTGAGCAGAGAACTTTGATCCAACAGAGCTTGTGAATGATAATGGTGATCCAATATGCAACCAGAGAGAGCAGTACTGCGATGGAGACAGCACTTCAACAAGTTACTCTGTATACCATCCGAGGCAAGCCAAATCCATGATAACAACACAGCTGGCCCTATAGAACTGGAACCAGACAAACTACATGCTGAAATCAGAAAAGCCATCAAAAAAGGCCCCAGGATATGATGGAATACCCTATGAGTTAATCAATTGTGCGAACGAGGCTGGAATAACCTGGCTTCACAGACTCTATAACTTGGTATGGGAAAAACAAGAAACAACACAGGACTGAAGAAACACTGTAATTAATCCAATATGGAAGGAAAAAGGCAGTAAAAGGGACTGCAACCAGTATAGAGGCATCTCACTGATAAGCCACGTTGAAAAATATTTTGCAAGATCCTAGAGAACAGACGGTGCCCAGTGAGTGAACCACAGTTAAATGAAGCTCAGAAGGGATTTAGAAAATACAGAAGCTGTACAGATGCCATCTTTCCCTAAGACAGCTAACAGAAAAATCAGCTGAACACAATCAGATACTGCACATAGCATACGCAGATCAAGAAAAAGCATTTAATAGAGTCGATTGATATATAAAATATGGAAAATCTTACAGCATTATGGAGTTAGTACACATCTGATCAGCCTATGCAAAAACCTACATGAAAACAGTCAGTGTACAGTTAGAACAAATGTGGGACAGAGATTACATTTTATTCATCATAAAATCTGGAGTGAGGAAAGGCTGTGTACTATCTCCCTTACTATTCATAACATACACTGACACCATCTGCAAAGAAGCTAACATTCATAGTAAAAATTCCACGACAAAGCTGGCCAACAGCCCATCTCTAGAAACAATGCAGATAAACCCACAACACCTTCCAGAAGACATACCCAATAGGAGGACCATAAACGAACTCCTTTTTTGCTGATAATCAAGCACTTATAGCCACATCAGAAAACGCCTACAGCAGAACATGGATAACTCAGCAAGACCATGTAAAAGCCACAACATGAAGAAAAAAAGAAGTCATGACCACAGCAAGAGAAGAAATCCAAACAAAGATCTTCCTAGACAACCAGCCTTTGAAACAAGTGAAACATTATTTATTCAAATACCTAGGTAGCATAATATCATCCTAAAGTTCTAGCCAACTTTCCTCAATATTAAGTTCTTGTAGTATGGATATATGTTCTTTTTTGTGCCCATGATATCTAAAGAACTCTTCTGTAGCATTTACGAGGTGTGATTGATAAGTACTCGGAATAGGGTACAACTGCTAGAAACACACAGTTGATATCAGGTGCATTTGTAGATCAGGTTAATGTAAGATTAAACACCAAGTTTCAAGAAATTAACTGGAATCAATTTTTTTTTACAGGCTACTGAAGTGGTATGGGGTGGTAGAAATTGAGAAAATGGATAAAATTTCTCATTGAGCAGTCATTCGTTATCTCTGCATCAAGGGCGTATCACCGAAGGAGATTCACGAGGATATGGTAGATACTCTAGGGGAGAGTGCCTCTTTTTACAGCACAGTGAAGAAATGGGCACCTCAATTCAAACATGGAAGGAAGAGTCTAGAAGATGATTCCTGTCCAGGAAGACCAAGAATGGTAACCACCAGTGAAACTATTGGCAGAATCCATGACATGATAATGGAGGATTGACGACTGAGTGGTACACTGCTACTGAGTTGAGCATCTACCGGGAATGTGTTCATGCCATTATTCACAATGATCTTCAAATGACAAAGGTCTCTGCTCGATGGGTCCTGAAACTTTTTGGAGCTGATCACAAATGACAGCATTGGCCATTTTTCTGCAGATCCTGAAAAGTTTCTTCAGCAATTGTGCAGAAGGTGTGCTATTGGTAGACTATCTTTAAAAGGGCAGAACAGTCACTGGGACCTATTATGCTAATCTTGTGAAGCAACTGTGGGTCAAACTGAAGGAAAACCGTCAAGGGGAAATTGATGAGAGCAGTCATCTTTCATCAAGACAATGCTCCAGTTCACAAGTTGGTGGTGGCAATGGAATGTGGTTTCCAGCTTCTTGAACTTCCTCCTTATTCCCCTTATTTTACAAAGAATGCTCCATATGCTCCAGGATTGCTGGACTAAGTGCATAAACTTGCAAGGGGACAATGTTGAGAAATAACCCAAAAAAAGTTGTCCACAAATAATTCGTTGTACCTTATGCAGAGAACTTATCAATCACCCCTCATACATTCAGAGGCATTTATGTGTTTCTCAGCTGTTTTATTAAGTGTCCAGGTCTCACAGGCATATGTTGCAATGGGAAAGATGCATGCTCTTAAAAATCTTATTTTTGTATTTCTGTCTGTTTCTCTCCACAGCTTCTTTAGTTGTTTTACTTTATGAAGAATGACAAATGTCCTTTTAATTTCCCTCACTGTATCTCCATTATTAGTAATGATCCAAGATTTTCGAAACTCTCCATCTCTTCCAATTTTACCTCATTGATATTTCAGCTGCCTTATTTGTTTTGTCAGTTGTCATCAATTTAGTTTTCTTTGCATTAAAATAAGAGGTATTGCTCTTCACTATTCTTATATTACATCCTTCTCATGCCGTTAAACATCACATAGGGTTTGCATGGTTGTTTGCCAAGTTTTCCTATTTTCGGCGAGTCTTCTACTTCACCAAGGGATAACTGTTATGCCCACTAAACTGGCTTCTCTTAACGACGTCCTCTTTAGAGTTTCTTGTGGTCGACCGCTTTTTCTTTGGCCTGTTGTGTTCCACTTGATAGCTGTTTTGATATTCTCTGATTGCTTCCTCTCATCACATGGCTTATATATGCCCATCTTCTTTTTCTGATCACCCGAGAGACAAGTTGTTGTTTGCTCATCTGTCTTATCTCTGCGTTTTCTTGAATTCATTCCACTTTATACCAAGTATTTTCCTTAGGCACTTGTTTTCAAAAGAGTTTAATTTCTTGTCTATTTCTTTAGTTGATTTCCAACTTTCACATGCATAAATGAGGGTGGATATTACATTTGAATTGAATAATGTTAACTTGGTTTTTGTGCTTAAAACTTTAGAATTCCATGCTCTCAAGATTTTTGAAGGACTATGCTGCTTTTGCAATTCTAATTCTAACTTCCTTCCTGGTGTCACCATCTTGGTCTATGTGGATGCCAAGGTATGCAAATTGGTTTACTTCATCAACAACTGTTCCCTCTATGTATATTTTTACTTACTATTCTTATGGACTGACAGTAAAAAAAGGAGACAAAACAAGATATATATTTCAGTTGCCATATTTGATTACACTCGTGTGGTACCCGGGATCTGCAAAGAATAGGACCACTGTACCCTACCATGCATGACCGTAAAAGGCGACTAAGGAGGGTTCGGCATAGGGCCAGCAACCCTATCTGGTAAAAAAAAACTATCAGACTGCTACAGAAACGGAAGCAAGGGAAAAAACAAATGCAGGTGGAAGGAGAAATGCGTATCAGGAAACTGAGCCCATGAAGGTTGTGGATGAAAGCCAGCCACTGGAAGTCCCCAGCCCGACTGCAGACCTCCTGGAACCTAAACACAAGATGCAAATAGGCAGCTGGAATGTAAGAACACTTAACCAGACTGGAAAACTAGCACAAACCATCAAGGAAATGCACAGATACAAACTAGACATACTAGGAATACAAGAAGCAAGATGGACAGGACAAGGCAGAAGGAAATTAACAACACAGCACACAGAAGATACAATAATATGGTCAGGTAAAGAAGATCTTCATGAAGGAGGAGTAGCATTGATTATAACAAAAGAAGCATCAAGAGCATTGCTGAAATGGACCCCAATAAATGAGAGATTATTATATGCACGGTTCAACTCAAGATTCCGAAGCTGTCTATTATAGTTTGTTATGCACCAACAGAAGCAGCTGAAGAAGAATTAAAAGAAGATTTTTACAACAGCCTCCAAGCCACAGTAGAAACAATACCCAAGCATGATATGCTACTCATCTTGGGCGACTTCAATGCAAAAGTAGGTGAAGGAAATGAAGATAGAAGAAGAATCATGGGAAGAGAAGGAATCGGAGAAATAAATGAAAATGGAGAAAGACTGTGCACTTTCTGTGAAGAAAACATGATGACCATCGGAGGGAAAATTTTCCAACATAAAAACATCCACAAGGTGACTTGGAGGTCACCAGATAAAAACACAGAAAACCAAATCGATCACATACTAATAAACAACATGTGGAAACGGTCACTACAAGATGTGCGAGCAAGGAAAGGAGCAGATGTAGGAAGTAATCACAACCTTCTGGTAGCAAAAATAAAACTAAAATTAAGGAAAGCCAAAATCAGAGAACACAGAAAGATACGTTTTGATATAAGAAAACTGAAAGACCAGCAAACAAGAAATGAATTCTCAATAGTACTTAAGAACCGCTTCAGTGTCCTACAAGACGAAGCAGAAATGTCCATACTAGAGTTCAATAAAACACTACAGGAAACACCAAAAGAGGTGCTGGGATATTGGAAATGGAAAAAAGAGGAATGGATAAGCAAGACCACATGGGAAAAGATAGAGCAAAGAAAAGAAATCAAGAAAAAATTACTGAACACCAAATCACAACGGCTTAAAGAACGAGTTTTAAGCAATTATGCACAAAAAGACAAAGAAGTGAAGGAATCATGCCGTCAAGATAAACGTCAATACTATGACGACTTAGCAGAAGCAGCAGAGAAAGCAGCATACACAAATGACATGAAAACCATATACAAAATCACAAAGCAGATGACAGGTAACTTCAACACAAGATGTGAAAGTGCAGTAAGAACACAAAATGGACAACTGGTCAGTGGAGAAAGAGAAAAAATTGAAAGATGGAGGGAACACTTTAACACCCTACTAAACAGAACACAAGCAGCACAAACAATAGACATACCTGAAGCAAAAACGGAACTAAACATCAATACAGGACCAATAACAATAAATGAAGTAAAGGAGGCGATAAAGAAGCTAAAATGAGACAGAGCACCAGGTGAAGATGAAGTGACTGCTGAGATGCTGAAACCAGAAGAAACACCAAAACAACTTTGCCGGATATTACAACAAATTTGGGATCTAGAAAAAGCCCCAGAGGAGTGGAAAACTGGGCTTATAGTAAAACTACCAAAGAAGGGTGACCTCAGAGAATGCGGGAACTGGAGAGGCATTACCCTACTGCCACTCACCAGTAAAGTATTTTGCAGAATAATCATCAACAGAATTATACCAACACTTGAGGAAAAACTTCGGAAAGAGCAGGCAGGATTTAGGAAAGGAAGATCATGCATAGACCACAGGAGTGGCACAGCACAACATATGCATTACTCATAGATTTTGAGAAAGCCTTTGGCACTGTCAAACCTGAGCAGGATCCATCTGATGTGAATGCAGAGGACAATGCCCTCATCACTGAAAACTCCAGTGTGGCAGATGCAGTTATTTACACAGGTAGATCTGTTATATGACATCAAAGAGTGCATGAGCATTTACAGCATGCTCAACAGGCAGAACATTCCAGGAACCCAGGGTTGCTTTCGCTATGATCACAAGCAGCATGATGAAAGCATTCATATGGCTGGAGTCACAAAACTATGCCCGTATCTGCATTATAAGTGATTCAATGAGTATGATCCAGAAGGCTGAAGCAGGCATCCAGGCAGCAGCTTGAATCATTGCAGAGATCAACAATTCGCAAAGTCACCTTCATCTATGTCTCCGGGCATACAGGTGTCCATGGAAATGAAACAAACGTGAACCAAACCTTAAGGACATCCTCGTCCACAGCCACCTGAAGCAGAGCCTTACATATGTTGGCACCAGAAAATGTAACGCCCCCGCTATGTTACCTGCCCTGTAGTCTGGGAAACGAAAACAATCACCTTTCCCAAAACTATCCTCACTCTTCATGAGGGATTCACATGCGAGTCCCATAATGTGATATATGTTATCGTTTGCAAAAGATGCAGGATAACATATATTGGTGAGACTGGCCTCAGATTAGGGGACCGCATGCAAAAACATCTGTACGACATCACCCAGCATGCTTCGAAACCAGTCCCAAATCATTTCAATGGCCCCAACCACAGAGGCAAATCTGACTTTCTGGTTACAGCCATCAAACAATGTCACGCAGATGACACAAGCCGCCTGGCACTTGAGAACCGCTGCATTCAAAATTATGGGACGCTGGAACCACATGGGTTAAACTCGCTGTTTAGTTACACGCAACATTCTCTTCAATCATTACAGTACCTCTCCACAAAGTCCACCCCTTCTTACTTTTCAAACTTCCTCACAGCATCACTCTGCAACCCCTCTTCCCCAATCATCTGTTTCAACTTCTCCTAGCTAGGTCAATATTGCATCACACACTCTCTCTCCCTTCCCCGGTTCCCCATCCACCACCCCCAGTTACAACCCACCAACCACATGTCACAGGTCTCTATTTAAAGTCTCCACGTTCTACTAAATCCATTCCTGACACACACCGCCGGACAAGCCACACCTTACAATTTACAGCTAAGTACTCTTTAGACCAAAAAAATTTTTTTTTTAAATTAAAAAAATTTTTTAAATTTTTATTTATTATTTAAAAAAAAAAATTATTTTAAATAGCATTCATGTGAATCCATACTTTATCTCCTCTCTCTACTTCTTCGTCCTGTATGTTTTTGTATGATTAAGGCTCACGCCGAAACGTCACACCTGTGTAATCATTAAGTAATAAAGCTGCTCCTACTTTTTCCTGTTTTATACATTCTAGTATCACAGCTTTACTGCAGTGCTTCGTGTATAGTTATATACTTATACACTAATTATTGTGTTAATGGAAATGAAAGAGCTGATAGGTTGGATGGCTCTGCTGTCATCGCAGATGGACAACCATTGGATTGAGCCAATATTATCAATGCACTTTGAGAGAAAGGTAGAGTGGAGGACCTCAAGAAAAGTGAATCTACATAATGAGAGAGCTGGGAGCACAGACTGGCATGTCCAGAAATGAAAGGCATATGGAGCTTGTAAAGCAACACAGAACAGGACCTATCAGCTGTAGGATGCTGGTGAATATACTGAGGGGCAGTCTGAGCACCTGTAGACATGTCCAGAGTGCAATGATGATGATCTAAACCATAAACCATAAGATACAGGTTTTGCTCTTCACTATTCTAATGGGCTGATATTTTTCCATCAGGAAAAAATTTAATGGTTTCCTATTCTGTTGTGGTCAGAAATAATCATGAAAGAGAACATTTGCTTTTAAGCTCAATCCCAGTATAATCAAGATATCATAATTACTGTAAATCAAAAATAAACTTTTCAAGCTTTATAATCGTATACTGGTTAGTAAATTAAATAACTAAAACTATCATAATTTTAAAAAAAAATCATCTGTAACTTACGCTTGAAGCAGTTTCGTTTCCCATTGAGTTCATTAACTACTACATGCAAGAGTCGTGTAATGTTGTCCTTTGAGCATACACTAAAGTCATCATTATTAGGACGGTCCCCCATGGTTGCACTTGCAAACATAATGTAGTTGCCATCCTGTGCATTTTCCTTCTCTGTGCCAAATGGTGCACACTCAGTGCCTTGATCATGCTGTTTAAATAAAATAATTAAAACACACTGGCCTGAATGTGCATAACATTATCAAATATCATAAATGAAGAGGCTATTATAAGGTGTACATGTTATCTTGAATCATCAAGACTGTTTTCCCAAGGCATTTTGAAACCCTAATTTTAAATATTACAAAAAAAGTAAAATGACCAAAACTACTTTAAGTATGCCAAGACTTCTGTCCATGACAAACATAAAAGCAATTTTATTTCACAGAAACTTACATCTACTTCATAGATAACAGAAAACAAATGGTGGGCAGTTCTGATGCATACATAGCACCATTAGCACAACACAAAAGCAATACTGCCAGTATAAAAAACACCAAGACTTACTTCTTTTTTTCAGTTAAAAAATCTAACCTATTAACCATCTGTCATGTAGACATCTCAGAGTACTCTGATGTCTTAGCACAAAAAGTATCTACTAATCATTTGTGCTTCCTTCATTCTTAAAAATATTTGATAAAAACTGTAATAAAACCTATGCTAATTGGTGAGGCAAAAGTCATGCACCAGTATTTAGGTTGAACTGCTATAAATACTGTACCAAAATGATTATAACCATTTGTACTGACTTCTTTCTCTTATTTGTTGCACAAACAGCAGATTTAGGATAACACAGTTTTCCAAGTTAACAAAGGATGATGTATGAGGCACGAGGAGCTACACACAGACCAGCTGTAAGGGAATTTAATAGGCAGAATCCTCATCAACAGATCAATCGGTCTACTGTAGGATGATTAATCAATTGCTTTAAAGAAACTGAAAGTGTTAGTGGTCGCCCTTGAAGTTGAAAACCCAAGAGCGCAACTGATCTGGAAACACAGCACTGGCATTGGCACATGTTATGAGCCCAAAAAAGCAAAATCATCAAGGAAGTTAGGTCAAGAGGCAGGTGTTAGCCAAAGATCAGTTTTGTGTGTTTTTCACAGGCATTCCTTCCATCCTTATAAAGTTCATCTTGTTCAGAAATTTACATGGGGATGACAAAGATAATCACCAATAATTTTGAAAGTGGTTTGTGCACTATGGCACTCCATTCATTCTTCAGTGACAAAGCCATTTTTTACCACTACATTCATTCTTCAGTGACAAGCTATTTTTTTTTACCTAAGTAGACACGTCAATAGACATAAATGTCACTGTTGGTTGCACAATGAATGGAAGACAGTCATGTACAAAACGAACCTAGAGTCATAGTATAGGCTGGACCAGCTGATCGCTCCTTGCTTATTTGATGGTAATATAACAGATGAAACATACCTCCATATGCTGCAGACCTTCTTAATGGATTTTCTTGATGTTTTATTACAAAAGAAACACAACATATTTTTTTCAACAGGATGGCATGCCTCTGCATTTTGTAATGACCATGTGAAACTCTCTAAATGGTGAATTTCCTAACACATGGATCAGATGACAAGGTCCTGCTGAATGGCCCTCCCAGATCACACACCTTTAGATTTCTTTCTTTTGAGCTATTTAAAGAGTGGCATGTATCAAACATGTCCTAGAAATATTAATCAACTTAAAGAAAGAATAGTGTATGAATGCTGCAACATTTCACAAGAAATTCTCCAAGTTAAGGAATCATACAACTACATATCTGAAAAATATTTACAGGCTGATGGTGAACATTTTGAGCACACCATCTAAGATATAAACAACTTATATTTAAATAAAATAAAGCAAACAAATAAAATATGCGTTTCAATGACAAAACACAGTCTTTATGCTTTACATACTATCTGGGTCAATTATTATATATATATCCCTATGGTGCACGACTTTTGCTTCACCCTGTACTTGAAAGCTGTCTTAGATTCTGCTCAACCAAAATATATTACTTGTATTGGAAACAACTATTTGACTTTTACAAAATCTTAAAAATATAAAAAAAATTTTACCAAAATCTAGCTGGGATTCTACATCTAATCTAACTGGATTAAAAAATGTGTGTCCTCCCTTAATGAGGCAAATCTACCATGGTACCTCATGCAACAACAGCCATAAATTACAGTGCATTCTCAAATGTCTCATCTAGAAGGCATTCATTCATTTATTACATGCTGTGCCATGCTGTATAGTTTTGGTGATCATAAACCCGTTCACCACATCTCTTTCCTCCGAAACAACACTGGCAGGCTGGTGGATCTTACATACCTATGCAAACCACATCTCAAGGTGATATTTAGGCAAAGTCTAAATAAAATGACAAACAGCACATTTCAAACCCAGCCTGTACTTTTAAATTTTAAATCAACTTCCTTTCCACCAAAATTTCTCCTCAAAATTTATTCTAACAGAGCATGAAAATTAAATAAGAAGTGAAAAAGTTAAGTTGGTGTTTCCAATCAATTCAAATGCTTTTCTTTTTCTATACCATTTAGTCAGTTCTTCTGGCCTCTTTCTCCTTTGTTTTCCCTTGAATTTTCCATATGTTACCAAGTTTTATAACTTCTGTCTTTTCAAGGGCATTTGCCCAAGAAATTTTAACTGTCTTTTTTTTTTCTTATAATTTTAACTAGTTTTTGTTGATCTGGAATGTTAGAAGACCTCTGTTTTCCTGGCTGTCCAGAATAATTGTTGCAAACTGCTCCAAAAATCACATCTCTGCTGATTCCAGTCTGTTTATCATTTGTTTGTTAACTGCCATATGACAATATTTGGCTCTATACGGCACCCTGCAATACTCTTTTCTTCACTTTTAGGGACCTTTGTATTTTCTTTATAGGATATGAGGGGGTGGTGAAAAATTATTGGCCTGACACATCCCAAAATCTGAGTGCAATTTTGCCACTGTGTCTGGAAAGAGTTTTTTTTTTTTTTAATAATGTCAAGTGGCAATTTGCAGGATCAGTGTGCTATTTTTTAACTTTTTTTCAGATCAATGAAAGAACCAAGTCAACAGAAGGCATGGAATTTTAAAGTGGGGAATTCTAGGCCATCATGAAATTTCTGTTCTTGCAGAACTCCAATGAAAATCTGTGAGTGTATGCTGCAAACATTAAGTGACAAGTGCCCATCATATTTAACTACAATGATGTGGTGTGCTAACTTCAGTGTCAAGGTTTCAAGACCAAACATGCAGCACAATCTGTAAGGCCTTCAACAGTGTAAATTTTAGAAACTGTCAACCAAGTTTTTGACCTGGTTTTTGGCAGATGATCAATGAATTTCAGCTAAAACAGTTACTGAGACACTAGAAATACCTAGGGTATTTATTATAAACCCACTGGGTTTATAATTCATAAGCATTTCAGGTAAGCCAAGTAGGTGCTGAAATGTATGAATGCAAATGAGAAGTGAAATGGAGTGGACACCTTCAAGTTGTTTTTTCAGAATTCTGAGCAATCTAATAACTTGTTTAAAAAATATGAAAAATGGTTACACCACTTGATTCTGAGACCAAACAATAGTCTTTGCATTAGTGAAACTCAGATTCTCCACATCTTTTTGGGATAAAGAAGGTATTTTGATGAGTAACCATCTTCCAAAGGAAGACTGAAAGATGAACCGACAGAAAAATGATGAGGGAAGCTGCAGAAGGATATTCCCTTTTTGCAGGACAATGCACCTGCGCACAAGACATTAGCTGTTTTGAAGAATTTGGGGTCTGAGTGCACAGATCACTCACCCTACTCACCAGACTTTGCTCCATCTGACTATTTCCTGTTTCCCAACCTGAAAAAAGTATTTGAAACGAAGGAAATTTTTGAATGATTCAGATGTGATAGCAGCAACAGAGCAGTATTTCAATGATCAGATATCAGATTTTTCTTTTTTTTTTTTTTTTGATGAGTTAAAGAAACCTGGGAAATGAAATTTCAAGCGCATTGAATTTCAGAATGAATATGTGGAATATACTGTAAGTTTTATGCCTCTTGGTCATTCCCCTCTTAGTCAGAGCAGTAACATTTCAGCACTCCCTCATAAAAGCAACTTTTGCCTTTCATAATTGTGATTTCATCAGTAAATTTATGAAGCATGATTTGACAGGACTATGACAGAAAGCATGAATTCTAAAATTTCAGATTCAGTATGATAGGTATTGTCTGTACTGATAGCTAATTGCAGTGGATCTTGAGCAGATCACCTGAGGTGTTGAATAACTATCTGTCATATAATACAGGTCTTGCTGTTTTTTGATAAGTGTCAATTTACTTTTCAGCTCAGCCGAACGACCATATCTCTAATCACTCCTGTTACATTAGAAATATGATTCCTACTGCAAGGCAGTCCTGTGCAATATCATGGCTAATTTAATATCTGACACTGCGCAACTAAAAAATGATAAGGATGTTAGACATTCACATTTTTTCACACAAGTTATTGCCAAAGTTTCACATGAAATAATATTTATTCTAAAAATGTTTATTATGCCTGGTACTGTGTTCACACTTAACCCCTACATTTAAAAACCAACCTATTAGAGACACACTACAAAGTATACAAACAAATACAGTTGAACCCACTTAATGTCACATGGATGTGACCATCAAAATATGGTGACATTAAGCGCAGTTGACAATAACTCTTTGTGTCTTTTTCTATGTGCCTTGCATGGATGGGGTCCACATGAGTTCGCTACCCCATTCTTAGTGCACTGGGATACGTTGGTCTCTAATTTGTTCTAATTTTGAATTTATCCTAACTACACTAAAAAAAAATTACTCAGGTCATCAAAGAAATGGAGAGATACCACCTAGACATACTGGGCATCAGTGAAATGCGATGGCCAGAAGCAGGTAAAAGATTGGCAGAAAACGGTAAGTTAATAAGAGGATGGGAAACACCAGGATGGGGCTGACATTATATCACATGTAGCAGCAAAGAGCCTTGTACAAATGGCAACCAGTGAACAGTCGTATAATAAGAGCACGATACAACCTAAGACATGGAAGAATGACAATAATACAGTGTTATGCACCCACAAACGATGCACATGATGAAGTGAAAGACAATTTCTATCACCAATTACAACAAATCATCAACAAAGTCCATAAACAGGACATCATAATTGCTACGCTAATGTAGGTAAAGATAACACCGACGTTGAAAAAGTAATGGGAAAAGAAGGAACTGACATGGTTAATCTGAACGGAGAAAGATTAATTGAAATATGTCTAACAGAGGGCGTGGTCATTGGAGGCACAATATTTCCACACAAAGAGATACATAAAACAACGTGGATATCTCCAGATGATAGAACTAGAAACCAGATAGATCATTTTTGTATTAGAAAGCAATACAGAACATCTCTGATAGATGTAAGGGCTTATAGGGGTGCAGATGTTAACATTGATCACAACCTGTGTATAGGGAAAATAAAACTAAAACTGAAAAGCCAACACAAGAAATCAATACACAGAAAGATAAACAGCCACAGCCTACAAGAAGAGAATACTAACAGTGATTTCAGTCAGGAACTTGCCAGTCATTCCACAACACCCAGTGAAGTAGAAGAGATAGGTATAGATGAATTATAGAATTCTTACAGCACAGCCATAATCACAGCAGCAAAAGCAAGCACTGGACTCACAAAACCAAATAGAAAAGCATGGATATCAGAAAACACATGGAAGTACATACATGAAAGACAAGCAGACAAATTAGATATGTTGAATGTAAAAATAGATCTTGGAAAATATCTGGCAAAACCTATATACAAAGAAATAGACAAGAAAGTAAAAAAATTCAGCTAGAAGGGATAAAAGGGAATAATAGACAATATGGCAAAAGAGGCAGAGAAAGCAGCAAAAACAGGAGACAGCAAAACTTTATATAACATACAAAAGAGGCTAACAGGTACTATTACATCTAAAGAAAGACCAATCCTTAGCAAAACTGGAACCCTATTATCATCAGGTAAAGACCAAAAGCAAAGATGAGCTGAACACTTCCAAGAAATACTTACTCAACCACACCCAAAAGAATTGTTAAACCTTGAAACTGACTTACCAGCCCCACAATTAAATGTCAACCTAGATGAAATTACATTGCATGAAATTGAAACAGTAGTGAATTTAACAGCTAACAACAAAGCTGCAGGTGAAGATGAAATAACACCTGAAATGTTAAAAGCTATCAATAATGACAACATGAGACAACTACAGAGAATGTTTAATAAGATTTGGAAAGAAGAAAAGGTCCCTTTTAAAAGAAAAAAAGAATCATTGTTAAAATACCAAAAAAAAGGCAACCTTAGTAACTGTAACAATTGGAGAGGAGTAACCTTAATATCAGTTGTGTCAAAAGTATTTTGCAAGGTCATTTTGAATAGACTTAAAGATTTAGTGGATACCGCAATGAGAGAAGAACAAGCAGGATTTCGAAAAGGGAGAAGCTGTCTCGACCAGATCTTTACTCTCAGAATAATACTTGAAGAACATATTGAAAAGCAGAAACCATTAATATCGAACTTCATAGACTTTAAAAAGGCATTTGATAGCATACACAGATTCACTGTGGAGAATTTTAACTCTATATGGAATACCATCTAAAATTGTCAACATCATTAAGGACTTATACAATGGATATGTTTGTGCAGTCAAAACAGAAGAAGGGATGAGTAAATGGTTCCAGATTGAAACAGGTGTGAAACAAGGATGTATACTGTCTCCTTTGCTTTTTGGAATTACAATAGACTTCATAATGAAAAAATGCTGCACAGGTAACACAGGTATTGACTGGGTACATGAGACCCAACTAGAAGATCTTAATTTTGCTGATGACATAACTCTTTATCAGTAACAATGTGAATTCCATGCAAGAAAACACACATATCCTGTCTTCACTGGCTAGAAAAATAGGACTTGAAATTAACAAGGACAAAACAAAAATAATGAAACTTCCCATTAATCAAAATGGAAAAATACACGAAGAAGGGACAGATGTTGAAGAAGTCAATCAATTTTCATAACTTGGCAGTTACATAGACCAGGATGGTGACACCAGAAAGGAAGTTAGAATTAGAATTGCAAAAGCAGCATTGATCTTCACTAATCTTGAGAACATATGGAATTCAAAAGTTATAAGCACAAGTTAACAAGTTAAGACTATTCAATTCAAATGTAATATCCACCCTCATTTACATATGCGAAAGCTGGAAAACTAAAGAAATATACAAGAAATTAGACTCTTTTGAAAACAAATGCCAAAGGAAAATACTCGGCATCAACTGAAACGAATTCAAGAACAATGCAGAGATAAAACAGATGACTGAACAACAACCAATCTCATGGGTGATCAGGAAAAGGAGATGGACATATGTTGGTCACATGATGAGAAGAAACAGTCAGAGAATCCCAAAACAAGCTATAAAGTGGAACACAACATGCCAAAGAAAAAGAGGCAGACCGCATGAAACCGAAGAAGTCATTGTTAGGAGAGGCCAAATTAATAGGCATAAAATCCCTTGATGAGGTTGAAAGGCTCGCCGAAGACAGGAAAAAATGGCAAACTACCTTGAGAGCCTATGTGATGTTTAACAGCACAGGAAGGATATAAGATAGAAGATATATAAGACACTAAAAAATCTGGCAACGCCGGTAGTATTACTTCCTTCCAGTGTCAGAAACATGGACACAATGTACACTCAAGGTTGAATTCAGAGCCAATTTGTGTTAAAATTTAACTGTTTTTAAATTTTTTCTAAGCTTATAGCCTGTCACCCACTTGTATTTTCATGTTTTCAGTTTATTGTAGATTGTAAAATAATTGTAAATAAATAATTAGTGTATATTTTCCTGTGAGGAAATGGTGTTTGTGTAAAATGTTACGCATTCTGGATATATTGGACCCAGTACAGTGGATTAACTTGAGGGGTAAGTGAGAAATTATTTCATCATAATTTTCCATTCTTTCTTTTCAATTCTTAGCTCTTTTTTCTGTTCTATACTAACAACACACTAACAATTTTATTAGGAAAACAATATACAACTTTTCCTGTTTAAACTTATGTATAATATGTCATACAGTAAATCAGACTATGGCTTTGTGATCCTTTTAAATGTGACAACTGTTCCATTCCACTTTATGAAATTTACCCCCTTGGTCATTTCATATAACCCCCCCCCCCCCCCCCCCCCCGGATGAATGAGTTATGCCAGGTCCATTACAAAGGTGTTAACTTGGATAAAGCAACTTTAATCACTGACTGACTGACACTATTCCATGCAGCATGCATAAAATTAATTGCTATTCTTGATGTCAATCTTGACGACACGCTTTTGTTCCATAGCATGCAGCACATGATGTACTATTTGCTTTCTGTATTGTTGCTTGAAGGCATCAATGTCGCACAGCTGCAGCATGCTGGTTGTGTTAGATGGTAGGAAAACAAGCTTTGTAGGCATCAGATTGGTGATGTCAGTGTGCGCCGGACAGCTATCAACAAACAACAAAACTTTTCTGTTCATTTGGTTCACTTTGTTGTCGAAAGAAATGGCCCAGAGCTCAAACACTTCACCTATAACCCACACATGTTGGTTGACCTTGTAAGTGATCGGCAGGCTCTTTACGTTCTTGAACCAACCTATATTTCATGACTTTCCGATAACAAGGAGTGGAGTCTTCTCAGTGCCAGATATGTTACAGCACATGACAGCTGTTAAACAATCTTTAGTTTGTTTGCACCACGGCACTTCTCATCATGAAAGCAAAGTTCTGTTTGGTAGCAGTTTTTAAAACACATCTGTTTCATCTATGTTAAAAATGTAATCTGGGCTGTATGCATCCAAAATTTTTTGCTGACGCGAAATCCAATCATTAATGACATTGGTAATAACTAGAGCTGTTTCACCTTAAGCAACCTTAAATGTTATGTTGTAGCATTTCTTAAAGTATTCAAGAATTACGTTCGAATAATTCCAGTCAGGCATATCCATTTCTTTCACAAAATGTTCGACAATTTCCAATAGTATAGGACCGCACACAGGCAACTGTGCAGAACATGTCTGCTTGAACCTTTTCATCAGAGCACACTCAATATCCATGTAAGAAATCACAAACCTTCACTTATTATTTGACCTAACTAAAGACGAGTAAAAGTCTCATTCAGTTTTGTCTGTTTTTAACAGGTTTTGATACAGTTGAAGCGTCAATTTCAAATTTATCCATCATGTCCTATCTCGTAATTTTTTCATCAACTTGCTTTAGAATATCCAATTTAGAGCTTAAATCCATATCAACATGCTTGTGATTAGTAGCCATTATCTATCACAATGAGAATAACAGAGAAGTTCCCAGATATAATGGTTCATAGTAAACTACTCGAAACTGACCAACTATCAACTTGCATTGCCAACTTAACACCACCCATGACTTGATAAAGAAGACAAACAATGACTGAAAGAAACCAGTTTTTAATCACGTTCTTTTGAAAAGGCGGCTGTGGCAGGCCTTTCATTCACACCACCTGAGTTTTGATACCCACATGTTCAAAATGTTGATGTGGTATGTACTTGGTGATCAAACAGCCGCCCTCTTCTTTGACGGTCATGAAAATGATAAAGCTTTGTGAGATATTTATAGCTTGGACTCACCCAGTTTGCGATACAAAGTGGAGTCTTTAACTCCTCCAGCTGCAAAAATATAGTGATATTAACTGATTTGTACCAATAAGCGGGGTGATATTAATTAGAGCAAAGCCCATTAACTCTTCCCGTGCCAGCGGGAAAAACCATAAAATGCAAAATGTGCGGGTATTGTGATATTTTTTAGGTATAGTTGAAAAAGTGAATATAGCGATTATTTCATGTGGAAAAGTATACTTTTTATACATCCAAAAGA
This sequence comes from Achatina immaculata, assembly GCA_009760885.1. Lineage (NCBI taxonomy): Eukaryota > Metazoa > Mollusca > Gastropoda > Stylommatophora > Achatinidae > Lissachatina > Lissachatina immaculata. The sequence continues at coordinate 33,214,220 of CM019706.1, forward strand.
AATAAAAATGAATGAAGATTCCATAAATGCAGAGTTTTCTTAGGAAAAAAATAACTGGTGAGAAAATAAGACAAGTTTAGGGGCCCGCCCCCCCAAAAAAAAAAATTATGACACACAAATAAAATTGGCTTCTACTTACCATTAGAGCTGTAAATATCCATGTGTACATCACAAATCAATGATAAATGAAATTCCTCACATGAAATGTAATTACTTTTTGCACAAATTTGCAAAAACAAAAGCACAAACAAAACAGAAAACATTCAGAATTCCTTTTGCAGATCCACAAAGTGGATGGAAATAAGGAAAAATATTCACACCAAATTGAAGAGAGACTGAAAAAATGGCTACATACTGCCCACACTAAGTTAAAAAAGGATGCCAGATAATTCTGACAAGCACAGATAACTTGCGAACCAAAATCTGAGTATGGTTTTTCACCAAAATGAACCAAACATTATTATAGTGAATTTGGTCCAAAAGCGAATTAGCCGTAAGGCCACATTATAATGTCGCCGGCAGAGGAAGAGTTAATTACTTATCGGAGCTGGCCAGGGATACAAATTTCTGTGACAATGTTCGAGTTGTGACATAAAGTGATGTGATATTAAGGGGTTCAACTGTACACATTTTAATATGAAATACTAGACATAACAGACCCACAGAAAAAAAAGTGAAGTAACTATATGCTTCTTTTACTACCCAAGAAAATAAAAAACCCACCTATTATAGGCTGAATATAACTCTTTTAAAAAAGAACAGTTCATGATTATTCACCTCACTGCACGAAATAACTAACCAGCTAAATGTCCTAAAACTCCAATAATGAAATTAAAATGCAAAGGAATGATTACAGGTTTTTACATGCTATACTTTTCAAAAAAAGAAACACAACAAATACGGTGTTGCAATTTAAACTGAAGTTTACTGACAAGGGCAAATTGCCTAAAATGTTCACTTGGACATAACTTGTTTACCTGAACTGTACTCAGCAGATGATTCATGAGCAAGAAAAGCGACACTAGTCAAAACAGCATTTTTGACAATAACTCATGAAACCTGTGAAACTTACTGAACACAAAACTCACTGACCATGTTATTGAATGCCTATAAAAGATTGATGCTCCTTGAATCAACTCATTTGAAAATTCAATGCGCAAGTATGGCTCATCTCACTACAGAACAATGACTCATCATCACTGGACATTTACAGACTGGACGGTCACAAACTGTAGTGGGTAGACAATTTAATGTGGTTGAAAGCACTATTAGTCGCCTTTGGAGATGATTTCAAGAAACTGGCTCAGTTTCAGACCGGCCACACAGTGGAAGACCCATAGTCACAACTCCTGCTGAAGACTGCTCCATACGGCTGCGAAACCTCAGGAATCGATTTGCATTTGCATCCTCAACAGTCAAGTCAATGACAACAGCTCATCAAATTTCATATCAAATGGTTAAGAACCAGTTGCACAACGCTAGTTTTTGAGCTAGAAGACCATATCAAGGTCTTGTTATTATGGACCGGCATCGCCAGAACCGCTTGCAGTGGGGGAAACCAGCATCGTCAATGAACCATTCTGAATGATTGGAGAAGGGTTTGGTTTAGTGATGAATCATTCTTTCTGCTCCAGCGACACAATAGGCGGAGAAGAGTTTACCACAGAGTCCATGACCCAGAAATGCATGGATGAGGCTCCTCCACATTGTGGTGGAGATGTACTGGTGTGGGGGACGATCAACTTCATGGGATGAAGTGACCTGGTACAAACTGAAGGATGTCTGAATGCCCAATGATATGTTGCTGAAATTCTTTGTCCTCATGTCCTTCCACTTCTGGCTGCACCAGGGTCAATTTTTCAGCACGATAACACTCCAACTCATGTGGCACAACTCATCATACAGTTCCTCACTGACAACAACGTCTAGACCATTCCAGGGCCATCCACGTCATCAGACATGAACCCAATAAAACATTTATGGGATGAACTAAACAGACAAGTCCACCAGTGAGATGTGGCGCCAACCAATCTCCGACAGTTGTCTCTTGCACTGCGGGCAGAGTGGGCACCATCCCACAACAAAAGATCCAACAGCTAATCGGATCCATGTCGAGGAAATGTTGTTCTCTGTTACAGGCCAGAGGAGGCCATACATCTTACTGAAACGGAGGCTTCAGTCACAGAGAATAAAAGTCAAAACCAAATTTAATGAACATCATTCCACTGTTAAAGTCTCCATGCCATTAAGACAAATTGGGAAATATGGAGTTAGGCCTGTATTTTCCATGACCATCTGCATATATGAAAGTGTGATGTGGTCAGTATCATGCCTGGCCACATTTGCCTTCCCAGATTTCTCTGGTATTTATTTTTAAAGGCTGGGTGAAGCCCGGGTCTTTCTTGGTGTGTACCAGAAAGAAATCCCACTGCTGGGACTGAACATGGTACCACAGAATAAATACACTGAGCACTTAACCACTCAGCTTACCAGGCGTACCCAGATTTATTTCTCTTCTTTATATTCTTCTTTCATCAATTCAGCAGAAGACACAAACTGCAGGGACATTAGCTTGTTCCTCATATAAAATTACTCAAACTTGCACTCTAAGGTACAACTCAGTTATCATTTCAGGAAAGATTAAATGAAACACCTGCATCAGGCTGAGAAAAGAGAGATAAGAAGAATGGAACTGCTAGCAAAAAATACAAGAAAGAAAGGTCCTACACCCTTGGTGAGAAATATATCAAGAAAATTATGGAAATTTTGTAACTATTTTTGCCATAAATACTCCTGGTTTTTTTTTTAACTTCACTGATGAACTGTCTGATACACATTAAATATACAGTCCAGCATTTTCAAAACAGCACAAAATCATCCTCCTGGTATTTAATTCAAAACTGTTTTCTTACACATTAGTTGTTTGCAAGTATAGTATTTCACTGCATACAAATACTGCCAGTATGTGCTTTTTTTTTTTTTTTAGCAAAACCTTACAGCATCATTATATGATATCAAAGTTAAATTTCTGCACAAAAAAAAAAAAAAGAAACAAAACAACTATACTACTGCTAGCTGGCTTGTGAATCCATTATTAACTTATTTAGATATAAAATAAATGGCACAGTCAATTACGTGTAATCACAAGCAGCTCATCTTTCAAATATTCTTCCTCATGCTAATAACTATCAACAAAGCTCTGGAACGAAAATGCTACAGTGAATGACTCACTGGTGACCCAAAGTTATGACCAACTTCATGAGTGAATGTAAGTTGTGATACTCTAATTGGCACTGCTTTTCCATAATTCACAGTAGTCACTATACCAGTGTTGAGACTTTTTGGAACTGTTTCATCCCTTTCCATGTAGCTTTTATGTTTTTCACAAATTCCACCAGATGCAACTGTAAGGATAAAAGAAAATTGTTCAATATTATAGAAATAAGTGAAATATTTAATGCATTATTATTAATTCTTTCAAGGATATACCTAACAAACATTTTGATGTAGTTGATTTTCATTACCAATGTCAGAAATGTTGGCAAAACCTTAGCGTGTTAATCTCATATGTACCAATCAAAATACCAATCAAAGGTATTAAAGCAGAAATGACAATGCGGGAAATGACCATGAAATTGAAAACAATTTTCATGCAGTCAAGCAATTTTTACAACAATAATCTTTAAACAGTTAATGTGCTTACTACAAAGAGGGATATTTTGTGTGAGGGGAAGGTGTGTGTCACAGATTACTACTGCTATTCAATCTTACAGTTACTTATGGCAACAAAAGTTCTGAAAGGAGGCAAGATGATAAAAACTGAAATGAACAAAATAATTCATAAAACTTAGAATATTTAAACAAACAATTGTTTATCAGTTTAGATTTAGATTACTGCTTTGTGTGACAGTCCAAAGCAGTTTCTTTCAATAGCCATGCACTAATAAAACATCACACTTTATACACAATAGTGTGGATTACAATCTGTTTTAAAGAATATGCAGCTACCTCTGTGAGTTTTTTTGAAGAGGCTAGTGACATATTCAAGCACATTTCAGGCCTTGATGCTCAAGATACTCATAACTACTTGATGGTTTCTAGATCTGTTTTCTAAATGGACACTTGTTATGACATTGATAGACAGTCTTGCTTCTGTACTAGCTCATAGGTGCATTCATTGTTTGCCATCAGGCTCTGGGATGCTTCTTGTATGAAGCATTTGCACCTAATAATGCAAATTACATTCAGATTCAGTGCCTAATAAAAGATTTTCCAATACTAACTAGCACACTGTGGTCAGGTGCAGTATATTGCAAAGGGCATGTGGATGAGGTCCACACCTTCCATGTAGGCATTTTACTTGGTGGCTCTTTCTAGACATTAAAATTCAACATTCTTTTCATCTTGCTGGCCTTTCACCATTTTTAGTATACCTAGGTAATCATTCATTCCTGAAAGGTCTGTTGTGAAAGTTGTATCTTGCTGAGCAGCATATTTGTTTCAGATACAATCATCTGCATCCTGTCATCTGTAAAGAAATTCTTGAAATAATTTTTTTCTAGAGCATCTGGAATAATGCACTTCCACACAGCAGTGACAACAGCATAATTCAATCATACATCAGCAAAAAAAAAAAAAAAGCTCTCCTCTTTATATTTCTTTTGTTATTTTTTTTGGTGTGCTTTTTTGTATTTGGTTTTGCATCAGGGCTGAAAGAATGGCATCAAATTTAAGGTGAGTTGATGGAATGTTGTAAAAATCACAATTCCACTCAGACTCACTTTCTGATCCACCTTGAGATACACTTGGTTCATAATCATCTGAAGATTGATTTTCAGTCTCAGAAACATAGCATCATTCATTCATTCATTTGCATGTTCCTTGTGGAACTTTGCCTCCCTAACAGCACTCCTGTATGCCTCTCGATTGTGAACAAGATGGTCTGCTGCCGATGCATCCATTTGCGGATCATCATTGATGTCTTGCAGCCATCTTTGCCTTGGTCTTCCTCTCTTTCTTTTTCCAATTATGTACCCTTACAAGACAGTCTTCTCTAGATTATCATGACGTTTAATGTGTCCAAAATATTTAAGTTTTCTCTCTTTAATCCTCTTTACTAGTCAGCCTTCTTCAATACATAGAATCAACTAGCTGAAATATATCTTGAAACTTTCACTTCAGTATCACCATCCATTATTCTGTACCAAATATATAAATTATTATTAAGTAACTGTAACATTTGCAGTTGGTATCAGCATATGCTGCTGCTGTTGGCGAGATCTTCAGCTGCCGTGCGTGGAGCGGTGCTCTTCCCAGCCAATGAAGAAATTTGCAAATGAGGTTGCCGCGCAGCATCACTGCGGAAAAGGTGGTTGAAAGGATAAAGCGAAGCAAACAGTCAAATCACGGCACCTCTGGTCTGGAGGTCGGCCACGTCCTGAGTGCAGTCATATCGGGTGAAATGCATGAACCGGCTTGTCCCAGAGGTTAAGTCACTGCTGGCTTGACTCTTCAAATGCCGCGCGTGGAGTGAAGCTCCTCCCGGTTAAGGAAGTAAATGCGGAAATAAAGGTTGCTGTGCGGCGCCGATGGGAAAAGGTGGTGGAAAGTGACGTTTAACCTGGTATGTCCAGTAGTATCGCTACGAGAGCTATACCACGGCACCTCTGCTCTAGAGGCCGCCTACGTCCGAAATACACCTACACTGGTGAAATATGCCTAAACCGGCACACACCAGGGGTGGAACTCGATGGCTAGACATGTCATGCCACCTCCGCTCTAGAGGTCGGTAACGCCTGATAAACACCCATACTGGTGAATTTTGCCTAAACCGGCTCATACCAGGGGTGAATCTTGAAGGCTATGAATGTCACAGTACCTCTGCCCTAGAGGTCGGTCCCGTCCCAAACACGCCCATACTGGGAAATGCCTAAACTGGCTCAACCCAGGGGTAGAAGTCACTAGTGGCGAGGATACGTCCTCCTGGACAAAAGCTCCATCCTGGTCACAACTAGGAAGAGTAGCGGCCACGACCGCAAAATGCTGAAGTCGGAGACACTGGACCAGGGAAGTCTAGATAGGCAACCACCTCTCACCCGGCGGGGATGTCTGCGTATCCTAATCACGCTGAGGTTTTCCGGTGAGAAAGTCCAACCCTGGACTGGATGAGTAACCACCTCTCACCCGACGGTGATACACGGGTATCTCAAAACACGTCGAGGTTTTCCGGTGAGAAAGTCCAACTCTGGCCTGGGTGGGCTAACACCTCTCACCCAGCGGGGATGCACTGATATTCCAAACACGTCGAGGTCTTCCGGTGAGAAAGTCCAACCCTAGACCAAACTGGTGCAATGAAAACCACGGTGTCACGCAATCCCGCTTCCGAGACCCACCAAGAATACAGGCTAAAGCACTGTGATACTCTGAACCCCTTGTGGTCCTTTCGTGGAACTCGTGTGGTCTATTTTGGACCACACAGGGGACCACGGGACCTAACGAGGACCACATGCGTGAATTCAGTAGGTTCACAGTGCGGTTTTTGGTGGTAGAAGTGAACGAAGAAGAAGAAGAAGAAGCATATGCTGCATCATTCTAAGCTGATGATGCCCAAAGTTGCCATATGGCAACATACCAAAAACAAAGAAATGTAACATATTAGCACTGCAATAAAAGTGAAAACTATGCTCATTATGTAGTTTGTGCTATTTTTTAAATTTCTGCTCAATCCATTTTCTTATTATGACAAAAATGCACCCAAAAACTTTCCATCTGAAAGTAAACATGTGCGCACTTCAAGGTCAAATGAAACAGTACATATATGACAGCTTACTTCCAGAAATGCATCGTCAACATTATCAGCACAGAATAAATACACTTTTATAAAAGTTTTTTTTTTCCAAAAGTAGATTCACATGCAAAACTTTTGACTTATAATAAATGTTGACATACTATAACTCCAAATGCAAAAGGGTTAAACAGTCACTCAAGATTTACCATTGGTCTTCAAATCAGGAGAGAAGGAGAAATTTTTAAAAATGCACACTCCTAATTATATTTTTGTTGGAGTGATTCCATACAAATTTATAATAATAATGCTTAACACTGAACCACGGATTAAGACTACTTGTTAACACTTGCAGCCAACAGTTCCCAGCCATTTTTCTTTAAAAATGTCACTACTTTTGCGTGTGCCAACAAAAACACTTATATCTCTACTTACCAATGTGCCAATATAATCCATCTTGGCAAGTATGTTCACAACATCGTTCAGTACTGTTTCAAGGTGTGGTAATGTGTAAAATATCTTGATTGCATTGGAACTTTACATCTTGCATAAACAGATCTAATTTCATTTCTTTTTCATGGACAAAACACATTTTGCACTCTCTAAAACTGGGCTTTTAGTTTCTTCAGACTAAAGTCAGATCAAGAAATGCTCTTTCCTTTTTCCAGACAAATTCTGTGGAGGATCACTGTTTTGTGCCCTTTTGAACTTCTTGTTAGTGGGCCCAGGGTTACACTCAGTTCCCAAACTGTCCTGAGTACTGGAGCTGCTTTCTGGCAGCCAGTCTTGCAAATTCAACCAGATACTGCTTGTATGACTTTTTGTTCTTGTTTCAAGAACTGCATATAATGTAAGAGTTCAGCAATGCAAAGTTGATATGATGAGCCAACTTTTCCTGTTCCATTTCACTATTTTCCTTCCTACAATTTTCTTGTGCTTGCTTCAGTAATGCAGTTTAGTTTCATTTGTATTCTTCTCATGATGTTCTGTAAGTATAACTTTTGAATTACGCAGTGGGACTTCAGTCAGGATGGCGTGCATGAGGATGCGAAATTATCTACGTGCCATTTCTTTTCAAGCTAGCGGATATTTCTGACATGGATTAGACCTGCTTTAAGCTTTCACGTCTTTGTTTACAATGGTCTGTAGCATTGTTCACTGCAATCCACTTTGGGGACAGCATGAGCTGTCATATTTTTCCATGCTGGCCACCTTGTGGCTGCAGTGTTTTGCTGTGAAGTTCATATGGGTAAGGTAACCCTACAGAAACCTCTGACAGAGCAGGTCTTCCATTTGAGGAGGTCCTACCAGGGCATGGACACATCCCGATCCCCATCAAGATCTGCCCAGGGAGCACACTCCAGTCAAAATAAGCAGAGGACACACTAAAATCCTCCAATGGCTTGCAGGCAGTGGATAGACTATCAAGAATATGGAATGGAAGACTCCATAATCTTCTCTCTCTCTCTGTACACAGAACATGTCATCCTGGCTGGTGAGGGTACCCAGCAATGGAAATGGGATATGTATGCACCACACAGTTAATGAGTATGCTCAGATTTATTACATGGAGTGGAGCTGCTGCTGTGGATTGTCACCAGGAAGAGACAGAGCTGGGCCTAAGCCTCAAAGGGGCCCACCCAAAACTAATGATAATGACTCTGTGCATCGTGGACTAAGGATTAAGCAAAGTAGAGCAACTGGTCATGCAAAAACCAACAATCTACAGATCATGCGCTGGAACTCTGCAGAAGTAATGAAGACTAACAGATCATATTTATGTAGCTCATCCAGGAAACAATACTGAATGTATTGTCCCTCATGTGTCACTGAGTGATCACTACCCAGTCTGCTGTATGTGGTATAAAATCATCAGGGGTATAAAATGCCTAAATATAAATACCAGCATCACATATAGGAACTAAAATTTTAATTTGGAATTATTTTTAACTGATCTAAAAGCTTCGCCTCTTACGTGCATTTACCAATTAACCAATCCACATGAGGCTATCGAATACTGGATTGAGATATTTGAAAATATTTTTGACAAGCATGTCCCCATCAAGAAATGACAGTAAAACATGTAACAAAATCCCCATGGATAACCCCTGATGTCTTGCAACTCATGAAGAAACAGGATGAACCTCATAAAGCAGAAATTTCAGTAGCTATCGTTCACTTAGAAATAAGATGCAGTATTTAATTAGGCAGGAAAAGAAAAATTACTTCAGAAATTTAGTTAAAGACAAAACAGATAGCAAATCAATTTGTAAAGCGATTAATACTCTTGTAAATAAATGGAAGCAATCTGACCCACAAACACTTAATGGTGAACATACTTGCATTAACTTCAGTGAACACTTTGGGGAAGAAATTAGTATTCTAAAATCTTCATTACCAACCCCTACTTGCGACCTGAGCGTGTTGAAACTTACAGTGACAGTAAACGTGTAAAGCTAAAACAATTTAATATTTCTTTCCTCACTGTCGGTGAGTTTTATAACTACATCCAGTCTTTAAAGAACACTAACTCTGCAGGATGTGATGACATTAGTAGCAAGATACTACGCGACGCTGCACCAGTTATCAGACACATTAACATACATATACAATTTGTGCATTGACAAACATTATTTCCCTGACGTTTTTAAACTTGCCAAAGTGTTTCCTCTTTTTAAATCTAGACAGACTAGAGACCTCTCAAACTATAGACCCATATCCATTCTGTCATCACTATCTAAACCTCCTGAAAAACATATTCAAAAGTTAACACTGTTCCGCATGCAAGAAAACAATCTACTAATAGGCAGTCAGGTTTTAGACCAAATCACTCCTGCCACACAGCATTAACTAAAATGACAGAAAGTTGGTTGTATAATACATATGATGACAAATTATGTGGTGCTGTCTTTGTTGATTTCAAGAAAGCCTTCGATATGACTGATCATGAAATTCTTGCAAAAAAGCTGGAAGGTTATCGATTACACCCTGACCTAACAAAGTTTATTACGTCTTTTCTCTCAGGTAGAAAACAAGTATTTGCTTTAGAAACAAAATATCTGACTCTTCTGTGGTTGGTAATTATGATATTACAGTATTCCTCAAGGCTCCATTCTTGGTCCTCTTCTCTTTGCTATCTATATTAACGACTTACTACTACATTTAAAGTGATCTTTCTGGTGATGACTGTACTGTTTACAATAGTGACTATGACATTAATAACCTACAGACAACACTCCAAAATGATATAAACAGTTTGATTAAATGGAATAATAAAAATGGTATGTTGATAAACAACAACAAAACAAAAAACATGCTCATCACTACAAGACAGAAACTACAAAATGCAACAAAAACTTCACTACAGTTTTGTGCTGGGACTAAGGCAAAAGAAAATGTTCATGAACATAAAACTCTAGGACTCATCATTGATCAGCATTTAACTTGGAATTCTCACGTACATAACCTAACAACCTTCATTGCACAGAAAGTTTACCAACTAGCCAAAATTAAACACTTTATCGACAAAGACACAAGAAAGATATATTATATATCACACATACAAACACACTTAAGTTACTGTTCCACAATCTGAGATGAATGCTCAGTCTCAAACACAAAAAAGGGTCCACTCACTTCACAAGCGAGCATTACATCTGATTTGTGACAAACACCCAGTACAGACTGCAGATCAACACAAACAACTCAAAATTCTACCCCTGAAATACAGAGACATTTTTAACAAAGCTAAGTTTGTTCACAGAATTCTGTCGCACAATGCTCCGCCTTATTTATGGTCACTGTTTACATACAACACTAAACATAGCCAGCATTTAAAAAACTGTCTTATTTCTAAACCCAAGACTGATCTGTACAAGAAAAGCCTTGCATACTCTGCAGTACAGCTCTGGAACACCCTCCCCTACCATTTAAAATCCACTGGTAATACTTCATCTTTTAACTTTAACCTGTTTCATTATTTACTTGCTCCTTAGAATAACCAGCAATCTCTCAACCCATGACTCGCCAACCATCAAGTACTAAAATGACGTAGTTCAAAAAGTATCTTGTTAGATATAGTTAGAAATTATTTTAATGTTTGTTAAAAAACATATGTTAGAAGATCTGTACTGACAATGTATTTTTTTTATGTATATGTCTATGTAAATGCTACAGAAGAGTTCTCCAAATATCGTGGACACAAAAAAGAACAAATATATCTATACTACAAGAGCTTAATACTGAAGAAGGCTGGCTAGTGAAGAGGATTAAAGAGAGAAAACTGAAATATTTTGGACACATTAAACATCATGATAATTTAGAGAAGACTGTATTGGAAGGATACATAATGGGAAAAAGAAAAAGAATCTTATATCCTTCCCGTGCCGTTAGACTATCTATACTACAAGAGCTTAATATTGAAGAAGGCTGGCTAGTAAAGAGGATTAAAGAGAGAAAACTGAAATATTTTGGACACATTAAACGTCATGATAATTTAGAGAAGACCATACTGGAAGGATACATAATGGGAAAAAGAGGATGACCAAAACGAAGATGGCTGCAAGAAATCGTTGACGATCTGCAAATGGACGCAGCAGCAACAGGCCATCTTGCTCACAACCGAGAGGCCTACAGGAGTGCTGTCTGGGAGGCAAAGTTCCGCAAGGGACATGCAAATGAATGAATGAATGAAATTCTAACTTCCTTTCTGGTGTCACCATCCAGGTCTATGTAGCTGCTGGATGTATGCAAATTGGTTTACTTCTTCAACAGCTATTCCTTCTACATATATTTTTCCTTCGTAATTAATGTGAAGTCTCATAATTTTTTTTTTTCCCTTGCTAACTTCATTCATTCATTCAAGTGCCATGCTGCATGGTGTAAGCGATCATTTCTCTCCACAATTCCCTGTCTTTAGATTTTATTATGAGATCCGCCAGTGACTTTCTTCCTAGCCACACTGACAGTGTTACTAGCCAGCCTTCTTCAATATTAAGCTCTTGTAGTATAGATATATTTGTTCTTTTTTGTGTCCACGATATTTGGAGAACTCTTCTGTAGCATTTACATTCAAAGGCATTTATGTGTTTCTCAGCTGTTTTATTATCCAGTAACGTCTCTCTCTATCTTCCTCTGTCTCTTCTTTTTTCAATTTTTCCAGCTGCCACAGTGTGTTCCAATTTTTCATCTTCTCAGGAAATGTCCTATAAATCTTGCTTGTCTGCCTACGATCTTTGCTATAATTTGCTTTCAACTCCAGCCTCTCTTAAGACTTCTTCATTGGTTTTCTTGGTTGTCCATTGTACCTTCAACACCCTTCTTATAAACCACATCTCCATGGCCGCCATTTCTCACTGTACTCTCTTATTCATATACCATGCTTCACATCCATAAAACAAAATTGGCTCAATGTAACATTTAAGTACTCAGAATCTTGTTTTCATTGATCTGTTGCACAAGATGTGTCTCATTGTCTGGAATGCTGACTTGGCTTGAGCAGGTCTGCTTTTTATTTCGTTGTGACATTTCCCATTGGTTGTTATAATCATTCCTAAGTACTTGAATCTATCAAATTGTTTCAGATTTGTGCCATCGATGTTAATGCTACATTTTGGTGTTATTCTTTTCTTTGAGATGACCTTCACTTCAGTCTTCTTTTTGTTCAGGCTGAGACCTTTATTTCTACTTTCACGAACCACGAAGTCCAGAAGAGCCTGTAGCTCCCCTTCACTTTTAGCAATCAGGACTGTGTTGTCTGCATATCTTAAGTTGTTAAGGTTGTACCTGCCAAATGATATTTCTGGCATTTTCTCTATATTTCTCATTATGTTTTCACTCTACAAGGAGAAGAGGTCAGGAGATAAAACTCATCCTTGTCTCACTCCCACTTGTTAACTTAAGTCCCATTTCATTAGCCAGTGAAGACAGGGTATCTTTTACTTCTTGCATCGATTTCACATTGTTACTGTTTCAATCTGGAACCATTTACTCATTCATTCTTCTGACTCTAGGCAATGGAAGACCCAAAGTAATACAGATCTGGCCATGGCAACTGAAGATATACAGTTTAGAGTAAGTAATCACAAACACATAATCTTTGCAATAAATGATACAGCCACCCCTAAACCAACCAGAAAGATAGCCAGCTGGAACAAAAAAAAAAGACACACAATAATTAGTGTATGAGTATATAACTATACACGGAGCCACTGTAGTAAAGCTGTGATACCAAAATGTATAAACTAGAAAAAAGTAGGAACAGCTTTATTACTTAACAAGTACACAGTTGTAACGTTTCAGTGTGAGCCTTAACGCTTCTCGGCCCAAAGACGCGAAAATCTGTTTTACGGTTTCCATGTGTTGTTGGCTGAAAGGCGGATATGCAGTTTTCGATGGTTGTCTTATTTAAACTGTTTCTAGCTTGTTATTTAAAGTAATTTTTGGTTGTCTGTATTTTTACTGCAATGTTAATATACTAAAATACTGTTTTCAATCTTCTAACTTTTAAAAAAATAGAAATCTCGCATTTTTAGCTGTCGGGAACATGTATTTACGAGATCTCACCAAGTCGACATTTTGTGCAAACTGCAGGACACGCTTCTTTCGATGATACTGCGATTTACAATGAATTATGCTCTAATTTTTTTGTCAGACTACCCCAGTGATGACTAAAAATCATTGTTTAATGATTCTAGTAATGAAATTGATGTGTTTCAAAGTGATTTCTGTGATGGTGATCGGATTTAAAATATGATAACTACACACAGTGTTGTGTCAGAAATAAAAATTCAAGTGACAGTATCATTGTTACTCAATGTCAAGATACGATGCTCAAACTGTAAGTATTTCACATTTTTCATGTAATATAGTTAGCAGTGATATAGGTGTGTGGAGTAACATTGATTCACACCAGTTCTTGAACAATTTCTAAGAAATCCTGGTGTTTCAGTGAATGTAAACAAATCAGACAGCATAGGGGAAATTTTCAGTACAATGTTTGGCAATGATTTTTTTTTAACTATTAGCTCATCATGAAAATTTATACTGTACACAGACTCAACATATGAACAAACTACTGCCTTTTTGTCTGAAAATATAACATTCAGACATGAATAAATTCTTTGGACTGATCATTTTGATGGGCCAGACTAGGAAGCCACACTGGAAAGAATACTGGACAACAGACCCTGTTCTAGAAACATCAATATTTTCAAAAACAATGAGCAGAGCTAAATCTGAGGTCTTCTGACACTTCTGTATTTCTCTGACAACTCTCAGACACTTCCAGAAACAGGTAGAATTAGCAAAATAAAACCTCTGCTGGATTATTTTTTGCCTAAATTTCAAGAGTTGTATAAACTGAAGCAGCAGCTTTCAACTGATGAAGGAAAGACAAAAGACTTGTCTGCATGATATCAACAATGCACAACAAAGCATCATCACCCTAAAGTCTTTTACACTGGAATACTTGGACACATGTCTGCACAGATGGCTCCCCATAAGAAGCAATAAAAAGAGAAGGAGGAGTGGGAATGCTCATTCTAACACGAGAAGGCACAAAAATAGAGAAATAAATTGTTATGAGATAACTATCCACAAACTTCAGGGCAGAACTAATGGTCATCCTGGAGAAAGACTCTGGAGGAACAATGACCAAAAGACACAAAAAATAAATGAAACCGTTTGAATAATGTAGAGTCAGAACTCAGATTACAAGTTTCAGCTTTAAGTCCAATATATGAGACTTGTAAGTGAATTGCAGCACCAGCCTTCTCATTAAATAATTAATCTGCTTCAGATGTTGGAAGAAAAAATGTGAACCCAGAAATTTGAAAGGAACTGTTCCTTGAACTGCAATTTCAGAGTACCATCTGTGGATATCTCTATGAGCTTCTCTTCCTCTGCTGTTATGTGCCCCTCTAGTTCATATACTTTTATTGAAAATGAATCTCTAATCTATTTCAAGCTTGCATCAAAAACAGGAAAATATTCACTGCAAGTCTTTCAAATGTTGTGCAATAAGTGCAATCCTCCTCAGACAACTGTCAGTGAAACTAAAAAAATCTGTAAGGTTTGGAAATGCTCCAGGTTTCATCTTGATAGGTGATGATGCCATAAATTCAAACTTTTTCACATTGCATCAATCTTGCCTTCAACTTGAAAAACTTTCTCTCCTACAAATCTAAGATGAGAATATTTAAATAGGTAAAAACATGCTATCAAGTGGAACACAACAACCCAAAGAAAAAGAGGATGAAACTCTAAAGATGCCAATTTAGTAGGCATAAAATCCCCGGATGAGGTTGAAAAGCTCACCAAAAACAGGAAAACTTGGAGAACTACCATGCAAGCCCTATGTGACATTTAATGGCAGGAAGGATGTAAGATGTAACAAAAATATGCTAATTTTACAAACCAAAAAAGTCATTCAAATGAAATTTCAGCTCCATAAGAAATATTATTTCACCTTTCAGTTCCCAGAAACAAGATAAAACTTTGCCTGATGACTGCCAATGAACTTCAGAGTGTAGCAATAGATGGCATTCACTGTCTATATCTTTGCAAAGCTGCTTTGAATTCAGTGATTTGCTTTTTATAAAAATGACAATATAAAAATTCTGACTGATTCATTTAAGGTCTGCTTTAGCTTTTCTGGTATCTTCTTAGCAACTAACATTTCGTTATGTATGTACCATTTAACTGATAGTATGATTTCCTTAATCCGTGCTACAAATATGTGCAATGTGGATGACACATGAATGAGGCTTCTGGAACACAAATTCCATAGTGAGTCAAGCTAAATTATAACCATGTTCTTACAGCGCACTCCTAGCTGACAATTACTGGCTGTAGCAAACATGTTCTTTTGAATTCACCACTACAACAGCAAACGTAATGTATTTTTTTAAAGTAATGATTAGTGGAGAAGGCATGTTAGAAATGCCAAGTTTTCCACTAAGAAACAAGGTTTTGTTCCTTGTTTCCTTTTCTTTTACCCTTTCAATCATTCATCCACTCTTCTATTTTAAAAGATCCTAACAACTCTTCAGTCAGAACCCCTGTGAAGACATCACAGCCCCCACAAACAACCTTGGATCACAGGTTAAGTGTCACTGGCGTAGATTATTGAATTTATCTGAGTTATTTCATAGTACTGGTACATTAGAATAAACTGTTTCATTTCTTCATGTTATCTACAAATAATACCAATGATAGCATGAAAAAATCAATACTACATTTCTGGCTGATTTTCTACATATTGTTATGTCTCTTTAGATGTTTAAGCATCAATTTTATGATCAACAGTTGTTTTTAACTGTTTCTTAATCCATTTTATGTTAGCACCTGTTAATGGGGTATCCTGGTTATGAGTATCCAAAAATAAATATTAGTGCTACTTATCCTAATCCTATTCAGTTCATCACCCTCTATAACAGCTTTGTCTCAGATGAGAATATAGTACGAGGGTCATACCGAAAGTCGTGAGCAAATATTTTTTTTTAATCAGAATTCAGAGAAAATATAAATGTATCACTTTAATCTGCATCCTTTTCTTCACTTTTCAACATAATCTCCATTTCTCTGCACAATTTTTTTCCCATCGCTCTGCAAGTCTGAAAATACTCTCCCAGTAGAATTCCGTTCCAGCTGACCGAAGGCACAGACGCACTGTTTTCTGGACATTCTCTCCTGCGTCATAGTGGTGGGCTCGCATTTGTTCTTTCATAAAACTGAAAAGATGGTAATACTGAGTGCCAGGTCAGGGCTATAGGCAGGGTGTGGAAGAATTTCCCAAACTATTTTCTGAATTTCCGCAGTTGCCCAGCGAGCAGAGTTTTATGATCTTCAGTCAACAAACATGGGACCCAGCTGGCCTAAACTTTTCTACAGCCTCAGGTTTCAATCATTTCCTGTACTGCACTGTGTCCTATTCCAATATTTACTGTGAATTCAGATACTGTGACACGTCTGTCTTGTTTAATGATGTCGTCAACCCTTTCCAAGTTGCGTTCAGTGGAGGCAGTTTGAGAGCGACCACTGCGAGGCATATCTTGGATGCTTGAGTTTCCATCTTTGAAATGTTTCACCCACCTCCTAACATTGCTCTCACCCATACACACATCTCTATAAGCAAGTTGAAGTCTTTGGTGAATTTCAGCAGCAGGGATTTCCTCCTTAACGAGGAACTCAATAACAGCATGTTGATGAAACGAAACTTCAGCACTCACTATTTTGTTTCTGCTCCGCGTGGTCACGTGAACTCTACATGAAGTGCAAAGGATGCAGTTTAAGGTGATACATTTATATTTTCTCAATCTATAAATTCTGATTTTAAAAAGTTTTTGCTCATGACTTTCGGTATTACCCTCATACAAAGTTCAAAATGAATACTCCAGCTTCACTGCATTCGGGACAACCCCACATATGCTTTGCTACATGCCGTAGAATCCATCCACGAGTATGTTTGCTAATAGTTCCTGTCAAATGTTGACTGTTTACGATGTGCTTTCTGCCACACAGTTTGGATTCCCTGCCAGTACCTGTAATTTGTCCCAGCTCCAGCAATCACTTCACAGGTACAGTTCTTCCACTCCCACTCTTCAATTTCCCACAGTCTGTCCAATACAGCCTTAGCAATATCCCATTTGTTCATTGTCAGCCTGCCATTTATTTTAACCTGTCCAGCAAGTCTGTCTGCCACATCACTGCCATGAATTCCCATATGCCCTGGACAATAAAGCCACGTTAGGCTTGTCACAGCTGACTGGCTTAACAGATGAACTCATTCTTTTGAAAGCAAATTCTTCTCAATCTTACAAAGCATACTCTGTGAATCTTTCACAATGACACCATTAACCACATCATGAGCAACTAATCATTCCAATGCCACCAACACAGCCTCAATTTCTATTTGCATGCTTGAAGTGGTGACTTCAAAGGCTCCAGAACCTTGTGCCACTACTCTTCCATTTCGGTAGACAACAAAACCCCAACTACTTCTGCTGTTCTGAGTCACTGAGCTATCTATATATATTACCATGTCAGAAGACCTACAGTGATGCTGGATTAGATCTTTAACCCAAAATTCAACTGCTCCTTGTGTCCAGTCTCGACATTCATGGCCCATCTGTATTTTTGTTAGCAGAAGTCGGTCCTATACCTTTAGGCACTTCATCTAGATTGCAAATTGACTTTATTGTATCCTCCACCTCAGCTATCCAGGATCTGCCTTGTCTGATGCGTCTTCCCTTTATCAATCCCAACTCCTTATGAATACAGTAGTATATCACCAACACAGAAAAGTATAGAGTTCTATGATAACATGATAAACTCCTTGTCACTAAAACTCTGCACAAACTGTCACAGTGTCAGACCTGAGCAAGAATCCATAATCATGTCCTGTACAGATGCATTCACCTGAGAGATTACAAATGAAATAGTTCAGGTATTAAAATCAAATGTTTGGGTTTACTTAGTGTGTTTTACACACAAAAAAAAGCAAGATTTTTTTCTTTTTCTTTCTTCCATTTATTTTTTTTTTTAGCTGTAAAAGCTCATAACATTTGTTCTTCCAGAACCCCTCTGAGGACATCACAGCACTGCAGTATCTAGGTGAAAAATCCTTTCAATTACTTCCTGAAAGGTGGGTTAGAATATAAATGATTTCAAAGCCTCCTCAGCTGCTCAACCTGTGCAAAACTTCACTGACCGTTCTGTCTGGGGTTATTTGGAACCATCATCCTGTGCCACCTTGCCAAGGAAGGTTGGTTGCAATGAATCTCTACTATGTTCTTTTCCCTTGCCTCACAGTGCACCTGGTCTAGTTGAACCCTGTCCATCTCCTCTCCATATATCTATACCATTGTCATCTTCTTGCTTATCAAACCAAAATCAATAACCTGAAGCTGTTAAACCATGTTACCTTGTGGCTACAGGGTTACAGTTTTTACTCCATAAAAAAAACATACATAGTAGCCATTTCCTAGATCTTAACCCTTCCCGTGCGGGAGAAGAAACACGGACGTGTTCTGGAGTGCGGGAGTAAAAACGCGGGTCTTGGTCTGTAAGGGGGTCTAGTTGTAAAATGGAATGGAAAACAGTATTTCCATATACTTCCGTATACTTAATGTTTCAAATGAATGAAAATTTCATAAATGCAGAGTTTTTTAGGA
The DNA here is from genome assembly GCA_009760885.1 of Achatina immaculata. Taxonomy (NCBI): domain Eukaryota; kingdom Metazoa; phylum Mollusca; class Gastropoda; order Stylommatophora; family Achatinidae; genus Lissachatina; species Lissachatina immaculata. The sequence goes on from CM019706.1 coordinate 33,233,177, forward strand.
AAAAAGAAATAATGTGATATTTTTAGACACTGACTGTGGCCAGCTCACCATCGGCGAGATCTAGATCTGCCCTACTTACCACTACTTACCATCTGAGATGTGTAGATCTACTTGTCGATCTCGTATTGTGATTCTGTATTGCATTCTCGCTGAATGAATGTCTGAACTAACCTCCTAACTACTACTAACTACTTCTCCAGTCGTCTAAATATGTCTAGATCTACTTAGAAAACATTCAAGAGCAGCGGGGTAGCCATAGGCTATGTCCATACCCCTATCTACATCGTCAAAAATGAAAAATTTCCATGCCTCTTGTCCTTTTTCTCGCTCGGCATCGCTTCTAACTAGGCACTCTTTCGCCATTTTGAAAGTGTCACCGGAATCACGGACGAAATATGTACAATCTAAATGTTACACTGCTTCTTTTAATGAAACAAACAGTTGTCACTATAATGACCATACGGTAGCTTTGGGACACCAGAAGTGTCACTATATCGACCATACGCACGGAAAGAATTAATACAGACTGTTTTATATTTTCATTTGCTCTCATATCAATTTTCCTAATGTGCTCAAATTTTTTATAAATATTTCTTTCCCCACCTTAAGTGTGATAGAATTCTGCAGTAAAGAGGCAGTAGGCTTGAATTTTTTATATTCTAAGGGAGAGAATTCTTAAAGATGCAGATTTGTTTCCCGTTAGTAACCCTGGATTTTTCTCACCGAGAAGTCTAAAAATGGTAAACACAAGTGTCAAGAAGTTAGGTACTGAGTGTAAATTGCACGGGATATATGATTTTAGGTTAGTGGAAAGTTTAATTAGGGAAAACAAAGTGTTAAATTTGGAGGGGGTTGTCACAGACATGTGAACACGCATGGAGATTATGGCTTCTGTGAGAACTAAAGGTCAAGTGATAAACTTGTGGCTTCACATGATTTTGAACTTTATGTGATTTTGAGTTTCACATGATGGAAGCTTTGGGAGGCTTGAGGACTTTGCAAAGAGTATATATAAAGATTTTAGGAAGAACAGATTACAGGAGATTCAGAATGATAGGATTATGATTGACTTACTTTTGGATGATCAGACTGAGTTAGGAGATGTAGACAGTCAGAGTTAGTTCAACTTTGTGAAGTTTTCTGAGGGTAGTTTTTGTGCAGTTAGAGTGATACTCAGAGTAAAAATGTAGCAGTTTTGTCAGTTGTTATTTCTGTCCTTGTTAGGACAAGTAGTTACTTGTGCTACATTCAGGATGTAAAGTACTATTGTGTTTTTGTGGGATTCATTGGTTCGTGTGGTTCTTTTGGAAAACTTGTGAGTATGTATATTTTTGGATTAGTCTAGCAGGGTTGTTGTTTCTTCAGAAATGGCACAATCACGCCAGGAATCATATATTTGTCTACTTTTCAAGCCATTTGGCTTCATCACATCACTCATCACTTCAATGCTCATTTTCCTCATCAATAAATGTTGTCACTGCTTAAATCTAGCTGGAGTTCTTGAGTTGTTGGAACTTCTTCTGTTAGTTTAGTTGAATGAATGGAACTCCTGTTCTTGATCATTGTGACACTGGTGTTTTGGCTGTACTAGTGGCAAACCTGGAATTGTTGTTGTGTTGCTATGGGAATATAGTAGTGACAAATTTTGCATATTCATTAACAAACAGTAGAAAAATAAAATCAGTCAGGCAGACAACAAAATAACATAAAAAGCACAGTAGATCTCCACTACTTCTTTGTGAGAAATTCTACAAAGAAGAATTCTCTAAGAAGACATTCCACTCGTCCTTGCTAGTCTAGTTGAATCCTGAATAAGCTAGCAGTAAAGATCCTAGTATAGTTGGTGCCATGTTGGCACATCAGTACTTGTGACAGAGGATTCGTCTTCATAAGGAGCTGGATAGTTAATACTTATGCTTCTGCTGTTATAATGGTGAGGGATCTGGAAGCTGCTAGGTTAAGGCAAAAAAGAAGACATTATTAATTCCAAGTAAGTCACAGCTTTCTACTGAAAATGGATCTGATCACCTTTCAAAGATGACTAATGACTGGTGTAGTCACTACCATGTAAACCATGCATAAGGGTGAGGGTTAAAAGTAGAGGTCAAATGTAGAAGGTTGCAGGTGGAAAAGTAAGAGAATACTAACATTAACCTGTCCATGTTCAGGTGGTTATGCCACTGTCTTATACTAATTTCTGTTTTGTCCAATTACACTTAGTCATATTGCCAGGATCTTGTAGAGGTACTTTTTGTCCATTGTACCGCATCCCATTCAAAACATCAATTGTAGTCATTTATTAATCCTACATTAAAAAAAAAAAAAACAACTTTACCACTCTACATACCTTCCCTTGCTCCTACCCAAGCCAACCCTAATGTTCCCCTAGTGAAATCTCTGTGTGTAAATATATAGGCCAAGCAGAATTCATCATGATTATCCATAGAATTGAGATTCAAGAAATTGCTGACGTCAATGTTTGGATTACAGTAGCTGGTGGCTGCTGCAGACTCACACTTCTGGTTTTCTGGTGTCATTATCTGAAATTTTTTATCAATAAACTCAGTGAATCATGCTTTTCTCTAATGTATGTATATGTAGAATTAAACATATGTATTATGAACACTGTATGCCGCACATTAAAAGTCCACTATATAAACTTTGGCACGTACAGTATACATGCATCAATTAATGACATAGCTGAAATCTTGAGTATCTATAAGCTATGTTAAACCAGAAAGATTCAATGAGATCCAATGAGAAAGGCTCACGCCCCATAACAAGTTCCTTTTTTCCTCAACTATTGTTTTCAATTCAAATTTTTCAATTTGTCAACTCAAGGAAGTTAAAAGCAAACCACTGTTTATAAAAGTACATAACAAAATACAAGTGTACAGTATTACTTGAGTGTATAAACTAAGAAAACAGTAAGAACAGCTTTATTACTTAATAAGCACATAGTTGTGTGACTTTTCAGCGTGAACCATGACCATACAAAAACACACAGAATGAAGAAATAGACAAAGAAGATAAAATATGAATTCACATGAATATTATGTAAAAAGTAGGAATGAAAAAAAAACAGTATAAATAAAATAGAGCACTTAGCTGTGACTTGTAGGAGACTTGTAATGTGTGATAGGTGGGTTGTGGGGTGGGGGAAGAGGGGAGAGTGGTATAATGGTAATCTAGTTGGGAGAAGGTGGAATAGGTGATTGCAGCTGGGGTAGAGAGGTTGTAATCTGATGCCATAAGGTTTTTAAATATGTGCAGCAAGTTAGACAGGCATGAAACTTTGCACAGAGGGAATATGCTTGCGGGATAGAGGAATGTAAGGTGTAAATGAATTGCACTTCAAACTATGTGGTTCCACTGGCCTGTATTCCTGTATGCAGCAGTTCTCAAGCACTGGGCAGCTTCTATCATCAGCGTGACATTGTTTGATGGGTGTTAAAAGAAAATCAGATTTGTCTCTGTGGTTAGGGCTATTGAATTAATTAGGGACTGGTTTTGAAGTATGCTGGGTTTTATTCATATAGATGTTTCTGCATGAAGTCACCTAATCTGAGACCACTTTCACCAATATAAGTTATCCTGTGTCTTTTGCATACGATGGTACTATACCATTATATCATGGTACTATACCATTATATCACTCTCTCAACCCACCTATCACACATTACACGTCTCCATTTAAACATTCTAAACATGCCACCTTGTGCGTTTCTGGACAATCTCTTACAAGTCACAGCTAAGTGCTCCATTTGTTTTATTTATTCCATTTTTTTCCATTTCTACTTTTTACATAGCATTCATGTGAATTCATATTTTATCTTTTTTCTCTATTTCTCCATCCTATGTGTTTTTGTATGATTAAGGTTCACACCAAAACAACACAACTCTGTGCTCATTAATTAATAAAGCTGTTTATACTTTTTTTCCTAGTTTATACATTTTGTTATCACAGCTTTACTGTAGTGGCTTTGTGTATAGTTATATACTTAGGTGTGAATATTTATACACTAACTGTTCGAGTGTTACAGTATTACTTGATGTGTTCCGTGTCAGACACAAAAATGAAGCTGTTGGCACTTTCACCTTTCCAGCATGGAACGCCTAAATTTTTCTTATAATTTTAACACTGGAAATTATTATTTTCATTCAGAAGAAGCATTTCTAACTGAAATGAAAACTCAGTTCTACACTTTCATTAACTCAGTTCTACATTTTCATTTACTGAAAAACGTATGCTGAACATGAATGTTGCAAGGATATAAACATATAACATAAGAGAAATGACGACTGCAGTAGAACTGGTTCTAGTAATAACGGTAGACAGAGGTATATGGTTCAGTTTTACAAAAAGATAGGAGTGAGGAAAATGGGCTGACACACAAAATGCAGGAAGTAAGATAAGCATCCATAAATGAAGAACAAACAACACTCCCTTATTTTACAGGCTGGCTGCCTCCACCTAGCTGGAATTAACAATAAGTTCAGCATCCTTTAAAATTTTTAGACTTCCACCTTGCTGCTACCTCTTTCTCTGTTATTCATGTATAACCTTGTTTTAGTCTCACTCACTTCACTACATTTTTCAGTATCTCGCCACAAACAATTTAAGGTTTAGTTTCAAGTTCATTCCATGCTTCTTCTGTAACCACTAAAGGGCACTGATAGCTTCCTTGTCTAGGCTCCTAAGAATGCAATCTTATCCCCTTGATTTTTTTTCTGATCCCTTTCCCTCCACTCCACTGTCCTCTCACTTGTACTATCTGTGGCACCTATGTGGCTTTTATTTAGGCCACAGACATCCAATTGGTCTAAGTTGTTTACCACTGTGTATCATTTACCATCTCTCAGCCAATAACTTTCTTCTACTTTGTGCCTATCTACATCTATCAAGACATATTTTGTGCCCATCTTTCTTATGAGGAAGATACCAAAAAAAGCTAAGCATTTAATTTTTTTTATATTTTCTGTGAACAAGTCAAATTTCACAATATTTTAGATGTAGCCTTTAATTTATGCCAGGGTTGTTTAACTGGAGGAATTGTCACAACTTTGTAACGTTATAAATGGAGACTAAAGGCAAGTCACTATGAAGTTTCAGGCACCGAGTAAAATAAGACATGAAATATAAATTAGTGTATGTAGTTCTAACATAATGGCAGGAACAGAGAAAAAGAACTTTTATTCATACAAAAATGTAAATGAAATTTTAAAGAAAATAAACATGGAATTAAACATGTTGTACATTTATTTTGATATGGCCACACAATGTGGCCACTACTGCCAGCGCATGCATTAATACCTGGCAGTCAGTCAACGTAAAGAAATTAATTCTCTTATGATGTCTATTGTTCAGCCATTACATTCAGAAACTCCACTGTTTGTTGTGATTTCATCTTTCTCTGACAATCTTGTATGTGGACTAAAAAACACAATTAAGCTCTTTTTCACTGTGCCACTTCATTCCCTGTCATAGTCATCTTTAAAGTTCATCATTGATGGTTTGTAAGCAATTTTTTATAGTTTTTTATAGTTTTTATGAAAATTTCTTCATATTCCATCCCTTCCTCCAAAATATGCACTGTCTAATTCTTCTAAGTCTTCATTATATGTTGTCCACCAATTTCTAACACTTCAACTACTGGTGTATATGCAATCTTGTTCAATCCCACCACTAGACTTCATTTCACTTCTCTCAACATATACAGAGACTCTTTAATTAAATTCACAATTTATAATTCAAATAAAATTGACATTATGGAATGGCAGCCCAGAAAAACTTTATATTCAGGACAAAACTATTAGTTTTTGTTTTCATCTTATTTATTGCAAAATACCTTAGCTTTTAAAAAAATTTGGGCACTTTTATGGAGACACTGGAAAACAAAGCAGTCTCTTAAAATTATGGCTCCAGAATGAACTTCACTGATTGGCCAAGTTTTAAAATGTGAACAGCTTGGGAGACTCATCTGTGGCTGGTAAGTTTCATAATCATACTGAATTGGCCTAAAAATAGGCATGATATATGTCACAAGTTTAGTGGTATTACCTTAAAAGAGCTGAACCATTTTAATTTTCAGGAATACATATTCATGTAACATTTTGTACATAAAATTTTCACACAAGCTTCCAAAACCACATTTTACATCAAGTCAATGTAAGATGAAGACTAATTAGTTGTTAAGCTTCTAAATTTACTCACACTTGTCCTCTGCACAACAAAATTGATTCCATTGTAACGCAGATCATTATTATATGTTGTGAATGTAGTACGATGGAATATGTTTTTCAGAGCGCTTACATGGCTAGCAAAAAATGCAAGGATTTCTTCTTTGGCTCTTTCGTCTGTCTGTTCAATGAAAATAAGAACAATAAATTACAAAAACTGATTACTATCTACATTCATTCATCCATTCATTTGCATGTCCCTTGTGGAACTTTGCCTCCATAACAGCACTCCTGTAGGGCTCTCGGCTGTGAACAAGATGGCCTGCTGCTGATGCATCCATCTGCAGATCATTAATGATGTCTTGCAGCCATCTTTGCCTTGGTCTTCCTCTCTTTCTTTTTCCCATTATGTACCATTCCAAGACGGTTTTCTCCAGATTATCATGACGTTTAATGTGTCCAAAATATTTCAGTTTTCTCTCTTTAATCCTCTTTACTAGCCAGCCTTCTTCAATATTAAGTTCTTGTAGCAAGGATATATTTGTTCTTTTTTGTATCTAAGATATCTGAAGAACTATTCTGTAGCATCTACATACAATATTAATTTTATTTGATATGTTAAGTGCATTAACAGGTGTTTTCAAAATGTTTGTCATGAAGTACCTCAGGCCTGCAGGTCCATAAAGATCTTCCAGAAAAATTTTGCATGAATGAAATCTACTGAATCCTCTGGGGACCATCAAATGTTTTACCCAGCTGTTATCAACAAATTAAGAGTGTCAGTCTGACCAAACTTAGGAAATTTTGGTTCCATACACTTCAAGTAGAATTGTGCTGACCTTCTTTGGAGACATAAAGAGTCCTATTCTGGAGCATCTGCAGGAACATGGACAAACAGTAACTCATGCTATGTACTGTGCTATGCTTAGAGAGAAACTGAAACCTGTAATATGCAGCAAAAGATGAATGCTGTCAGAAAGTTTTGCTGCACCATGACAATGCACATTCCCATGCAAAACCTGCAGTTGAATATCTTCACTCATCCCCCTTACAACCCTGATATGGTGCCATATAATTTCCACATATGTGGTACACTAAAAAAGGCTCTACACAGCGACACAGGTCTAAAAAGTGGCACAGGTCTGGATTTGAGAGCAGCTGAAAAGTTTCTTCTCTAGTGGAGTGACTAATATATATATATATATATATACACACTAGCTGATTACCCGGCGTTGCCCGGATATTTATTTATCCCAATCATCTATTAGATAGGAAGAGGAATGAATTCTATCTATAGTGTAATATCGAAGTTATTTTATTTACAGGTATTTAAAATATAAGTACAGTATACAAATTATAAAGTCTTTTACAAATTTACTATAAAATTAATTTAATTCAAAACTTGATTATAAAAACATTTTTAGTTTCACCTCCAGGAGCAAGAATAAATAAAATTTTTGGATGAACCCATCCTTGAGCAAGCTACATAAAGCTGTCCAAGGGAGAAACATGGAAATCTCAAATCTATCTCTCCCTCTTTCTCTCTCTCTCATTCCCTCTCTCTCTCTCTCACCCTCTCTTTCTTCATCTCCCTCTCTACTTCTCTCTCCCTAATTTGAAAAGCTAATTTGAAAAAAATAAGAAAAAGGCACACTCTCACTGAGCAATGAAATCTACTATAGAATACAATAAAAGCTAATATAAACATAAGGAAAAAAAACAAAGTTAAAATTTATTTATTTGGACTTGCCATGGGAGATTACAAATGCTACTCTTAGACCAGTACTGCTCTATTTCATGATTATCTCCCTTAGACCATTTTTTTCTTCTTGAATTTACTGAACAGGAACTCCATCCCCTTTGTAACCCATTCCCAGTATTTTTTCTAGATTGTGCGTCATGTGTACCAAGTTTGGTTGAAATTGCTCCAGGCATTCCAGAGTGATGTTGGAACATACATACATTCTCTCTCTCTCTCTCTCTGCGTACCCAATTCTTAACCCTTTTGAAATAAAGATCAATCAATCAATCAATCTGTGTAAGTGATACACCCATATTCTTTTGCTCACAATTACTGGTATCTTTACATTTTGATTCTCCCTTGTATAAGATTAACGAACAAAAATCCATGACACTGTCAATCAACTCACCAGTGTTTGTTTGAATTTTTCATGCTTAACAAAATTCCACATCATTGGGTCTGACCTCAAGTACAGAAAACAGGTGTTGTTTGTACCTAGTGATGCTCTCTTTCGATGATCTTGTTGTGACACATCTACTTGAGCATTTGCATGAGCAAAATATTTACTGTGTGGTGATTCACTCTCATGGTGTACATACACAGGGCCTGACTGCTGATATAAAATGACTATAACTAGATCAAGTTATTCATCTCATATGTTCATGCATAAATTGTGGAGCATTTTGTCATCATACTGAACATGAATACAATGGACACTATATATTTATAATACTTATATAGCTCATTCATTTTAGTCAATTCTTCATAAGTTAAGATCTGTAAGAATGGCTTAAGTAGCTCTGCAACATTCTATTCCTAAATATTTTTTTAAATACCTTGCCATCAGCTACCTAGAAATTTCTATAATTTACTATTCACAAGGTGTGGTTTAAGAAAAAAAAAAAAAGCAAATTTTTTCTATAAAGACATAAGTGCTCAATTGACATTTTAAGCACTGTCCCCTTCAAAATAATCCCCTCTTCTGGTGATACACTGTTCCCAATGTTTCTTCCATTATTGGAATGCTTTCTGGGGGACACTTTCTGTGATGGCATGATGCAGTTTTCTTATCACATTTTCCTGAATCTCTTATATGGTTTAGACATGATATTCTTTCAAAGTGGTTTCAAATTTGTGAATCAGCTGAAAAAGCCTGCTGGGGGTCCACCTATTGCAAAGATTGCAATTTGTTAATACAATAGCCATAAACCCACATCTCATCTCCTGTTATATGTTCTTAAGAAAGTTTCCATGACCTTACCTTCTGCAGTGAGCAGTTCCTGAATGATTTCAATACAGTTCTCTTTCTGATCTTTAGTCAGCAACTGTGGCATGAATTTTGCACTGATGCAATGTATCTTGAGTTTTTTCAGTTAAAATCTGATGGCATGTTATAAGCTGATGCCCACTTTATTACCAACTTCTTGGATGATTAGATGATTTCTTGGATGATTAGATGATTTCCACTAATCACGGCATGAACCCTTTTGTCTGTTGATGTGGAAGGTCATCTAGGCCTGGGATTTTCACCTGCCAACACTTTGTCCTCTTCAAAACATGTAAACCACTTACAGCACTGTGTTTGGCTCATATGGTCCTCTCCATATGCTTGGTTAAGCAACTGTCATGTCTCTGTAAAATTTGCAATTTCCAAGTTTGCAGCAATTTTTCACATATATACGTTGTTCTTCAAGCTCCTTCACTGTTACTTTGTCACTAATCAGATGAACAGCCTATATACATGCTCATTTCAGCGGATGTAGCTCAATGATTAATGCTTATAGCAGAATGGGGCAAATGACACTTTGTCAAGACCTGACATTAGGTGTGCTCAGTAGCTGCAGCGCATCCTCTGTGCTAGAGGGCATGCTATTTAAAAAGTTTTTTTTAGACACATCTTGTACTGATTATTTACATTTTTATTTCTTTATATATTCTCTGAAATTATATCATATTATGCAGATATGAATTTATATAGAAATCCTTGACTCACAACGCGGGTATCTGCCAATGAGCTCATCGTTACATTGAAAATAAATAAATAACTACTATCACTGAAACAGTATATAAAAACACAACTGCTGCAACTAACTAAATACCAGTAACAAAAAAGTAAATAAATGAATACAAATTTGTCCTATCAACAAACGGCACTGAATGTGCATCACTATCACACCAATGTAATGCTGAAATATCAGAAATCAAACTATTGTAAGTCAATAAGTACCTGTCTATAAGAAGAAAAAAGATGAGGAAGGAAAATATGCTTGTGCATTCTTGCTTAAATGATGAAAATGTTACATTTTTCAATTTATGGTTAGTTCACCATTTCTAATTAGTCAGTAACATGGTATTACATGATGTATGTATATATTAATTCTAGTTGTAATGCCTTTCATCCTCCAACCAAGAAACCTGCACAAATATCCCCCCCCCAACCCCAACCATTATACAGCCACACATACCCATAAATGCTTTTTTGCATTCTCCCTCTCCTTGCCATCATAAAATTCATTAGTTTTACATACTGGCAGCTTCAAACACTGTGCAATCAATTCTGTAAGCTAAAGTTATCAAATAATGAAATACGGCCCAACAAAATTGGTGTTTTGATCGATGCAAAATGAAAAACAAGCACATGTGTTTAGATTTATCATTTGGACTGATCAAAAACAGTAAACATTCAATTAAAGTTCTAGTATGCTCCTTCTCCCTTTTTTTTTTTTTAGCTCCACTCATAATCTCAGTACTCTGATCATAGTCATGGGCTGTGAAACTAAACACTCTACCAAAATTTGCCACTGCTTTGTGACATAATGCAAGATACAGTTGGATAAACATAAGAAAGAATTGTATGTCTATTAGACCATGCATGGTGTGCTTGTTTGTGTGCATTACTCTTTACGTTAAATACAGTATTAAAGCAGCTGGATCTGGTTGACCATTAACATTGCATGCACAAGCCCACATTGACAGGGTGGAGTCTTAACTACAGAAGACCGACAGATTACATTGCCTGCTGGTTGGTTTCTAAAGTTGTTCATTTGCTGAATCTATCTCATGGCAAGAACTTTCTGCTGTATACAGTGAGTTGACACAGCTCCTCAGATCATCTGAGAAGTACTTCCTCATGCATGCATTTCAGCCTTATATAAGAGGCTTCAATAACAACAAATATGTTCATCTTTGAAGCTGCATCCCTTGCCTTCCATGTTGGCATTCATCTTACATCTTACATCCTTCCTGTGCCGTTAAACGTCACATAGGGCTCACATAGTTGTTTGCGAAGTTTTCCTTTCTTACCAAATCTTTCTACTTCATCAAGGGATAACTGTTATGCCCACTAAACTGGCTTCTCTTAACAATGTCCTTTTAAGAGTTTCACATGGTTGACCTTTTTTTTTTTTCAGCCTGTTGTGCTCCACTTGATAGCTTGTTTTGGTATTCTCTGATTGTTTCTTCTCATCACATGGCCTACATATGTCCATCTTCTTTTTCTGATCACCCATGCAACAGGTTGTCATTTGCTCATCCGTCTTATCTCTGCGTTGTTCTTGAATTCGTTTCACTTTATACCAAGTACTTTCCTTAGGCATTTATTTTCAAAAGAGTCTAATTTCTTGTCTATTTCTTTAGTTGATTTCCAGCTTCGCATGCATATATGAGGGTGGATATCACATTTGAATTGAATAATCTTAACTTGGTTTTTGTGCTTAAAACTTTTGAATTCCATATGTTCTCAAGATTTTTGAAGGACAATGCTGCTTTTGCAATTCTAATTCTAACTTCCCTCCTGCAGTCCCCATCCTGATCTATGTAGCTGCCAAGGTATGCAAATTGGTTTACTTCATCAACAACTGTTCCTTCTACATATATTTTTCTCTCTTGATTAATGAGAAGTTTCATTATTTTTCTTTTGTCTTTGTTAATTTCAAGACCTATTTTGCTAGCCAAGGAATTCATGTTGGCATTCATGGCCTCCTAATATTGTTCAGTTTCGTACATCTTTCACTAGTGCTTCTGTACTCGACTATAACAAAAATCTCCCATGAATGCTTGCAGTTATCCTTGAAATAGGTCTCTCAAAATGTGAGGCTCTGAACCTACAGTTTCTAGGTGAAACAATATTGCTATGAGCATGCTGAAGGAGGGCAGTATGCATGACTAGTTGGAATGTAACTTCCTTTTGGGCTGGCATGCTTCTTAGCTTCAAATTTTCTATAAATACCAGCACATGTTTTTTTTTTTTACCCATTTCTCCCACCAAAATAGGAAGGTAGCATAAGTTTTTGGCATAGGCCAGCTGATGGTCTCCACCTGGAAACATATTTTTGATGCTGAATATTTCACAAAACACAGGCTTTTGATATTGCTTTAATTCCTAGTTCGAAAAATATTTCCAAGGTGATTATTCTAGTTATTCTGTGCTAGTCTAGTGTAAGATTATGATCTTTTAGTAAGACTAGATTTTCAGTAGAGGTGAAGACACACATTCAAGCTGAATGAGTAAGTGGTCAGCATCCATAACTGACTGTGTCATGATTGGCAAACTATAGCTGGCCAAAGCCCTTTACCATCTCCAAGAGGTGCTCCTGAAAACAGACAACTTTCTGGTCAAGTGAACAGGGAGTGCTGTAGGAAAACAACCCTGTCCTTAAACTGTGTCATGCCAAGTCAGATGTGTTGGGCCTACAGGCACATAATACAGCACAACTCAACCATTGCTTTTCTGAGGGTGAATAATGAAGAAGAAAGATTTTGAGTGCTAAAATTTGTAGTGAACTGAGATGTGCCATGTGGACAGAGTTTTCCTAGGCTTTTATGAAATGTTAAACTTCATCAATTCTGTAGTGAGTTTAGTGGAGGAGACAACACAAGTCACCCTCTTCCTAATACAACCTACAAATCTCATTTGTTTTGCCACTACAATGCATGCTCCATACTCCACCTGCCTCACTGCAGTGTGTGCATGTGTGAATGTGTGTCTGCCTGTGTGTGCACACATACACATACCTTGATTAATCATTATCTAATTTTACAATTAAAGTAGTTTCATTTCTGGGTGACATACAAGATGGCGAGAGTTTTTTAACATTCTCACCAGCATACCTGCGTATGAGTCTTCAGTCGCCACACATCGTAAAATGGGAGTTGGGCATGAGCCCAACAACCTCATCCTGAGACCCATCTAGTGGCAACTCTAGATGGGGAAAAACCCTGCCATTATGTAATCTCGCAACAGTTGTAACCAAACATCAAGGTCACCAACTCTGCATGCCGTTGACTATGATAAAAAATTCATTAGCCCCAAATGCATAACACAAGTTAAGATTATTCAATTCAAATGTGATATCCATCCTCATTTATGCATGCAAAAGGTGGAAATCAACTAAAGAAATAGACAAGAAATTAGACACTTTTAAAGACAAATGCCTAAAGGAAAATACCCAGTACAAAATGAAATGAATTCAAGAACAACACAGAGATAAGACAACAACCTGTCTCATAGGTGATCAGAAAAAGAAGAAGGACATATGTAGGCCATGTGATAAGAAAGAAACAGTCAGAGAATACCAAAACAAGCTATCAAGTGGAGTACAACAGGCCAAAGAAAATGAGGTCAACCGCATGAAACTCTAAAGAGGACATTGTTAAGAGAAGCCAGTTTAGTGGGCATAACATCCCTTGATGAAGCAGAAAGACTCGCTGAGAACAAGAAAACTTAGCAAACAACTATGCGAGCCCTATGTGACATTTAATGGCACAGGAAGGATGTAAGATGTAAGAATTTTACAAATTATCATGCAAATGTTAGCATGAGAAAATTACTTTTATGGACCAAACATTTCATCATCACAAAAAAGTACCAACTCAATGTAAGGACTGTTGACTACATATCAACAGTTTTTCTTCCTGACTGTTATGGCTAAGAGCAAAATGTACTGACCCTTTTCTCTCTTTTTTGTTCAGTATTTACTGCAGATTTTGCCACACTGTCCATCCATTTCTTGACTCGGTCTACTCCACAGGATCCAACATCATCTTTTTCCCGCCTGTGTCTGAAAATGGATGAAAATTTGTAGTACAGTTTCAGAAAGCCAAGGAGATCAAACAGTCAAAACTGTCACTCACATATATTTTGTTAATCAAGGTGGAGGCACAAACTCCATACCTGCTACCTTACAGTTTTTCTAAACCTTACAATTCAGACAAGGTCTGATTAGTCTTAACTATCACTTGACCTTAGTATAACAATACAATGCTATCATACAGAATTCCAGGATATGAAGAAGTTAACTTGAAAATCTACACCAAAATAATAAATGATTTCTGAAAGCTAAAAACTGTATTAACAAGTTGGAGTGAGCACTAGAACTGATGCATATTATCAGCTCATAGAAGTCACCACTACAACAAACTTAATAATTGGAATTACCAAGCAGGGCCTCTGTACTCAAAAAATACAAAAGAGCACATGAATTTTATGCTAGAACTTATTATCTAAGGAGATGTTTTGAAGCAGGCAGATATCAACTGTTGTTGGTTTTGCCATGCATCACCTTGCTGAGCAGCTTCTCTCATGGCTAACTCAATCAATGCTGGATTTGCATAATCACCCACAATAACAGCAAGCAATATTTGTGTTGAAAGGTCCAGTTTCTTTGGCCTTGCAACTTTTAAGTTTGGTCCTCATTTCCTCTCAAATAATGTGTCCCCTTGTTGCTCTCCATAGGACCTGGCCTTTCAAACATTTTCCCAGACCCCATGGCTGTTAGAAAAATGTTGCATTGATGACTTACAAACATCTTTATATCTTAGTTTAAGTCTAGAATTTGGCCTCCTCCCCTCCATAAGTTTGCCATAAAAAAAAAAAAATCTGCTTGAGAATACAGCTGCCATTTGTTCTTGTTACCTATCTCAGCCATCTTAGTCTTCTACTGCTTAGTGTCATCAACACATTGAAGAACCTCAGAATTGGTTACTTTACCTTGCCACTTGATGTTCAACATTCTACAAAGGAATCAAATATGGAAACTTAAATTTTTTTCTCATGCTTTGGAAATGATGTCCATAGCTCAGATCCATACAAGAAAGTGCTGAGGTCATATGTCTGATAAATCATGACCTTTGTCTTTGGCGTTAACCTGTTGTTCCATACCACTTTCTCTCATTTTTTTTTTGGGGGGGGGGGGGGGGGGGGTGGTGGTGGTTGTAGTCGTTTTTCCTATATATGTACTGATTTCTTTGTCCAGAGAGAAGGTTGAAGTAACTGTAGATGCAAGACAGCTGAAACTTTCTACCACTTCAAGATTCCCTTTCAATGATAAGCAGGTCAGTGTAACTATGCCTTGTCCAAGAACCTATGCCTAATATCAGTGAAAATAGATCAGGTACTCTGGCCATTCTGTTAATCAGTCCTCCGTGAGCCACAAGTGATGTTTTGACAGCAAATAGGAGCTCCTTGATTAGGACTAGAAGTTTTTGTCTTGGCTCCATGACTTACAAAGAACCCACTCTGCCAGTTTCTGAAAGCAGTTTAGGATAATCCTAGTGAAGACTACCTGTTATACTCAGCACAGAAACAGTTGTAGTCATATTTATCATCTATTTTTTTCCAGCATCTTATTCATAGATTTGTGAAGCATGATTTAACAGGGAATGACTGTATAGCACCAGTTTCCCTTTGCTTTCCACTCATGACAATGACATCAACAAAAAATGTCCTTAAAAGAGAGGAAAGAGTATTACAATGCAACATTAAGCCAATATTGCTATATTGTTGTACAACTTGGGCAGTCAACAAAACAATGATAAATAAATTGTTACCAACAGAGATGTGGCTGTGGTGAAAGATGCAACAAATACCCTGGACAGACAGAAAAACAAGAGGTTCTCAAAGAAGTCTCAGAACAACAAAAATGATAAGAAAAAGACATCTGAAATTTCCTGAAAAAGTCACGAGAAGACAAAGTTGGAGAATCTAGAAATGACTAGAAATTCAGGGGAAAAAAGGAAGAGAGGAAGACCAAGAGAAAAAAGACCAAGAAAAGAATAACTAAATGGACTGAGCACGTGGCATGGAAAAAGAAAAGCATCTAAATTAACTGGGAACGCCAAGGACCATACAAAATGGAGAAGCATGATCACCAATGCCATTCAGAATGGCACAGAATAAACACCACTATCCTGACATTTCCAAGTTCTGAGGCATCATGCCTTCTCTCCAGCACTGGATGAGGAGCCCGTGGAGATGCATGGCAGACTGTTATATTTCTTTCAGGACTTCTGCTGAAATGTTATCTTTGCCCATAGCTTTTCCATTTGAAAGAATCTTGATGGCATCAGAGAGCTCCTGCTTGATGGGTTCATCATCTACTTCCACCATCACAGATTGTTTGGTTACTAGATCATTTGGGATTACTTTGGGCTCACTCATGGAGATAGTACAAAATGACACGCAATCCTCCTTTTGCTTTGCAGACAGGAGACAAAGCACAAGTTTTGCTGACACGTCTCATACCCAAATCTTTGCTTAGAACTTTATGGCATGTAGCATCTGCTATTCCTACATCTTCTGATTCCTCTTTGCCTGTTAGGCATTCTTACATCTTTTTACATCATTCCTATGCCGTTAAACATCACATAGGGCTCGCATAGTTGTTTGCCAAGTTTTCCTGTTTTCAGCAAGTTTTTCAACTTCATCAAGAGATGAAGCCCACAAAACTGGCTTCTTTTAACAATGTCCTCTTTAGAGTTTCATGTGGTCGACCTCTTTCTCTTCGGCCTGTTGTGCTCCACTTGTTAGCTTCTGTTAGGCATTGGTTAGTGAAAAATTATTTCTCGTATACATTCCATGGTCTTATCGGTGTGAGAAGTGGATGGTCTGCCAGGGAAATGGTCATCTTCAAACGATCAGTTCCACTTTTGAAAACCCCTCAGATGCCTTCAATGATGTAACTTTTTCTGTGCGTATCATTATAGAGGCGATGCTTCTGGTTTCTGATGTGGTGCCTTTCATCACTTAGGTGACATTTGGTTTGTTTCATTAAACAACCGGTGTAATATTTAGATTGTAAACATTTAGTGCGCATGCCATGTAACACTTTTCATAATGGCTGAAGAGTACTTAGTTATGAGGGAGAAAATTGTTGTTTACTCATCTGCCTTATCTCTGTGTTGTTCTTGAACTCGTTCCACTTTATACAGAGTATTTTCCTTAGGCATTTGTTTTCAATAGTCTAATTTGTTACTTATTTAGTTATTTTCTAGTTTTCACATGCATAAATGAGGGTGGATATTACATTTGAATTGAATAATCTTAACAATAAAAAGTTTACAAAGACTAGTGAAAAGCATAAACCTGATGCACTCTGTAGTTCTCTCATGCTGTGCACTTTATGTGCTTGTTCTCATACAATTACCTGAAAGGATCCATATCCATACGAGATTCTGGATAGATGATGGCATGAAAATTTGGCTTATAAAAATACTGCTCAGCTGACTCTATGTGATAAGTAGTGTCTCCTGGTATGTGAATGTGTCCTCTTGCTGTCCCATTGATTATGGCAAGATGCACATGACTTCTGGGAACACCTTCAAAGGAAAAGCATATTCAGGTGCAAATCTGTGGGAAATTAATTAATTAATCATAAAGAATAAACAAAATTAAATAATGTAGGATTTGTTTTCATTATTTATATATATATATATATATATATATATATATATATATCTATCATCATCATGTGCCATGCCGACTGGCGTTGGCTATTATGCTTCTCCACAGTACACGATCCATCAGCTCAGTTGGTGATCTCCTCTCACACCATCCCGTCAGACTGTCCAGTATCATTTCTCTTGGTCTTCCTCTTGATCTTCTTCCTTCTATTTTTCCTGTTGTTATAATACTTTCAATGCCCCCTCTTCTCATTGCATGTCCTATGAAAGTACACTGTCTCTCTCTTATCTTTTTGACAAGGTTTTTTGTCTCTCCAGCTCTTCTCCTACATTCTTCATTAGTTATTTTTGCTGTCCAGGGGATTCGCAACATTCTTCTAATAAACCACATTTCTGCTGCTTCCAATGATTTTTGTGCAGACTTGCCTATTGTCCATGATTCACTTCCATATAACAAGATAGGTTCAATATAGCATTTTAGGACTCGTTTTCTAACATTCATTGATAAGGATGTGTTGGTCAATATGTTTCTCATTCTCTGAAATGCAGTCTTCGCTTGGCCTATTCTGTTCCTAATTTCTGTTCTGCATTTCCCATCTGAAGTTATTACTGCTCCAAGGTATTTGAATTATATATATATATATATATACACACCAGACCACAACCACAGGGTTACACACAAAACAATCTGTACAGAATGTCACTCATTTACCTGTTCTAATATTTGTCTAAATACAAATATGTGGTCTATGCATGATCTTCCTTTCCTAAATCCTGCCTGCTCTTTCCAAAGTTTTCCCTCAAGTGCTGGTACAATTCTGTTGATGATTATTCTGCAAAATACTTTACTGGTTAGTAGCAGTAAGGTAATGCCTTTCCAGTTCCTGCAATCTCTGAGGTCACCCTTCTTTGGTAGTTTTACTATAAGGTCAGTTTTCCATTCCTCTGGAGCTTTTTCTAGATGCCAAATTTGTTGTGGTATCCAGCAAAGTTGTTTTGGTGTTTCTGTTTCTTCTGTTTTCAACATCTTAGCAGTCACTTCAACTTCACCTGGTGCCCTGTCTAATTTTAGCTTCTTTATCACCTCCTTTACTTCACTTATTGTTATTGGTCCTGTATTGATGTTTAGTTCCATTTTTGTTTCAGGTATATCTATTGTTTGTGCTGCTTGTGTTCTGTTTAGTAGGGTGTTAAAGTGTTCCCTCCATCTTTCAATTTTTTTCTCTTTCTCCACTGACCAGTTGTCCCTTATGTGTCCTTACTGCACTCTCATATCTTGTGCTGAAGTTACCTGTCATCTGCTTTGTGATTTTGTATATGGTTTTCATGTCATTTGCAAATGCTGCTTTCTCTGCTGCTTCTGCTAAGCTGTCATAGTACTGACGTTTATCTTGACGGCATGATTCCTTCATTTCTTTGTCTTTTTGTGCATAATTACTAAAAACTTGTTCTATTAGCCCTTGTGATTTGGTGTTCAGTAATTTTTTCTTGATTTCTTTTCTCTGTTCTATCTTTTCCCATGTGGTCTTGCTTATCCATTCCTCTTTTCTCCATTTTTGATATCCCAGCACCTCTTTTGGTGTTTCCTGTAGTGTTTTATTGAACTCTAGTATGGACACTTCTGCTTCGTCTTGTAGGACACTGAAGCAATTCTTAAGTACTACTGAGAATTCATTCCTTGTTTGCTAGTCTTTCAGTTTTCTTGTATCAAAACGTATCTTTCTGAGTTCTCCGATTTTGGCTTTCCTTAATTTTAATTTTATTTTTGCTACCAGAAGGTTGTGATCACTTCCTACATCTGCTCCTTTCCTTGCTCGCACATCTTGTAGTGACCGTTTCCACTTGTTGTTTATTAGTATGTGATCGATATGGTTTACTGTGGTCACTTTATGGATGTTTTTATGTTGGAAAATTGTCCCTCTGATGGTCATGTTTTCTTCACAGAAACTGCAGTCTTTCTCCATATTCACTTATTTCTCCGATTTCTTCTCTTCCCATGATTCTCCTTCTATCTTCATTTCCCTCACCTACTTTTGCATTGAAGTCGCCCAAGATGAGTAGCATATCATGTCCAGGAGCGACAAGCCTATGGGTCTCTACAACAATGGCATCAGAATGAGGCAAACAAAGCAGCCAGCAGACTATAGGTGGTGGGGAATGGACATCAATTTTTACTACTGTGGCTTGGAGGCTGTTGTAAAAATCTTATTTTAATTCCTCTTCAGCTGCTTCTGTTGGTGCATAACATACTATAATAGACAGCTTCATGAATCTTGAGTTGAAGCGTGCATATAATAATCTCTCATTTATAGGGGTCCATTTCAGCAATGCTCTTGAAGCTTCTTTTGTTATAATCAATGCTACTCCTCCTTCATGATGATCTTCTTTACCTGACCATATTATTGTATCTTCTGAGTGCTGCGTTGTTAATTTCCTTCTGCCTTGTCCTGTCCATTTTGCTTCTTGTATTCCTAGTATGTCTAGTTTGTATCTGTGCATTTCCTTGATGGTTTGTGCTAGTTTTCCAGTCTGGTTAAGTGTTCTTACATTCCAGCTGCCTATTTGCATCCTGTGTTTAGGTTCCAGGAGGTCTGCAGTTGGGCTGGGGGCTTTCAGTGGCTGGCTTTCATCCAGAACCTTCATGGGCTCAGTTTCCTGATAAGCATTTCTCCTTCCACCTGCAACTGTTTTTTCCTTGCTTCTGTTTCTGTAGCAATCTGATAGTTTTTTTACCAGATAGGGTTGCTGGCCTTATGCCAAACCCTCCTTAGTTGCCTTTTACGATAATGTGTGGTAGGGTACAGTGGTCCTACTCTTTGCAGATCCCAGGTACCACACGGGGGAGATATATTTTACCTTTACCTTATCAAATATTCACATTTGACTGAATAACAGCAAAATTCAAATATTTGTATTGGAAAAAAAAATATCAAAAGTAAAACTCTGAATATTTATTAAAATGCACTTTTCTTTTTCCTTTTCCACAAAATCATGGGGGTATCCCCATGATTAGATTTATGTAGGTTGAGGTTACCAGTATTCTACTAACACCTAAAACCAATCTTTAGCACATAATAAATCCTGATAAATCCAAAATGCAATAAAAATGAGTACAAACTACAATAATTTTTTAAAAAAAAGTAAAGGTAACCCTGTCATGCCTTAGAGGCACATAGGGATATGGTGTTAGTGTCCATATTTTCCTTGACCTGTCAGCACACTAGAGGGTGATATGGTCAGTATCACGCCTG
The DNA here is from genome assembly GCA_009760885.1 of Achatina immaculata. Lineage (NCBI taxonomy): Eukaryota > Metazoa > Mollusca > Gastropoda > Stylommatophora > Achatinidae > Lissachatina > Lissachatina immaculata. The sequence goes on from CM019706.1 coordinate 33,254,027, forward strand.
GCTGCCTTTCCTTCCCCAACTCCAGAAGAAATCGGGTACCCATTTCTGCAACTGGGTGACTGGGGTGCCGCTGGCCGGATTCGAACCCCCGACCTTCGCCATGAGAGACCAGTGCACTAACCACTTCGCCACTCAGACACCCAAACTACAATAATATTAAAAAATATAAAAAGCTGATAGTCAGCAGCACATTGTCTGATAGCTTTACAAGTTAAATGGTCCTGTTACCATCTCATGTGTCTTATTTATTACAGTGCCATTTGTTTATTTCTTGCAGTCAGGTCTGTAAGAATCTAACAGGCACATTGTTTATTGTAGTAATCAGTTAACAATAGTAAATCAGAGACAGAACATACCAAAGTCCAAAATTCAGACTCAGGCTTCACTGCATTTGGGACAACCCCGTAAATTCTCCACCGCATTCATCCAAGAATATTTTTGTCAACAGGTCCTGTTATTGGTTGTTTATGATGCATTTTCTGCCACACAGTTTGGATTTCCTGCCAGCACTCACTTCAGATCTACATTGTTCTTCCATTCCCACTCTTCATTTTCCCAGTCTGTCCAATATATATAAACTAGGAAAAATATTTTGGTACCACAGCTTTACTACTGTGCTTCGTGTATAGGTGTATACATATTCACTAACTATAGTATGTCCAATACAGCTTTAGCAATGTCCCCCTTGTCCATTGTCAGTCTGCTATTTATTTTAGCCGTTCCAACAAGACTATCTGACATCACAGCCATGTACTCCTGCATGCCCTGGACAGTAAGGCCACGTTAGGCTTGTCACAGTTGACTGGCTTAACAGATGAACCCATTCTTTTCAAAGTAATTTCTTCCCAGTCTTATGACTGACTGATAAGGTTAACTGCATGTTTTGGTTAAGAAGTTCAGAAGAATAACATCTTATCTTACATCCTTCCCATGCCATTAAACGTCACACAGGCCTTGCATAGTTGCTTGCCAAGTTTTCCTGTTCTCTGCAAGTCTTTCAACCTGATCAAGGGATTTTATGCCCATTAAACTGGCTTCTCTTAACAATGCCCTCTTTAGAGTTTCACATGGTCGACCTCTTTTTCTCTGGCCTGTTGTGCTCCACTTGATAGCTTGTTTTGGTATTCTCTGATTGTTTCTTCTCATTACATGGCCTACATATGTCCATCTCCTTTTTCTGATCACCCATGAGACAAGTTGTTGTTTGCTCATCTGTCTTATCTCTGTGTTGTTCTTGAATCCGTTCCACTTTATATTGAGTATTTTCCTGAGGCATTTGTTTTTAAGTCTAATTTCTTGTCTATTTCTTTAGTTGTTTTCCATCTTTCACGTGCATAAATGAGGGTGGATATTACATTTGAATTTAATAATCTTAACTTGGTTTTAAGTGCTTATAACTTTTGAATGCCATATGTTTTCAAGATTCTTGAAAGTCAATGCTGCTTTTTGCAATTCTAATTCTAACTTCCTTTTTGGTGTCCCAATCCTGGTCAATGTAGTTGCCAAGGTATGCAAATTGGTTTACTTCATCAACAGCTGTTACTTATATGTATGTTTTTCCTTCATGGTTAATGAGAAGTTTCATTATTTTTGTTTTTCCTTTGTTAATTTCAAGTCCTATTTTACTAACCACTGAAGACAGGGTATCTGTTTTTTCTTGCACTGATTTCACATTGTCACCGATAAGAGTTATGTCATCTGCAAAATCAAGATCTTTCAGTTGGGTCTCATGTACCCAATCAATGCCCGTTTTACCTGTGCAGCATTTTTTTCATTATTAATTACATACTTATACAACAATGAAATTAGAATTGAAAATGAAACTGTTAAGGCAGTTGTTGAACTCTGTAGGCGGAAAAGGTCTTTTATCCAAACATAAGATGCCAGAAATTAGGTCCTTACTTAAATGTTTTCTTATCTAGATGTTTTCTAGCCAAAGGAGGTAAGAAGAATCGTGTGGCTCTTTTTTTGCTTGAATGATTTCTTCAAGACAAAAGACCAAAATTTCTGATAATAAAAACAGTTTAAGTTCTGGATAGTCAATATATTCTTAGGCTTTCTGAAAAATAATAAGCAGAAAATCTGAAGATTGGTGAGGTCTTAGTGAAATTTTCAAAGCATTTTCAAGCTCATGAGGATAAAAAAAAAAAAAAAGGAGTGCTGACCTCCCCACCCTTTCCCCCATGTCACTTTCTCTTACAGCTCTGTAAACCCAAATCTATCCTCACTCTCTATGACGGATTCACATGCGAGTTCCGCAATGTGATATATGTCATTGTATGCAAAAGATGCAAAATACCTTACACTGGTGAAACTGGCCTCAGATTAGGGGACCGCATGCAAAAATATCTGTATGATATCATCCAGCATGCCTCGAAACTAGCCCCGAATCATTTCAATGGCCCTAACCACTGAGGCAAATCTGGTAATAGCCATCAAACAGTGTCACACAGATGACACAAGTCGCCTACTGCTTGAGAACCGCTACATTCAGAAATATGGGACTCTGGAACCACAAGGTTTAAACTCGTTATTTAGCTACACCTAACATTTGCCTCTACCACAATCAAAACCTTTCCCCACTAAGTTCCAATCCATTCTCACTTGTTACATATAGGTCAGAACCTCTTGACAGCATCACATTACAACCCTTCTCATTCATTCATTCATTTGCATATTCCTTGTGGAATTTTGCCTCTCAGTTGTGAGAAAGATGGCCTGCTGCTGATGCATCCATTTGCAGATCATCAACAATGTCTTGCAGCCATCTTCGCCTTGGTCTTCCTCTCTTTCTTTTCCCCATTATGTACCCTTCCAAGACGGTCTTCTCTAGATTATCATGATTTTTAAATATATCTATTTAATCCTCTTTACTAGTCAGCATGACTAATCAGGGCAACAGTTCAGTAGTTTGTGCATAATTTCAGTTTACCCTTTTTTTTGGCAGTAGTATGAATACAACCCCTCTACCCCAACTATAATCACATATTTCACCTTCTACCCACTAGGTTACCATTGTATGACTCTCTTTCCCCTCCACAGTTTCCCCACTAACCACACTCAGTTAAGACCCACCTATCATACATCCCACCTTACATCCTTCCCATGCTGTTAAACGTCACATAGAGCCTGCATAGTTGTTTGCCAAGTTTTCGTTGTTTTCGGCAGGAACAACTGTGTTAAGAACACACTTATCTTAACACAGTCTTTGTGAAACAGGGAACATCAGATCTGATTGCTTAAAAAACTCTGACCTACTCCTGTAGCCCAGAAACCTGTAGCAACAAACACTATTTGTTATTGTTATAAAATATAATGTCACCCTCTTATAAGGCAGAATTTTTAGGGAACAGAAAACTTTCTGTAAAAGAAAGAGGGAATATAGAACTGAGAAATCTACTAGTAGCCTCCTGTTTATTACAGGAGTGTCAGACAGCTCAGACAAAATGCTATGTACGCTAAGAAAACCCACTCGCTTGTGGGAAAAATGACAAGCACAAATACCACTCCTAAGATAGAAGGCCCTCCAGCTTTTGACAATGCACACCCGTCAATAGGTGGAGCTGAGATCTTGGCCGGGGGAGCAAGCTGGGCTGTTTGGATGGTGGATGGATGGGGATGCAGAGATCACCTGCAGGGATGGGGAAAGCCTGGTAGAAATCAATGAGTCCAGGATGTGACAAGCCTATGGGTCTCTACAACAATGGCTATCAGAATGAGGCAAACAAAGCAGCCAGCAGACTATAGGTGGTGGGGAATGGACATCATTGAAGTACCACCCAAAGTCTCTGCTGTTGAAGCTGTCTCAAACCCGTCGGATGGGCCTGCACTGCACTTGGGCCTGATCTCGACTTCTCACTGGAAAGGCCTCCTGGGTATGAAAGAATCAGGACAAAAACCCCAATATGAAAATGTCAGGAACAAAAATAAAACCACACGAGTTCGAACACTGCCTCATAAAAGATCAGTGCCAGGTGGTTTGCGCCCCACCGGCCCCCCCCCCCCCCCAAGTGAAAAAAATCAGCACACTAAATTTTCTTCAAATCAACATTTCTGGACTTAGGCCAAAGGCCTCAGAATTAAGCAGACAAATGAAAAAAGTCAACATCCATATTGCAATCATACAAGAAACCCTTCTATATGGAAAAGATCACTCAGTGCCTGGATACACCATGTACAAATGTGAATGTGGTAAATGCAGGCGTATTGCCACATTCTTGAGAAATGACATCCAAGGAGATGTTAAAAACAGAAAGTGCAATGAGAATGATATCCAAGAGATAACAGTATGGCATGACGGACTGCGGTACACTCTGTATAATGTTTATTGTACCCCAAAATCTAAGTCAAATCAACTTACACAGCACAGACATGCAGAAAACCATCATTACAGGAGATTTTAATGCACATCTACCATCACTAGGATACAAAGACTGAAACCCTATGGGAAACAACACTGAAGAGCTATGCTACACCAGCAACATGATAATATTGCAAGACTGGATGCACATACAGACCTGGTCTCACCAGACATCCACAACAATTGTGCTCTCAGAGTGCTTGATGATATAGAAAGTGACCATCGCCCTATCCTCCTACAAATTTCTCACACACAAAACCAAAGACCACAAAAACCCCCTCGCTGGAATTACAGAAAAGCACATTGGGAAAAATTCAGAACATAAACAGATGAAAACCTATCAAAATTAAATGACAACACAAACACTGACGCACTCTACACCAACATAATCCAAGCCATACCTGGAGTAGCCTACAAAACAATCCTCCCGAGGATGCAGAAAGAAATATAGCCCTGTAGCCACTTCTGGGCAAAATCTCTGGAAGACTTAGTCAAAAAAAATAAGACAAGCCAGGAAGAATGCAGGGAAAAACCCTACTTCAGAAAACAGAATAGAGTACAACAGCTAAGGTAAGACTCGAAACTAGAAAAGCAATGAAAGAGAAGTGGTTAAGCACATGTAGCAATCTCAACATCAGAACTGAAGGAAAGAAGGCTTGGAAACTCTCAGATAACATGTCAGGAAAAACAAACTAACTTTAACCCAATGCGAATCTCTGATCAAGTCCTCTCAAGTGACTCAGACAAAGCCATTTTTACAAATTTTAACAAATTCTTTGCTGCCACCAACAAATCAACCAAAAGAAAAGTACTTGACAAGGCGCTGAGATAACTTCTGAGAAGTAAAGAGAAATCTAGCTTGGCAAACATTCCACTTTTTGAGGAAAACTTTACCATCCATGAATTCTAGAGTGCTATGGGTAAGCTACAGCTAAGAAAAGCACCAGGACCATGAAATGATCCTTTATCTGGGCCCTATAGGAAAGTCCACATTAATAAGACCTGGCAAAGTTGAGTACTACCAAAATCTTGGAAGTCACCATAGTTAGACCTATCCTGAAAAAAGGAAAGCCAGAAGATGACCTAAAAAGCTTTAGACCAATCTCACTGACTTCCAACACTGGTAAGCTAGCAGAATGAATGCTTAACAATAGGTTGTACTGGTGGTTGGAATTCTCAGGGTCTTTCAACAACTTTCAGGCAGGCTTCCACAAAGGATCAAGAACTGAAGACCAGCTATTTCTCCTCATTCAGTTTTTTTACACAGGAGAAACTATGTAGCTGCCTTTGTAGACCTCCAGCAGGCATATGATAGGGTCTGGTGAAAAAGCCTACTGTTAAAGATGCAAAACATGGAAATGCATGGGAAAATGTACCAATGGGTTAAAAACTACTGAGTAACAGGACCATACAAACTCAGGTCAATAACAGACTGTCAAACAAATGCGCCCTGGAGGAAGGTCTGCCACAAGGTTCTGCTCTTAGCTGCACCTTGTTCCTAATCTTTATAAATGACCTCCCCGACCTGTTGAACACCCACAAAGCCATGTTTGCTGATGACCTTGTCATATGGACAAGTGGAATAGACCTGCAGCTGGCTGCTGAGAGACTTAATAAAGCCCTCTTCACCAAATCAGCTTATTGAAATTTCTGGAAATTGAAGATCAATGTTAGTAAAACTACATATACAGTAGCAACAAACTAGCAAATACTGAACTGAAAATAACTCTTGATGGTGCTCAAATCATAAAAGAAAAAGATCCAACTTACCTTGGTGTGAAGCTAGACAGAAAATTAAACTTTAAAGAGTTCATGGATGGACTAGCAGAATAAGCATCCAAAAGACTAAACTTACTCAAGTGACTTGCAAGTACATCCTGGGGTGCTGACAAAGTAACATTCAAACAACTGTACACAGGATATGTTAGATCTATAATAGATTACAACCTTCCCCTACAGGCCACAGCACTAAAGAGCTCTCGTACACAAGTAGACAGGATCCAGAACCAAGCTGTTCAATTCATTTATGGGGAAATGAGATCAACACCCACAGCTGCACGTGAAATTGATGCAAACATAGAGCCATTAGTTATAAGACATGAAAAGTCAACCGAGGCAGTAGAAAGATATAAACACATGCCCCCAGACCATCCTAACAGAACAGTAGAAGCACCATAATATGGAAGCATAATAACAGGCTGAAACTGAAAACTCCAGTGCACATAGCAGAACATTTAACACAAGACATAAACTCCCTGAAGACAGAGAAGAACTTATAAAAGTACCAGACACCCCACCAAACACAAACTACACACTTCCTCAAACTAACACCAGACTAAAGAACAAATTAATGAACAAATCATCAGATCTCAAAACCCTGAAGCTATATGCATTGGAGACCACAGAATCCTACCCCAATAACTGGATCCTTGGATACACTTCTTAATTTGCTTCTACCACCAAGACTGCCCTGTGATCCTACTGAATTTACTCCTGTGGTCCTCGATGGGTCCCATGGGCCCCCCGTGGTCCCCGAAAGGATTACACGAGATCTACGAGAGGACCACAAGAGGTTCAGAGTATCACAGGGCTTGAGCCTGTATTCTTGGTGGGTCTCAGAAGCAGAATACGTGACACCATGGTTTTCATTGCACCAGTTTAAACTAGAGCTGACTTTCTCACCAGAAAACCTCGACAAATTTTGGGATACCCATGTATCCCCGCCAGGTGAGAGGTGGCTGCCCATCCAGTTCAGCGTTGGACTTTCTCATAGGAAAACCTCAGCGTGATTAGGATATGCATACATCCCCGCTGGGTGAGAGGTGGTTGCCTATCTAGACTGCACTGGTCCAGTGTCTCCAACCTCAGCATTTTGTGGTTGTGGCCGCTACTCTTTCTAGTTGTGACCAGGATGGAGCTTTTGTCCAGGAGGACGAATCCTCACCACTAGTAAGTTTCACACCTGGGTTGAGCCGGTTTAGGCATATTATCCCAGTATTGGCGTGTTTAGGACATGACTGACCTCTAGATCGGAGGTACCATGACATGTGTAGCCATCAAGTTCCACCCCTGGTTTAAGCCAGTTTGGGCATATTTCACAAGCATGTGTGTATATCGGACATGGCTGGCCTCTAGAGCAGAGGTGGCGTGGTATGAGTAGCTCTCGACACGAGACCACTGGACATACCGATTAAGCTTCACTTTATCCTTTCCATCACCTTTTCACATCGGCGCCGCATGGCAATCCTAATTTCTTTTTCGCACCTTCTTTATTGGCTAGGAGGACTTTCACTCCATGCGCGGCATCCGAAGAATCTTGCCAGCAGTGTCTTAACCACTGGGTTAAGCTGGTTCAGGCATTTCACCCGATATGAGTGCACATAGGACATGGCCGACCTCCAGACAAGAGGTGCCGTGATTTGACTACTGTTTACTTCACTTAATCCTTTCTTTCACCTTTTCCATATTTTTGCCACACGGCAACCCCATTTGCACCTTTCTTCACTGGTCGGGAGGAGCCCCATCTCAAGCATGGCAGCTGAAGAATCTCGCCAACAGCGGTAGATGAGCTACCAAACACGACTCTCATCTACCCAAAGCGTCTGGTTTTCAGGTGCCAAATATTCACCTTCACCTCTTCTCCTGTCAGTTTGAACAGTTCTGCCATGAGAAGGCCAGGAGCTGGACTTGACTGTCAGAGGCTATCTGAGACGCACACCACTGCAGTGAAGAGCGTAACCCCCCCTCCCCACCACCTCCGGCTATAATAGTCCTTAGAACCTTTGTATACACTGATGAGGCAGTGTTCAAGGAAACAGACAATGCAGGATATGTTAAAAAAAAAAAAGTAAAGGTAATCCTGTCATGGCTTAGAGGCACGTAGGGATATGGTGTTAGTGCCCACATTTTCCTTGACCTGTCAGTACACCAGTACCACGCCTGGGCACATTTCCTGCAGGATATGGGGTACTCATAATGTTGCCAGAAAAGACAACATTTCTGCTCCTTGTGGATCTTGCTGCTCCAATTAATATGCAGAAATGCAGGCAATATTAGTGGCCCTGGCAGCCGCCACTACCAAATACAAAAACAATGGCTCTCACCCAAAAAGCTTTTTATTTTCTCAGACTCCCAGTCTGGTCTCCAAGCCCTTGAAAACTGGATACCATCAGCTGATCACATTACAACTGACATACTCAGTGCAATAAACCTACTCGCCTCCTATGACATCAAGACCACCCTACAGTGGATTGTCCACCAGGGCACACAGATATCAGAGGAAATGAACATGCTGACAAATTGGCAGAGTGTAGCCACATGTCACAGTCCCACATCTCCACCAACATGAGAACAGCTAAACACATTATACATAACAACTGCAAGCAGCAGTGGATGGACAGCTGGGCTAGTAATCCAACTGAAAGATCCCTATATAAACACCTGCCAAAGCCTAACCCCGAAGACCACATCAACAGCTTATGTTGTAGAGACCAATGCACAATTTTCAGGTTGAAAAAAACGACACAATACCCTCAATAAGCACTTACACAGAGTGACCGCTGACCACACACCATACTGCATGCACTGCAACAGACAAGATGAAAAAACTGTTAAGCACCACCTGCTGGACTGCAGTGCATTGAAGGACCTTCGGAAGAACCTGATACCACCAAACTCCTCCATCAATGACATTCTGTACGGAGATGTAGAACAGCCGAAGAGGACCTGTACGTTTCATCTGGCACAAGGAAAAAGAGTGAAAACTTGTAAACCCAGGGATCGGAAATCAAAAGTCAAAGTTGGAGTTTCATGTGGTCGACCTCTTTTTTTTCAGCCTGTTGTGCTCTACTTGATAGTTTGTTTTGGTATTCTCTGATTGTTTCTTCTCATCACATGACCTACATGTCCATCTTCTTTTTCTGATCACCCATGAGACAGGTTGTTGTTTGCTCATCCGTCTTATCTCTGCATTGTTCGTGAATTCGTTCCACTTTGTACTAGGTATTTTCCTTAGGCATTTGTTTTCAAAAGAGTCTAATTTCTCATCTTTTCTTTAGTTGATTTCCAGCTTTCGTATGCATAAATGAAGGTGGATACCACATTTGAATTGAATAATCTTAACTTGGTTTTTGTGCTTCAATATGTTCTCAAGATTTTTGAAGGACAATGCTGCTTTTGCAATTTGAATTCTATCTTCCTTCCTGGTGTCACCATCCTGGTCTATGTAGCTGCCAAGGTATGCAAATTGGTTTACTTCATCAACAACTGTTCCTTCTACGTATATTTTTCCTTCCTGATTAATGAGAAGTTTCATTATTTTTCTTTTGTCTTTGTTAATTTCGAGACCTATTTTGCTAGCCAAAGAAGACAGGGAATCTGTTTTTTCCTGCATCATTTTCACATTGTCACTGATAAGAGTTGTCATCTGCAAAAATCAAAATCTTCTATTTGGGTCCCATGTACCCAATCAACGCCAGTTTTACCTGTACAGCATCTTTTCATTATAAAGTCTATGGCAATTCCAAAAAGCAAGGGTGATAATATACATCCTTGTTTCATACCTGTTTCAATCTGAAACCATTCGCTCATTCCTTTTTCTGTCTTGACTTCACAAACATATCTGTCGTAGAGATCTCTAATGATGTTGACAATTTTAGATGGTATTCCATATAGTCTTAAAATTCTCCACAGTGAATCTCTGTGTATGCTATCAAATGCCTTTTTAAAGTCTATAAAGTTCAGGATTAATGGTTTTGGCTTTTCAGTATGTTCTTCATGTATTATTCTCAGAGTAAAGATTTTGTTGAGACAGCTTCTCCCTTTTCGAAATTTATTCTTCTCTCAATGCAGTATCCACTACATCCTTAACTCTATTCAGAATCACTTTACAAAACACCTTTGACACAACTGATAGTAAGGTTACACCCTTACAGTTATTGCAGTCACTGAGATTGCCTTTTCTGGGTCCATTAAGAAGGGACCTTTTCTTCTTTCCAGATTTTATTAAACATTCTCTGCAGTTGGCTCATGTTGTCACTGTTAATAGTTTTTACCATTTCGACTGTTATTTCATCTTCACCTGCAGCTTTGTTGTTAGCAGTTAGATTCACTGCTGTTTCAATTTCATTCAGTGTAACTTCACCCAAGTTGACATTTAGTTGTGGGACTGGTAGATCAGTTTCAAGATTTATTAACTCATTTGGGTGTGGTCGATTAAGTATTTCTTGGAAGTGTTCGGCCCATCTTTGTTTTTGGTCTTTACTTGATGTTAACAGGTTGCCTGTTTTGCTAAAGACATCTTTCTCTGGAGGTAATAGCAACTGTTAGCTTCTTCTGTATGGTGTTTCCTGTTTTTGCTGCATTTTCTGCTTCTTTTGCCATACTGTCCACATATTCTCTTTTGTTTCTTCTAGCTGAACTTTTTACTTTATTGTCTAGTTCTTTCTATGTTGCTTTTGTCAAAACATGTCTTTATACTCAATATGGCTACTTTGGCTGCTTGTCTTTCATGTACGTATTTCCATGTGTTATCTGATATCTATGCTTTTCTACTTATTGATTACAGTCCAGCATTTGCTTTTGCTGCCATGATTATGAATTCCATAATTCATCTATATCTGTCTTGTTTATCTCACTGAGTGGTGCAAAATGTTTGGTAAGTTCCAGAAGTTCCACATTAATGTTAGTATTTTCTTCCTGTAGGCTATGACTACACATCCCAAGTCTCCATTTAAATACTCTCTACACTCCACCATGCACATTTCTGACACACAGCATCAGGCAAGTCACAGTTTCCTACAAGTTACAGCTAAGTGCTCTATTTATTTAATTTAATTTTTTTTAACAAAGCATTCATGTGAATTTATATTTTATCTCTTCTCTCTATTTCTTCATCCTGTATGTTTCTGTATGATTAAGGCACACACCAAAATGTCACAACTGTGTACTTGTTAACTAATAAAGTTAACACGACTTTTTTTCCTAGTTTATACATTTTGGTATCACAGCTTTATAGCTATATACTCATACACTAATTAATGTGTGTTACAGCTCTGTCATTCATTAAGGATACAGCATGCACAAAAAAACAGAATTTCTATCATAGTCTTTAAAAAATGGTTGCCATTCCTTCACGGCCCTTGAATTTGTATTTCGCCATCTGAATATTAAAATATTATTTTCAGTACATTCCTAAAGTATTGTATTAGCTCTCCAAAATGGTAGTCGTAAATGGAGAAACAACACTTTTATTTACATCTGAGACTACTTGGCAATGTTCCAAAATATATGAAATTCTATAAGCTGTGCCTCAACATCCTCACCTCACTTGCTGCAAAGAACACTAGCTCGCAGTTGCAGGGACACTGAGAAGATTCTATATGAAATATATGTAGTTCTAGACATGATGTTTCTGGCTGAATAAAGATGAACACAGGAAGAAGAAAGATTTTTTTCAGTGAGTGTGGTCACATGACCTCCAGTTTTGGGTGAAAATTCATTCTTTCATTAGACATCAGGCTGCCAACATGTCTCTTACCTGCAGGCATGTAGTTAGATAACTGTACCTTCCACGAAAATGACACAACTTGCATAACTTATAACCTGCTATTATCTGTCCTGTGTCTCTAAAGCCATTTGATTTAGAAGTGTTCAAGATTATATGCTTGTTCAAGATTCATGTTAGGAGGCGTTTAGAGATTTATGAATGTGTATCTGGATATTCTGCAGATGTTCAGGAGTGTTTAGGTAAGTGAGATTTATAAAAGTGATCCCACTTTATGGACTTTCATATTTTATGAGTTTATACTTCATGAATCTGGACAATAGTCTTGTTTCAAGATTCACCTATTTTACATAAGGGTTTCTAGCTATACTGGGGACAGGACTGTCCTTTGGACAATAAAACCTGTTGCCCCTGGCAACAATCCATTATATTTCAAGTTATGCTGTACTTAATTTTGTGGTGAGGCACAAAAGAGCAAGTCTACTTTAGGCTATGACACATGTAGAGACAGTTCAAATACCTCTGTTTCCCTAAGATGGTTTAGGACATAAAATCACATCACAAATGTTACACGTCAAATACCTCAATTTCCCTAAGAAGTCCCTCCTCCTGGTAATGGCACAATGACAATATAGAAACTAATTCAGATATCTCAGTTTCCTTAAGAAATCAGTCATCATACATATGTTTGAGGGGGAAATAATCGGTCACCCTGGAAATGTCCCCATACTACAGAAGAGGATTCCAAGCAGACCCACCCCTCACACACTGTCATGTTTTGGCATTAATGTCTTCATACTTCTGCAATCTTACAGTCCCACAGCATGCTGCAAACACCCTTGGACTTGGGTTAAAAGAGATTCTTCTTGTCAATTCGCTGGATAGTAATAACCACACTGACCTGCTGATGATTAATTGTGTAGGACTGCCCTATACTATCAGTAATTAGTGACCACTGAATGAACATCAGTGTACTGACAGCCATCTTGGAGCCCAAACACGTTTGACGCACAGTATGCAAGTGCAAAGAAATGCACCTTTACTTGTCTAGCACTCTCCAGCCGCATAGTACGCACTATAACGCATTCTGCAGCCATGTACTTCATCATTCGTAAACATTTGTAAAGGTTTATCTGCTGGGCCTGCCTAGCATGGGGATCAGACACAAAGTTCCACAGGTCAAGGCTTATTTCACTGTGGTCAGCAACATCTCTCGTTCCCTGCATAAAATCACTAGCATTAATGAATGGCTGTCATATTAAACACGGTAGATTATGGATGACTGAGGTACAAACATCCATTAGTGTTGTGAGCTGTGGAGGATATTGTAGAAAAGAATGGAATGGATAAAAGTGAGAGATGATAACCAACAGGCTGACCAGAGTGGTCATCTTCGAGCTTGGCAGAGAATGTTGAGGATGGGAGGCAGGAATGAGACTGCAATTCAAGGTCTCATTTATGCTCACACTCAACCATATGACCCAGTGATCTTTACGGATGGCTCAGTGCTGCAAGGCAAAAAGGGTGGATGGGACTTCATTGTCTATAGGCGAGGCAGAATGGTGGCAGCACAGAAAGCAGGAGCCTGCTTTACAATGACATTGAGTATGCAGATGGAAAATGAGGCAATGACCAAGACTCTGTCCTGACTAATTCAGCAAGATAATGTGGTGGTGACGGACTCTCATGAAAACAGAGAGGTTTGTTATGTTATGAATGGGTGCAGCTCCCAAATAAGTCCAGTGTCGCCAGGCTGACGTAGATATATTACCCAGGGATTGCTGGACTGAGAGGCAATGAGGAAGCCAGTCACACTGCCCATAATGCTACTGCAACAAATGTGATTCCTATGGATAGTGTGGATATGGTGAAGTCGGTAGTTGAGGAATTGGTGCAAGAGAAGTAATGGGCATATGTATCTACAGAGGATGAAAGACACAGTTGTGAGGAGGGCGAAAGGAAGAGTTGGGTGGCTGGCTGGTAAAACTTCAAGGTTGCCAGAACCAACAGCTGACTGGTACAATTAATGTTCATAGTCTTCAGTGGTTATTGAAACAAAGCAGAACATGTATAGTGTGCCCCTAGTCCCTAGTGTGATGATGCTAATTCCTAGATTCAAGATTCCCTCAGAAATCACACACCACCTTTCTACCAACAATGCAGTCTATAAATTCCTACCACTACTTGGCACAAAACACAGAGCTATTTCCTTTCTACTAGCCCCACTTCCAATATAAACCAAATACCAGATAAGTTTGTTTTTTTTAATCTAAAACTAATATAAATTTTATTTGGTCAGTCTGATATTTTTCTGCTTTTGTCACATTTTGCCACCGTAAACTCTGTTCCATTTTTTACACGGGTACAATGGGTTTTAGCCCTAAGATGAAGTCACTCACTGAGGATTGTCCCTTTTCTGAAGAAAGCATGGAGTGCAAACTGTTGTAAATTCTTGCTTTACTCTACAATAGTATTTTTTAATCTTGAAAGATGGTACATGGAAACTGCAGATAGAGGACATTTGCTCACATTCAAAAAAATATTGACCACATCATGGATTGGCATAAGGATAACAACAGTGATAAACCCAAAGCCAAAATCCTGTGGTTTTAATTAGATAACAAATCTGCAAAGACCATCCTCCCAGCAGTGCAGTGCAACAGCGAATATATAGATAAGGAACAATTTTTTAAATACCTTAGTAAAAATGAAGCCATGAGAGCAGTTCTGGGGTGTGCCAGGTATACTCTGATAATAGCTATGGATATGCCCAGCATGAAAGTAAGGCACAAGTATGTGCAAGTGAAGATGTACCTCAGGATTGTCAGCACAGCAAACCATCCTCTCCTACCAGAGCTAACTCAGTATAGGGCAAGCGCATCAAGTGAGGGAGACTGTGGATGGTCCAGGCAGAAGAGAGACTGTCAGCAGTCTGCGAACCAGAGCAGATTCCCGTAACACTGGAATGGACTAAAGTGCCAAGTATGCAGAATTTAATGAAGGTTGTGATCCAACTTGGTTATGAATGCCAAGACTGGGCTCAGGGTAAAATAGAAGCTGAAGTGCACAAACAGATTCAGCATCACTCCAAACCACATGACCCTGAGTCAGTGGCACAAGGCTAAAAAAGTGGATGAACCTATATTGTCTACAATAATGGTAAACTACACAAAAAAGAACAAATATATCTATTCTACAGGAGCTTAATATTGAAGAAGGCTGGCTAGTGAAGAGGATTAAAGAGAGAAAACTTAAATATTTTGGCCACATTAAACGTCATGATACTTTGGAGAGGACCGTATTGGAAGGATACATGGTGGGAAAAAGAAAAAGAGGAAGACCGAGACGAAGATGGCTGCAGGACATCGTTGATGATCTGCAAATGGATGCAGCAGCAGCAGGCCATCTTGCTCACAACCGAGAGGCCTACAGGAGTGCTGTTTGGGAGGCAAAGTTCCGCAAGGGACAAGCAAAGGAATGAATGAATGAATGGTAAACTGGCTGTGAGTAAATCAGAAGCCTATGCAACTACCACTTCCAGCATGAGAATGAGATGCGGGCAGCATAAGACGCAACTTCCTGGTTGTTAGAGAAGGGCAACTTGCATGGGGTCATCATAACAGACTCTCAAAGCATGTTACAAAGAACTGAGAGATATTTCTTCCACAGTGAGTGGGTCCACCTTCTATATGGTTCTCAGTTATCCAGTCTGAGGTGGATATACTGCCTAGGTCATGCAGGAGTAAAAGGTGATGAAAAGGTAGACAAGCTGGCAGGCATGGCATCATTTCAGGAAACCTAAGAATGGACGAGGAGATTGCAAGAGCCACCTTGTGTATAGAGGCTGTATATAGAGGACGACATCAGGCTGAATGATGATAATCACATCAGGATGATGACCGAATTGGGAGGAGAAGAGGGGAAGTGGACATATCTCCAAACGAAGTGGTTTAGCCATTACCCACAACCAATGTGTGACTGGCTCCATCAGCAGGCACACCCTTCAGTGGGTGTTGGAATGGAAGGTGGAACACATATGGGAATGTCCAGAGTGTGAGGATGCCAGTCTCTGATTACAGTTACAAATGGAAGATGGTTCTGAAGCAGTATATGTAATTTTTGGGTTTTACAGAGCATCATTCTGCTGAGCAGCTACTTTTATGGCTGATTCTATCAATGTTAGATCTGCATTATTAGGTCACAGTAACAGTAAACACCATTTGTGAGTCTATGTAAAACACCAAGGAGGAGTCTCTTTGCATCTTTAGACCTACCACAAGTTCATCATTGCCTGGGGATACAGCTGTAATCCATTCTTGGTATATGTTCCAATCATCTTAATCTTCTGCTATCTAGCAGTCATCATGGATGTAAGCTTAGCATGCTGCAAAATCTCAAAGTTGGTTACTTTGTCTTGCCACCTAATGTTCATTATTTCATGATGGTAGGAATGATGGAAACTTGAAGTTTTAAGATGCAATTGCAAAGAAACTGGATCTTGCAACATATACATTGCTTGTGTTACTATTGCTGATTTATAAATCTAACACAGAGTGAGCCATGACAGGAGCTGTTCAGAAAGATGACGTTTGTCAAAAATCCACAACAGCTAATATATGTCAGCTTCAAAACCAGTTTTAGACAAAAAAATGCCATTATAAAGGTGGAACCTGGAGTTTTTCCCCATGCCTTCAATATATTGTCCACGTTTCAAGACCACATAAGGGTGACCAAACACATGTTTGATAGATCAGAACCTTTGCCTTCAGTGTTGATCTTCTGTTGTTCCATGCCCTCTTTTTTAGTTTGCCAAATGAGATAGCTGACTATCCCATCTGTGTACTGATTTCTTTACCTAGAAATAAAGTAGAAGTAACTATATCCAAAACACCTGAATCTTTTCATTATTCGGGACATTTCCAATCAATGTTATATTGGTTGTTGTAGTTATGCTTTTTTTTTATAAAATTGCTTTCATCTTTTTTCCAAAACATGCTTCTTAAAATGAAAGAATGGTTGGCAAAGGTTTACCTTAGATATATACTGGACTAGGCTGATGCTGTTAGACCCTTAAAGAGGCTGGTACGACAGAATATGTAATACAGTGACATGACATCTCTGTGTATGATGAAAAGATGGGAGCAGAATGCGATGCCAGTCATAAACATCATGATAATTTTAGTAAACGTCTTTGCAAATTGTTATGTCTACTAGAACCATATGTGGTGACTAATGATCACTTGCCCACCTTAAGCTCACACACTATCAGTTCAATATTGCTGTTGTAGATTCCTCTCTTTGTAACTGGAAAACTTTTTCACAGTTGAAACTCAGGGACTGTCAGCTGGGGAATGGTTTAGAGTCATCGTCTTTAATTCACAAAATCAATCCAACAAGTAGACTGCTCATCATGCTCCGCTATCAATTGGTGCCAGACTAAAGTGCATCTGGGGTGGTAGTTTAAGAGACTTGGCATTGTTTGCTGGTAATTACTGCTCATCTTTTCTCCCTAACACTAGTATACTGTACATTTTATCAAAAGTATAAGAAGGTGAAAAGGATGTTGACCTACTTCATTAGCGAATAGTCTGCTTAACTCTTTGTATCCTTTGTGACACGTCCTGTGTGGTTTTTTTTAACCTCTCAGAACCCCATTCACCACGCAGTGCGATGATAGTTTGTGGCTCTCTAATTTTTAAGATAATCAAAGTATACTAAAAACCATCAGTTGGACTTCCTTCCATAATCCATTTGTTGACACGAGGCGCATGTTTCAACTGATACACAGTGGTTGTGTGTTAATTTAACGAGTTTATCGCCAAAGTTTATTGTCACTAGGTTTTTGTTTATCAACACATGTGGCTTCCAGTGGTAGTTTATTTCATCCAAAGCAGCATTACAAGCTAAAAATTTAATTTAAAAATGTCTAGACTGCAGTGAAGAGAATGCAGTAGTAGAGATTTTAAATTTTCGGATCCACGTGGTGCTGATTCAAAGGGAGGATGTTTTTTTTTTTTTTTGGTCCAGCAGCAAAATGTGCTAGAACGGTAACTGGTAATACTTCTCAGCTTTTTGCTAGTACTAGCTGTAATATCACAGTAAGTAATGCTGAAGATTGTGTAATTTAAAAAATTAAATGTTGTAGAATGCTTCAAATTAGAAAAAAAATACAATGGGCTGTTTTCTAGTAAATATTAGTCGCCGCCCGCCCACTTGTTTTCATGACCTACCCCCTTAGTGTTTTTAGTTTACTGTAAATGCATAATTAGTGTATGTTTTCATGCAAATTTTGGAGGATATGTGAAGAAAAGGTGTTTGTGTACATTGTGATTCATTTCAGAAACATTGGACCAACTACAGTGGATTAACTTGATGGGTAAGTGGAAAAAAAACATTGTTCCAATTTCTTCATTTTCCATTCTTTCTTCTCAGTTCTTAGCTCTTTTTTTTCTGTTGTATTCTAATAACATAATAAAAATTTTATTAGAAAAACAAAATACATTTTTTTCTTTTTTAAACTAATGTATAATATATCATACTATAAATCAGATTATGTCTTTGTCATTCTTTTAAATGTGACAACCATCCCATTCCACATTGTGAAATTTACCCCCCTTGATATTTTGAAGGAAAAACCCTGAGTATACAAAGAGTTAAATGACATTCATCCTTTCTTTCTTGACCATTACATAAAATGTAAAACATTTCTGCCTGAAATAGGCAATTCCAGCTGTGTCACTTCAGTGATTAGAAGGAAATCACAATTTTTTTTTTTCAAATTCCTAACCTTCTTGTATGTAATGCTACCGATTGTTATTCATTAAAGAGTGTACAACAATAAATATATGCATGTGTACCAGATTTTCAATTTAAATACCTTCAACATGGCCAGTATATATGAAAGAAGTGTCCACAGTAACAAGATTACCATCAGGCTCAATCACTGCATGGTCCAAACTAAAAATCTCTACATCTCTCTTCAGTCGTAGCAAAAAGTTTCTAGAAAATTGAAAGAAAAAAAACATTTTCTTAGCTCCAAACAGCTATGTTAATTCCAGTTGGGCTGCTTGCCTCTCACATGGAAAATACTGGTTTAAGTACAGCCAGAGACACCTTAGCTGTAGAAATGAATAACTAGCTGCTTCGGGAGCTAGGGAAGGAACGGCAACTAGACATATCACATAAAATTATACCCTTTTGTGTACCATCAGGTCAACAAAAATGGAGACACTAACATCATATAAATGCCTCTATGGCATGATAATGACACATTGTTTTTAAAAAACAGCACAGTTATGAATATATAAAGGACTTTCCAACAAAAAAAATTGCACTCAACTCTCCTTCAAAATAAGCAGTATTCTGAAAAAAAACAAATAATAACTGTACAAATTCCTGGTAAATAAATGACTTCTATGTAAGGAAAAAAAAGTCAGAAAAATAACACAAGAATATTGTAATTATTTCAGACAAAAAAGGCATAGCATATATGAAACTGTATTACAATTAGAGCATAAAACTTGTGTCACCAACTTCAAATGCTCTTATCATTTCCAGAATTTTGAACAAAAATGGATTAAGATAATAATATATTCAGTTAATGCACTATCACACCTCCTCTAAAATTTTACAAAGTATTAGCGATGCATTTAATTCTTTGTTCAAAGATAGTACTAGTGTAAACTAACACTTATAATGCTGTTTTGATGCGCTATAAATGGAAATTAATCAATTTATTTTCCTAATCCAAATCTTAATTTGAAATTGTACAGTACATTTTTCTTGGGAGTGTTGTAAATTCTCTTGCTGTATTGAAAAAATTTATGTTCAGGCACAGACATACTGCATAAGTGGTGTAAAATCAATAAATACATAGAATCTTTTTGAAATTCTATTGATAACTCCATTATAATTAGAACAAAATTAATTTCCAAGGCTGTGTGTCCTTAGCAACTGTCATTAAATCAAGGAAATTTGATAATTTTTCTTTTATTCTTAGACTTTTTTTAAATTCATAATATTTTAGAATGATTCCTTATTTATCATTAATTAGAAATATAATACATTCATGTTTACTCATTACTTATATGAAGATTTGTATAAAAAAAAAAAAAAAAGCATCAACACAATCTGCATTGAAAAATTGTGAACAAAATTTATTCTGGCTTGTCTTCACATCTCCTTCCTCATATACCTTTCTTTAAGGGGACATCTGTTCTTCTGGTAAAGAAATCCACCGCTGGTTACTTATTCTGAAACATGGAGGAAAATATTTCAGCTGTGGAAGAATTAACCATTTTCTTTTTTTTTCAGCTAGCAGCAAACAATCATGTGATGCTGTTTCATACTATACTTATTTCAGTGTTTAAACATGTCTTAAACACTCACCTATTAAAAGCATTGAAATTAAGATGCAATACTTGATCTGAAGACCTTCGCACTCTTTCATGCTTCATATGCAGACTCTGTATGTCAAAACTTAATGGCTGGTAGTCTTGAATATACTCATCTACACTTGCGCTCTCTGTGAACAATATGGTAACTTAAATTTTAAAATGCAGCTTCAGCCTAACACAGTAAATTAATAATCAATAAACTTACTATAGATTAGAGAACTAACCACTGCCACCTAACTAAGCAAGTCAATGTAAGGGTTATTATTAGCTGCAATCCCATTTTATATTACTGTATTACTATTTCACATAACGTAAGTACATTAGCACAATTTTCATAATTCATGTAAAAATCTGTGTCCCTGAATCATCATTATTGCGGAATGAAAATTGGCAGTAATGAATCTCCAGCTTCCTCTCTCCCTCTCCTTACTGGTGAACTCAGCCAGGCTGTATCCTCTCCATTCTCACATATTATCTTTCTATCTACATTTCCGTCTACCTATCGCTCTTTTTTCCTTCAGCCTTTCCCTCCAGTATGGTCTTCAGCAGAGATGTAGACTCTGATCAACTGATTCAGACTTGAGTGTGATTCGGATCATTTTAATCACTCAACCTGAAGATGCAGAGCCGTGACTCAGACTTGTGACCTGACATTTTTCAGTCAATTGACTTAATAGTTTTACTGCAACTCTTTTATTAGAATGACAATACATTTCAATGAAGTCATTCCCCTGTGTGCTGTTGGACATATCTAATTAGTTTTAGTGAATGACTAGACATTATGTAATAATTCGCCTGCTCTAGATAGAGTAATGATACCTAGAGAAAGAACTGCATGTGCATTTATCTTCTCTAGAACTTTATGCACGTTCTGTGTGTTCTCTTCTAGAAGAACTGTTATCATTTGCATAGTTCAACCGTTCACCTACATTTAGTCCTGGTAGTTCTTCTGAGAGTCTGAATATGTTTTCTGTTTACGGATTGAACAGACATGACCTTTGCTTGATTGCCATCTTTAAGGGTATGTTTGTTGATGCCAATGTGTCATCTTACCAATGCTGCCTGCTGACTATCATGTACTTCTCGATTACCTTTCTTATGCCAAAAAAAAAAAAAAACCACATTTCTCCTATTGCACTGTTCTGCCTGAAACCAAATTGTTCTTCACTGACTTCTTTATCAATTTTGTTTTCTTGCTCTTTCGAGGATAACTTTGAGGAGAATTTTAGTTACAAGACTCATCAAACTTATAGTTCTAAAACATGAACAGTCTGTGGCTTTTGCTTTCTTGGTAGTGGCAAAAACTGTGCGTTTCATTTCTTGATGTATATACTCTAGTTCATATATGTTATAGTATATTTTTTTATCTTGTTAACTCCAAATTCCTTAAATGCTTTTATTGTTTCCAATATAATGCTGCCTGGTCCTGCTGTTTTTTTTTTCTTCCATCATGTTCATGGCTTTTCCCACATCTGCTCTCATTCTTTGCTGCACCAATGTTTCTTAAGACTAGCTTTTTCCTCTGTTATGTCCAAATATGCTCATATATTCTCCCCGTCTTTTTTTTTATATTTCATTTTCTATTATTATTTCATCTTTTGGTAATATACGCTATTCATCATACATCTCTCCTGCACTGTGAATATTATTCATTTCTTCTACATCTGTACAAATTTCCTACATTCATATTTATTTGTCTTGTCTGCACATATAATGTATTTGTTCATTAATCCTTGATGTCTGCATTTTCTTCTGTACTTGACCAAATTCAAAATTTCCATTTTAGTCTGTCTTTTTAGGCTTTAATGTCTCTATACAATGAACAATGTGAAAAATAGCTACAGCTGATCTCTAGCTCACCATCTTTTGTCTGACACTGCAGCTGAAAATAAGTCCATCTTGATGTTTTCTATCCATCTGGAACATATATTATTATCTTTTTCTTTTCATGCCAGATTATTTCCTCTAAAATGGTCTTCAGAACATTATTTTGCCTATTAAATATATCCAAAATTACTTTAGTGCTTGGCTCTAACACTCTTCATAGTTTCTCACAGTTGCTTATTTTCTTATGTTTAATGTCCTGATTTTATATCACATAGTTGCTGTTAATATACTTAATAATCTCACTCATGCTGCCACTTGCTTGGAAATGAAGATTCATCTCACTCTACTGAGATTTTGTAATTCCTATTCTCCCACAATTTCCATTTCATATTTTCTATCAGCCTTTATCATATGTTAAAAGGTTAATGGCATATTTGTTTCAGTTTTTAATCATTTATGCTTCTACACTAACAGAGATCTTTTTTTTTCCTCTTCATTTTTTTTTTCATTTTTAACATTATGACTTTTATCCTCTCAGTAGTTATTTCCAGCCCATAATCTGGCCTGTGCTGTTTATTTAATGTTGCAATTCTGGATATTTCTTAGAACAACAGGGTTACTCAGGATTATTAAATGTTCTATAAATTTTTTATTCAGTTACAAGGTGTGTATAAGTAATGAGACTTGTTTTATTCAGCCAATCACCAGAGACAGGGGGCGGATTCTCCAGGCCTGAAGGTTAGTGGGGTATGTTAGGTAAAGAGTGAATATCTTGTCATTTGGCTCTGAACTTTTACAGAGTGTGATTGCTTGCAGAGTGGACAGGTGTTTAAGCGTCACGTAATCGTCAAAATGTAGGAGTGTCAAGCAGCAATAAAGTTTTGTATTAAACTTGAAAAATCCATGACCAAGATGCTTGCTATGATTCAGAAAGCCTACGGGAAGGATGCTTTATCGAGAACACAAGTGTTTCAGAAGCACAAGTGTTTCGGTGACACAAGATGTTCAACACAGGAAGAGAGAGTATTGAGGATGAAAAATGCACAGGGTGCCCATTAAATGTGCAAACTGAAAATGAAACCAATGCACATTGTCATTTTTTACTCTAAAGGTGTTGTCCATAAGGAGTTCGTACAACCTGGACAAATGGTCAAAGCAGCAGTTTACAGGAAAGAGCTTAAACAAAGTTGCGCGCCACCCAGAGATCACCTACACGTGGGTTCTTCATCACGATAATGTGCCAAGCCATGTGTCACTGCTAGTGAGAGAGTTTCTGGCAAAACAAACCATGGCAATGCTGTGCCAAGTTCCCTACAGACCGGACTTGGACCCAGCTGACTTCTTGCTGTTTCCCCTGCTCAAATCAAGCTTGAAAGGGACATTTTGGGACTGTTAATAACATGCAAGTTGCCATCCCAAGTGCCTTGAAGGAGATCCCTGTTCAAGACCTCCAGGTGAGCTATGACGCGTAGCAGAAACTCTGGCAATGATGTACTGATGCTCAAGGATGTTATTTCTAGAAATTTTAAGTATATGTAAGTATACCTTAAACAAATCAATTTTATAGAATCAGTCTCATTACTTACTGGACACATCTTGTATTTTAAAAACTGCTTTGAAGATATCAATTTAGGTTTAGGTTTTATTGATGGAGGAACAACCTAAATTCTTCACAGACTCCTCCCTTTCATACTGATTAGTGATAAATACCTTTACCAAAATTAGTACAGACGAACATATAACCAACATATGTAAGAAATTTCTGACAGACATAATATCTGCAGCAAGAACAAATGGAAAACATTAGAAATACATGCAAAACTGAAGTCCATGCAAGTGCCAGCAAGTACACCTTAGAAAAGCAAGATGCTACCCAGGATAACCAAGTGAGTAATTCAGCTGGAGCTAGGAGATAAATACTGAGACTCCAGTCAATGTAATAGAAATGATATATTATGTACCAGGGTGATCCAAAAACTGAGTGTTTGTTATTCATATGGCCTCTAGTGTGCATTTATCATTCTGTTGTGTCCAATCCATCAATGATAACAGTACTTCAATACTGTTACGTATTTATACCAGACTTCGTCCACATCATCATTAGATTTTTTTGTCTCTCCGTAGTTTTTTTTAGGGCAAACTTAAATACTGGCTTATCAAATTTAGTTAATATATGTCTAATGTTGCAAATGTGACATGTTGCCAATTTATTTTGTGAGTTACAGATCTATGTGATTCTTTCACTTTGCATCCTAGACTTCCTTTTGCAGGAGTGCTAATATTTCACTCATGCTGTTCTGTCGAAGCCAACAGTGTCGTTCCATATAAGCTGTCCCACTGAAGACTGCAACAATGAGATACTTGCGATTTTGTCAATTTGTGTAAGCTGTCTTCTGTGGTATCTCCAACCAACCTGCCTCTGAAAAAAAAAATAGTAGGAATATTCGGCACAGCTCTCTGTCCAATAGTTATGAACGTCTGCCCGAGTCAATGGTGAGTTTTGTTGTTGTTGTTTTTTTTAATCTACTTCCATTCAGTCTTGGTATTAATAATATAAGAATGAATCTGTCAGTTTCTTACCTCTCGGATCTATAGAGTTGAATATTACCATTAATAAGGAGATTACAGTGCATCCAGTGACACCAGAATTAACTAATATCATATTGAATGGTTCGCAAGCATGTCAAGATTCACCAACTTCAATAAATTATCTTTCGAATTGACAACATACATATAACAGAGAAAGGTTCATTATTTCCGTCCCTGTCTCTCCAACTTCCGGTTTTATCGTCGCGCAATCTGGGTGAAAATTATATGCAAATTTATTAAAGTTCATCGTTAAAATACTATATCGCCTTTAATAATATTAATAGTGCATGCATACAATAAAATTGATGAACGGAAGGAAGTTGAATGTAAACATTAGCATGCTTCGCTACGAAGTACCTTTTTTCACTTCATTGTTTGGCAGTTCTAGTACATTAATTTCCATATCGACAACCGTCTAGCCACAATAGGACTGAGGTCCACAGTTTATAGCTGTCTAGTGTGTCCTGTCACTTGATGAGAAGAAATGATCAGAGAATCCCAAAAACAAGCTATCAAGTGGAACACAACAGGCCGAAGAAAAAGAGGCAGACCGCGTGAAACTCTGAAGAGGACATTGTTAAGAGAGGCCAAATTAACAGGCATAAAATCCTTTGATGAGGTTAAAAGACACGCCGAAGACAGGAAATATTAGCGAACTACTTTGCGAGCCTTATGTGACGTTTAACGGCACGGGAAGGATATAAGATAAGATAAGTGTGTCCTGCTAGCTGTGTATCAATATTTTCAATCATCATACATTTTGCATGGTAATAATGCTGTAGTCCTTCAGCACAGACTTTAAGAGTAAGTATTAAAATTACTCTTAAAGTCTGTGCTGAAGGACTACAGCATTATTACCATGCAAAATGTATGAATACTCTGGTATAGCTCTGTGGGTGGTCATGGTACGCAGAATGTCACACCACGACAAATTAAATTATTATTTAAATTGCTTATTGAAACGCTTATTTAAGTCACAACGAATTATAAATGTCTTAAAACTGAACAGACTACGCTGGCTGTAGAATGTAGAAAGAATGAAAGAGAATAGACAAACGAAAATGATGTATGCACAAGAGATGAGGGAAACAAAACCAAGGGCTAAACCAAGACAGAGACAACATAGAAGAGGATATAAAAGAAATTGGTGTCACCAACTGAGAAAGAAGATTATGAATAGAGAGGAATGTAGGTGATCTTTATCTGCAGCAATGAGCCTTAATGCCTCGGAAAGATGAAGAAGAAGAAGAATGCTTTCATTAGGGACCGGCTAGCGTAGTGGTTAGAGCACTCGTCTAACAACCGAATGGTCGTAAAGTGGGTATCTGGTGTTGGCTCCGACAGAACAACATGAGTGAAATGGTAGCAGTCCTGCAAAAGGAAGTCTATGGTGCAAAGTGAAATAATGACATAGATCTGTAACTCACAAAATAAATTGGCAACATATTACAGTTCCCCCATATGGTATCTGGGACCTGGGCACTTGCCTGGAAAGCAAAGAATAGGACCACTGTACCCTACCACACATGACCGTAAAAACGACTAAGGAGGGTTCGGCATAGGGCCAGCAACGCTATCTGGTAAAAAAATCTATCAAACTATACAGAAACAGATACAACGGAAAAAACAAACGGAAGTGGAAAGAGAAACGCATATCAGGAAACTGAGCCCATGAAGGTTGTGGATGAAAGCCGGCCACTGGAAGTTCCCAGCCAGACTGCAGACCACCTAGAGCCGAAACACAAGATTCAAATAGGCAGCTGGAATGCAAGAACACTTTATCAAACTGGAAAATTAGCACAAACTATCAAGGAAATGCACAGGTACAAACTAGACATATTAGGGATACAAGAGTCAAGATGGACAGTACACGGCAGAATGAAATTAACAACACAGCACACAGAAGATACGATATTATTGTCGGGTAAAGAGGAGCTGCAATGATTTTAACGAAAGAACCATTGCTGAAATGGACCCCTATAAATGAGAGATTGTTATGTGCAGTTCAATTCAAGATTATAACGAAAGAAGCATCAGGAGCATTGCTGAAATATACCCCTATAAATGGGAGATTGTTATACGTGCAGTTCAATTCAAGATTCGTGAAGCTGTCTATTATAGTTTGTTATGGACCAACAGAAGCAGCTGAAGAGGAATTAAAATAAGGTTTTTACAACAGCCTCCAAGCCACAGTAGAAACAATACCCAAGCTTGGTATGCTACTAATCTTGGGCAACTTCAATGCAAAAGTAGGTGAGGGAACTGAAAATAGAAGAAGAATCATGGGAAAAGAAGGAATATGGAAATAAATGGAGAAAGACTCCTCGGGTTCTGCGAAGAAAATATGATGATCATGAGAGGGACAATTTTCCAGTATAAAAGCATCCATAAAGTGACTTGGAGATCTCCGGACAAAACAACAACAGAAATCAGATTGATCACATACTGATAAGCAACAAGTGGAAATGGTCACTACAAGATGTGAGAGCAAGGAAAGGAGCAGATGTAGGAAGTGATCACAACCTACTGGTATCGAAAATAAGACTGAAATTAAGGAAGAACTAAGAAAGACACGCTTTGATACAACAAAACTGAAAGACCACCAAACAAAAAATGAATTCTCAATAGTACTTAAGAACAGCTTCAGTGTCCTACAAGACAAAGCAGAAATGTATATTCTAGAGTTCAATGAAACACTATAGGAAACAGCAAAAGAGGTTCTGGGATATCGGAAAAGGAGAAAAGAGAAATGGATAAGCAAGACAACATGGGAAAAGATAGAGCAAAGAAAGGAAATCAAGAAAAAAATTACTGAGCACCGAACCACAAAGGCTAAAAGAACAAGTTTTAGGTAATTATGCATAGAAAGACAAAGATGTGAAAGAATCGTGCTGTCAAAAGTTTAGTATTGACATTTAAGTCAATACTACAACTTAGCAGTAGCAGCAGAGAAAGCAGCATATGGAAATGATATGAAAACCATCTTAAAAATCACAAAGCAGATGACAGGTAACTTCAGTACAAGATGTGAGAGTGCAGTAATGATTTACATTTGATCAATGGTGAAAGAAAAAAAAATGAAAGATGGAGGGAACTCTTCAACATCCCACTAAACAGAACACAAGCAACACAAACAATAGATATACCTGAAGCAAAAAGACGGAACTAAACATCAATATAGGACCAATAACAATAAGTGAAGTAAAGGAGGCAATAAAGAAGCTAAAATTAGACACCTGGTCTAAGATGAAGTGACTGCTGAGGATGAAGTGACTGCTGAGATGTTGAAAGCAGAAGAGATAGAAACACCAACACAACTATGCCGGATACTACAAAAAAATTATGGGACGTAGAGAAAACCCCAGAAGAGTGGAAAACGGGAGTTACAGTAAAAACTCCAAAGACGGGTGACCTCATAGACTGCGGGAACTGGAGAGGCATTTCCCTCCTGCCACTCACCAGCAAAGTATTCTGCCGCATAATCAACAGAATTGTACCTGTGCTTGAGTGAAAACTTCAGAGAGAGAAGGCAGAATTTAGGAAAAGAAGATCATTCATAGACCACATATTTGTACTTAGACAAATATTAGAACAGGCAAATTTCTTTTCCGTTGTTTCTGTACAGTCTGATGGATTTTTTTTACCAGATAGGGTTGCTGGGCCTATGCCGAACCCTTCTTAGTCGCCTTTTACGGTCATGCGTGGTAGGGTACAATGGTCCTATTCTTTGCTTCCCAGGCAAGTGCCCAAGTCCCGGTTACCACATGGGGGAACAAGCATAGCACAACATACGCACTTTTTAAAACAGATTTTGAGAAAGACTTCGACAGTGTCATCAGAAATGCACTGTGCAAAATTATAAGATGGCATGGCATCCCCCTTAAAATATAGTGAATGTCATCATACGGGAGTTTTCAGTGCAAAGCTGTCTGCAGAGAACACGCATCCAACAGCTTTAGGGTACAAACAGGAGTAAAGCATGGATGTGTACTATCACCAACATTATTTATTTTAGCCGTAGACTGGTTAATGAAGGAGGCAACATCATATAAACGCAGAGGATTACAATGGACACTCGACACAGTGCTGGAGGAGTTCGACTTTTCCGACGACATTTGTCTACTCTCAAGCAGCTCAAAATATGCAAGATAAAATAAACAAGCTAACTCAGAATGGAAGCAACAGGTTTAAAGATCAACATAGGAAAGACAAAGTTAATTAAGCACAATTTGAACAACAGAAATGTACTGAGAGTAGACAACAAGTTAGTGGAGGAGGTCAATGAATTTGTATGTCTTGGTAGTAGAGTAGTAGAGAAGATGGAATAGCACAGAGGACATCAACAACAGACTTACAACCAGGCTTTTGCAATGCTGCAGACTATACGGAAATGTAAAAAACAAAAAAAACTAAGGACGAAGATGAAAATCAGGATATTTAGAAGTAATGTTCTAAGTGTACTGCTCTATGGAACTGAATGCTGGAAAATCACCAACACTATAGAAAACAAGCTGAATTCTTTTTAGACTAAATATTTACGAATAATTAGAAGAATATTTTGGGGATCACCGTAAGAAATTTGTTGGTAGAAATGCAGATGAAGCCACTGACATCAATTATTGAGGAAAGACCCTGACGATCGTTGGGACATGCGCTCCGGATGACTGACAACACACTATAAAAAATAGCACTAAGATGGACACCACAGGGGAACAGAAGTAAGGGTAGACCAAAAGAGACATGGAGAAGAACAGCGGAGAGGGCTTATTTGGGCAAGAGCGGAAAAAAGGCGAAGGACAGGCATTTATGGAAAACCCTTTCGGAACCCGAATGTGCCTGGGACACTTAAGGTTCAGAGAGAGAGAGAGAGAGAGATTACAGCTACACATTAGACATACGAGGAGTGACTGATGAGGCATAAGGTACAAATACTTGAAACACACAGTTGATATTACGTGCATTTGTTCATTCACTCATTTGCATGTCCCCCGCGGAACTTTGACTCCCTAATAGCACTCCTGTAGGCCTCTTGGTTGTGAGAAAGATGGCCTACTGCTGATGCATCCATTTGCAGATTATCAACGATATCTTGCAGCCATCTTCGCCTTGGTCTTCCTCTCTTTCTTTTCCCTATTATGTACCCTTCCAAGACGGTCTTATCTAGATTTTCATGACTTTTGATGTGTCCAAAATATTTAAGTTTCATCTTTTTAATCCTCTTTACTATCCAGCCTTCTTCAATATTAAGTTCCTGTAGTATGAATATATTTGTTCTTTTTTTTTTGTGGATGAAAGCCGGCCATTGGAAGTTCCCAGCCAGACTGCAGACCACCTAGAGCCGAAACACAAGATTCAAATAGGCAGTTGGAATGCACGAACACTAAATCAAACTGGAAAATTAGAACAAACTATCAAGGAAATGCACAGATACAAACTAGACATATTACTACTCTTCTGTAGCATTTAAATTCAAAGGCATTGATGTGTGTCTCAGCTGTTTCGTTAAGTGTCCAGGTCTCACAGGCATATGTTGTGATGGGAAATGTGCATGCCCTTAAAAATATTATTTTTGTTGTTCTGTCTGTTTCTCTCCACATATTTTGTTTTACTTTCTGAAGAGCGTTAGATGTCCTCCTTTTAATTTCCCTCATTGTATCTCCATTATTAGTTAGTAGTGATCCAAGATGTTCAAAATTCTCCACTTCTTCTAGTTTTTCCTCATTGATACATATATCAGCTGCCTCGTTTGTTTTGTCAGTTGTCATCAATTTAGTTTTCTTCGCATTAAGGTAGAGATTTTGCTCTTCGCTGTTCTTATGAACTGACATAATTAGTTTTTCCATTTCTTTTTGTGTTGTGGGCAGTAATACTGTGTCGTCAGCATATCTAATCTCTGGTATTTCATAACCTCCAATTGTTATGGCATCGTAATATTCTTTGTCTACATCTTCTCTAACATTCCTCATTATATTTTCAGTATACAGATTAAATAAGTAAAGCGACAGTATGCACCCCTGATGGACCCCTTGTTTTATGTCAAACCAAGTTGTTGTTTCATCATTTATTCTTACTGCTGCTTGTTGGTCTAGATACAGCAGTGATGTTAATTGTATCAAATGTTTTGGAAATCCAATTTTTTTTCCATTATTTCCCAAAGCTTCAAGTGCTGTACACAATCAAATGCCTTTGAGTAGTCTATAAGGGATAAATATATATTCACATTAAACTCCCATTTCTCTATTATTAATCTTATACTGAATATTTCTATTAATCTTATACTGCATTTATAGATTCGATTAATGTACGATTAAACACCAAGTTTCAAGAAATTAACTGCAACCAATTTTTTACAGGTTCTGAATTGGTAAGGAGTGGCAGAAATTGAGAAAATGGATAAAATTGATCGAGCAGTCATTCGCTACCTCTGCATCAAGGGCTTATCATCGAAGGAGATCCATGAGGATATGGTGGAGACTAGGGGACAGTGCACCTTCTTACAGCACAGTGAAGTAATGGGAAGCTCAGTACAAACATGGAAGGGAGAGTCTGGAAATGACCCCCGTCCAGACAGACCAAGAACGGTAACTACCGATGAAACCATCGGCAGAATCCATGACATTATAATGGTGGATCGACGACTAACTGAGTAGTATATTGCTACTGAGTTGGGCATCTCACAGGGACGTGTTCATGCTATTATTCACAATGATCTTCAAATGACAACGGTCTCTGCTCGATGGGTCCCGAAACTTCTTGGAGCTGATCACAAACGAGTGTCTAAACATGTCAAGAGACAATCTTGGCCATTTTTCTGTAGATCCTGAAAAGTTTCTTCGGCAATTTATGACTATGGATGAGACTTTGTTTCATCATTTTCAACCAGAAACCAAATAACAGTCAAAGCAGTGGAAACATCATGGATCCCCACCTCCAAAGAAAACAAAGGTGGTTCTGTCTGCTGGCAAAGTGATGGCTTACATCTTTTGAGATTCAGAAGGTGTGCTATTGGTATACCATCTTCAAAAAGGCAGAACAGTCACCGTGGCCTATTACGCTAATATTGTGAAGCAACTGCGGGCAAACTGAAGGAAAGGTTTAGAGGGAAATTGACGTGAGGAGTCATCTTTCATCAAGACAATTATATCGGCGGTGGCAATGGCTGCCATTCATGAATGCGGCTTCCAGCTTTTTGAACATCCTCTTTATTCCCAAGATTTGGCCCCTTTCGACTATTACCTGTTTATCAAACTCAGAAAGGAGCTCAGTGGTCGCAAATTTGCTTCAGATGATGACGTCATTCATACTGTAGACCACTTTATACTGGCACAAGATGCTGACTTTTACAAAGAAGGGATCCGTATGCTCCAGGATCGCTGGACTAAGTGCATAAACTTGCAAGGGAACTATACTGAGGAATAACCAAAAAAAGTTGTCCACAAATAATCCGTTGTAACTTATGCCGAGAACTTATCAATCACCCTTCTTATATTAACTAAATTTGGGAATGATAGGCAGCGAGAAAATGAACTGGCCACCCTACCTCGTACACTGCTTACCCAGCATAATGATCTGTAACTCACAAAATAAATTTGCAAACATACCACAGATGCACATTAGACATATATTAACTACATGTGGGAATGAAAGGCAGCGAGAAAAAGAACTGACCACCCTTCTTCATACGCTGGTGGCCCAGCATAATGAGGTCTCTAATGCCTCATCCTCTACTGCGTTTGCTATGTGACTACTTTTACTTTATCCTTATTATGCTTTCACTGTAACAATGTAGCAAATTGCTGTAACGAACCCTATTAGAACTAAGTTCATCATCTTTCACCGCCTTAATGGTATGCATTACAACGTCTGTCACGATGAGTTCTGCAAAGCAAGTACGGTTGAGTGAGCAGATATGTCTCTCAACCACGAGGCGAATACTCGTGTTCTCCAGATATACCCGTCAGACAATGCTCTGCCCTTCTAGAGATTAGAAATCAGTAGCATACCGTTGATGTTGACCGGTATTCGCGTACTTGTATTGCTAGTCATATGTTTTAGAGGCGTTACAATTTCTACAGGAACTTCTCGGGTACAACTTCCAGCATTGCCTTTTTACTCAGTTAAAAAACGGCAAAAGAAATGAGGAAATTGATCAGAAACACAAATGGCAGTAAGTAAAGAAGTAAGATGACAACGTATAAATGAAGAATATACAACATCCAATATTTCGGCGTGAGCCTTTTTCAAAGATTACATACAAGGACAGCACAACACATTTTTTTAAAAAGGAAAACAGATGAAAAACGTAGTGTTTTTTTTTCTCCTTCTGCTTCGTCTGAACATGAATGCCAAACTCTACGAATGTCTCTAGAATGTTCGCTATTGATCTGTGTTTTTGTGTGAACAAACAGATGAAATATGTATCAATGAGGAAAAACTGGAAGAAGTGAGAGTTTTGAATATCTTGGATCACTAGTAGCTAAAAATGAAGATAGAATGAGGGAAATTAAAAGGAGGACATCTATCGCTCTTCAGAAAGTAAAACAACTAAAGAATCTGTGAAGAGAAACAGACAGAACAACAAAAATAAGATTTGTAAGGGCATTCATCTTTCCCATCACAATATATGCATGTGAGGCCTGGACACTTAACAAAACAGCTGAAAAACACATCAATGCCTTTGAATTTAAATGCTACAGAAGAGTTATTCAAATATCATGGACACAAAAAAGAACAAATATATCCATACTACAGGAACTTAATATTGAAGAAGGCTGGCTAGTAAAGACGATTAAAGAGATGAAACTTAAATATTTTGGACAAATCATGAAAATCTAAAGAAGACCGTCTTGGAAGGGTACATAATAGGGAAAAGAAAGAGAGGAAGACCAAGGCGAAGATGGCTGCAAGACATCGTTGATGATCTGTAAATAGATGCATCAACAGCAGGCCATCTTTCTCACAACCGAGAGGCCTACAGGAGAGCTGTTACTGACTGACTGACTGTTTGTGGGAAGAAGATAGCGTAGTTTGTGTACGCAAGTAACTTTCATACCAATACCAGGTATGACTTTCCCTGGATTGTTTTATCTTGTCTGATTTTCTCTAGAAGTGGTTCTAGAGTGAGTAGTACAGTAAGGGAGAGAGGGGACAGCCCTGTCTAACAGATTTAGTTAGCCTGAAATGCTCT
This sequence comes from Achatina immaculata, assembly GCA_009760885.1. Classification (NCBI taxonomy): domain Eukaryota; kingdom Metazoa; phylum Mollusca; class Gastropoda; order Stylommatophora; family Achatinidae; genus Lissachatina; species Lissachatina immaculata. The sequence goes on from CM019706.1 coordinate 33,287,890, forward strand.
GAAAGCGTATGGTTTACTAAGGCTTTGTTCTCAGGCTTGGAATAGAGAATGTGAATCCATTCTCTAATTCCCTGTGTTGCAATGGAGTAATATCTTGTGTAACACTGGTCAAATTACACAAGACAAGTAATGTCTTGGTGTGACACTCTATCTTGATCTAAAGAAAGTGTGACAATGTGAGTAATAGGATGAGGGAAGTATTGATAGAAGGGTGCACGTAGATCGATGCACGGGAAGTCTTAGTCCAAGCGTGAATTATGAATTGTGCACCAACTAGATAGTAGAAAAGGAGCAGCGACAGTGACGAAAGGAAACAAATTTTACCATTGAGATCTTGACGTCAAATCAAAGTGAGAAATGGAAACAATGAGTTAGTTGACAGATAGGAACCGAAGATGAAAACTGAGGAAATAGTTAGGTAGTTAGTAAATTAGTCAGTCAAGAGTCAGAAACCGTTAGTTAGAATAGCCCGTTAAAGTCAAGTCAGTCAAGAGTCAGAGAAGGTAGCGACAGGACGAGAGACGGACGATCCAACTGGGAGGGGAACTCCATTAACGATAGAAGATTTTGTAAACTGTTGATGAAGATGCCTCGAACCAACTAAAGCAACAAGATACGGCCGCATCGTTGATTCTCTTTTGTTGAACTGCATGTGAAGTCTGATGGTTACACCATGATTAGCTTGGCTTTCATCAAGCTCAAGACGTTAGAACTGCCTGTTCGGTTTGTCGGCGAACACAACCAGTCTGCGAAGTACTGATACTATACGATCCGACCAAACGGATGAACGACAAGCACACATTCATCAGCAGCAGTCGGACGCACCTCCAATACCACCAGCAACAACAACAACAACAACACAATCCTTGCACATCCTTCCACAGAAAGAATTAACGACTGGCAGTCCTTCTGGTGTGTATAGTGTATGATGTCTCGTATGAAATGTATATGTTGATGTATGTTTCTGTTTTCTACACTACATTGTTGGTCTTCGTGTATGATGTTGTGCATGAATGGTTTGAGCATGTTGGCGGGGGTTTTTGTAGTCTACGTTTGGCAGAGATATAGGCATGTAGTTTTTAAATTGTGTCTTGTCTGAGTCGTCTTTGCGTATGAGTGTAATGCATGATAGGTTCAGACTGGGTAGAAGTTCTTTGCGGCTAAAAGTTTCTGTGAAGACATGTAAGAGGAGATGGCGTAAGATAGGAAAGAAGTGTTTGTAGAATTTTTCTGTAAGACATGTAAGAGGAGAGGACCTAAGATAGGAAGGAAGTGTTGGTAGAATTCTACTGCAAGACATGTAAGAGCAGAGGACATAAGATAGGAAAGAAGTGTTGGTAGAATTCTACTGTAAGACCATCTGGTCCTGGTGACTTGTCTTTTTGCATTCCTTGTACGTCTTGTATTAGGTTTTCCAGTCATGTATATATGTTTCTGTTTTCTCCTCGGTGTAAAGATTTTTGTAATATTCTCTGAAAGGTTGTGCTATATTTTGTACGTCTGTTTGTTTGTTGTCATCTAGATCTGTTTATCTCGCCTATTTGTCTGCTGCGTTCAATATTTTGTTCTACCCCTAAGCACTGCTTGGTGGGTGTTTCTGAGTGAGTCTAGTCCTCAGTATTGCACCCTGAAATCTATGCTGTCTGTGTTTATCTAGTTCCTTTTGCAGTGTGAGTAGATATGATGATTTTTTGTCTATCTCTTTCGTTCGTCTGATTGTTTCTTCTATTATTTTTGGCTGGCATTCTTGGAATTCGGTCACATTGACACTGCGCATGTCCTGCGGCCCTTGACCCATGCCAATAACATTGGATTTGTGGGGAAAGTATTTCAAGCGAATTTCTTTAACACTTCCCTAATCCCTGCTCCTGAGTCGAGCCAGGACAGACAGTGGGGATAGGATCCTAACTGAATTCGGAGTGTGACGTTTACTCCTTCCAGGACAGATAGTCGAACCAGGGTCCTAACCGAATTCGAGGTGGAACGTTTATTCCGTCCGGGACAAACGGTCAGTAGACATGCGAAATTGCTAGTTTTTCTATAAGTTAAAAGTAACATTTTTTTAAGCTCTTGTAGTATGAATATATTTGTTCTTTTTTTTTTTTGTCCATGGTATTTGAAGAACTCTTCTGTAGCATTTACATTCAAAGGCATTTATATGTTTCTCAGCTGTTTTGTTAAGTGTCCAGTTCTCACAGGCATATGTTGCGATGAGAAAGATGCATGCTCTTAAAAATCTTATTTTTGTGGTTCTGTCTGCTCATCTCCACAGATTCTTTATTTGTTTTACTTTCTGAAGAGCGATAGATGTCCTCCTTTTAATTTCCCTCGTTGTATCTTCATTATTAGTTAGTAGTGATCCAAGATATTCAAAATTCTCCATTTCTTCTAGTTTTTCCTCATTGATACATATTTCAGCTGCCTTGTTTGTTTTGTCAGTTGTCATCAATTTAGTTTTCTTTGCATTAAGATAGAGGTTCTGCTCTTCGCTGTTCTTACGGACTGACATAATTAGTTTTTCCATTCCTTTTTGTGTTGTGGACAGTAATATTGTGTCATCAGCATATCTAATCTCTGGTATTTCATAACCTCCAATTGTTATGGCATTATAATATTCTTTGTCTACATCTTCTCTAACATTCCTCATTATATTTTCAGTATACAAGTTAAATAAGAAGGGTGACAATATGCACCCCGTATGGACCCCTTGTTTTATGTCAAACCAAGTTGTTGTTTCATCATTTATTCTTACTGCTGCTTGTTGGTCTAGATACAGCAGTGATGTTAATTGTATCAAATGTGTTGGAAATCCCATTTTTTTCCATTATTTCCCAAAGTTTCTGGTGTTGTACACAATCAAATGCCTTTGAGTAGTCTATAAAGGATAAATATAGATTCACATTAAACTCTCTGCGTTTCTCTATTATTAATCGTATATTGAATATATGATCTCTTGATCCTCTTCCTTGCCTGAAACCAGCTTGGACCATATTGACTTCTTTTCTATTTTCTTATGAAGTCTACCCATTATGATTTTTAACAGAATTTTACTTGCATGACTAATCAGGGCAACAGTTCTGTAGTTTGTGCATAATTTCAGGTTACCCTTTTTTTGGCAGTGGTATGAATACAGTTCTTTTCCATTCTTTTGCCCAAAAACCTGAATGCCATATCTTTTTACATAGTGCATGACAGATTGTTGCACATTGCTTTCCTCCTGCTTTAATGTATTCAGCTGTTATCTGATCACATCCTGGTGATTTACCATTTTTTAGATTCTTTATTGCCCATAAAACTTCTTCTATTGTCGGTTCAGGTTCTTTCTCCTCCAATAATAATTCACACTGTTGATTTCTGCTTCCACAGTCGGTTGTTTCATACATTCCTTTGCAATATTCCTTCCATCTTTCTAGAATTTCCTCTGTCTCTGTCACGATATTCCCCATCTCATCACAAATTACATTTAGCTTAGGTGTGACATTTTTCGTCAATGTCTTCATTTCTTTAAACATTTCACTATCTCTTCCACACTTCTGATGTTCTTCTATTCTTTCAGAACAATCTCGTATGTATTGTTTTTTTGAATTTTCTTATGTTTCTTCATACTTCTTTTATTAAAGTTTTATATTTCTCTTTGTTGTTGTTTGTCACTTTCCATTGTGTCTTCATTTCTCTACGTTGTTTTATCAGTTCTAGTGTACCTGCTGTAATCCATCCATTCTTTTGTGTTTTCTTTACTGGAACCATGTCTTTAGCTGTTGTTATTAAGATATCTTTGGCCTGCATAGCCAATTCATTTGGTGTAATCTGCTCCTGTACACCCATCAGGATTTCGAAACGGTTCTTCACTTCTATACCGTATTGTTCTGGTATATTTGTAAGATCAAAGCGGAGTGGTCTTGTCCTGTAACTGTCTTTTTTTATCTTTATCTTCATGTCTGCTATTAATAACTCATGGTCCGTGTCACAATCAGCACCTGGTAAAGTTTTTGCTGATGTTATACTTGGCCTTCACCTTCTTTGCACTAAAATGTAATCTATTTGATTCCTGGTTTTCCCATCAGGTGATGTCCATGTGTAAAGTCTTCTTGGACGCTGTTTAAAAAGTGTGTTAGCGATCATTAACTCATTTTCCATGCAAAACACCATTAGATTGTCACCTGCCTCATTTCTATGTCCTATGCTAAATTTCCCTACAACATGTCCTTCATCTTCTGCTCTTTCTGTACCAATTTTTGCATTAAAATCACCCATTATCATTTTTCCGTACCTGGTCTATTGTCATTTGCAGTGTGTTATAAAAGGTTTCTACTTCCTCTTCTTCTGCTGCTGATGTAGGTGCATATATCTGGATGATTGTTACATTTCTAGGAATGCCCTTAAGTCTGATTGTTAGGATTCTGTCACTTACTGAATTGTAGCCTAGTAATACTTTTGATGTTGATTTGTCCAAATAAAAAGCCACTCCATTCTTTCCACCTAATTCTCCACCAGAGTATATAAAGATATTATCATTCTCGCTCTTAAAGTGTCCTGATCCTTTCCATCGATGTTCTATATGTGGCATTTCTCAATATTCTCAGACTTCACTAGATTCGAGAATATTTCCTAACTAAGGAATATCACACGACTAAATCACTGTAGAAGTTTCAAAAGTATCAATTCTTCGTAATCTTCAATCTGTCCTTTAGGATACTTCTTCAAAACTGCTTTTCCATCTATTGTCTATCTATTGTCCATCTGTTCCATATGTCGTTACCTACGTCTTCTTTCTCTCTCGTGCCTTCTCTGGTATGTGTTCTCCTTCTACTGATTTGTTCGTCTGATTCTTCGTTTCTCTGTTCTTCTCTTGCCTCTTTTCTGATTTCTTCTTCCTTACGTCTCTCAATGACAGCGTACTAACAAAGTCTACTTGCCTCTTCTCTACACTTTTCTTATCTAAGTCTGTTCTGGTCGGGTCTTCTTTTTTACCTTCTACGTGCACTGTGCATTCTTCGGTTAGTATTTTTCTGGCCTAATCGGGGTTCCTCTCCGATGTATTTGCTGACGGTCTTGGACGTCGGCCCTTCCTTTGACGTCTGGACCGGTCTTTCTTCACTCACTGACAGTCCTTGTTGGGCTCCTTTGTGTGTGTGTGTGTGTGTGTCTCACTCAGTGATTGGTCTATCAAAGACCTTGCACTGTGCATTTTTGGAACTCGTACGAGTGGTGTTTGTCATCATGTGACACTTTTGTGTGTATGTGGCTCTCCCCCCCCCCCTGGTTTTTTTCTTCTCTTTTCGCTTTTTTAACAAGAATTTAAAAGAGGATTTCTCTAAAAAAAAAGGGATTTATATATTCCTCTAATTTTTAGAGATTCTTTTTGTACTTTTCCTCTCTATCTCTCCCATATTCATCTGGCGATGTACATGAAATGTTTTTGGCAAGACCCTACTCTTTTACTCATGGGATGTATATGAAGTCCCTTTTCTTGCTTCTCTCTCTCTCTCTCTCTCTCTCTCTCTCTCTCTCTCTCTCTGTCCATTATTTTTCTTTGTTGAAAACAGTCTTATGAATGTGGCAGGACTAAACGTGCAGAAATAAAAGGGAGCACATCCACACCAAGTACCTGAACTCTGCGAGCAGGGCCAGTAACTTGGTGTGTGTGTCCGCCTGAGTTTTATGGATTGTATTCAACATTATGGCTTTGTAGATGTCTGCTTGTTGCGCCATGTTTGTTTCTATTGTGTTCTGTATTGTTCTTACGGTAGTTGCCACTGTTTTGCATCCATAGAAAATGTATTCTTCTGTTTCTAGTGTGTTTCTCCCGCATAGGTAACATCGTCCCATGTTTCTGTGTGTTTGTGTATCATGGGTGTCAATATTGTATATGAGACTCTGGCTTTTGGTGTGTTTTTGAGATGGAGGTTTTGGAACGAGTCTAGTATGGTGTAACGGCGGTGCTTGATTTCTGACCAAGTGTTTGTATATGTGATTTGTTTTGCATTGATCATGTGTCCTTGACTAAGTTTGATAGTCTTAAGTCCCATGTAGTAGTGAGCTAGTGGGTGCTGGTTTGGGTTTGATGATGCGACCTACGTGGGTGCTTCTGTATTTCTTGTAAGGCAATCCCTCCGTGTAGTTTGTCCTGTATGAGAGTTTTACGCTGTATGCTATGTACGATGCTTGTGAAGATAAAGTTTCTGAACTGTTTGTTTATTTCATTGATTGTCTACTCTGGATGGTCTAGTATTATTTTTAGTGTTTACTATGATGCTTCTACCAAAAATTGTTGCTGTTTTGTATTTGTATCGTTGCAACGTGTCTATGATGTTTATTATATGAGGTTATCCTATGTGGGTATTCTATCTAGGTGTGATGGAAAAGTGATGCCGTACAGGTGGATGTTGTCTGTGCGTGTGAGACTCTTCTTCGTTCGCTTCTACTACCAAGACCGCCTTGTGATCCTCGATAGGAACCGAGGTCCCCGAGAGGTTCAGAGTATCGCAGGGCTTGAGCCTGTATTCTTGGTGGGTCTCAGACGCGGGATTGCGTGACACGTTGCACCAGTTGGACTTTCTCACCGGAAAACCTCAGCGTACATCCCCGCCGGGTGAGTGGTGGTTGCCTGTCTAGAACGCACTGGTCCAGTGTCTCCGACTTCAGCATTTTGTGGTTGTGGCAGCTCCCCTTTCTAGTTAATACCAGGGCGGAGCTTTTGTCCAGGAGGACGAATCATTTTACCACAGCCATCAAGTTTCACCCCTAGTTTAAGCCGGTTTAGGCATATTTCACTAGTATGGGTGTTTTTCGGACGTGGTCTCTAAAGCGGAGGTGCCGTGGTATGAGTAGCTCTCGCCGCGATACTACTGGACATACCGATTAAGCTTCCTTTCCATCACCTTTTCACATCGGCGCCACACAGCAACCCTAATTGCTTTTCCACATTTTCTTCCTTGGCCGGGAGGAGCTTTACTCCACGCGCGGCCAGCAATGTGGGACGACATGCGTTGCTGGCACATAAGGCCATGCGATCAGCACAAAGTTATCTAGAGTCACCAGCTGTGACGCCGCGCCCCGCGAAGGGCAACGACGAGTGGTATTGTGCTCTTTCCACGATGGTCGGAGCTTGGTAAGCATGCACAGTTATCCAAGTAGGATTGTGTCATCTAAGGAACCTCGACTGATTTAATAAGCTATTCGCGGTTTCACCGTGACACAGTGCGAACTCAGACATGCATGGCTTAATCTTTGAGACAAGTATATGACTACTGGCAGGATCAACCAGATAGCTTTCTTCACCGAACCTTAGTCGGATATCTGCCTACAGATCGATTCTGAGCAAGGCTCAAAGCGGATCCCTTTAGACCCTGGCGGCGGCCGGCTCTCTCTGCTCCAACGAACGAGAAGAAAGCCCGGCACCCACAAACAACCCACACTACATACTGAAGACCCGATATTCTTTGCAAGAGATGGGCCAATTTCGAGACCATCTGTCGATAAGCACGAACCTGGCTGGCTAGCCGTTCGGACAAACCACTCGCTTCTGCATCAAAACACCTTAAATCTCGGTCTGTGAAAGGAGCTTTCGCCTTTCTCCCCACGCACGGAACTAGAGAGCGCTTTTTCGCCAAAATAACGGTCGGCCAGCGCAACAGCAACCCGCACTGTGCTCGATGCGGCTCTCTGCGGTTGACTGCGTTTCAGACTTTTATCTCGCCATTTGCCTATGCACAGGACAGCCGTCTGTATGTTGTTTGGCTCTGCTACCTTTACGGAACTCTGGGAAGGTGTTTAAAATGTGTGTTATTGATCTGTCTGTTGGAAGAAGATCGTGAGAAATACACAATCTAAAATGTCGGCATATAGTTTTATAACATTCATGATGTGAAATTATTTGGAAAAAAGTAAGTATGCAGTGGTGTCAAGCGTTGTCATGAGTGAAATGAAATTATATTTGGCATGAAGTTTTGTCTGAGTGTTGTCCAGATCCCCGTGCTGCACGAATTTTATCGCACTATGCACTTATTCATGGGGGGAGAACTACAGCTCCAGTGAAATCACGTGCAGTGATCCATGATTGGCTACTGACAACGGATAAAATGAGGGTAAGTGTGTAATTTTCTTCTCAGAACGTAATTGTTGAAGAAAGAACTAGTGGAGTTCCAACAGAGACATCTTTTTTCATCATGCCAAGACTGAACGAATATCAGCGAGGAACAGCTGTAGCGTTTCAACATTTTAATGTTCACAGAAACACAATATCAAAGTCGTTTTAACCAAAATGGTTCCGTTTCATAGAAGGTAGCCCACGAGTTACCGCCCTTGCACAAGACCGCTACATCCACTTCATGCACCTTCGTAACAGGTTTCTCCAGGCAACAAGGACTGTCAGTAACCTTCCAGGTTTAAGACATGTGTCGGGCAGGACAGTGCGTAATAGAGAGGTAAATTTCTTACCTCATAGGCCAGTACTGACATACGTGGTCGCTTAATCCCTCTGCTAAATCACTAGAATGTATAAAATTGGAAAAAAATAGGAGCAGCTTTATTACTTAACGATTACAAAGTTGTGACGTTTCGGCGTGAGCCTTAATCATACAAAAACATACAGGACGAAGAAATAGGGAGAGGAGATAAAGTATAGATTTACATGAATACTGTAAAAAAAAAAGTACTTAGCTGTAAATTGCAAGGTGTGGCTTGTCTGGCGGTGTGTGTCAGGAATGGATCTGGTAGGACGTGGAAATTGTTTAAATAGAGACCTGTGACATGTGGTCGGTGGGTTGTAACTGGGAGTGGTGGATGGGGAACCGGGGAGGGGAGAGAGAGTGACGCACTACTGGCCTAGCTAGGAGAATTTGAAACAGGTGATTGGGGAAGAGGTGTTGCAGAGAAGAGGGGTTGCTGAGAAAATAGCGGGGTTGCAGAGTGATGCTGTGAGGAAGTTTGAAAAGTAAAAAGGGGTGGATTTAGTGGAGAGGTACTATAATGATTGAAGAAGATGATGTTACGCGTAACTAAACAGCGAGTTTAACCCATGTGTTTAGTGTATAGTTGTATACTTATACACCAATCATTGTGTTACTGCTAAATCACTGTTCTCAACATTTCAAAATTTACATATCTTTAAAATCATTTTAATCCACCACCACCTTTCGTTCTCTTTCTTGTTCTACCTGTCTGCTTGTGTTCTCCTTTCGTTCTACGTCTTTTTTTTTCTCGGTTTTTATTCGCAAATCAATTGTCCAATAGGCCACGCCTTTATCGCACTGGTCATCGGACCTAGTCGGTCTACTCTTTTGTTTCAAAACCGTGTGTAAATAGCGTCCTAAAATTAACAACATGTTAGTCGCTTCATTTCCGTCTATCTAATCATTTTTAAAATTCACTATCTCTTTCATGGCGTATGCTTCAGGGATTTGTCCTTTCTTTATATCCTGCCGCCAACAAGACCTTTGGCCTTCCTACATCCGTCAAGTGTCAATGTCTAAATTTTCCACCTCTGCTGTTCGAATGTTTGCATGACGTCGCATTGTTAGATATACTGGACTAATTTACTTAATTACTTAATTTACTCTTGGAGTCACTGTGCTGGCTTTTTGCATCCTCTGTACTTTTTGTCAGCGATTTGCATTTCTAAGTATCTACTCTTCTGTCCGTCCTGTCCTAATATTTTGTCGCGGGAGTTTTACCTCTCTCACCTTTCTCTAAATTTCCTACCTTGCTATTTGATGCGTACAATATATTCATATTATATTCATAATCACTTCCTAATCGTATCATTAATAATAAGAATAATACTATAATCATTACTTACAAGGCCATGCTACAGTTTTCAATATCATCGTTTTCTTCCAAACTACGATAGTTCTAGGGTGATTATTCTAGTTATGTTGTCTTATTTTTTTTTTTTTAAATTAGGATTCTTTGTAGTAATTAACACCTTTCCAGTGTTAATTTGATATTAAAATACGTCACTTGGGATAGTTTTCCAAATCTTTTATAAATTTTTAATTCTAAAATTAGTACTTGTTACTTGTGTAACATTCCTCTGTTTACTTAAATGATAATATAAATATTATCATGGTCGATGACCAACTGAACAATTGCTACTGAGGGCATCTCCCAGGAACGTGTTCATTCACAATGATCTTCAAATGACAAATGGGTCCCGAAACGTATTGGAGCTGATCACAAACGACAGCGTCTCAACATATCAAGAAGCAAACTTGGCCATTTTTCTACAGATTCTGAAGTTTCTTCAGCAGTGCGTGTAAAAACCAAAGAACAGCTTTAAAGCAGTGAAAACATCATGGGCCCCAACCAAAGAGAGGGTGTTTCTGTGTGTTTCATCTTTTGGGATTCAGAAGGCATTAGTATACTTAAGATATCATTTAGATATTATATATGATATATATATGATATATACAAATGATATATATATATGATATTGGTAGACTATCATCGCTTCAGAATGTATTGGTAGACTGTCTTCAAAAGTGTAGAACGATTACCAGGGCCTATAACGCTAATATTATGAAGGAACTGTGGGTTAAACTGAAGGAAAAGCGTCTGGGAAAATTGACGAGAGAAGCCATCTCAGCAAGAAAATGCTCCAGTTCACATCGGCGGTGGCAATGGCTGCCATTCATGAATGTAGCTTCCAGCCTCCTTATTTCCCAGATTTGACACCTTTGGACTATTACCTGTTTACCACTCGAAAAGGAGCTCAGTGGTCGCAAATTTCCTTCAGATAATGACGTCATTCATGCTGTAGACAACTTTAACTGGCACAAAATGCTGACTTTTACAAAGAAGGATCTTTAGACTATGTTGAGAAATAACCCAAAAAAGGCCTAAGGTACAACTTTTTCTTTGATCAAGATGTATTGTCCACAACATCACTTGGATATTGAATCACTTAATCATTTAACTTAAATAATTACGATTCACAAACTTATCATATTCTAAATGCGGCATTTCTCCAATGTTTTCAGCAAATTCTCTAAGCGAGAATCAGGATGATTCTAAACTGTTTTCTAATAGATCTGCAACACATGGTCAGCTAAAATGGTCTGCATCATTTATGCAATCTGAAAATATATCAGATCTTCTGCATTCTTCACCCAGTACTAAAATAAATATTTTGTGAATTTGAGAATTTCTGTCTGGTTTTAAACTGATCTCCTGAATATCTATTGCTCTTACTGTGCCAGCGCATTCATTAACATATACAGCCACTGCTGCTACGAATCCACCTCCCCATACTACATACAATCTCCATTTTGTGGTAATGCACTGAATATCATGAAATATCTCCAATCCACCTCCCCATACTATACACAATCTCCATTTTGTGCTAATGCACTGAATATAATGAAATATCTCCAATCCACCTCCTCATACTACACACAATCTCCATTTTGTGCCAACGCACTGTTAATGTGCCAGTGCACAATAAGCATGACTGACCTTGATTGTATGCTCATCTGAATCATGACGAATAATCAACATGAATCATCAAATCTCCATACAATTTGCAGCACATTTTATTTCACAACACATTATATCAAAACAGTGTGAGTCGGATGGGGATAATTATATCATGAAAATCATGGTCAGATGAAACGAACTTGCCCGCCATAGACTCACTCACTTCTGCAACGCTTTCTTCCAGGCTGTGAGTGGCGAAGTGATTAGTGCACTGATCTCTCGTGGCGAAGGTCGGCGGCTCGAATCCGGCCAGCTGTAGAAAAGGATACCCGAAGTCTTCTGGAATTGGGGAAGGAAAGGCGGCCAGGCGACCATATCACCTTCTAGTGTACTGACAGGTCAAGGAAAATATGGGCACTAACAACCTATCCATGACAGGATGATCTTTACCTTTTTACTTCCGGGAGCGTGAAAAATGACGCTTCTCTCCCATGCTGTACACTCGTGGAAATTCCGCGTGACCCCTCACAGCTTGTTCCTCTAACCATATGTCTCCAGTGTTCTTTTTTTTACACATATTTCCAACTGTACTCTCTCACTATCATCCTCATATCATTATATGTTTATTTGCCTAAATGTTGCACGCTTGAAATTCCCGTTCAGTCGTTTTCTCTGTGTAACTTCTATATACTTCTGTAGTCATTCTGTAGTCACATTAGCTGTCTTAGAGAAAAGATGTCATCTGTACAGCTTCTATTTTTTCTAAATCCCATTTGAGTTTCATTTAACTGTGGTTCAATAACTGGTCGCAGTCTGTTCTCTTGGAGAATATTTTTCCACTATGGCTTAGCAGTGAGATGGTTCTATATTGGTTTCAGTCTCTTTTACTGCTTTTTTCTCCCATATTGGAATAATTACAGCGTTCTCCAGTCCTGTGGCGTTTCTTGTTTTTCCACATACCAATCAATAACTGAGTTCATATATCCAAACGCACCATATCCGATCATACGTTTTCCAGACTGGAGACAGGGCAGTCATTTTATCTTTCATCCTATTGACAGGAGACGATATTGGCGGCTGTGGTCTTGTATTCTTTGGGAGTTTTCCCACAATGTAGATTTTCAGGTAAAAGACCGTGCCAAATATTACCTATTGAACAGTTCAATAGAAATTTATTATTAACTCTTTGAGCGCCTAATTACCGCTATTACCAATGGAATCCCATACAGTCAAACAATTTTGAGATTGTACATGACAATTTTCCTATCTTTTCACCTTTTTTTCCCCCAAGAGATTTCATTGGCTGCTAACTAACTACCGTTTTAAGATTTATTTTGAGCTTTTTATTTTAGCCTGTACTCTTCTCTATATTAATTCTACCAATATAACACAGCTTAATTACATGAGAAATGCAGATCGTCTCCTGTCAACAGGATGAAAGATCAAATGACTGCCCTCTCCAGTTCTGGAGAACCTATGATCGGATATGGTGCGTTTGGATATATGAAGTCATATTTTTTAGGCTCAAAGTTATTGATTGTTATGTGGAAAAACAAGGGAAAAAAATTAGGAAACATGTTCTGCAAGATGCGACCAGTTATTGAACCACAGTTAAAATGTTGTTAACAAAATGTGTGTGAAGTTTTGAAAATTTGAAATCGCGATTTCTTTTCAGATCTACATAAAAAATAAATAAAATCTTGTCTATGATCTTCATTGAATTGCCCTCATTTGCTAGTAAGTAAAAAGTAAAGGTAACCCTGTCATGCCTTAGAGGCACATAGGGATATGGTGTTAGTGCCATTTGCTAGTAGTAATCTGTTTTTGTTGCTAACGTTGTTAAACAAATTACGAGTTTATAAAAATGCAGCTTATTCGTTTTCTGTCACAATATTAAGTTCGGCAAACTCGACAAAATTTTAACAACAGTTCAAGGAGAATCAGTTCGAACCGTCTAAATGACACAAAGAGTAGATGCCATTGAGTAGATACCAAGGATATGCTAGAAAGAAATATGGAACTTTAACCAAGAAAATAAAAAAGGATCTCAGTTGAGTTTCCTCAAATTAATTTTATTATATCTTTTTTTACATGTCTAGAATACAGTAATACAGATAAGAAAAGAAAGTGAAATATACAATAAAACCAATCAAGTTTTTATATATTCAGTACCATTATTATCCTTTAAGAACTGAACAGTAATATTTCACACACAAAAAAAGAATAAAGTCAAGCAAAAATCCGACAAACAATTATTGAACGTGCGTAAATGTTGTTTAAAAACATTTCCTAATTTTTATCCAGGATTTTGTAAAGCTTTTGTAGACTTCACATTTACTAATTCTGGCTCCATGCTGATTTGGATACGCAACTGCATAGCGTCGGTGTTAAGCAACAAGATTAGTGCAAATACCCCAAAATACCCTCACACAGAACCTCAGAAATCACCTTCTCGGCATGTAAATACTGTTCAGGTGTAATTTTTCTAGGAGCAACAGTTTGGCCAAAAGCATCAAATTTGGAGTGTTTTTCAATTTCTAACAAGCCAGTGAACAGTTCATCCTCTGGTTTTTTTTTCTCTTCTCCTCCTGGTTGAATGAACAATCGGTGTTGAGCAATAAAATATTTATCTCTAATTTGGTTGTGTTTTACATTTACTTATACCTTATCTTATATCTTATATCATTCCCGTGCCGTTAAACGGTAGTTCGCCAATTTTTCCTGTCTTCGGCGACTCTTTCAACCTCATCAAGGGATTTTATGCCTATTTATTTGGCCTCTCTTAACAATGTCCTCTTCAGAGTTTCACGAGGTCTACCTCTTTTTCGTTGGCCTGTTGTGTTCCATTTTATACCTTGTTTTGGGATTCTCTGATCATTTCTTCTCATCACGTGACCAACATATGTCCATCTCCTTTTCCTGATCACCCATGAGACTGGTTGTTGTTCAGTCATGTCTTATCTCTGCATTGTTCTTGAATTCGTTTCACTTGATGCCGAGTATTTTCCTTAAGCATTTGTTTTCAAAAGAGTCTAATTTCTTGTCTATTTCTTTAGTTGTTTTCCAGCTTTCGCATGCATAAATGAGGGTGGATATTACATTTGAATTGAATAGCCTTAATTTGGTTTCTGTGCTTATAACTATTGAATGCCATATGTTCTCAAGATTCTTGAAGATCGATGCTGCTTTTGCAATTCTAATTCTAACTTCCTTTCTGGTGTCACCATCCTGGTCTATGTACCTGCCAAGGTATGCAAATTGATTGATTTCTTCAATATATGTCCCTTCTATGTGTATTTTTCCATTTTGATTAATGGGAAGTTTAATTATTTTTGTTTTGTCCCTGTTAATTTCAAGTCCAATTTTGCCAGCCAGTGAAGACAGGGTATCTGTTTTTTCTTGCATGGAATTCCCATGGTTACTGATAAGAATTATTTCATCAGCAAAATCAAGATCTTCTAGTTGAGTCCCATGTACCCAGTCAATACCTGTGTTACCTGTGCAGTATTTTTTTCATTATGAAGTCTACTGTAATTCCAAAAAGCAAAGGAGACAGTATACATCCTGGTTTCAATCTGGAACCATTCAATCATCCTTTCTTCTGTTTTGACTGCACAAACATATCCATTGTAGAGGTCTTTAAAACTCTTTGTACCCTTTGAGACGCGTCCTGCGTGGTTTTTTTTCCCTCAGTGCCCCATTCTCCGCGCAGTGCGATGATGGTTTGTAGCTCTCTAATTTTGAAACCAGCAGTTTGACTTCCTTCCGGAATCCGTTTGTCGACACGAGGCGCGTGTTCCAGCTGTTTCACAGCGGTAGTGTTAACGAGTTTTTGTCGAAGTTTATCGTCGATAGGTTTTTGTTTATCAACAAATATGGCTTCCAGTGGTAGTTTATTTCATCCAGAGCAGCGTATTTCTGCATTACAACCTCAGAATTTAATTTTAAAATGTCTAGACTGGTGAAGAGAATGCAGTAGTAGAGATTTTGGGACCCACGTGGCGCTGATTCAAAGGATGAGGATGTTTTTTTTTTGGTCCAGCAACAAAACGCACTAGAAGTGTAGCTCGTGATACTACCTTATCAGCTTTTTGCTAGTACTAGCTGTAATATCACAGTAAGTAATGCTGAAGATTGTGTAATTTAAAAAATTAAATGTCGTAGAATGCTTCAAATAAAAAAAAAACACACACAATGACCTGTTTTCTGGTAAATATTAGTCACTGATAAGATAAGATAATGGGAGTTGGGCATAATAAGAGCATAACAACCTTAACCTGGGACCTATCTAGAGGCAACTCCAGATGGGAAAAAAAGATATTGTTACGGAAACTCGCAGAGAAACCAACCGAGCATCAGGGATGCCAACTACTCAGATCATCAAAGAAATGGAGAGATACCATCTAGACATACTGGGCATCAGCGAAATGCGATGGCCAGAAGCAGGTAAAAGATCGGCGGAAAAACGATAAGTTAATAATACATTCAGGCAGAAATGATGGTAAAATCCGGGACGGGTGGGCATCATTATGTCATGTGTAGCTGCAAAGAGCCTTGTAGAATGGGAACCGATGAACAGTCGTATAATAAGAGCACGATACAACCTACGACACGGAAGAATGACAATAATACAGTGTTATGCACCCACGAATGATGCAGATGATGATGTGAAAGACGACTTCTATCACCAGCTACAACAAATCATCAACAGAGTCCCTAAACACGACATCCTAATTGCTATGGGGGACTTCAACGCTAAGGTAGGGAAGGATAACACCGACGTTGAAAAAGTGATGGGGAAAGAAGGAATTGACATTGTGAATCAGAACGGAGAAAGATTAATTGAAATTTGTCTGACAGAAGGCATGGTCATTGGAGGCACAATATTCCCACACAAAGAGATACATAAAACAACGTGGATATCTCCAGATGATAGAAATAGAAACCAGATAGATCATTTTTGTATTAGAAAGCAATACAGAACATCTCTCATAGATGTAAGGGCTTATAGGGGTGCAGATGTCAACAGTGATCACAACCTGTGCATAGGGAAAATAAAACTGAAATTGAAAAGCCAACACAAGAAATCAGTGCACAGAAAGATAAACAGCCACAGCCCACAAGAAGAAAATACTAACATTAATTTCAATCAGGAACTTGCCTGTCATTCCAAAACACCCAGTGAAGTTGAGGAGATAAGTATAGATGAATTATGGAATTCTTACAGCACAGCAAAAGCAAGCGCTGGACTGAAAAAACCAAATAGAAAAGCATGGATATCAGATAAAACATGGAAGTATATACATGAAATATGAGCAGTCAAATTGGATATGCTGAATGCAAAAACAGATCCTGGAAAAGATTGGCGAAAGCAACATACAAAGAAATAGACAAGAAAGTAAAAAGTTCAGCTAGAAGGAATAAAAGAGAATACATAGAGAATTTCCGAAAGAGGCAGAAAAAGCAGCAAAAACAGGAGACAGCAAAACTTTATATAACATACAAAAGAGGCTAACAGGTACTATTACGTCTAAAGAAAGACCAATCCTTAGCAAAACTGGAACCCTATTAACATCAAATAAAAACCAAAAGCAAAGATGGGCTGAACACTTCCAAGAAATACTTAATCGACCACACCCAAAAGAATTGTTAAACCTTGGAACTGACTTACCAGCCCCACAACTAAATGTCAACCTAGATGAAATTAAATTGCATGAAATTGAAACAGCAGTGAATTTAATGGCTAACAACAAAGCTGCAGGTGAAGATGAAATAACAGCCGAAATGCTAAAAGCTATCAATAGTGACAACATGAGACAACTACAGAGAATGTTTAACAAGATTTGGAAAGAAGAAAAGGTCCCTTCTAACTGGAAGAAAGGAATCTTTGTTAAAATACCAAAAAAAGGCAACCTTAGTGACTGTAACAACTGGAGATGAGTAACCTTAATATCAGTTGTGTCAAAAGTATTTTGCAAGATCATTTTGAATAGACTCAAAGATATAGTGGATACTGCAATGAGAGAACAAAAAACAGGATTTCGAAAAGGGAGAAGCTGTCTCGACCAGATCTTTACTCTCAGAATAATACTTGAAGAACATATTGAAAAGCAGAAACCATTAATACTGAACTTCATAGATTTTAAAAAGGCATTTGATAGCATACACAGAGATTCATTATGGAGAATTTTATATCTATATGGAATACCATCTAAAATTGTCAACATCATTAAGGACTTATACAATGGATATGTTTGTGCAGTCAAGACAGAAGAAGGGATGAGTGAATGGTTCCAGATTGAAACAGGTGTGAAACAAGGATTATACTGTCTCCTTTACTTTTTGGGATTACAGTAGACTTCATAATGAAAAAATGCTGCACAGGCAACACAGGTATTGACTGGGTACATTGGGGACCAACTAGAAGAGCTTGATTTTGCTGATGACATAACTCTTATCAGTAATAATGTGAATTCCATGCAAGAAAAAACAGATAGCCTGTCTTCACTGGCTAGCAAAATAGGACTTGAAATTAACAAAGACAAAACAAAAATAATGAAAATTCCTCTCAATCAAAGTGGAAAAATACACATAGAAGGGACAGATATTGAAGAAGTCAATCAATATGCATACCTTGGCAGCTACACAGACCAGGATGGTGGCACTAGAGAGGAAGTTAGGATCAGAATTTCAAAAGCAGCATCATTCTTCAAGAATCTTGAGAACATATGGAATTCAAAAGTTATAAGCACAAAAACCAAGTTAAGACTATTCAATTCAAATGTAATATCCACCCTCATTTATGCATGCGAAAGCTGGAAAACAACTAAAGAAATAGAAAAGAAATTAGACTCTTTTGAAAACAAATGCCTAAGGAAAATACTCGGCATCAAGTGGAATGAATTCAAGAACAATGCAGAGATAAGACAGATGACTGGACAACAACCAGTCTCATGGGTGATCAGGAAAAGGAGATGGACATATGTTGGTCACTTGATGAGAAGAAATGATCAGAGAATCCCAAAACAAGCTATCAAGTGGAACACAACAGGCTGAAGAAAAAGAGGCAGACCGTGTGAAACTCTGAAGAGGACATTATTAAGAGAGGCCAAATTAACAGGCATAAAATCCCTTGATGAGGTTGAGAGACTCACCGAAGACAGGAAAAATTGGCGAACTACTTTGAGAGCCCTATGTGACGTTTAACGGCACGGGAAGGATATAAGATTAGTCACCACCCGCCCACTTGTTTTCATGTAAATATTACCTACCCACTTGGTGTTTTTAGTTTACTGTAAATGCATAATTAGTGTATGTTTTCATGTAAATTTGGGAGGATATGTTTGTGTACATTTTTATTCATTATGGAATTATATGACCAGCTACAGTGGATTAACTTGATGAGTAAAGTGTAAAAAACATTCCAATTTCTTCATTTTCCATTCTTTCTTCTCAGTTCTTAGCTCTTTTTTATTGTATACTAACAATATGCTAAAAATTTTATTAGAAAAAGAAAATACATTTTTCCTTCTTTAAAATAATGTATAATATATGATACTATAAATCAGATTATGCCTTTGTCATTCTTTTAAATGTGACAACCATCCCATTCCACATTGTGAAATTTACCCACCTTGGTCTTTTGAGGGAAACACCCCCAGTGTAAAAAGAATGATGTTGAAAATTTTAGATGGTTTTCCTTATAGACTTAAAATTCTCCACAATGAATCTCTGCGTATGCTATCAAATGCCCCTTTAAAGTCTATGAAGTTCAGTATTAGTGGTTTCTGCTTTTCAATATGTTCTTCAAGTATTATTCTTAAAGGTCTGGTCGAGACAGCTTCACCCTTTTTGAAATCCTGCATGTTCTTCTCTCATTTATTTATATAATTTACATTTAATAGGTAATTTGTGTTAAGAAACACAAATTACCTATTAAATGTAAATTATGAGGAGTGAGTAAATGAGGAGTGGTTGGCTGTTTTTAAATAGTTTGTAACTACTCTCTAATGTTGTGATTTGCGATTCAGATATGGTTGGATTACAGGAGCTATGTATGTTTTGTCAGATATGTATATATGTTTATTTAATTACTCTAATCTCTCTCTCTCATTATTCCTCCCAGTAGGGACTTCTGGGTTTTTTTAATGTACTGTAGTGCGGTAAATAGAGGGCTCACATGGGCAAGAGCAGAAAAAAAGGCAAAGGACAGGCATTTGTGGAAAACCCTTGCGGAAGCCCCATGTGCCCTGGGCACTTAAGGTTCAGAGAGAGAGGGAGAGAGTACGATAAACCCATTCTTTTTTTTCTTTTCTCCTGTCGGTTTTATTTTAATATACTGCAGTATGGTAAAACCTATATAACTAATACTTATTCTTCGGAGGGGTGTCTCTTTCTTAGACACCTCTAATAGTCAACTTTTCTCTTCTATAATTCTTCTCATTTTTTATTGCTTCTCTCCACCCCACAAAGTTAACACAGGATATGTGGTCCCTTATCCTCATTTTCTCCTTATTTTCTGCACTCTCATTTTCTCCTTAAGAACACAAGCAATTCCACTAAGCAAATTACACACAGAAATATATCGTATCTTTAATATGTAGTAATATTTTTAATATGAAGTAATCTTGACACAATGAAATCAAATCAAATGATTCGAATGAGCTATTTTATATCAAGCATGCAAACATAGTAAGAAATGCAAAATAACGACACATACATATCTTACATCTTTCATGTGCTGTTAAATGTCACATAGGGCTCGCATAGTTGTTTCCAAAGTTTTCATGTTTTTCGGCGAGTCTTTCAACTTCATCAAGACTAAACTGGCTTCTCTTAACAATGTCCTCTTTAGACTTTCACGTGATCCACCTCTTTTTCTTTGGCGTGTTGTGCTCCATTTGATAGCTTGTTTTGGTATTCTCTGAATGTTTCTTCTCATCACAAGGCCTACATATGTCCTTTTTTCTGATCACTCATGAGACCGGTTGTTGTTTGTTCTTCTGTCTTATCTCTGTGTTCTTAAATTCATTCCACTTTATACCAATTATTTTCCTGAGGCACTAGTCTAACTTCTTGTCTTTCTTTAGTTGATTTTCCAGCTTTCACATGCATAAATGAGGTTGGATATCACATTTGAATTGAATTAACTTGGTTTTTGTGCTTATAACTTTTGAGTTCTATATGTTCTCAAGATTTTTTAAGGACAATGCTGCTTTTGTAATTCTAACTTCCTTCCTGGTGTCACCATCCTGGTTTATGTAGCCGGCAAGGTATGTAAATTTGTTTACTTCATCAGCAACTGTTCATTATGCGTATATTTTCTCTCTTGATTAATGGGAAATTTTTGTTTTGTGTTTCTTAATTTCAAGACCTATTTTGCTAGCCAATGAAGACATGCAGTCTATTTTTCCTGCATCGATTTCACATTGTCAGTTATAAGAGTTATGTCATCTGCAAAATCAAGATATTCTATTTGGGTCCCATGTACCCAATCGATGTCTGTTTTACCAGTACAGCATCTTTTCGTTATAAAGTCTATTGCAATTCCAAAAAGTAAGGGAGATAATGTACATCCTTGTTTAATGTCATGCTTCCTTTCCCTTTCCACATAAGGAAATATTCGTATTTACATCTTTATTTGCCCACTCTTTAAAAAAGTGCATGTGTACTCGCATTAAAAATTATACTATTCGAAATTTCTCGAATACAGCTAGTCAGATTTCAATATTATTCAAATCGAATACAAATACAAATATGAATATTGTGTGCAGTATTCGTAATAAAATAGAAGAAGAAGTCAATATGGTCCAAGCTGGTTTCAGGCAAGGAAGAGAGTGAAGAGATCATATATTCAATATAAGATTAATAATAGAGAAATGCAGAGAGTTTAATGTGAATCTATATTTATCCTTTATAGACTACTCAAAGGCATTTGATTGTGTACAACACCAGAAACTGGGAAATAATGGAAAAAAATGGGATTTCCAACACATTTGATACAATTAACATCACTGCTGTATCTAGACCAACAAGCAGCAGTAAGAATAAATGATGAAACAACAATTTGGTTTGACATAAAACAAGGGGTCCATCAGGGGTGCATATTGTCACCCTACTTATTTAACTTGTATACTGAAAATATAATGAGGAATGTTAGAGAAGATGTAGACAAAGAATATTACGATGCCATAACAATTGTAGGTTATGAAATACCAGAGATTAGATATGCTGATGACACAGTGTTACTGTCCACAACACAAAAAGGAATGGAAAAACTAATTATGTCAGTCCATAAGAACAGCGAAGAGCAGAACCTCTGTCTTAATGCAAAGAAAACTAAATTGATGATAACTGACAAAACAAACAAGGCAACTGAAATATATATCAATGAGGAAAAATTGGAAGAAGTGGAGAGTTTTGAATATCTTGGATCAGTGCTAATTAATAATGGAGATACAATGAGGGAAATTAAAAGGAGGACATCTGTTGCTCTTCAGAAAGTAAAACAAATAAAGAATCTGCGGAGAGGAGCAAACAGAACTACAAAAATAAGATTTTTAAGGGCATGCATCTTTCCTATCGCAACATATGCCTGTGAGACATGGACACTTAACAAAACAGCTGAGAAACACATAAATGCCTTTGAATGTAAATGCTACAGAAGAGTTCTCCAAATATCGTGGACACAAAAAAGAACAAATATATCTATACTACAAGAGCTTAATATTGAAGAAGGCTGGCTAGTAAAGAAGATTAAAGAGAGAAAACTTAAATATTTTGGACACATTAAACGTCATGATAATTTAAAGAAGACCGTATTGGAAGGATACATAATGGGAAAAAGAAAAAGAGGAAGACCAAAATGAAGATGGCTGCAAGAAATCGTTGACGATCTGCAAATGGATGCAGCAGCAGCAGGCCATCTTGCTCACAACTGAGAGGCCTACAGGAGTGCTGTTTGGGAGGCAAAGTTCCGTAAGGGACATGCAAATGAATGAATGAATGAATGCACTATTTACTCTTTCTCTCTCACTCTATATATATATATATATAGCGAGAGAGAGAGAGTAGAACTAAATTGGGACAAAGGTTAAGAGTATTCTTGGTTAAGAAAATCGTTCGGATAATTAAACATGTTTGAATATACCCAGTTTGTAACTGCATTTAACCCTGTTATTAGTTACTGAATGCACAAGTATTACTCCTGATTTATTACACAAAACAATTCATTTTTTAAAAAATGGTAGTAAGTACAAGTTAGTAAGCACTGAAATGTTTTGAAGTAACAGTATGTATGTACATAGATATACATATTTGTAGTTGTCAAATTTCCTTTTATATAAATTAGAAAAGACGTAATTGCACACGGTACATGCTGTAGAACTAAAATCAAATAAAGAGATACTAATGGGATTAGGTGTCGCAGAAAGCTGGTTCGTTAAAACCATAAAAAATATAAAGCTGAGATACTTCGGCCACATCAAGAGACATAGTAGCTTGGAAAGGTAGACGACATAGTGCCCAGAAAAAGAGAAAAAGACGACTTCGCCGCATGTGGACTCATGACATCACGGAAAGTCTGCTTGTGTCACTGCGAAACTCTGTTAACGTGTGTAAGACCGTATTGCACTCAGGGAGGTAGTGCAAGGGACAACGTTCTGGAAAAGACATGTCATATGAAATGAAAACATGTCGTATAATTCATGTTAAGATAGTATATTTTGTCAAATAATTTTGAATTTTTCTGTGAACCAATGAACATTCCCTTTTCTTTCAGCTGGATCGCTCATCCTTTTTAGAAGCAGCATCTCCGTAGAATGACATTCTGACGTCGTTCACATCATACCATTGCAGTTTCGAATGCAGTGATGGCTTCCGCGTGAGTGGGCTCGCTTACCGCTTATTCATGTTTTTCGTCAGCACACGTTCTTCATCCTGGACTAATGCAACAGTTTTCTTCTTCACTTAAAATCTGATAACCAGGGTAAACAGTATTGTTGTTTAGTCATGCCTCTGTATCATTGTACCCACATTCTGAAAACCCAAGAATGTCGTGAAATAAAACACTATCATGTACGTCCTCATACAAATGTTGTTCATGTATGACCCACTCTTGGGTAGCATTCCAAAAATGAGATTTTCACTGGACAGCACTTTCGAGGCTTTGTAAAGTGTTGTTGCTATATATCAGTGGATAACATATAGCAAAAATTCTTTACATTGAGCTTAAAAAACACAACAACTCAGCTATGCTTTCTTCACCTTCCTTTAGTAATAGCAGGTGACGGAAGAATTTTTGTTGTACGTTGTTTTCAGTTTTTCTGTTACACCTTGATCAAGTGCTGCAACACGTTGTGGTAAAAACCCTGACAAAATCTGGTCGAATTGCGTTCAGTTGTTCAAGAGGAGGATGGGATGGCCCATTATCAATAAGAAGCAAAACTTAGTTGGTTTTACTCTCATTTGCCCGACGTCTTTTTTTTCACGGAATAAAATGGTGACTAAATCAATCCAAAAAGGCGTTAGAATCAATTATACCATATCTCTGTGCTTTACATTTTACTGGTAGGCATGTTACACATTTAAAATCCTAGAATTTTCCACCTACCAAAAGTTGTAAAATATGCTTGCATTTGCTTAGACCATTTACAGTAACATGTTGCTTTCTTCTGCCATGCCATGCCGCGTGGCATAGGCGATCATTTCTCTTCACAATTCTCTGTCTTTTGGGCTGATTATGAGATCCGCCGGTGACTTTCTTCCTAGCCACACTGACAGCCCATCCAGTAACTTCTCTCTCTGTCTTCCTCTGTCTCTTCTTCTCTCAATCATGTTGCTTTCTAACTTTAATTAAAGCCAGGAACAGCTTTTCGCGTCACGATGTAAGTGATTTACAAGATTTCCAGTTTAGAAAAGTCTCCACTCCTCGGAGAAACCTTCCTCTTACACCATTTTCAGAAAAAAAGATTCTTTAAAGGCTTATGCCGTCAGAACATCACATGACAAACCTTCTCCTTGGATTTCAGGAGATTTCAGCCATTCCGTACTAGCTTTAAATTCAGATGGTCTTGCAAATATTTAATTTAACTGCATCGCTTTTTCACATAAGAGAAGTCCAGAATTACATTCGCCTTGACTTCTCTTTTGCAGAAACCATAGATAGACATTCATTTGCACGTCCCTTGTGGAACTTTGCCTCCCTAACAGCACTCTTGCAGGCCTCTCAGTTGTGAGCAAGATGGCATGCTGTTGATGCATCCATTTGCAGATCATCAACGATGTCTTGCAGCCATCTTCGCCTTGGTATTCCTCTCTTTCTTTTTCCCATTATGTAAATTTCCAAGACTGTCTTCTCTAGATTATCATGACGTTTAATGTGTCCAAAATATTTCAGTTTTCGTTGTTTAATCCTCTCTACTAGCCAACATTATTAAATATTAAGTTCTTGTAGTATGGTTATATTTGTTCTTTTTTTGTGTCCATGATATTTGAAGAACTCTACTGTAGCATTTACATTCAAAGGCATTTATGTGTTTCTCAGCTGTTTTGTTAAGTGTCCAGGTTTCACAGGCATATATGGGAAAGATGCATGTCTTAAAAATCTTATTTTTGTAGTTCTGTTCCTCTCCACAGCTTCTTAAGTTATTTTACTTTCTGAAGAGCGATAGATGTCCTCCTTTTAATTTCCCTCATTGTATCTCCATTATTAGGTAGTAGTGATCCAAGTGCTCCGAATGACTGACAACTCACTACCAAAAATAGCACTAAGATGGACACCACATGGGAACAGAAGTAAGGGTAGACCAAAAGAGACATGGAGAAAAACAACAGAAAGGATGTTGAGCAACAGAGGGCTCACCTGGGCAAGAGCAGAAAAAAAGGCAAAGGACAGGCATTTGTGGAAAACCCTTGCGAAGCCCCATGTGCCCTGGGCAGTTAAGGTTCAGAGAGAGAGAGAGTGATCCAAGATATTCAAAACTCAACTTCTTCCAATTTTTCCTCATTGATACGCATTTCCGCTGTTCTGTGTGTTTTGTAAGTTGTCATCAATTTAGTTTTCTTCGCATTAAGATAGAGGTTTTGCACTTCGCTGTTTGTACGAATGACATAATTACTTTTTCAATTCCCTTTTGTGCCGTGGACAATAATACTGTGTCATCAGCGTATCTAATCTCTGGTATTTCATAACCTCCTGTTAACATTCTTTGTCTACATCTTCTCTAACATTCCTCATTATATACAAGTTAAATAAGTAAGGCACCATTGACAGACCCCTTGTTTTATGTCAAACAAGTTGTGTTTCATCATTTATTCTTACTGCTGCATGTTGGTCTTGATACAGCAGTGATGTTAATTGTATCAAATGTGTTGGAAATCCCATTTTTCCATTATTTCCCAAAGTTTCTGGTGTTGTACACAATCAAATGCCTTTGAATAGTCTGTAAAAGATTAAATATAGATTCACATTAAACTTTCTGCATTTCTCTATTATTAATCTTATATATAATTGTCTGAAACCAGTTTGGATCATATTGACTTCTTCATCTATTTTCTTACGAAGTCTACTCATTATGATCTTTAACAGAATTTTACTGCCATGACTAATCAGGGAAACAGTTCTGTAGTTTGTGCATAATTTCAGGCTACCTTTTTTGGCAGTGGTATGAATACAGTTCTTTTCCATTTTGTTGGCCGAATACTTGAATGCCATATCTTTTTATATAGTCCATCACAGATTGTTGCACATTCCTCTTTTCCTGCTTTAATAAGTTCAGCTGTTATCTCATCATATCCTGGTGATTTACCATTTTTCAGATTCTTTATTGCCCATAAAACTTCTTCTATTGTCGGTTCGGGTTCTTTCTCCTCCAATAATAATTCACTCTGTTGATTTCTGCTTTCAGAGTCCTTTGTTTCATACATTCCTCTGCAATATTCCTTCCATCTTTCTAGAATTTCCTCTGTCTTTGTCAAGGTATTTCCCATCTCGTCACAAATTACATTTAGCTTAGGTGTGATATTCCTTGTCAATGTCTTTATTTCTTTAAACATTTCACTATCTCTTCCACACTTCTGATGTCCTATTCTTTTACAACAGTATTGTATGTAGTGGTTATTTTTTGTCTTTTCGTATGTTTCTTCGTATTTCTTTGTTAAAGATTTATATTCCTCTTTGTTGTTGTTTGTCACTTTCCATTGCGTCTTCATTTCTCTACATTTTTTTATCAGTTCTAGTGTGCCTACTGTAATCCATCCATTCTTTTGTGTTTTCTTTACTGGAACCACGTTTTTAGCTGTTGTTATTAAGATATGTCTGGCCTGTGTAGCCAGTTCATCTGGTGTCATCTCCTCCTGTACAGCCATCAGGATTTCGAAATGGTTCCTCACTTCTATACCGTATTGTTCTGGTATATTTGTAAGATCAAAGCGGAGTGGTCTTGATCCCGTAACTGTCTTTTTTATCTTTATCTCCATGTCTGCTATTAATAACTCATAGTCCGTGGCACAAGCGGCACCTGGTAAAGTTTGTACTGATGTTATACTTGATCTCCACCTTCTTTGCATTAAATGTAATCTATCTGATTCTTGGGTTTCCCATCAGGTGAATCTATTTGTAGTCTTATGCATGTTGTTTAAAAAATGAGAGAGCTCATTAGCTCATTGTCATGCAAAAAAACGGCATTATATTGTCGCTTGCCTTATTCCTATGTCCTATGCTAAATTTCTCCACAACATATCCTTCGTCTTCTGTTCTTTCTGTACCAATCTTTGCATTAAAATCCCCCATTATTTTTATATCATTTTTCCGTACCTGGTCTGTCGTCGTTTGCAGTGTGTTACAAACGTCTTCTACTTCCTCTTCTTCTGCTGCTAGTGTAAGTGCATATATCTGGATGATTGTTACATTTCTAGGAGTGCCCTTATGTCTGATAGTGAGGATTTTCTCATTTACTGGATTGTAACCTAGTAATGCTTTTGATGTTGATTTGTCCAAGTAAAAATCCACTCCATTCTTTCATCCTAATTCTCCTGCAGAGTATATAAAGATATTATGATTCTCGCTCTTGAAGTGTCCTGATCCTTTCCATCAATGTTTGCAGATTCCCAAAATGTGTATCCCCGTTTCTTTCATCTCGTCACTTATTATTTGATACTTTCCCTCATACATACTTCTCACATTCCATGTTCATACTCATATTTTTCTTTTTAGCTTGATGCAGCGGTTTTCCTTCGTAACACAGTGAGGATTTTATCCATCATAACAATTACAAGTACTGACTTCTGTCTCACACTCTTCCCCAGTGTTAAAATTAGATCCAGCTTACCTGGGGGACTCGCCACTAGATCTTTTTCCTGTCTGACCTTTCATGTAGTTTGGGTTTCTTGGTATATTTCCAGAAGATAGTTTACCATTGCTTTCATTCCGTACAGTGATTGTACTAGTCAGTGATCGTAGCCATTGTCCCTGCACTGAGATAATCTGCCTACCATCATAGAATGGTGACCATAACCGACATTATCTGTGGCTGCTCTCCCATTCCATCCACCACCTGCTCCCATGGCTCCTTGATCGGGGGGGGGGGGGGTATACGACTACTCCACCTTGCCCAAGGATGTCCCATAGACTGACGGAGGTAAGGAGGCATCTTACTTCTCATTTGATAGCGGATAACCCTACCCGGCTAACAGCGTCTTATAATTTCTCATAGTTTTTTCATAGTCTTCCTTCTTTCAGAACCATCTGTACTGTCTAACTTTGATGCAGAATTTCAGTTTTCCTCCCCTTTATTTCAGATATGGTTGCTTTAAGATTTAAAAAATCTTAGCAAACGATGCACCGGTCTCGCCTTTTTTCTAGTCTGTTAATAATTTTTACCTTATTCTCGACGGATAAAACATTAGGTTCCTTTTCGTTGTATGCATCATCATGGGCCCAATAATACAAAATATTAAAATTAAAAAGAACGAAGAACTACACAATATTACAATAGCTAAGAACTACAAATTAAGCACTAAATGATTAGGAAAATAAAAACGCGTACGACATCTGCATCACTGTAGACGAACCGCGCGCTCATTGGTTGGAGCAAGTCTGCCTCTGACTATGGTTATATCTAAGAAACAGAATCCACCAGCATGCAGTATAAAATTAAACGGAACTATTCTAAAGCAGGTGCAGAAATTCAAATACCTTGGAGCAATAATAACTTCAGATGGGAAATTCACAACAGAAGTTAGGAACAGAATAGGCCAAGCAAATACTGCGTTTCAGAGAATGAGAAACATATTAGCCAACACATCTTTATCAATGAATGTTAGAAAACGAGCCCTAAAATGCTATATTGAACCTATCTTGTTATATGGAAATGAATCATGAACAATAGGCAAGTCTGCACAAAATTCATTGGAAGCAGCAGAAATGTGGTTTATTAGAGAATGTTGCGAATCCCCTGGACAGCAAAAATAACTAATGAAGAATGTATGAGAAGAGCTGGAGAGACAAAAAAACCTTGTCAAAAAGATAAGAGAGAGACAATGCACTTTCATAGGACATACAATGAGAAGAGGGCACATTGAAAATATTATAACAACAGGAAAAATAGAAGGAAGAAGATCAAGAGGAAGACCAAGAGAAATGATACTGGACAGTCTGACGGTATGGTGTGAGAGGAGATCACCAACTTAGCTGATGGCCTGCATGAAGGATCGTGTACTCTGTAGAAGCATAATAGCCAACGCCAGTCGGCACGGGACCTGATGATGATGATGAAGTCTGCCTCGCGCGGCTCGCCACATGACAAATGCGAAGACGGGACAATATAACAATCGGACACAGAGGAAATTATTATTCATTATGATGAGAGTCAGTGGCGGCTGAGGCGTGTCTTATGGCAATATTGTCGATGCATATTGTGTGATGAAAGTTTATAATTTATATGTGTTATGAATTATGTCTTCCTCGTAGTAAGAGGAGAAATTATATCAGATGCATGGTTATCATCACAAGCTGAATGGGTACATATCTAGTTCCATCAAGACGTTCATCCGCAAGGCTGGTAGATATGTTTGTGTCGAAATGGTGTTCTGGAATTTCGTAACCTGGCCGCAGCAGCTGTACTCAATGAGGCAATCAACACAAGGAATTGTGGAAGTGGGGAGAATGAGTGATTTTATTTCTGTGCATTAGCACACCTGAATTGTGAATTATTATTTCAGTGCATTGGCACATGATGGTGATGAGACAGGTGTTTATAAGGGTTGATTTCGTAGCAACAGTAGCTGCATATGTTAATGAGTGCATAGGGACATATATTTGTTTATGAGAGTGTAGGCGTAGCTTATGAGGGCCAGGAGATCCCAGCCCAACATCGGGCATATATATATAATTGTTATGCTTAGAAGGTTTCTATAACATTCATTCTTGAATATGACCCTGATTGATGCATGCCATTCTCAATATGTGTTACTTGATGATTACATTATATTAATGTCATGTTGTGTGTGACGTCACGTGATAAATGTAGAGATTTTTAATAAATGGTTGTAACTTTATTTAATGACTTGGATTTTATGTATTACATGTTTATTGTAAGTGTAGATTAAAATGATCTGATGCAGGACTGGGAGGGAAATCCTGGGTTGTAGTGCTAGTTTTGGAATAGCCACCTCAGTACATAGACCATGGGTTTTGGGTTGTAGTTTGGTCTTGGTCCTGTCCCCAGTTGTGAACTTAGCAACCCACTAAGTTTACATTATCACCGAACAGACTGCTGATAACTTTCCTGCCATTTGTATTCAAAGATTTAAACTCTTTTCGACTGAAAATTTTTTTTCTTTGGTATCAAAGCTCTCTCTCTCTGAACCTTAAGTGCCCAGGGCACATGGGGCTTCCGCAAGGGTTTTCCATAAATGCCTGTACTTCGCCTTTTTTTCTGCTCTTGCCCAGGTGAGCCCTCTATTGCTCAACATCCTTTCTGTTGTTCTTCTCCATGTCTCTTTTGGTCTACCCTTACTTCTGCTCCCCTGTGGTGTCCATCTTAGTGCTATTTTTGGTAGTGAGTTGTCAGTCATTCGGAGCACATGTCCCAACCATCGCCATCGTCTTTCCTCAATAATTGTTGTCAGTGGTTTCATCTGCATTTCTGCTAATAAGATGTTATTTCTTATGGTGTTTGGTCAAAATATTTTTCTAATTTTTCTTAAACATTTAGTCTGGAAAGAATTCAACTTGTGGTATCAAAGCTACATTATTATTATTTTGTTAAGTTGGATAAATGCTGTCCTGGCCTTGGTTATTCTAGCTTTAACATCCTTTTCTGCTCTCCTGTATTTATCCACTATGCTGCCTAAATATGTGAAATACTCTATTGGCACTCCCTAAATTACCATGAGGCTATTGCTTGCACTATTACTTTTCATTATCTTTGTTTTGTGTACGTTAATATGTAGTCCCAGTTTAGCTGAATTCTTGCTCAAATCTGAAGTTTCTCTTGCATTTGTGTGTGGATGTGTGCCAAAAGTGCCACATCATCTGCAAAGTCAAGATTTTCCAGTTGGTTCCACAATGTCCGTTTCTTTTTCTTTGTGTGGTAGTTTTCATGATCCAATCAATTGCTAGAAGAAATAGGAATGGTGATAGCAAACATCCCTGCCCCACCCTGTTTCCACTTTAAAACTTTATGTGAGAGTTCCTCCATGCACAATTTTACAAGTTGTTCCTTCATATATGGTCTTTATAAGCTTTGTTATCTTGGTCGGGAAACCATAGTGTTTCACTAGTTTTCATAGCATTCTACGATCTAAACTATCAAATGCCTTCTCATAATCAATCATTTCATTTATTTGCATGTCCCTTTCGGAATTTTGCTTTCCTAACACCACTCCTGCAGGCCTCCCAAGATGCCCCGCTGCTGATGCATCCATTTGCAGATCATCAACGATGTCTTGCATCCACCTTCGCCTTGGTCTTCCTCTATGAATGTAACTAACTGAAGAATTCCACTCCATTGACTGTTCTACTATTATTCGCAATATAGTCACTACAGGATCTTCCTTGCCTGAAACCTGCTTGCTCTTTTCTTAGTTTACTACCTAATGATGTTTTAATTATATTTAGCAAAATCCTGTTGAAGACCTTGCTG
Source organism: Achatina immaculata (assembly GCA_009760885.1). NCBI lineage: Eukaryota > Metazoa > Mollusca > Gastropoda > Stylommatophora > Achatinidae > Lissachatina > Lissachatina immaculata. The sequence goes on from CM019706.1 coordinate 33,319,449, forward strand.
GGTATTGAGAGCAAGGAGATGCCTCTATAGTTCTTACATTCTAATAGATTTCCTTTCTCAGGGAGTTTTATAACTCCTTTCAGACGTACGGGACCTTCTCTTCTTTCCAAATCCTGTTAAATAGTAAGAGTAGTATTTCTGTTGTTATTTCTTTGTTCGCCAAGAGCACTTCTGCTACAATTCCACCTGGACCTGGTGCCTTATTTCTCTTCAACGCTGAGATAGCGTGTGTGTTCAACTTCGGCCGTGCTGGGTGCTTCTACATTGATGTTTAGAGTATTCTCTGCAGCTGGTGTCTCCTCCTTTCTATTCTACATGGTCTATTTGCTAACTTTATGGTGATTTCATACAGAGCTCTCATATTGTTTTTACCAGCTGCCTCTTCTGTCTGTCTTGCCATATTATCAAAATAGGCCTGTCTGTCTTTCTTTGCGCTTCTCCTAATATCGTTTTGGGCCAAGTTGTATTCTATCTGAGCTGATGCCTTTGTGCTATTGTTTTACTGTCATTTATTTTTGCTTTCATTTGTGTCCCTCTGTCTGTCTTCTTTAGTGTAATCCACTCCTTATGCTGAGGTTTCTTAAATCCCACTGTCTCTTCACATAATTTGCTCCACATTTCTTTAGCACTATTCCACGCAGTATTCACATCTGGTGTATCTTCTTTGCATAACTCCTGCAGAACCTGAAATCTGTTGCTCTGTTTCAGTTTAAAGTTCTTTGCGATTTCTGGGTCTTCTAACAGTACCACATTATATCTTTTCCTTGTCATGTGTGTTTTGTGGTGCTTCTTCAGTTTCATTATCAGTTTATTATCAGTAGGTGGTGGTCAGAAGCTACATCTGCAACTCTTTTCACTCTGACATCTTGCAAATTTCTGCGAAATCTTCTGCTGATACAAATATGGTCTATCTGGTTATCAGTGACATGATCCGGTAATACCCTTGTGGCTTTGTGTATGATGAGGAAATATACTTCCCCCAATGACAAGGTTGTTGAGCATGCATAGATCTGCTAGACTTTCTCCATTTTCCGTTCATTATTCCTAATCCATTTTGACCCATTACTTTCTCATAACCTGTGTTGATCTTACCTACCTTTGCATTGATGTTCCCCATTAGAACTGTTACGTGTTTGTTGCCTTGGTCTAGGATTTCCTGCAATGTGTTGTAGAATTCGTCCTTTACTACTTCTGCATCATTTGTTGGCGCGTATACCTGGATGATATTAAACTTAAAATCTTTCTTCTTCGTTGAGAAGCAGGCTGTAATTATCCTTGAGCTAATTGCCTAGCAGCTCATCAATGCTCTCTGGATAGCATTAGTGCCACGCCCTCTGAGTGTGTTGCATTGGGTTTTGGTGACATGAAAATGGGATTATCTCCCCTGTTCCTAGTCTAAACTTACCTGTTCCTGTCCGGTGAGTTTTGCCCAGCCCCAGTATCTTTATATTATATCTATTCATTTCTCTCGCTATCATGGCAGCCTTTCCACTTTCACACATTGTTCTAACATTTCAACATGCAGTGGTAAAAGGCGCCCTGGTACTCAGTTGAGATGTCAGTTCTGCAGCTTCCTTTCGGGTTTGAATGCATAATGTCATGTGCTCTGTTATCAAAGTCCCTTCCTTTTCCAAGACAAAGTTTCCCGGTTTTCCTCTCCGTGTTCCTGTAATGCTCTAGGTTTTTTTTTTTTTTTACAGAGGTCGTTGGCCCACCACCCAACCTCCTTAGTCGCCTCTTACGACATGCGTGGAAGGTGGCAGTGGTTCTATTCTTTTCTCTCCAGCGGCCCTGGTAACGACACGGGCGAAAATTTTGGTCCGCTTGTTAACAAATCTCTTCTGCTGAATTGACAAACTGTCTTATGTGAATGGGAAACTTATGCATTTAATTTACCCACATTTTGTGTGTGCGTGTGTGTACAATGACCTTTGGTTCACAACTACTATTCGTCTACTTCCTGTCCTATAATGCACACTCTCATAAAAATGACAAAATTCTTCTGTTTTATTACATAATTATGTGCAAAAAAATTAAGATGGCAAATCATGGCTTTCATAGACTACATACATTTGTATTTCAAATGTTTCTCAGCCTGATCTGTTTAAAAAGTTGCGCTGTATAATAGTTATGATCGTATAGGATTGTAAATTCCCACTCATATCATTTCGTTGTTTTTTTTTTTTTTTGCAAATCGAACACCGTAGAAGTTATGGCTACTTCAAGAGAGAGCTGTTTGAATAATTCCAACGTATTTTGCTATATTTGTGGGGCGTACACACTGAAAGGAAGTAGGAAATCTATTTCTGAGTTTGTAAAAAAGAACATATTTAGGTTATTTTGGTGTCAAGTTCGAAGATCAAGATAAGTCATCGGCTCCTCATATTGTACGCAAAACTTATATGGAACATTAGCTCCAGTGGGCAAATGGAAAGAGAAGCTGCCTGAAATTTGGAGTGTGGAGGGAACCGAAAAACCACTTCGATGACTGCTCTTTTTGTATTGTTAATATCATAGGCATCAGTCGAAATAATCTTGACAAGTGGTCTTACCCTGATCTACCTTCAGGCAAGAGACTTGTTCCACCAGGATGAAAGAAGAGTACAAGGCCATCTCTTTAGTCTTGGAAAAGGCAAATTACCATGAACATCAATGGGTGATTTGTGTAGACTTGAAGACGGTTAATGTTCTTATTGCTAAAAAGTGACTACACAAAATATCCTTGCTTTTTATGCTTTTGGGACATTAGAGCTAAACATGAGCATTGGGCAAGGAAAGATTGGCCTCCAATGGAATATATGGTGGTTTAATGACAAAATTTAATCAGTGAACCTTTGGTAGCACGAGATAGAATCCCGCTACATATAAAGCTAAGTCTGATGAAACACTTTGTAAAGGCTTTGAATAAAGACGGTTCGTACAATGAATACATAGTGCATAGGACTTACCATGGAAAAACTGAAGGTAGGAATTTTTGATGGTCCACAGATCAGACAGCTTATAGATGACCCACATTTCATAGCATCGAATCATATGTCTGGTCTTAATTTGTTCTTGTTGTGAAAAGCTTTCTTGACAACAAGAAGACAGACAACTACATACAATTAGTAGAGGAGAAGACAGACAACTACATACAGTTAGTAGAGGATATGCTGTTTCATTTCAACAGGCTTGGCTGTAACATGAGTGTTAAAATCCAATATCTGCACGGTCGATTAGATCGCTTTCCATAGAACTTTGATGACTTAAGCGAAGAGCAATATGAAATATTTCACAAATACATACAAAAATGAAAGCCAGACACCAAGAAAGATGGGATGTACACATAATGGTATTCTGTTGTTAGAATCTTGTGCGGGATTATCCTGGCAGATCCCACTCTCGAAATTCTTAGAAAAGGAGCTTCTTATGTGTCGAATGAGTGGAAAGTTTGTATCATCAGCTTGTGCTTTTGGGATTAAATAAGTAGATTTTCAATGTAGCTCACTTTTCTTTTAATTTTTAATGTTTCCTTCATGTTTAAAAGATATTAATTTAAACACTACATTAAAATATCATGATTTGCTATGGGCGAGCAGAATGAAGAGTGGTATATGCCATATACCTGCCAAACAGTAGGTCAAATATACCCAGGAACAGATCTAACATTTGAGGCACCGTAGGAGCACGCACGCAGCTTTTACAGTAGAAATAATACATTACAGGAGCACGCAACTTTAAATGCTGAAACATCTGTCAACACTTCTCACAAGACTAATTGATTCAAGAAGTGATGCTGTCTCTGTCTTCTCTCTATAGATCCCGCTGTCTTCAATAATCACTCTGTGGTAAACATCACTCTAGCGTAAAATGACCATATTTTTCGCAAACCAAAGCGGGCACCCTCACCCCGAAAAACAAAATTTGCTCTTTAACTGTTACTGTCTATATAGGTCAAACTCAAACTGCAGAAAGTCTTTAAAAATTGTATGCTCGCTTTAGTAATTTTTACATCCACAGTGTTTTGTTTTATAGTTCACATAAAAAATTTTTAAAAATCAGTATAAAGGAGTCGTACCTTATTGTCACAACAGCAGTAATTAGTAGTCATTACAGCTGGTCTGCAGCAGATGATGTACTTGGTACTGTCTCCTCTGAAGTTGTGGCGCAATATTTCTGTGAGGAATGTATTTTTTTAGTAGATCTGGGCGCTGCATGAACGTGTCCTGGAGTTTCTGGCATGGGTTTCTTGCGCCCTGAAAGTTGCATTTAATCATAAGCATCGCTTTCAGTGTTTGAACGCAAAGTTGTTTCCTGGCTTGTCCATATCATATTCACATATGAGAAGATTCTTTCAGTGGGTGCGTTAGTCCCAGACGCACAGAGAATAAATTTGATATTTTTTAAAATTCATCACACGCAATAGTGTTAGCTTGGAAATGATAAAACACTTCCACCCACCGGATATCAGTTTTTGGTCTGGAGTTCCAGTCTGAAATGTTTTCTGCTGAAGCAAATCTAAAACCATTGTTGATTTCATCAAACAGTTCGTTGTCGTTGATTTCATCAAACAGTTCGTTGTCGTTGATTTCATCAAACAGTTCGTTGTCGTTGATTTCATCAAACAGTTCGTTGTCGTTGATTTCATCAAACAGTTCGTTGTCGTTGATTTCATCACACAGTTCGTTGTCGTTGATTTCAGTATCTGGAAATCTTGAACTAAAGAGGTTTAGGCGTGTTTGCACATTTTCCCAAGAAGGTGGATGTCTCAAAGGCACCCAACTGAAGCCACTCAAATATTGAAATTGGTTCGCTCTTTCCTGTAGATATCCAACACACCCCACTGTCATAGAAACTGATGGTAATATTCATCACATCTGTTTTTCTGACGAGACCGTCATTTTATAGCTAATCTGTTCGTTTGGAACAAAGTTGGTTCTACTCCTGTCCCTGTATTTTTGCAGGAGATCGTCAAGTGCAGACGACACATCCAGTGCTGAAATTGTTTGTTCCTCAATTTGTAGGACAACAGCATGAAAAATAGCAGAAATATTGTGAACAAAGAAGAGCCACAACTCAGCACATGAATTTTCGAAGAAGTTCACATTACCGTAGGGCACATCTGTTGAGGCAAAAAAAAAAAAAAAAGGATTTCAACGCAGGCAAGAGCTTAATCTCTCCACTGCTGGCATTAGTGAAAGCCATCTGGTTTTCCCGTATCCTAGAATCCGTTGGTACTCAGCCATTGCAAAGTCACAGAATTCCTTCAGTTCTTCCACACGAACAGTGTAAATATAAAAGTAGGAATATATTTTCACAGCAGTATCAACATCAACAGGAAGGCAATCAGCTGCCGTTTGCATTACGTTGTAGAAAATGTTAGCTGCGCAGCCAATCCCCACAATTTGGGGAAATCGAAGATTTTAATTTCGCAAATACATTTTGTCCTTTTCTTTGAACACCACCGAAGTTTTGTGTTGGCATTGTCAGCACAGAAACCCACACATTTTGTAGTGAGCTCATTTTGTTTCAATACGGTAAGTAGAAACTCACAAATTCATGTCTGATGTTTCGCCAGAGCTTGACTGCAGAGCTAATAACTTGACTTCGACACCCAGTGACGGCACAAAATATCTCACAAGCAGTGGGAACACCTTTATATCTTTGTGATCTGATGCATCTATCATTATTGTCACAAATTTTGCATTCTTCAATTTTTATTGAAGCTTGTCAATAACAAATGGGAAAAGGACGTTAGTTATTATGGCCTCACATTTTGTGCGCCCACACATAAACTTCGGCTCAAACAAATGTTGAATCAATTTGTTGGTGCAAGTCGCTCAACTGCAGCTGCTAACTTGGCTTCCATGCTCCCAAACGTTGCTGGTCGGAAATAGTTTGTCACAGGAGGGCGGATTGTGCTGCTGACACAGTTACCTTATGTCGATCACTCTCAAGATGTTTTATGATATCCGATCTGCCACCGTGCAAAATCGAAAATTCAGATTTGCAAGTGTCACATCTAACATGGGAGTCATTGTTGGTTTTCGTCTTCTTTATGAAGGGGAAATCACTCTCTAGTTGTTGAATCAGTTTACACACTCGTTTAGACATCGTCGGAGTGGAGACTAATTTTTCACTAGCCCGCCACGTAATGTTCAGTTGGTAAGTCAGTAAAAGAACTAAAATTAAACACACAATAACGCACGTGAAATGTGCCTTACTTAATAGCTAAACAAGTACAATACTAATCAGCGGGACAAAAAATCCAAACCACCTCTCAGTTGTTCTGTCGATATAAAACTGACGCTGACACAAACATTTAGCACATTCAAACTTTTCCACTAACTCAGCGAATGGTTAATTTAGTCACGAGGAAGATAACTATACTATGATTGGTTCAACGTTTCTAGAATAAGTTAAAATCATTTTCTGATGCAACCAATTAATGCGTAATACAAATGTCTGTCAAGTTAAAAACAGAATAATAAATACTTCTGATAAATTAGGTCACGCGCCGCCATTTCAAACTTAATGGATTTTGTTTTTGTGTACTGATTTTATTATTTAAAGTTAGCAGATTCAAAGCGGGACATTTGTGCGCCCAGCCAAGACTTTCGTCGAAGGCGGGATATCAGTCTAAAAAGCGGAACTGGTAACCTTACTCTAGCGCCTGCTGTCCACACACTGGATACTAGCACATCACCGAGCGGTGTGTCCAACTGACTTGGTAACGTAACCGAGGCTCTTCATCCTCATTTTCATCCTCGCACACGTGTCCATAACGTCGGACTTTTGCACTGTAGTCAGGATATTTGATCAATAGTTCTGCACAAACGTACCTTGTCCTAATGACGCCACTGTAACCATGGTGCCTATCAGACGTGTCACATCTCCTCCTAACACAGCCTAGCAAACACTCCTTACGATTGCTAGTTGCCCCTGTAAGTTTATCGGTTACACTCTTTTCTGACCTCATTGTAGTATCAGTTCGTGATCCGGTTAATTCGAGTCACTGCTTACAAGGTCTTAATTTGGTAGGAGGTAGGAAATTATCTTCCTAACTCCCCTCTACCTCCTGTTCTAAAAGCATTCTCAATCGTTATCTACTTGTCTAGATTCAAGGGATGGCGACTGCAGTAAAACTGGTTAATATAAATAAGGTAGATAGAGGTGTATGATGCAGTTTTACAAAGTGAGGGAGGAAGTGAGCAAGGTGAGAAAAAAACGAATATAAAGTATGAGAATGTATAAATGAAAAACATACAACATCCGATATTTCGGCGTGAGCCTTATTCGAGGATACATACAGAACGAAATACAAACATATATAACTTATCTGAAGTCTTGCACCGAGTGAGAAGCTGAAATGTGTGTGGAAGAAGGAGGAGGAAAAAAACCACGCTGCCTACAAGAAAAGATTCCCGATATAGCCAATCATAGCGAAGAAGCGGAGAGAGAGGAGGAGAACAAGTGGGAGAAAGGGGTTGGGGGAAGGCAACAGAAACAAGATAGCCGCTAGAGGTGTCGGGGGGGGGGGGAGGGGAGAGAAAAGGGGACGCGGAGAGATAATGAATGAAGAACTTAAACACCTGGGGGGAGGAAATGTATAACTGGTGAATAGATAAGACCAATATGTTGGCAGAGAAGGAAATAGGATGGTAGTAGGGAGGGGTAGTATAGAGAAAGAAAGTAGAGTATAAAAAAGGCCAGTGGAAAAATTAAGAAGTTACAGAAAGCTGAAGACATTGTTAATTCCAGCTGGGTGGAGACAGCCAGTCTGGAAAATAAGGCGCTGTTCTAGGACCCTCCGAGATCGTACATCTGCGGAACAAGAGCGGATCGCACTAACTGAAATGTCCTGTTTGCCCCTGTGGTTACCAAGGCAAAAATGTTTAGCCACAGGTGTCCAGGCACTCTTAGAAATATCATTGAGATGCTGGCGAAATCGATCTCCTAACCGCAAGCCAGTCTCACCTATGTACTTCAAACCGCAACGTTTGCACATGATAACATAAATGACATTTCGTGAAGTACAGGTGAAACCCTCCTGTACTGATAACGTGGATTTAGGGAAAGAGATCTGGCTGGCCTCGACAACAAACGGACAAGTGTTACACCTACGCGTCCACAACGTCTGGTACCATAAAAAGTGTCATCTGTCTTAAGATGACTACGAATTAAAAGGTCCCTGAGGTTCTTGTCCCGTCTGTAAGCCACCAATGGGAGTTCCCCAAAAAGTTCACGTGTTTCAGGCTTGGTCTGGAGGAGATGGAGATGGCGAAACAGTATGTTTTTAACTGCCAAGCTATGAGGGTGGTACGTGAGTACTAGTTTCACTCTGTCCGATGTACAGTGCAGTTTAGGGGTGAGGGCTTGTTGCCGCGATATATGGCTAATGCGGTTCCAAGATGACGAGAGAACGTGGTCTGGATAGCCGCATTGACGGAAGAAATCTAGCAATTTGTGACCTTGATCCTGGAAATCCAAATCCTCCTTGCACAAACGTCTCAACCTAAGAAGCTGGGAAAAAGGAATAGAGTCCTTACACGATCTGGGATGGGAGGAAGAGTACAGGAGATAGCTGTGAGAGTCTGTAGGTTTATAGTGAATAGAAGTAGTAAGCCCGGAAGGGCCGATAGTGACGGCGTTAAAAAACGCAACAAATACGATTATGTGATTTAAACTGAAGTCTGACAAGGGCAAATTGCCTGAAACGTTCACTTGGACATCAAATTCACGTGCTGACCTGAATTGTACTCAGCAGATGATTCATGAGCACACTAGTCACTGCAGGCACTAGTCAAAACAGCATGTTTGACAATAACTCATGACAGGTTCATGAGAATCCCGTGAAACTTACTGAACACCAAACTTACTGGCCATGTTACTGAATGCCTATAAAAGACTGACGCTCCTCGAATCAATTCATTTGAAAATTCAATGCGCAAGTATGGCTCATCTCACTACAGAACTCATACAGAGTTCTACTACACTACATTACACTACAGAAATTCACTCGTCATTATTGGACGTTTACAGATTGGACAGTCACAAAGTATAAGTGGCCAGACAATTTAATGTGGTTAAAAGTACCATTAGTCGCCTTTGGAGACGTTCAAGAAACTGGCTCAGTTGCAAACCGGCCGCGCAATGGAAGACCCATAGTCACAAATCCTGCCGAAGACCGCTTCATACGGCTGCGTCACCTCAGGAATAGATTTGCATCTGCGTCCTCAACAGTCCAGTCAATGACAGCAGCTCGTCGAATTTCAGATCAAATTGTCAGGAACCGGCGGCACGACGCTGGCTTTTGGACTAGAAGACCCTACAGAGGTCCTGTTCTTACGGACTGGCATAGCCAGAATCGACTGCAGTGGGCCAACCAGCATCGTCAATGGACCTTTGCGAATGATTGGAGAAGGGTTTGGTTTAGTGATAAATCATTCTTTCTGCTCCAGTGACACGATAGACGGAGAAGAGTTTACCGCAGAGTCCATGACCGCTTCGCCCAGAACTGCGTGGATGAGGCTCCTCCTCATGGTGTGGGGACGATCAACTTCATAGGAAGAAGTGACCTGGTGCAATTTGAAGGACGCCTGAAAGCCCACCGATACGTCGATGAAATTCTTCGTCCTCGCGTCCTTCCACTTCTGACTGCAACAGGGTCGATTTTTGAGCAGGATATTGTAACACAACTCACCACCCAGTTCCTCGCTAACAACAAAGTCCACACATTCCGTGGCTATCCATGTCATCAGATATGAACCCAATAGAACACTTATGGGATGAACTCAATAGACAAGTCCGCCAGCGAGACTTTGCGCCAACCAATCTCCAACAGTTGTCTCTTGCACTGCGGGAAGAGTGGGCAGCCATCCTGCAACAACAGATCCAACGGCAAATCGGATCCATGTCACAGAGATGTCGCTCTCTGATACAGGCCAGAGGAGGTCGTACACCTTACTGAAACGGAGGCCTCAGTCGCGAAGAATAAAATTCCAAACCAAATTTAATTAACATTTTTCATTGTTAAAGATTTAAAGTTTCTTCATGCCAAGATTGAAACATTAATTTTGTAAAATAAAATTTTGATACAAGTTTGAAATTTGGTGTCCATTACGACTACAGTAGCGTTGCATTCCCCTTTTTAACAGTATAGTTCTGCTCTGGGCAATTACTTGCTCGTCATATAATTACTCCCACATCATAGGGAGAAAAACTGACATACTTCCACTTTTAGAGCATACTTGTCTACATTCACTGAGCCAGATCTCATATTCCACTTTTAGAGCATACCTGTCTACATTCACTGAGCCAGATCTCATATCTTCCATATGGCTTTCTATTCGTTCACTTTTCTATTCGTTCAATTCCTAACTGACTTCGTAATCTGCCCAAGATCTAAATAGGCTGAGACTGTGCAACTGACCTGACTACCTGTCCAGGAAAAAAAAGTATTAGCTGAATAAGTCGAGACTGTACAACAGATATAACTACACTAGATAATCTGCTAACACACTTATGACCTGCGATTAATATTTCGCAAAAAAAAACAACATAGTATTCAAGAAAATCTGGCTATGACTGCCTCATAGAGTGCCTTAGCAGTAGAAAACAATACAAAGCCAAAGCTTTGTCGCTAAACACAAGACTAAAAGTCTTAGGTGGTAATGTTCATTCTGTGTGCATTGTCATACTGTATTGATGACGCATCACTGTTCCTTCATAGCTACATTTAGAATACTTTTGTTGGCATGCAAGCTGGTTGTTGCCCATCTGGTCTTTATTTGCCTGCATGGACTTTCTTTTTGGTCTTTCGTTTTTCCTGATTGTAAGATGGTATCTGAGGTGTGGCTTGGAAATTCTAACGCTTGGTTGTGGCATGTGTTCACTATGATCGGCAGCCACACGCGGATTGCTATGTAGCAGTGTGGACTCTTCAGTAGTTGTTTTTGTACACGTGTGTGAGACATATGGTAACCTGGAAATCGTTGATGCTTTAGTCTCACGGATGATGTTGAAGCTAAGCTGCAATTACTGTGTTATGAATTACCTAAAGTAATCCTACCGCGACGTCACTAGTGACGGGGCAGGTTTTCCCTAGAAATGGTTGTCGCTGTTGCTATGGCGACAGGGATCGTAGGTAGAATAGGCAGTAGGAGGAGGACTTGCGACTTAGGGAAGCTGAAGTATTCTACTTATTGTCCCATCACCGCGTTCTTGTCGTGTACGTTGTCCAATGCGGGTATGTTATTGTTATTTTTTAAAATAGAGATTGCCTTAATGTAGACTGATATTTAATGTAGACAGGTTAACCCTGGAATAACTGCCTGGTCCGAGTTTAGATTCTAATTACATGTCGCTGCTCTGCCAGGTGAGTTGAAGATGAATCTTCTTCCCGAATGTGGAATCATGTGACCACACTAAGCGCACGCAAAAGATGGAAGTTAGATCTGGCCAAATCTCGTATGTCTCTCTCTTGTTTATGGTTACTTTATTTCGGAGAAATTTATGCTTTTCACACAGAAATAAAAAAAATTAGAGACGCCTTTGCCAGACGGTCTCATGTCATGCAGTGTTCTGTTCGTCTACTTGCAGACTAATCATTGAAAAGGAGTTGTTCTTTTCCAAGTTAATCATAAGAATTTCAAAAGCACTAGATAAAACAACATGATTCATTGTGTGATACAAAGTAACATAACGGAGCAATGTTCAGAATGGCAAAGGCAGTTATATATAAATTTATTGATTTAAAAAGCTTTTTATGTTGCATGCAAAGAAAGTATGTCGAACATTTTGAAAGCTTAAAAACAGACTGTCATCTGTAGTAATAATCAAAAGCTTCTTTGGCAATATCAATAATCGTCAATATCGTTGATCAAAACCAGATCAGGTGAAAATCGGGGTTATACAAGGTCCGACAATTAAGTTCATTCATTCATATTGCATGTCCCTTGCGGAACTTTGCCTCCATAACAGCACTCCTGTAGGCCTCTCGGTTGTGAGCAAGATGGCCTGCTGCTGATGCATCCATTTGCAGATCATCAACGATATCTTGCAGCCATCTTCGCCTTGGTCTTCCTCTCTTTCTTTTTTTTCCATTATGTACCCTTCCAAGATGGTCTTCTCTAGATTATCATGACGTTTAATGTGTCCAAAATATTATATTGACATTTTCTCTGTTTAATCCTCTTTACTAGCCAATATTCTTCAATATTAAGTTCTTGTAGTATGGATATATTTGTTCTTTTTTGTGTCCATGATATTTGAAGAACTTTGAATGTAAATTCAAAGGCATTTATGTGTTTCTCAACTGTTTTGTTAAGTGTCCAGGACTCATAGGCATATGTTGCGATGGGAAAGATGCATGCCCTTAAAAACTTTATTTTTGTAGTTCTGTCTGTTCCTCTCCACAGATTCTATAGTCATCAGTATCGTCAAAGAAGCGTCCTTTCGACGGTAACTTTAAAGTTGGGAATAGAAAATGATCGCAGGGAGACAAATCTGGGGAATATGGTGGATGGTTGAGAACAAACACTTGTTTTTGGGCCAGAAATTCCTGTACAGTTACCTCCTGGTGACCCGGTGCATTATCATGAAGAAGGAAAAAACTGCCAGTTGTTGAATACTCGGGTCGGACTCGCAGAATCTTTTTTTAATAGGCGTTTAAAATATTTAAATAAACTTTGCCAGTGACAATCTGTCCCTCTGGAGTAAATAATTCTTTATGAATAACTCATTTGCTGTCGTAGAAGCACACTAACAGTGTCTTCCCTTTCGACTTTTAAAGACGGAATTATTTTCCTTGTGGCGATGATCATGACTTCCAATGAGCACTTTGGCGTTTAGTTGTGGGATCATAGCGGAAAATCCATGTTTCATCTTCTGCAACAATCAAATTTAAGAAATGTTTATTTCTGCGACACGTTTTGATGATGTCTTTTGCGTACTCAACAGGCTGATATTTTTGATCATCAGATAACGAATGTGGTAGAAACCGGCAAGCAACCTTTACTTGCCCAAATCCTGCACTATAATTTTACGAATGGTCTCTCGGTTAACATCAAATTCATCTGCCATCTTCCTCACAGTTAAGCAACGATCTTCTTGTATCCGTTCTCTGACTTTTGCAATGAGTTCCTCATTACGAACAGAAATTGGGCGTCCATGTCTAGTTGCATTTGTAATCGCTTCCACACCACTTTTGAATCGTGAATACCACCTGAATATCTGTGGACGAGATAAACAATTATCCCCATAAACATCAATTCAATTGTCTCAATGGCACTTTATCCGAGTTTTAAAAAGATTTTAATGTTAGCCTTTTGCTCCATGCTGATTATGTGACAATGTACCTCTAACTAGGTCAACAAAGTGACGGTTTATTTGTCGTCTGCTTATCGGGCGGCGATGAAAAGTTGCAAGATCATAGATGAAGGTTGCCTGTTTGGATTCCATGCTTTGCTTCATAGATGGCATTTTTGTCTTGGCCATAATAAAATCAGTCTCATTACTTAATTGTCGGACCTTGTACAGCGATATACTGTTTCGACTACCTTTTTGATCACTGTCATAAACCGAGTGAAGAACAAAACAACAGATGTCCACCAAAGAGTACTAGAAGAACTATATTTTCTATACTTGACGCGTTGTACGATAAGGTACAGGTCACTGAACCCAAGTTTTAATGCCAGAAGCAACAAAAATAAGGTCGGATAAAAGGGATGGCGACTGCAGTAAAACTGGTTTAAATAAATAAGGTAGACAGAGGTGTATGGTGCAGTTTTACAAAGTGAGGGAGGGAGTGAGTAAGGTGAGAAAAAAACGAATAGAAAGTATGAGAACGTATAAATGAAAAACATACAACATCCGATATATGTTTTCGTTTCGTGAATGAACATGTTTATTTAGTGAATGGATATGTGCATATTGTTGGCTTGAATATGGTATTATATATTCTGTGATGTAGACCCGAGCAAGCCGTGAATGTCGACCCCATCCCGTTTCATTCGTTTTGGTAGAGAGCACTGCATTAACATACAAGGGAGTAATGAGCGAGAATATATATATATATATATATACATACACAGACACACAAACACACCCTAGCTTATTACCCGGCGTTGCTTGGGAATTTATTAATTATTCATACTGAGGAGTGGATTTGAGATCGCATGTTTCTCCCGCAGACAACCTTATGTTGCTTGCTGAAGGGGGGAGATTCATCCAAGAAATTATTTATTCTTGCTCCTGGAGATGAAACTAAAAATGTTGTATATAATCAAGTTTTGAGTTAAATTAATATTGCAGTGAATTGCTAAAAGACTTTACTCTATAATGTGTAGACTGCCCCTGTGACTTGTTGATCGTGATCGAGAATGCAAGTCTCACTGGAAATTGTAATCTTGTTCAGAGGGAGATCCGTCAGAATGAGTGGTATCCGTGGGATAAAAACTGCTTCACCCTCTCCTTGTCCTGTTAGTCGCTTCAACTACATTGCCCAGCATCCTTTTTACACACAGCCTCATGGCGTTGCAAATTTTTGGCGGGTAGAGGTTCCGTAGTATAATAATTGGAGATCTCACTCTAATTTTCATCCCTCCCACCCTCCCCATGTGGATGGTAGCTGAATTTAGACGTAAACCGCATTAGGAGTGCCACTACGTATCTCAGCGACCCTCTAAAACTATGGATTCGATATTAATATCGGTCCGTTTTTTAATTATTTTTACATGTCACTCCGATCCCACCCCCATCCCAGGTCCCCATAGGAGTGCTAGGGATGTGTTACCCGCAGAGTACGTTTCTCCAGATTGTACGTCATATGTGTACTAAGTTTGGTTGAAATTGCTCCAAGTGTTCCAAAGTTATGCCGGAACATACATTATACACATTTACACATACGAAAGGTCACTTATAAATGGATAAAAGGAATCATTGTTAAAATACCGAAGAAAGGCAACCTTAGGGACTACGATAACTGGAGAGGAGTAACCTTACTATCAGCTGTGTCAAAAGTATTTTGCCAAGTTATTCTGAATAGAATTCAAGATATAGTGGATGCTGCAATGAGAGAAGAACAGGCAGGATTTCGAAAAGGGAGAAGTTGTCTCGACCAGATCTTTACACTAGAATAATACTTGAAGAATATAGTGAAAAGCAAAGACCATTAATCCCGAGCTTCATAGACTTTAAAAAAGGCATTTGACAGCATACACAGTGATTCATTGTGGAGAATTTTAAGACTATATATAATACCATCTAAGATTGTCAACATCATTAGAGACCTCTACCATGGATATGTTTGTGCAGTTAACATAGAAGAAGGAATGAGTTTATGGTTCCAGATTGAAACAGGCGTGAAACAAGGATGTATATTATCTCCCTTGCATTATTAGAATTTCCGTCGACTTCATAATGAAAAAAAAATGAAGCACAGGTGAAATGGGCATTGATTGGGAACGTGAGACACAACTGGAAGATCTTGATTTTGTAGGTGACATAACTCTTATTAGTGACAATGTGAAATCAGTGCAAGTAAAAACAGATACACTGTCTTTAATGTCTTCTTGAAATTAATGATAAAAGGAAAATAATGAAAATTCTCATTAACCACAAAGGACAAATATATGTAGAAAGAACAGCTGTTGAAGAAGTACACCATTTTGCATATCTCGGCAGCTACATAGACCAGGAATTTGACACCAGAAAGGAAGTTAGAATTCGAATTGCAAAGGCAGCATTGATCTTCAAGAATGTCGAGATCATATGTCATTCAAAAGTTATAAGCACAAAAACCAAGTTAAGATTATTAAATTCAAATGTAATATCCACCCTTATTTATGCATGTGAAAGCTAGAAAACAACTAAAAGAAGTAGACGACAAATGAGACTTTTTTAAAAACAAATGCGTGAGGAAAATATTATGTATAATGTGGAACGAATTAAAGAACAACGCAGAGATAAGACAGATCAGCAAACAACAACCTGTCTCATGGATGATCGGAAAAAGATGGACATATGTCTGTTATGTGATGAGAAAAAACAAGAGGATCCCCAAACAAGCTATCGAGTGGAACACAACACGCCGAAGAAAAAGAGCTCGACCACGTGAAATTCTAAAGAGGACATTGTCAAGAGAGGCCAGTTCAGTGGGCATATCATCTCTTGATGGGATTGAAAAACTCGCCGAAGACAGGAAATCTTGGCGAACTACCATGCGGGCCCTACGTGACGATTAGCGGCACGGAAGGATGTAATATAACTATCATTCATTCATTCAGTTGCATATCCTTTGCGGAACTTTGCCTCCCTAACAGTACTCCTGTATGCCTCTCGGTTGTGAGCCTGCTGCTGATGCATCCATTCGCAGATCATCAACGATGTTTTGCAGCCATCTTCGCCTTGGTCTTCCTCTTTCTTTTTCCCATTATGTACCCTTCGAAGACGGTCTTCCCTAGAATATCATGACGTTTAATGTGTCCAAAATATTTAAGTTTATATATATATATATATATATATATATATATATATATATATACACAGCAATAGAGGGCTCATCTGGGCAAGAGAAGAAAAAAAGGCAAAGGACAGGCATTTGTGGAAAACCCTTGCGGAAGCCGCATGTGCCCTGGGCACTTAAGGTTCATATATATATATATATATATATATATATATAGTCAAAAGGATAGCGGAGAGTCCGTGCACAAACCCGACAGAAGGCAACAGGCTGTAGCTCTCAAAAATAGTTACGGTTATACAAAGTAATAGATTTAGCATGAACGACGTTAATTGATTGGGGGGGGGGGGTTCTTCATCTTCTGTCACACTGTAAACGATATCACTCTCCAAAGTGAATGATTTAATCAATAAGTCTGATCCATCGGTCTTCTTCAGTCTGTTCTTTATCTTCATGGTTTCTGTCTTTTCCTTGTTCCTTCTGTAGCGAGGTTTTGTGGCGACAATGGCTGCGTTTCCAATCAAACAAGGATGTCTCTTAAATGTCCGTGTCAGAGGTTGACTGCAATATATCACCACAATATAGATTCGATGAATCGATCACACTGACTGTTCTCACACACTTTAGGCTCATGTTCCGGTGATTCTTTCTCATATTTTCCGGCCCCAGATTGTGTTCTGGAGAGCAAATCTGCTAGATTTAACTCTTCATGTATGTATTCAACCTCCAAATCGTATGCAAGAATATGGTGTGACCAGTTTTGCACTCATCTATCCTTGTTGCCAGATTTTAACATGTTCTCTAGCCCTTTGCTGTCGGTGCGAATTGAGTTTGGATTTGTACACACAATTGTGCAATTTTTGTAATTACGAAACACACTTTCTCATTTATATGCCATATTTTGTTTTTGGTTGTAATTTGGTGAGAGAGTGTGATAGAAAATAAACAGGCCATAGCTTTAGCTGTTTTCTCTTCTAGTTGTATACTGTCATCGACTTGTTGTACCAGTACTGCGCTTACTTCCGTATCACTTCCATCTGTGTACAAAATCATTGGTTTGGCTACGTCAGGGAAAACAAGCATCGTAATGTCACACAACTCCGTTTTAAGCTTTTGAAATGCTCTGACATTCACCAGTCCAAAGGAACGTCCTATTTTTTTCCGTGTCAACTTCTTAAGAGGTTCAGTGATGTCCGAAAATCGTAGTACAAATATCCGGTAATAAAACTACGCACTTGGTTTATGTTCCTTGGTGGTTCGAGTTCTTTAATAGTTTACACTTTTGTTGGGTAAGACGCCTTCTCTGCATATTTCCTACACTAGGTATTCTGTTTCTGATTTTGCAAAAGAGCACTTTGTTATACTGAGTTTGACTTTGTATTGTAGCAATCTGTTGAAGACTTCTTGAATCTGGTTGACATGTTCCTTAGTGGTTGTACTTGTAAAATAAAAAAAAAAAGTCATCAACGTATTCTTCTTCTTCTTCTTCAGCTTTCTGAGCCATTAAGGCTCAATGCTGCAGATAAAGTTCGCTTTCATTCATCTCTATTCCGAATCTTATCTCTCCAGCTGGTGACACCAGTTTCTTTTATATCCTCTTCTATGTTGTCTTTCCATCGCTGTCTTGGTCTACTTCTTGGACTCGTTTCCCTCATACATACTTTTCGTTTATCTGTTCTCTTCCATTCTTTCTATATGGCCCAACCAGCTTAGTCTTTTCAGTTTCAAGATATTTATAATTCCTTGGGATTTAAAAAAGCTCTTCAGTTCAATGTTCTTTCTAGCTCTCTACTGTTGATATCCTTTATGAGCCCATATATTCTTATTAGGATCTTGTTCTCAAAGATCTGCAATTTTGTTTATATTTCTTTGTTGTACTCCACGTTTCTGATCCAATTTCTAGGCTTCTCTATCTGGTCCGTAACACTAATCTCGTTTACAGGGATGGGGTCTTTGGCCCCATGCTCCAACCCCCAACATGGAGGACCAGGTATTCAGTGAACGCCATTGCAATTTTTGACATGTTTTATAAGACTTGATCCATAAATGCTGCAAATGTAGCTGGATCATTACGAATTCTAAATGGCATTTTTTGGGAGAAAAAACAAACATATATTCCGAACTCGCAACAGAAACTGGTCTTTTTCTTGGCGTCTTTATCCACCGGAATACACCAGTAACCCGTATTTGCGTCTAGGGTAGTGAACCACTTGGCCACCACCTAGTTAGGCAAAAAATCTTTTGCATTTGGCATATTGTAGGAGACAGGTTTGGTAATTGCATTATGTCCCATTCTTTTGTTCCACTGATGAATTGTTCCACAGGGTTAGAGGTGCTGGCCGAATTACTCCTGCCTGGTATATATCATGGATTTTTTTTTCGACAATTGCTCTGTATTTGAGAGGGGTTTTGTAGGGTTTCATACAAACTTTGGGGTTGTTGCCAGTGTCTGTATGGATTTTAAATGTTTTAGTTCTGCCTAGGTCGAGGTTCCATAAAATAAATATGTCACTGTTTCTTTTATTAGTTCTTGAGTAGGTGTTCTGTTTTTCTCGTTATCATGCACACGCTTCAGCAACTCTGTGAGCTTTTGATTTTCGTCCATCGTTTCATTTTGGTTGTTTTATGTTCACTTCACTGATGGATTGTGTCGATTATCTAAAAAAAAAGCAACAACTCACAAGACATCTGGGAGTCATGACCCAGAGGGGTCCACCCCTCTTAGAGTGTCAGGAGTTTAATAGGGCCGAAACACTTGTCTTGGGGGGGGGGTATACTTCCTCCGATGATCTGAAGGAATTGTTTTGTTGTTCCGCTCTCTATAGTAGAGAGTTTCCTATATACTTTGCCACGACACATCCTTTTCTTATACTTCTTCTTCTTCTTCTTCGTTTGCATTGTCTGTCTATACCTGCAGTCCTGTCTCTTGGATAAATTTCACTGTTTTTTGTAATTCATGTATGGAACCGTAGAGCTTATCTTCTTTAGTGGTTTCACTGGGCCAGTAATTATTTCTCAGTGTTTCATAGTTGGTGCAGTTCTGGAGGATATGTTCCACAGTTTGGCGCACCTGGGCACATGTACATAGATTAGTAGTACCAACCTTAAACTTTGTATACATATGACTTCGGAGTCGGGTGTGTCCTGTTCGGAGACGGAAGATGATGACTTGTTCTTTTCTGTTTAGCATGTGATAGTCATCATGTGGTGGTGTTTGTGGCTTCCTGTAGGTTTTTATCATGCTTTTCTTCTGATTATAGGTGATTGGTATGTCTGGTTGTTCCATTTCAGTCACCTGTTTGGCCAGATGGTCAACTTTCTCATTGCCTGGTATCCCACAGTGGGAGTGAATCCATTGCAAAGTGACTCCATGTTGTAAGCCAATTTTTGACAAGGCATCCTTAAGGTCTGGTAGTTTGTTGCACTGAAGAGCTTCCAGTACTGATCTTGCATCTGTGAGAATTACTACAGGACATGTATCAATTCTGGAGTCTGATAGTTTTTCAACTGCAGCAGTAATTGCCCTAACTTCTGCATCAAAGTTGTTGCAGTATTTTCCAGTGGGTATGGAAATCTTGTCAGTGGTGTTGTTTGGATATTCAATATGTGCTCCTGCACCTCCGTTCTTTATGGCATTGTGTGCAGATCCGTCTGTATACACACGTATCCAGGTGTCACATGGATATTTGTCGTCTAGCACACTAAGTGTGGCTGTTGATCTTACAAGGCTGCTTTGCATCTCACCATTCTGCACACCTTTCACTTCAGTCTGAATAGTTATTTGTGTATAATCTACTTCTTTCCATGGTGTATGCTCTGGTACAGATGACAATGGAGCGACTACAGTTGGAAGGTCAGGTATCAGCTTACGCATACGCTTGGCCTGATGAATGAAGCTGCTTATTTTAAGCCGTCTTAATGCCAAGTTATTGAATCTCTCCTTCAGGGGATGGCTTACAGAGCTAAGGAATTTCTCTCCCATGGTCATGACCTTTGTGTCTCTACGTTCCTTTAGCGGTTGAACACCAACTATTTTCTGCATTTCTACTATTGGTGTGGACCTCATGGCACCTGTGATAATCCGTAGTGACTGATTTTGAACCTTGTCTAGATTATGCAGCGTAGTGTTCGATGCTGTGCACTAAGATGTTGAGCCATATTCTAAATGTGGTAGAATACTTTGCTGATATACATTCTTGAGGATTCTTTCACTAGCTCCCCATGTGGTTCCACTTAATTTTCTTAATATGGCTAGTTTTCTTCTGGCTTTTGCTTCTGCACTGTTGATGTGTTGCTTCCAAGTCAGTTTTGAGTCAAGTGTCACTCCTAGTGACCAACCCACTTACTTGGAGTAAGTGGGTTGGTTGTCCATCCTTAAGGATATTTCATTTACAAAGATCTTACCTGCTTTCTGTTTAGATGAGAGAGTGAACAGAGTGGTACTTGATTTCTCTGTGTTGATACTTACACACCATTTGTTTGTCCATGATGTCAAGATGTCTGCTGCTCTTTGGAGTCTCTGTTTAGCAACTGTCGCATATTCATCTGTACACCACATGACCAGATCATCTGCATACAGTGCTGCTTTGATTCCATAGGGAAGTTCCTTGACCAGGTCATTAATGAATACAAGGAATAGTGTAGGCGAAAGGACTCCTCCTTGTGGTACACCGTGTCGCAGAAGTACTTTCTGGCTTTTGTGTCCATCCATTATTACTCTAGCTCTTCTATTGTGTAAATAGGACTTTATCCAGTTGTATAGTCTTCGACTCACATTGCAGTTTCTTAGTTTCCACAGCAGACCTTTTTTCCTTACTTTATCAAAGGCTTTATTTAGGTCTATCCACGCTGCTAGTACAAGATTTTTCTCTTGGAATGCATCCTCAATCTCCTGAGAGAGATAGGTCACTTGATCTTCCTTACTGTAGTACTGCCTAAATCCTGCTTGTTGTGGAACGAGAAGGTTTTCACTTTCTAGGTACCATTTTATCCTCAGGTCAATGATGCGTTCTATCGTTTTGCATAGGCAAATGAATCAGTGAGACTGATTGGCCTGTAGCTGGAGGCAGTATCACTGTTTTTCCCTGGCTTTAGCAGTGGTACCATGCTTGCTTTCTTCCAGATTTGAGGTAACTTACCTGTGCTCCAGCACATATTGAAAATATCCAACAGCTTTCCCATTGCTGCCATTCCCAGGTTCTTGATCATTTCATTGGACATTCCATC
This sequence comes from Achatina immaculata, assembly GCA_009760885.1. Classification (NCBI taxonomy): domain Eukaryota; kingdom Metazoa; phylum Mollusca; class Gastropoda; order Stylommatophora; family Achatinidae; genus Lissachatina; species Lissachatina immaculata. The sequence continues at coordinate 33,341,116 of CM019706.1, forward strand.
TGGTCCTGGTGATTTCCTTGGTTTCAGTTTACTGACTGCTAGGTCTAACTCGCCGCGTGTGATTGGTGCATCCATGACCTCCACTTTTCTGACTTGTTCCTCTTCTTTCTGTGGGTCAATGCGCACTACACGCTCTTTCTCTGGATGGATATCAATGTTGCAGTCCTGTACAAACATGCGAGTAAAGTAATCTGCTACCTGCTTACCTGTAAGAGTTTTCCCATCCTCTATTAGTGTAATCTTTGTACTTCTTCCAGTACTCTCATCATTTAACTGTTTGATTAGTTTCCACAGTTTCCTTCCATCCTTTTCAAAGTTTAGGGACTCTGTTTTCTCTCTCCAACTTTCCCGTCTGGCTTGCAGCTTTGCTCTCTGAAATTTGGCCTTAGAATGTTGGTAATTATTGTGGTGTTCTTGGCATGGTCTATTTTCTGCTTGCTTTCCAGCTGCTTCCACATCATCATGGAGTTTTCCCAGCTCACTAGACCAGTATGGTTTATAGTCCCTGCGAGCTCCTCTGGGAATGGTTTCACGAGCGGCCTGAAGGATGCAAGCATTGAATTCCTTCACTATGCTGTTAATATCCTTACCTTCTATTGACAGCTGTTCCACCAGGATACCTGTACGATGTCTGTACATTGTCCAGTTTGCTTTTTTATAGTTCCATCTGGGGAGAGGGCTACTGGTGTTAATGAGTTCATTTTCTATTGTCAGGAGGACTGGTCGATGGTCGCTACCTCCAAGTTGTTTTCCAACTTCACTTCAGATCTGGAGAGTGGAATGCCAGATCTGGTATTGAGGTTGTACGCCAAGCCCTTGAGTAAAATGTTGGGGGATCCATTGGCTGGTTGATCAGGAGAAGTCCATTATCATCCTGCCAGCTCTCAACTTCCTCTCCTCTCTTGTCTATGTGGTCATAGCCCCAGCTTTGGGAATGGCTGTTAAAATCGCCACAGACCATCAGTCTCTCTTTGTGTGGGATTGTTTCTAAAGCAAATGGGCGGTCATTAGGACAGTAATAGTTAAGGAGGTGGAAATCTGTATTACTACTTTTTAGATGGATCATCTGATATTCGGCTCCTTCCATGAACACTCCCACCTGACATGCGCTGATGTTATTCTTAACAAGTGTGAGTACTCCACCTTTTCTTCTGTCCTGTTGGTCTGATCTAAAACACTGGTAGCCTCTGATTTTAAAGGCGGCATCTTTGGTTAGGTGTGTCTCCTGTATGCAGCATATACTTACCTGCTCTGCAAAAAGTATGTTCTCTAGTTCCACCTTTTTGCTATAGCCATCTCTAACATTGCTGACACCTCAGCATTCCACTGCATTATTTTAAGTTCTTACTTTTTGGCTGTTTTCTTCCGTTGTATTTTTTGGCCAGTAGCTCTACTCTCATGTCTCCTGACTCCACAAGACGAACTGAGAGGACCTCCAGTAGCATTGGGTGGACCCTTTCGAGGCAGGGGGCCCAGCACTGCACCTGCCTGGTTAGTCTTCACAGGGCGAGCACCATGTTTGAAAACTGCAGATATAGACATTTCATTAGCGATAATGCGTGTTACCCTGATTTTTGCGATGCGCCTTTTGGCTGGGTAACTCCGACTTCAGCACCTTTCCTTGCTAAGGCAGACTGTGGTCTTGCTCGGACTGCCATGAAGACAGTGTGGCTGGCCTGGCCAAAATTTTGTTTTCAAGCCTCTGGTGGCTGTATGTAAGTCCCTTCTCCATGTCAGATGGTTTTGAGACAGTTCCACAAAGACACTCTGACTTTGAGATGAGGAATCTGATGAGTGCTTCAGCGATATCCATTCCCCGCCACCTATAGTCTGCTGGCTCTGTTTTGTTTACATCATTCTGATAGCCATTGTTGTAAAGACCTATAGGCTTGTCACGTCCTGGATTCATTGGTTTCACACCAGACTTCCCTCATCCCCGCCAGAGATCTCCATGTCCCCATCCGTCCACCAACCTGACATTACATTTTACAAAAATAACAATTACAATTAGTGTTGATTGCTACAAGTTTCTGGGCCACAGAAGTAGGTCAGAGTTTTTAAGCAAACAGATCTATGTTCCCTGTCTCACAAACACTATGTTAAGATAAGTGTGCTCTTAACACAGTTGTTCCCATGGGGTTTTCTTATCCTGAAGTGTTTATTGGTTAAAATGAACAAGGCGACGGGAACCAATCTTTTTTTCCTAGCTTAACTATCTCATCTACTACATAAACACCCGGTTCTTTAGTCAGAAATCCACTAGTGACATTTGTGATTCGTATTTCTTCGCCTTTGGGATATGTGTAAGCTCCTTTCTTTATACAAGTTATGATGCTTATGGATTGTGGTGTCATTATCACTTCACAACTGATCGTATAACTTTTCTTACTTGCTGTCCTTGTACAAATCAAATGACTGATCACCTGATCCCAGTTTTCTGGACTTGAAATCAATGGTTGCTCCCGTATTCTGCAGTAAGTCTTGGCCCAGAATGAAGGATCCTGTGTAGAATGGGTGTGTAAACTCTTTCTGTCCTATCTGGAATGATAAATTTGATACATCAGTTTTAGTTCCTCTCCACTGATCGAATGTAACATATGTGCGATTTGTATGCCACTATTGTCCTTCTTGAATGTTTTCCTTACATTGTACTGACAGACTTATTTCTGATCCGGTGTTTATCAGTGTGTGAATTTTTTACCAGATTTGTACCAAAACTGTACATGCTGAACCCTATGCTGTTATTTGTTGACGCTGATGCACGGGAAGTATATCGGGTTTTGTATGAGTTCCCATTACTCATTTCCATGGTATCTCCCATTGTACCCTCCTGGAGATTTTGCTGGATAACCAGTATAGCTATACCCACGCCTGGTTCTGTGGAATCTGTCATTTTTCTCAAAGTATTGGGGTCTATCACTTTCTACCACCGTTCTACAAAGCTTCGCAATGTGGTTTGGTTTTTTCCACATTACCAGGTTGTTCTGTCTGTCTCGGCGATTAGCTCCATATTAACCTTGGATCTCGTGGCGGCTTCACAGTGTATTCGGTCATTGGATTCATTCATATGGGTGTCTCATCGTTCCTCTGCCTGCCTGATGTCAACTTCATTTGATTCTGTCTTTCTGTTTTGTCTCATTGGCTTGCCCTGTTCTAATATTTAGTCGAAATCTTAATGTCTCTTCATCTACTGTATTTAGGACTGCTTTTTCGAATGATTGGAGACAGTCTCTAAATAACTTCATTTTTTATGGAGGTGCTCTTTAATGCGCTTATAAGGCATTCAACTAACTGGTTTTGTATCACTTGTAATTATATGTTCTGTCCTTCAAAAGCATCCTTTGCAAGTTTTAACATACCTTTCTGCTAGCATCTGTATGGATTCATTTTGTTCTTGTCTGACTGTATTTAAAACACGAAACAGCATAATGATTGCCTGACTTCTCCAAATCTCTTTGTATGCCTTCAAACTATCAAAAGACTCATTAGGTTGACTTTTCAGTCGTATCATTATGTGCTCTGAAACAGCACCCCTTGAAGAATGTAACAAAACTAACCTGCTGTCACTGTCTGCAAGTTTATTTCTCTCTCTCTCTCTCTGAACCTTAAGTGCCCAGGGCACATGGGGCTTCCGCAAGGGTTTTCCACAAATGCCTGTCCTTCGCCTTTTTTTCTGCTCTTGCCCAGGTGAGCCCTCTATTGCTCAACATCCTTTCTGTTGTTCTTCTCCATGTCTCTTTTGGTCTACCCTTACTTCTGCTCCCCTGTGGTGTCCATCTTAGTGCTATTTTTGGTAGTGAGTTGTCAGTCATTCGGAGCACATGTCCCAACCATCGCCAGCGTCTTTCCTCAATAATTGTTGTTAGTGGTTTCATCTACATTTCTGCTAACAAGATGTTATTTCTTATGGTGTTTGGCCAAAATATTTTCCTAATTCTTCGTAAACATTTAGTCTGGAAAGAATTCAGCTTGTTTTCTATGGTTTTGGTGATTTTCCAGCATTCACTTCCATAGAGTAGTACACTTAGAACATTACTCATATCCTGATTTTCATATTTATGCTTAGTTTTTTTTATTTCCATATAGTCTGCAGCATTGCAAAAGCCTGGTTTGCTCTAGTAAGTCTGCTGTTGATGTCCTCTGTGCTGTCTCCATTTTCTGCTACTCTGCTGCCAAGGCATACAAATTCATGGACCTCCTCCACTAACTTGTTATCTACTCTGAGTACATTTCTGTTGTTCACATTTTGCTTCATTAACTTTGTCTTTCCTACGTTGATCTTTAGTCCTATGTTGTTTGCATTCTGAGTTAGCGTGTTTATTTTATCTTGCATATCTTTGTGACTGCTTGATAATAGACAAATGTCGTCCGCAAAGTCAAGGTCCTCCAGCACTGTGTCAAGTGTCCATTGTAATCCTCTGCGTTTGTCTGATGTTGCCTCCTTCATTAACCAGTCTACTGCCAAGATAAATAATGTTGGTGATAGTACACATCCCTGTTTCACTCCTGTTTGTATCCTAAAGCTGCTGGAGGTATGTTCTCCACAGATAACTTTGCACTGAAAACCCTCGTATAGGGCTTTGATTACATTAACTATTTTATGGAGGAGGCCATGCCATCTTAGGATTTTCCACAGTGCATCTCTGTTGACACTGTCAAAGGCTTTCTCAAAATCTATGAATAATGCATATGTTGTGCTATGCCACTCATTTGCCTGTTCTAATATTTGTCTAAGTACAAATATGTGGTCTATGCATGATCTTCCTTTCCTAAATCCTGCCTGCTCTTTCCAAAGTTTTTCCTCAAGTGTTGGTACAATTCTGTTGTTGATTATTCTGCAAAATACTTTACTGGTGAGTGGCAGTAGGGCAATGCCTCTCCAGTTCCCGCAATCTCTGAGGTCACCCTTCTTTGGTACTTTACTATAAGCCCAGTTTTCCACTCCTCTCAGGCTTTTTCTAGATCCCAAATTTGTTGTAATATCCGGCAAAGTTGTTTTGGTGTTTCTGTTTCTTCTGCTTTCAACATCTCAGCAGTCACTTCATCTTCACCTGGTGCCCTGTCTGATTTTAGCTTCTTTATCGCCTCCTTTACTTCATTTATTGTTATTGGTCCTGTATTGATGTTTAGTTCCGTTTTTGCTTCAGGTATGTCTATTGTTTGTGCTGCTTGTGTTCTGTTTAGTAGGGTGTTAAAGTGTTCCATCCATCTTTCAATTTTTTCTCTTTCTCCACTGACCAGTTGTCCATTTTGTGTTCTTACTGCACTTTCACATCTTGTGTTGAAGTTACCTGTCATCTGCTTTGTGATTTTATATATGGTTTTCATGTCATTTGTATATGCTGCTTTCTCTGCTGTTTCTGCTAAGTTGTCATAATATTGACGTTTATCTTGACGGCATGATTCCTTCACTTCTTTGTCTTTTTGTGCATAATTACTTAAAACTCGTTCTTTAAGCCGTTGTGATTTGGTGTTCAGTAATTTTTTCTTGATTTCTTTTCTTTGCTCTATCATTTCCCATGTGGTCTCGCTTATCCATTCCTCTTTTCTCCTTTTCCGATATCCCAGCACCTCTTTTGCTGTTTCCTGTAGTGTTTTATTGAACTCTAATATGGACATTTCTGCTTCGTCTTGTAGGACACTGAAGCGGTTCTTAAGTACTATTGAGAATTCATTTCTTGTTTGCTGGTCTATCAGTTTTCTTGTATCAAAATGTATCTTTCTGTGTTCTCCGATTGTGGCTTTCCTTTATTTTAGTTTTATTTTTGCTACCAGAAGGTTGTGATCACTTCCTACATCTGCTTCCTTCCTTGCTCGCACATCTTGTAGTGACCATTTCCACTTGTTGTTTATTAGTATGTGATCGATTTGGTTTTCTGTGGTTTTATCTGGTGACCTCCAAGTCACCTTATGGATGTTTTTGTGTTGGAAAATTGTCCCTCCGATGGTCATCATGTTTTCTTCACAGAAACTGCACAGTCTTTCTCCATTTTCATTTATTTCTCCGATTCCTTCTCTTCCCATGATTCTTCTTCTATCTTCATTTCCTTCACCTACTTTTGCATTGAAGTCGCCCAAGATGAGTAGCATATCATGCTTGGGTATTGTTTCTACTGTGGCTTGGAGGCTGTTGTAAAAATCTTCTTTTAATTCCTCTTCAGCTGCTTCTGTTGGTGCATAACAAACTATAATAGACAGCTTCGTGAATCTTGAGTTGAACCGTGCATATAATAATCTCTCATTTATTGGGGTCAATTTCAGCAATGCTCTTGATGCTTCTTTTGTTATAATCACTGCTACTCCTCCTTCATGAAGATCTTCTTTACCTGACCATATTATTGTATCTTCTGTGTGCTGTGTTGTTAATTTCCTTCTGCCTTGTCCTGTCCATCTTGCTTCTTGTATTCCTAGTATGTCTAGTTTGTATCTGTGCATTTCCTTGATGGTTTGTGCTAGTTTTCCAGTCTGGTTAAGTGTTCTTACATTCCAGCTGCCTATTTGCATCTTGTGTTTAGGTTCCAGGAGGTCTACAGTCGGGCTGGGGACTTACAGTGGCTGGCTTTCATCCACAACCTTCATTGGCTCAGTTTCCTGATAAGCATTTCTCCTTCCACCTGCATTTGTTTTTTCCCTTGCTTCCGTTTCTGTAGCAGTCTGATAGTTTTTTTACCAGATAGGGTTGCTGGCCCTATGCTGAACCCTCTTTAGTCGCCTTTTACGATCATGCGTGGTAGGGTACAGTGGTCCTATTCTTTGCAGATCCCGGGTACCACACGGGGGCAAATATATATATATACATATATATATATATATATATATATATATATATATATATCTTTAACAGAAGTTATCCAGTGTTCGTGTATGTTGAGCAGGGACCTTATATCTGTCATGTATTTGTTGACTGTTAATGCCACACAAGAATAGAACTTTTCAGCATGATCTCGCATCAATAGATGATGCACAGAATCCGGACAAGATGCTGCAAACTAGACGATGATAAGGTGTGATGATAAGGTAAGCATGTTAAAATTTTGTTTCAGGATCATTCAACCGTTTATGATTAGTTGTTATATGACTAGTCGACCAGGCTATCACATATGTAAGGTGGGACATATGACAGCTTACGTGATTGATTAGTCCGCGTTCGTGGTCGCTGAGTTTTTTTTTTATTCTGAAAGTGTCATATATTAAAAGTTGATGTTGCAGCCTTCTTCCTTGTGGCCGTTCTACACAGTTAAAAGAAAATATGTAAGAGATCTTTGCTTTAAATGAAACAGAGTTAATGAGCACAGCATATATTTGGTTATATGGACTTTGGTATACTTTGCGCGACGTCAGCAAAATGTAAGTGTACAACAAAGTGTAGCTATCTTTTGATCTTTTAAATACAATTTGTATGTAGATAAGCACCACGAATCAGATCAAATTCAGTTTTGTCGGTATTTATTTATTTGCATATAAAAAACAGAGTTCTGAAACGGCTCAATTATTATATTATTTTATTCAGCAGTTAATTTGACATCATTAAGTAAATTGCATATTATGAGTATTTGTCTTTGCATTATATTATTTTGCAGGAAATCTGTCGTTATTTATCTTTAGTATTTAACAGATCACCCGTGACTTAAATGGTGAATTGTTAATCAATTGCCGAGATATTTTTATCTTGATTGCATGAATGAGATCGATTACATGGGAAAAAAAGATTATAGAAGTAGAGAACACATCTGTAAGCTCATTAAAGCGTGGTTGATGATGTGGTGTAATATTTTATGCATTCATGCATACACTAAGTATTTCTTAAGCTTGTTACTACGTATATAGTAAATAACTGAATGTATCATCGTATGCATGAGTCTGAACGACATTGTTCGAAACCTTCGATTTTGCGGACTTTGAATTGTTTCAGTTTTTAAATTCTACATGGGTTGTTTCATTGTGATTTATTTTTTTCTCTGAAATTATGATCTGCACCACGCTATAATTTGATGTATTTACATTTACGCTACTTAATAATATGTTAATAAGTACTATATGAAGATAATAAGGTGCATTTTGGACCACGCTAATAGTCATAACTTTATTTTCAGCCTTCACGTAATTTTTGCATTGTGCGCACTGCATATCGCACTTGTTTTTGATAGCATGAGGTAGACTTTCCTTGTCTGCCAGACTATTATGTGGTCAGGTTTTATTCAGAGTGTTTCTGTGATTGCTCAGTCGTGACTCTATTAAATAATTTTGCAATTGGTATAATTCAAAATGGCATCACCTGATGGAGGAGATAAAAGAAAGTTAGTGAACTTGAACGCGGCACAGAAATCAGAGAAAGCTGAGGAATTAAAACAAGATGTCTTAATAGAAAACTCTGAAGCTGAGCTTTCTCCTTCATCCCTATCTTTAGATACTAAATAAAGAAGACTACTGTACTACTACAACTATGATCACGGCAAAATGCTTTTCAACCACACTGCCAAAAAGATAAGTAAATACTACACATTTAATAATAATTCATAAATAATCGTAATATAATAATATTATATTGTAAAATATATTGAAAAAAATGATAAAACATGCTCTTGCCTTGATCTTGGGTTACGTTCGATTTAACGGATTTTCGGAATTAACGGAATCCTGTACCCTCTATTAGTCCAGTAAAATCGAGAACTTGTCGCACAGAAGTTTGGCATTTATAGCTTGTTTATTCTTCGGGAGAAAGGAACACTTTGTAATTATTGTTTGCTGTTTTTTAACGGACATTTTATCTTCCATAGCGCAAGAAATTTGATTCAGTTAACAGAAATCAGCAAAGGTTTATGATCTATGACAGTGCGAGTTTAAATCAAACAATGGAAGGAAATGACACACATCTTTTAATGAACTGATGGATCACTAAGGTACAGCTTGAAACTCGAATTACACAGAAAACCAAAGGTGTTCTGCATAGCATTCTAATTTTTGTACACTGAAAAGCAACTTTGAACTTTGTTTTGCATAGTCTCAACGAATCTATCTGACAGGAAGACTCAAGCAGTATTAGAGATTTATTTATGTTGCTAAAAGTCTTGGCAAGTTTTAATCCTGTCATGAAAGACAGGGTGATAATTAAAATAAAAACTAAAACTCTTGAAAAGCATCATATTCAGCTACTTCAGTATGAATTAATTTATTTAGCTAATGACTGTTACTGTTTGCTAGAAGCTATTATGTGACATCAATAAGCTCGAATATTTTGTTGCCCTGTTTGCTTCTACTCCACACCACTTCCAGGGTAAACAGTAGAAACAGGTTGATAATGATTCTCAAAAGCAAATAAAAAGAATCCTTTTTATTATCTGTCCATCTACAACAGAAGGATACAGAAAACACGGGAGTGATTATGAACAAAATGGAAACGAAATGCCAGTAGAAAAATGTTGATCTCAGTGACATGGCAATTCTCTAATCTCTTAATTTTTTTCAACAGGATATTAATGAAAAGAAAACCCTATTTTTGGGCACTGTGATGACCATTGTCTCAGTCTGGCGGGAATACATGTTGTTACTCATAATGTATGACCGGTGACCGTTTTCGGTGCAATTTAAGTGTATTATTATTTCTTGTCACATCTTCCTTGGAGGACTTTGCTGTGAAACGGGTGGAAGATGTTGTACCAACAGTTTTAAAATTTGAGACTAGAAGTTGATAAGTTCTAAAACAGAAATCCTGAAGCCAGTTTTTAATACTCTGATACTATCACTGAAATTCTGCAAAGCGTGACTGATACTGAGTCTCAGGCAGATAAGAAAAACAGTGAGTGAACAGTAAGTATTGAAATGAACTGTGACTTCTGTTCTTTTATATATATAAAGTTCTTGTATGGATATATTTGTTCTTTTTTGTGTTAATGATATTTGATGAACTCTTCTATAGCATTTACATTCAAAGGCATCTATGTGTTTAACAAAACAGCTTCATACTACAAGAACTTAATATTGAAGAGGATTAAACAGAGAAAACTTCAATAAGATTAAACGTCATGATAATCTAGAGAAGACCGTGTTGGAAGGGTACATAACAGGAAAAAGAAAGAGGAAGACCAAGGCGAGGATGGTTGCAAGACATCGTTGATGATCTGCAGATGGATGCATCAGCAGCAGGGCATCTTGCTCGCAACCGAGAGGCCTACATGAGTGCTGTTAGGGAGGCAAAGTTCCGCAAGGGACATGCAAATATATATATATATATATATATATATATATATATATATATATATATATATATATATATATACTTGAATTTTTGATAAAAAAATATTGCTCAGATTGATCGGTATAAGAAACGACTTAAAATTAAACAACAACCAGATCAGTTATAATGTTATTTACTATGTAAAAGATATCTTCTTATACATCTTATATCCTTCCCGTGCCGTTAAACGTCACAAAGGGCTCGCAAAGTAGTTCGCTAATTTTTCCTGTCTTCGGCGAGTCTTTCAACCTTATCAAGGGATTTTATGCTTGTTAATTTGGCCTCTCTTAACAGTGTCCTCTTCAGAGTTTCACGCGGTCTGCCTCTTTTTCTTTGGCCTGTTGTGTTCCACTTAATAGCTTGTTTTGAGATTCTCTGATCATTTCTTCTCATCAAGTGACCAACATATTTCTATCTAATTTTCCTGATCACCCATGAGACTGGTTGTTGTTCAGTCATCTGTCTTATCTCTGCATTGTTCTTGAATTCGACCCACTTGATGCCGAGTATTTTCCTTATGCATTTGTTTTCAAAAGAGTCTAATTTCTTGTCTATTTCTTCAGTTATTTTCCAGCTTTCGCATGCATAAATGAGGATGGATATTACATTTGAATTGAATAGTCTTAACTTGGTTTCTGTGCTTATAACTATTAAATTCCATATGTTCTCAAGATTCTTGAAGATCGATGCTGCTTTTACAATTCTGATTCTAATTTCCTTTCTAGTGTCACCATCCTGGTCTATGTAGCTGCCAAGGTATGCAAATTGATTGACTTCTTCAATATCTGTCCCTTCTAGTGTATTTTTCCGTTTTGATTAATGGGAATTTTCATTATTTTTGTTCTGTCCTTGTTATTTCAAGTCCTATTTTGCTAGCCAGTGAAGACAGGCTATCTGTTTTTTCTTGCATGGAATTCCCATGGTTACTGATAAGAGTTATGTCATCAACAAAATCAAGATCTTCTAGTTGAGTCCCATGTACCCAGTCAATACCTGTGTTACCTGTGCAGCATTTTTTCATTATGAAGTCTATTGTAATCCCAAAAAGTAAAGGAGACAGTATAATCCTTGTTTCACACCTGTTTCAATCTGGAACCATTCACTCATCCCTTCTTCTGTCTTGACTGCACAAACATATCCATTGTAGAAGTCCTTAATGATGTTGACAGTTTTAGATGGTATTCCATATAGACTTAAAATTCTCCATAATCTCTGTGTATGCTATAACATGCCTTTTTAAAGTCTATGAAGTTCAGTATTACTGGTTTCTGCTTTTCAATATGTTCTTCAAGTATTATTCTTAGAGTAAAGATCTGGTCGAGACAGCTTCTCCCTCTTCGAAATCCTGGTTGTTCTTCTGCTTGTTATGTAAAAGATATGCAACATTTTTTTTTAACAATCAAGAATTATTTGTCAGTGAATCACTGGAAACTATGCGGAGAATAAAGAAATAAACTAAAATTCGTTTTGTAATGAAATATAACAAAGATTGATCCATCTCCTTAAGGTTCAGTTCCGTTCGAATTTCAAATAATGACCACTAGAAGAAAATGTTAAATACAAAGGGGGATGAGTTGAGCACGTGGAAGTCCAGCGGCAGACGTGAACAAGGAGGGTCATTCGATAGATGGAGGCTGGCGTGTATAGTTTAGTTGTGTGCATTTGTAATCAGGATTGAAATCATATTATTCAAGGAACCTTTTTTTTTGTATGATTCAATAACGCGTGTGGAAATATATAAATATATGGATTCATTAGCATAGGATTCGTTTGATTCGCGTTGCCTTGTGGATCAGAATTTTGTAAATACAAGGATCGTGATTTTAAGAAAAAAGGATTGTTGTTTCGTGTTCCCGTTATTTATACGTAAGGTGTGAATGTATGGTGTAGTCACCCTTCCACCACTCAGTACGACGGCGGCAAGAAGAAATAAAAGACTGAACAATTAATTCACGTCAGTAAAGTAAAGATAAATATACTACACCAATAAAACATCAATCCATTAAAAAACCTATACTACACTACCTCTCCGTGGTAACCCCAGTAACAGACATAGGCTGGCTAACGGGGCAGGGATCGCCATAGTCCCAGTGGTGGTGGAGTCTGCTAAAGAAGTATTTCACATCCCCTGCTTTTTAGCTGTACTCCGGGACTGAAAAGGTAGCCGCCATAACCTGCTCCCATGCCGATACGATACTGTACCTCAACATTTCTACAGCATCACCTGCAGAGAACAACAGCTCACAGTTACAGATAGTTCGTACAATTAGAAGTTGGATTTCGCTAGCATGTTAAGCTGGCACTGAATTTGAACTTGAAGTACGGACATGACTAGCCTGGAGATGGGCACTTCCATGTGCGCTTGGCCTTTATCCTCAGTGTTGGTTAATAGTGTGCTGTGTAATAGTGCCAATGGCATATTGATTGAACACAGCTCCATCTTTTTCGCAAGAAAAAAATTAAACTGGTTTGGAAATAGCTAAGTCAAGTAAAAAAAAAAATTTCACACTCTCTAGAAATTTATTTAAAGGTTTGTAATATACATTTGTAATAGTTGGCTGTGTTAAGCTTTCATGTGAAAGTTGAAAGATAAGCTGTAGAGTAACCCCAAAAAGTAGATGTAAAAATGATGTGTGCTGAAATAGCGCGACTACTGATACACGATGAGGATTAATGATTGACTTAATGAAAACAACAACCATTATTATCTGAAAGAAAAAAAGCGTCTCAAACAGATTGTTTAACGGCACTGTAAATATATATAACTATGACAGAATTCTGGATTTTAGATGCTTAAGAAAATATATTGCTCAAACTGAAGTTTGTTGTTAATAGAGTTTCTATTCTACTAAAGTTCATCACTACAATTTCCACTACAACAATGACCGAAATTTCACCAAGTTGAAGTTGATCTTATCATAATCAGGAACATTAATGATGCGAGAGAGAGTGCTTTAGCTTTGATTTTGCACTGAGCGTGAGTAAACTGAAGATATAATTTTGATTACATTATTCATTATTTTTCACCAGCTAAAATTAGAAGAATCCTGTCATTCATTTGCATGTCCTTTGCGGAACTTTGCCTCCCAAACAGCACTCCTGTAGGCCTCTCGGTTGTGAGCAAGATTACCTGCTGCTGATGCATCCATTTGCAGATCATCAACGATGTCTTGCAGCCATCTTCGCCTTGGTCTTCCTCTCTTTCTTTTTCCCATTATGTACCCTTCCAAGACGGTCTTCTCTAGATTATCATGACGTTTAATGTGTCCAAAATATTTAAGTTTTCTCTCTTTAGTCCTATTTACTACCCAGCCTTCTTCAATTTTAAACTCTTGTAGTATAGATATATTTGTTCTCTTTTGAGTCCACGATATTTGAAGAACTCTTCTGTAGCATTTACATTCAAAGGCATTTATGTGTTTCTCAGCTGTTTTGTTAAGTGTCCAGGTCTCACAGGCATATGTTGAGACTGGAAAGAATCCTATATTAGTGGATAATTCCAAATGATTTTTAAATATTAAAAAATTTTAAATAGTACAAAAAAGCAAAAACTGTTGCTTTTTTGGGTTTCAGAATTTGTTCTAAATAAGTGCAGTTTTTTCATATAAATATTGGTAATATTTGTAATGTCGGAAAAGAGATAGCACTGAAAGAGTGAGAAATAAGTATATTATTTGTTTTATAAGACATCAGTCAGCCAATCATTTGCATGTCGCTTGCGGAACTTTGCATCCCTGTAGGCCTCTCGGTTATAAGCAAGATGCCCTGATGCTGATGTTTTCATTTACAGATTATCAACAATGTCTTGCAGCCATCTTCGCTTTCCCATTATGTACCCTTCCAAAACGGTCTTCCCCAGATTACGAGTATCATGGCGTTTAATGTGTTCAGAATATTTCCGTTTTCTCTGTTTAGTTCTCTTTACTAGCCAGCCTTCTTCAACATTAAATTCTTGTAGTATAGATATATTTGTTCTTTCATGATATTTGAAGAACTCTTCTGTAGCATTTACATTCAAAGGCATTTATATGTTTCTCAGCTGTTTTGTTAAGTGTCCAGGTCTCACAGGCATATGCCGCAATGGGAAAAATGCATGCCCTTATGTTATCTTATTTTTGTAGTTCTGTCTGTTCTTATCCACTGCATCTTTAGTTGTTTTACTTTCTGAAGAGCGACAGATGTTCTCCTTTTAATTCCCCTCATTGTATCTCCATTATTAGTTAGTAGTGATCCAAGATATTTAGAACTCTCCACTTCTTCCAGTTTTTCCTCATTGATACATATTTCAGCTGCCTTATTTGTTTTGTCAGTTGTCATCAATTTAGTTTTTTTTGCATTAAGATGGAAGTTTTGCTCTTCACTATTCTTACGGACTGACATAATTAGCTTTTCCGTTCCTTTTTGTGTTGTGGACAATAATACTGTGTCATCAGCATATCTAATCTCTGTTATTTCACAACCACCAATTGGTATGGCATCGTAATATTCTTTGTCTACATCTTCTCTAACATTCCTTATTATATTTTCAGTATACAAGGTAAATAAGTAAGGGAACAATATGCACCCCTGACGGAACCCTTATTTTATGTCAAATGAAATTGTTATTTCACCATTTATTTGTACTGCTGCCTGTTTGTCTAAATACAGCAGTAATATTAATTGTATCAAATGTGTTGGAAATCCCATTTTTTCCATTATTTCCCAAAGTTTCTGCTGCTGTACACAATCAAATGCCTTTGAATAGTCTATAAAAGATAAATATAGAGTCACATTAAATTCTGATTTTTACTAAATTGAATATACAAGTATGATCTCTAGATCCTCTTCCTTGCCTAAAACAAGCGTAGAACATATTTTCTTCTTCTTCTATTTTCTTACGAAGTCTACCCATTATGATTTTAAACAGCATTTTACTGGGATGACTAATCAGGGCAACAGTTCTGTAGTTTGTGCATAATTTCAAGTTACCCTTTTTGGCAGTGGTATGAATACAGTTCTTTTCCATTCTTTTGGCCTGAATGCCATATCTTTTTACATAGTGCATGATAGATTGTTGCACATTCCTTTCCCGCTGCTTTAATAAGTTCAGCTGTTATCTCATCACATCCTGGATTTCCTATTTTTCAGATTCTTTTTTGTCCATACAATTTCTTCAATTGTCAGTTCGAGTTCTTTCTCCTCCAATAATAATTCACACTGTTGATTTCTGCTTTCATAGTCAGTTGTTTCATACATTCCTCTGCAATATTCCTTCCATCTTTCTAGAATTTCCTCTGTCTCTGTTAAGGTATTCCATATACCGTCACAAATTACATTTAGCCTAGGTGTGACATTTCTCGTCTTCATTTCTTTAAACATTTCGCTATCTATTCCACGCTTCTGATTTCCTTCAATTTTTTCACAACAATCTTGTATGCATTTTTTTGGGGTCTTTTCTTATGTTTCTTCGTACTTCTTTTGTTAAAGATTTATATTCCTCTTTGTTGTTGTTTGTCACTTTCCATTGCGTCTTTATTTCTCTACGTTGTTTTATCAGTTCTAGTGTGCCTGCTGTAATCATTCCTATCCATTCTTTTGTGTGTTTTTTTACTGGAACCATGTCTTTACCTGGCCTTTATAAAACATCTTATCTTATATCCTTCCCGTACCGTTAAATGTCACATAGGGCTCGCAAGGTAGTTTACCAATTTTTCCTGTTTTCGGCGAACTTTTAACCTCATTAAGGCCTCTTAATTTGGCCTCTCTTAACAATGTCCTCTTTAGAGTTTCCCATGGTCGGCCTCTATAAAACATACTAGAAGTGAAATAAGAATTTTCTGTTATAGAAAATAAAAGCGTATTTTCTTAGTATTGTATTGTAACCAACTCTGAGAAGCAAATTTGCGCCCCTGCTGTCGCTACACTACTATATATCTTGAGTCAGTTTGCTCTACCAGTATAATATCACTATATTGCTTTATTATCTCTAAGTAATTTCTCTCCATTGGATTAATATCACGACATTTGCTTTAGTTATCTCGATCATATCATTTACAGTGCTTTATGTCATTAGGCAATTTTATCAAGTCTCAATGAATTTTAGTTGAAATGAGTGAAGAATTACAATTTTATCTAAAGATTTATAAATCTCCTCTATGTTAATTTCAGTGAGTGATAAAGACTCATCGAGATATATAACTCGTATATACTAATTATATCTTTTTAATGTCATCAAATAATTATGAGGAACAAATTATTATAAGTGGATTATTATATAATTCATTCATGTTAATATTGCAAAAACATTCTTTATTTAGATACTCCATTCACTCTTTTCATGCAGTGTCATCAAAAACCTCCTCCGGGATCAGTAAATCGGGGAATTATATAGAATTCAACGTTAACATATTAGAGGATTTTCTTGACGTGGCTCAATATTTTAAAAATGACATATCTGTGACAAGAAAGCGGATCTCATGGACAGAGATAAGATTATGTGATAAAATGTAAGATTACAGAGAAACGAGGATGACGTGGCAGGAGTGTGACCATGAGAGGAGTGGTAGGAGTGTGACTATGTTAGGAGTGGTAGGAGTGTGACCATGAGAGGAGTGGTAGAAGTGTGACCATGAGAGGAGTGGTAGAAGTGTGACCATGAGAGGAGTGGTAGAAGTGTGACCATGAGAGGAGTGGTAGAAGTGTGACCATGAGAGGAGTGGTAGAAGTGATTATGAGCGGAGAAGTTGAAATGTCACTGTTGACTTTTCTTCGTTTGCTGATGGTAAAAACAGGGAGAGTTATAGTTCACAAAAGTGAACTATCTTGTGTCTCCTTTCTCATACACCTTTCGAGGTTGAGCAGATACTACAGGATTGGGCAGTTTGTTTCGCGTAACGAACATTAAGGTTTATGTCATTTTCTCCCTTCGCCTCTTGGAAATAACTGTAAGGCGAGAAAGTATGGGTTGCCAGATCAAATCTGTCATCTGCGCTTGGGCACCATGACATAATTTGTGGAAAGAAATGGTAGGAAGTTGGGAATTTCAAATTTAAAAACTACCCGAATGCAAAAAATGGCATTTATTTGTGCATCTTGCGCACCAAAGCGTACAGTGAAAATTACTTTTATTGTTTTTGAAAAAGGAAATATCAGCATTAGTTTCCACACGAATGATATTGTTTGTAATACGATGAAGATCAGAAACAAGCCAGTTGAACATACTCTTAGAAATAACATTCTAGGAAGAGCGAGATTTACTCCGGTTCCACCTATTCGGCTGAACTGGGTCCAGCGGTTGAGAGTTGGGACTGCACCGATGAAATGGATACACGTAATCATACTGTGATGACTCCGCTTAGTGCAATCCCAAGTATTTTAAGTTACAGCCAAACTGCCCAGTTTTGATCGTTATCCTACCGGAAATCCGATATCTGTACATTAAAAAAAAGTGAAAAAAATGCGTGGATCTGCGGCCAGAGCTAATTTTGTAAATTTCCCCTTTCCTCACATACCCATGTAGTTTGTTCCCTTTTATTTTGTCTTCGCGTCACAAACACGTGAACTGAATCTCAGCATGCGGTAAATGATGTCATCTAGCTAAAGTAGCGATCAACCATTATCACTTATGTGTTTTATGGTCTGTATCTATAGTCATGCTTTGTCTTACAGAGCCGAAGCTGCGTTTAGGACTGGCCATCTGGTTGTAAGTCGATCTGGTCGCAGTCGGGTCGCTTTAAAGGGAGGTCTGACACTAAATATAGTTCACTACAATTACAAGACGAATAGGCATGTCTTATTCATATAGGCATGTCTTGAATAGGCATCACTTTAACCTACTAACAGAATATAAATTAGCACCTTAACTGTGTGGAAACAAAATTTGAATCATAACATTAAATAAAGAACCATACTGTAATAACTTTTCAATCACACACAAAAATGTACATACATATACTGCATACAAAATACATGTGTACATTTTGGTACACACTAGGCCAGGATGCTGTATATTTTGGTGAATATTTAACTATAAATTCACAAGTCCGTAATAGGAAGACAACGCTAAAATAGGAAGTGGAGAATCAAAGACGTTTTTACCAGAGCGAAGCTGTTTTATTGCATATTTACTGCACACTATTTTGTTATTCCTTTGATAAAATACAATAGCATATCAAAAGTATCACAGATATATCAGTTTGTTTCTCATACCTGTCCATTATATGTAAGATTATGTATTGTATTACAACTTCGGTTATAATCTGTATTCATGAGAGTCGTTTCAAAATAAGTTTATACGTTTACTTCATGTCCTTTCCAGAACGTTCTCTCTCTCTCATAGCCTAACTGAGTGCAATACGGTCTTGGCAAGTTGACCAGCGTCTCGCAATGACACATTCAGACTCTTCGTGTTACTTCAAGAGCAACATTTGTGTGGACATAACACACTGTACATTGTGTTTCATGATGGACACCTTATTTTTACACATAATCGCCATGACGTCAAGCATTTGTCTATGACAAGTTTTTGGATGCACATCTCGACCCGTAAAATGTAGTGTTTTTGACACAGAGCCATATTCCATCTCTGCTTCAACATCCTCGTCACTCTGGCCACCAAGATGTTTCTTGATGTTACACATCTGAACTTTGTTGACGAGGAACTTTTGCGCTAGGAAGAGCAGCAGCCCTTTGATTATAATTGAGAACTGCTTATTATCTATGGATTTATTGTCCAGGCCATGCAACGAAGTGGCAGACAGGCTAAAATAAATGGCAGGCTGAGAATGGACAAGGGTGACATTGCTAGAGCGGTATTGGAAAGACTGCGGGAAAATGAAGAGCGTAATGAAGAATGTAATTGTGAAGCGATTGCTGGAGCTATGACAAATTAAGGGTGTTGGTAGGAAATCTAGACTATGTGGCAGAAAACACATCGTAAAGAGCCAACTCTTGATGGGAATTATTAGGAAACACACTCTTGGATGGATGATGCGGTATGCGGTGGAGCATATATAGGGCTTTCCTGAATGTAGTGATACCGGAGTCTGGTTTTGAACCTTTGCTTATTATCTCTTAAATAAAATTTTAGTAGTATTAAACAGAGAGTAAAGGATCTGACTGTAGACAGTGTAATTCTACAAAACAATGTGTCTCCATCACACAGAAGTTGAAGACTTGTAAAAAGTAATTTTCTGGCCATTTCCATTACAACGCAGAAGAATGTCAGAAAACAATCAGTCAGGAGGAAGGGAGAAAGATCACGATTATCTGGTTTACAGAGAATCCAAATTGAATATCTGGGAATAAAAAAGAAACTAATCCTATTTATTTAGCACTACCAGCAGTATCAGACGAACTTCTTGTACGAACTTTCTGTAAGTACGAGCTATTGTTCTGTGCAGCTGATGCTGTAGAGATGTTGAGCCACAGCATCGTATCGGTGTGGGAGCAGGTTATGGTGGCTAATTTTTCAGTCCCCGAGTATAGCTAAAAAGCAGGGAGTGTGCAATCATTTTCGACAGGAGAGTGTCGCTAAACATGAAAAAGTTTTGCTAAAGAAGAAACAATAATAATTTGATTGGTAGGAAACCTTGCATTTAAGGAGTTAATGAGTTCTTGAATAAAACTGTGTCTGACTCCTGGAATGTTTGTTGAGTATTTAAACATATCAACATGACATCATCAAAAACAGTAGTTTCATTATCCAAGTTTTCAGTTCCAGGGAGTTTTAATAAGAAAAATTAGGTGCTTCACCCTTCTTCATAACATAAATAACATGTAATAAGAATGTTTCTGTTTTGGTCATCTACTAGTTTTGTTCGACGTTGTAATGCATAATCATCATCACTTCTGTAATCGTTATTATCAGTATCTTCATTATCCTCTTTCTCGTTGCAGTTATTATATTCACTGTCATGTTTATTCATCTTTATAGTTATATTCAAATAATTTTCTTCATCAGAATCATTTGTACTCCTTTAACTACTCGCTACCGAAAATACAGTATGCACGTTCATGGGTGAAAACAAAGCACACAGATCTAAGGGATCGGCAGATCTTCTAATGAACTTCTAGCGCCCTCAGTCATGGTTATCTTTTAGCTGATACCGACAAATTGTACCCGAAAGATCAAATTACAGAGGAAAGACATTATTGAAGCCATCGGGACTTCTGGAGAACAAGAGAAGGATAGCGTGATCTTGGACTACAACAGAAATTTGCGAACGTGACATTTCTCTCACCAATTTTACTGTATTGTTAACAGTTTTGTATGTGTGTGTTTTTTTTTCGTTTCATTTGTTCTTTAAAAGTGTTTTCGGTTTTATTCTAATATTAACCGGTAATGGCAAGCAACGATTTCTAAAAGTTTCGGAGTTTCTTTATTGTTTTATCGACATTTTACTGGAAATTGCCGGTTAACGCGATCACTACTGTATTATGTACATACGCAGGAAAATTATAACGCCATCCATCCGTCCGTCCGTTGGTCCGCCCATCCATCCATCCATCTATCTATCTATCTATCTATCTAAGACAGTTAAAGGGGATGGCGACTGCCGTAAAACTGGTTTAAATAATAAAGGGAGATGGAGGTGTGTGGCGCAGTTTTATAAAAGCAGAGGAAGTGAGTAAAGTCAGAAAAAACGAATAGAAAGTATGAGAATGTATAAATGAAAAACATACAACATCCAATATTTCGCCATGAGCCTTTTTCGAGGATTACATACACAAACGAGACAAAAAACATATAACTAAACGAAAAACTTATCTTAATATGGCCTCCTTCATAAAACCTTCAACTTAGGAGTGAGGGCTTGTTGCAGCGAGAGATTTCTTCCGTTAACGCGCTATCCAGAACATGTTCTGTTGTCGTCTTGGAACCGCATCAGCCATATATCGCTGCAACAAGTCCTCACTCCTAAACCGCACTGCAGCTCGGACAGAGTTAAACTGGTACTCACGCATCACTCTCATAGTTTGGCAGATAAAAACATACTGTTTCGCCATCTCCATCTCCTCCAGACCGAGCTTGATGCACGTGAACTTTTTGGGGAACCATTATTGGTGGCCGACAGACGGGACAAGACCCTCAGGGACATTTTAGTTCAAAATCGCCTTAAGACAGATGACACGTTTTATGGTACCAGACGTTGCGGACGCCGTAGATGCAACACTTGCCCGTTTGTTGTCGAGGCTAGCCAGATCTCAAGTTCACGTTATCAGTTCAGGATGGTTTCACCTGCACTTCACGCAATGTTATTTTTATATTATGTGCAAACGTTGTGATATGAAGTACATAGGGTAGATCGGTTTACGCTTGGGAAATCGTTTTCGCCAACATTTTAACGATATTTCTAAGAGGGCCTCTTAGCCTGAGTCTAAACATTTTTGCCTTAGCAACCACAGGGATAAACATGATATTTCTGTTAGTGCGATCCGCTCTTGTTCTGCTGATGTACGATCTCGGAGGGTCCTAGAACAGCGCCTTATTTTCCAGGCTGGCTGTCTCCAGCCAGCTAGAATTAACAATGTCTTCAGCTTTCTTTAACTTCTTTAGTTTTCCACACCCCCTTTTTTACTCTACTTTCTTTCTCCTAGCTCCCTCTCTCTATCGCCACCTTCTCTTCTTCTCTGGCGACATATTGGTGTTTATAGGGCCTTGTCATATTCACCAGTTTCACATTTTCTCCATGCAGGTGTATATGTTCTTCATTCATTATCTCTCCGCTTCCCCTTCCCCCCGACACATTATATTTCTATTCCCCTCACCCACTTCAACCACCTGTTTTCTTTTCTTTCCACCTCTTCTTTACGAATGGCTCTATCGGCTTATCCTTTGTGTGGCCCCGCGTGGTTTCTATGCCTCGTCTAGTGGACACGCATTTCTCCGTTTCCTGCTTCTGGATGAGGCCATTTTAAGATACGTTTTTCGCTTAGTTATGTTTTTTTTGTGTCGTTTGTGTATGTAATCCTCGAAAAAGACTCACGCCAAAATATCGGATGTTGTATGTTTTTTTTATTTATACATTCTCATACTTTCTATTCGTTTTTTATCACTTTACTCACTCCCTCTGCCACTTTGTAAAACTACACCATACACCTCTCTTTACCTTTATTATCTATCTGTCTGTCTACCTCAAACACATGCATAAAAGACTGAAATGATACATTCATTTCTTATTTCCGTGTCTAGTTAAAATAAGTGTCACTCACGTTAAACCTGGATTTAATTTTAAGTTAATAGTTTGTTTCTGACCCTTTACCATAAAGGTTAAAGGACTCATATATTTGGAAAGTTTAAAATCTGTGTATTTTGTGTGTGTCAACACTGTGTATAAAATTTTTTTTAAAAAGAGCAATTTTTTTTAAATGAAGCAAAAATCGCAGACTTTATTCTGGAGTATATTTTTTTACTCACGGAAAAAAACGTAGCTGTTGCAGAACTAATTAGGACACTGTTCACGAGTTCTTGGGTGAGCTCATTAAAAGTTGGCACACAGTTGTTCCACTTGTCCACGCAGTAGTTATAATTGGATAGCAATGTTCTTGGTGATAAAAATCACAGCTCAAGAGAAATCGCGCGTAATCACATATCAGTGGGAACAGCACAGCAAAAAGAAGATAAGTGTTCAGCTCTATCACAACCATCTGAAAACATAATCGATGAAAGAGAGAGTACTAAAATTCCAACAGAAACATTTTTTTTCCCTCACAATGTTAAGATTAACCAACAAAGCGGGCAATAGCTATAGGGATGTTATTTGCTGGATCGGCGGTATCTCAACACTTCAACATTCATAGGAACACTAAATTACGCACTCAGATCCTTTTCAAACAAAATGGATCCACTATTGACCGATACAGAAGCGGCTGGCCACGAGTTACCACACCTGGACAAGACCGTTACATCAGCCTCATGCACCTTCCTAACAGGTTTCTCCTGGCAAAACTGACTGTCAGGAACATTCTAGTGACTTACGACGTGTGTCGGACAGTTCACTGCAGAACAGGTTCAGAAAGGCAAATCTCTCACCTCGCAGACCTGCAGTTAGACCAGTACTGACAGCTTGCCATAGACAAGCCCCATCATCAGTGGTGATGGATTCTGTTCTCTAATGAGTCCAGATTCAGATTGCAAGGCAAAAGTGGGTGTGGTTTGGTGTACATGAGTCAAGGAGAACGTTCTGCGTGTGATTGCGCTCTACAAAGAGGATGAAGTGTAATGTTTTGGGGAGGAATTTCATTTACAGCCAGAGAGGACCTCGTCGTCATCAATGGCAGCCTGACGGGTTTACAACACAGAGATGAATTCTTAACACCCCACGTAGTCTTTCATCAATGCAAATGGTCCAGGCATGATTTTGCAGCAAGACAATGCTCGTCCACATGTTGCACGTGTGGTCAGGGACCACTTTCAAAAATAGCAGATGATTGTTGTCTATGACCAGGTGTTTCCCCGGACTTGTTTCCCATCGAGAAAGTGTGGGTTTAATTGGAGAGTAGGCTGGGAAGGAGGTAAAATATTCCCGAAAACCACAAGAAGAATGAAATAACATGCCCCAACAACGGATCCAACGTGTCATTGGCTCGATGAGAAGACGCCGTCAATCAGGAAACACACGCCATGGTGAACATACACGGTACTGAAATCAAGATTTTCTTTCTCTGTGGGTGTACCAAACTGACTTGAGGTTTTTGCATTGTTTCATGACTTTCACTAAAATGCTCATTCACTTTGCCATATACATTTTGTAACGCTATAATTCGATAACCATTCAGTTTTGCAGTGCCTTTACCTATTTTTGGCAAGGGAATCCATTCTTCGGGTATTACGCACAGTCTTCAAACCCAGGTTGTAATCTCCTGGTATATGCTTTAGTATCTTGTCGTCAGCATCTTTGTGATATCCAAATGGGACGCCATCATGACCTTGTACACCTTTTTTGTCAGGATTTTTGTTTGTACAAAGCTTAGTATTGTATATATATATATATTACCCTGATCCGTTAGTTTGACGTATCTTTGTAAAAAAGCTCTCCCTTTCTGCTCATCAGATCTCAGTATCTTACTTTACTTTTCTCATCCTTCATGTTGGTATTTCCTTGTACTGTAGGCTTGTTGTTCATCAGCATTTGTCAGAATTTTCGCAAAGATTTTTCAACTCTTATTTCTTGTATCAACTTATTCCATGTCCGCGACTTTGACTCCGTTGCGAGAAATTTGAATGCGTTTGTTGCCTTTTGCATTTCCTAATCTGCTCCATTCAGTTTTTCAGCTGTTACCCGGGGATTTCCTCTAGATCTCTTCCATCTTTCACAATAGGAACTTCAGATTTTCAATTCTGTTATTTAATGTTGGCTTTTTCGGGGTTTATCACTGCATTTCTATATCATCAGACTAGCCTGTTATCTGATCCACCCTGCTCTTTACCCTCGAGCATAATTCCTCTTTACACTTCCCATGCTCATATATTAACATATCATCAGCGTTGGTCAGTGTTCGCTCCACACCGTTCCAAAATAACAGCGCAAGGCCAGCAGAATATACACTGAATAGTACAGAAGACACGAGAGATCCCTGAGCAGCCCCGTTGCAATGGTTTTGGGCTCTGAGATGCATGATCTGTATCTTAAGGCGACTGATCGCCTTAAGCAGCATTGAAGCTACCCATCGAACCAATCTTGCATATACCCCAAACTCCATCAGAAATGTCAACAGCGTTGTATAATCCAATGTGTTGTATGCATCCTCAAGATCAAGTGTGCCACAATCACGGGTTTATTTCTGGAATCTCTCATATACATCATAAGCTAGGATCGCTGCGTTATTAGTTTATCTCTTCTTGGACGATGTATTCAGTAGTAGCCCGCTGGTCTCTAGAAAGCTTGATAGTCGTCCGGCTATAATCCTCTCAATCACTTTGCAATATACATTTTGTAATGTTATAATTCGATAGCCAGGTATTTTCTGTTTGCTTTGTCCAGCAAAGTCGTTGACACAATTCTCTGTTTTTACTTTCATTTGCCACGCTTTCAATCTAATCTTCCCTAGAGTCTGAATATCTGAACGCTCATATGCGTGCCAAGTCTATTTATGACTACGTTTACAAAATTTATTAAATCTAACAGTGCACGGGAGATGGTCATATTATAAATAGACAGTATGTATATATACACACACACGTATATATATATATATATATATTCCTTTATCGATATTTTACTGGTAATTGCCGGTTAGCGCGATCACTACTGCATTACGAGGTATGTACATATGCAGAAAAATTATAATGCCCTCCTCTGTCTGCCTGCCTGCGTGTCTGTCTGTTTGTCTGTCACATGCTTATACTTTTTTCATATGACATATCTTTTCCAGAAACGTTGTCCCTCTCACATCCTTCCTGAATGTTTTAAGGTGTTGACGATCCAGTTTTCTGTGACACCAAATCCCGTTAATATCTCTATTTGATTTTCGTTCTATCCATGATATTCTAAGTGCCTTTCTATAACATTTAGTTTCAAATGCTGTTATTCTCATTTCTAGTGATTTGTTAAATGTCCAATATCGCAACGGCATGTTCCTACCGGAAATATATAAGATCTTAGTAAACATAACTTTGTTTTCTTGGTGGTACCTTGCCACATACTCTTCATTTGTGATAGTTTCTCTGATGAAACTGCCAGTCTTTTCATTTCCACTGCGCTGTCGCCATTGGAGGTGATGACTGAACCTAGATCATTCACTCGGTCATGTGCATGTCCTCTGTAGAACTATGCCTCCCTAACAGCTCTCCTGTAGGCCCCTCGGTTGTAAGCAAGGTGCCTTGGTGCTGATGCATCCATATGAACCTAGATAATCAAATTTATTTATGTTTTCAAGCTCTTGATGGTCCAGTGTAATTTGTGCTTTCTTCTCAGTTTGCCAATTATAATTACTTTGGTTTTGAGGCATTTAAAAAGAGGTTATGAGCTTCGCTGTGTCTCTTGGTTGAGAGAATCAACTTTTGCAGTCCGTCTGAGCTGTTTGATAGAAAGATAGTGTCATCGGTGTGTCTACTTTTTTCGAATATGGTGCACCTCGATGTTGAAAGAGTCAAATTTAGCTGTTTCTGTTATCACTCACTCACTCTCTCTCTCTCTCTCTCTCTCACACACACACACACACACATATATACATACATACATATATATATATATATACAATTACAAGCTAGTTCAATACTAACAACTCCCCTTTAACACTAACAATCATACTTAAAATCTCCAGTAACCTTTTTTTTTCAATGTGTGTCTTAGACTCGGTGTTACGTCCCTACACTGTGTGATTTGAAAAACTCATGTGAATGATGTTCGTCGCTGTAATCATGTGCCACACACTTTTTTTTCGTGTTATCCATGTGTTAGAATTCTTCATTTGTTTCTTAATGCAAAATGTGTACATTAGGGCGTGGCTATTTGGAATGTAGGTGATGGATACTGCGTTCCATTAGTATGTGGTAAGCATTCTTAAGGCCGAAAGTCCAATTCCATATCACTAAATGGACCTTCCCATCATCATTCTTCTATCGCCACCCCTTGCGCCAACCGCACCTTCTCTCTTCGATAATGTACATAACTGGTAATTCTCGTTCTCACACTATGTCAGTCATAACAGGCTAGGACTAAAAGTACAGAAATTAAAATGGGCTTTCTCTCTGCACGTCTGCACCAAGTACTCTCTGAGTAGGGCCCACAATAATTAGTGTATAACTATAGAACTATACACGAAGCACTGCAGTAAAGCTGTGATACCAAAATGTATAAACAAGGAAAAAGTAGGATCAGCTTTATTACTTAACAACTGCAAAGTTGTGACGTTTCAGAGTGAGCTTTGATCATACAAACACACACAGGGCGAAGATATACTTTATCTCCTCTCTCTAATTCTTCTCTAATTCTCCTCTATCTTATGTTAATGGCATCTTTCACATTTGGGGTTTTCATGTTTTGGAAAACTGCATAGCCTGTGTTTCCCAATGCTCCTTTTTGTTATATCTTATTATTTGTTTTACAGTTTGTAAAGAGAGAATTTAAGTTGATACTTAAAACTCTGGGTTCTCTATCCATCCAGGAAAGTAGTTGGGACATCTATGACTCGAGTGTTGGTGGTATTGGGAGCTCTGGGCCGGAGCTGTCTTTCCAGTTTGAGTGATCTAATGCTTCCAATACTGATTTAGCGTCGTGAAGATGACAGCATTGTTGTTTTTTTTTAATTTCCGAGGATTTTGTATAAAAATAAGTGTTCAGGTGTTCAGCAGCTGTCTCTATGGCATTGGCCAGTCTTTCTCTGTGTGTTGAGAGTATTTGTGATTTGCCTCTTATTGCGTTTTAAAAAATGTTTTCCGGTGTTGTTGAGTGTTGTGTGTGGGTGTGTCGGCCGAGAAAATATGAGTTAGTTGCGTCATGTATTCTGCAAATTGTTTGTTGTGCACAAGTGTATTGTTAAATTTCCAATGTGGTGATCGTTCTAAAGGTATACTCGTGGCTGATGTGTTGGTGTATGAGGTCTGCATTGTGGTCTGTGAAACGTTGTGTACTTGGGAGGTGTTTTACCTGTGTTTTGTGATAGTTTGCTGGTGTACAGATTATGTCTAGTCTAGCTGCTCTTCTGTGTGTGTTGAGTTTGTTGGTGGTGTCTGCCTTGTGGGTGTGCGTGTCTGTATGTGTGCACTAAGCTGTAAGTGTCTATTATTTCTTGTAAGATGTCTAGCTGGTGTTTATTGCCTGTGCTGATTCTGGCTATATAGGTTACCTCCTATGTCTAAATCTGATAAAGCGCAGTATAAATCCTCTCCCAATTTAATGTCCCCTGTATGTGTGGATGAATAGAGATTATAAATCTTCGCCCAATGGCATGTGTATGTTGACTATTGTGTAGATGTGTGAATTGTTTGTTACCTCAACTACTGCAATTATCCCTCTGCTATCTCTATGTGTCTTAACTAACTCTCATCTGTAGATCCTGACCGGCGTATGCTTAAATTGAAACACGCTTGTCTGAATCCTAACTGTGTTTTGATATGTGCTGTGTGTCTGCCTATATCTTTGTTTATTGTATGAAGTCTGGTTTATGTGTATGTGTTAGGGAGATTATATGCTGTAATTTTGTGCGCATGCCCCTAATGTTGATACTTAAAACTCTGGGTTCTCTATCCATCCAGGAAAGTAGTTGGGACATCTATGACTCGAGTGTTGGTGGTTTTGGGAGCTCTGGGCCGGAGCTGTTTAATCTTGATCTCTTGTTTTTGTTTGTTTCTCTTCCCGACTATGATGAAGCCGTCCGATGTAAGCCAGTCTTTGTTAGGTGTCGCTTCCTCCTTTTATTTTAAGGTGTTCTGGTGTCGTGGCGGTGGTAGGGCGCCTGTTGCTGGGGCTTCCTCTATGGTGGGGTCCCCATTTTGTTTTATGGTTTACCTTTCTTTGGGCACTTGCTGGCATTGTGGTCACCTAGGCCACACTTTTGGCAGGTGTTCTCCTCCCAGGAATCTGGACCCACACTTTCTGTGACTCATAGTGTTCCTCTGTGCCTGTGGAATTATGTAGTATGGTAGAGGCTTTTCGAGCTTGAAAGCAGAGTTCTACTTGTCGGAGACCTCCTATATGTTTATGTCTGGGTCTCCTGTAATCTGTATTGCGAATATTCAGGCTTCATAGTTGGAGGGACCTGGTGAAGAGTACCTTTTTTACTTTCTTTATCTAGGTGCTCTATTCTGATTGTCAGTTTTGGGCTTCCTGCTTGGAACACTCCCATGTAGTTGGGTGTAGTGCGTAGCGTAGGCTGCTGCTATTAGTTTCGCGTACCACTGATATTTGGTTTTGAAGCGGTAGTTTTGCAATGCTGCTTGCTCCCACCTCGAACCAGCGATAACACTCGTTTCAGAGACCACAAAGCAGTCCTCACAACAATAATATGAAATAATATATGACAGAGTATGAGCTTTTAGTTGTGGTTCTACCACAGATAGAAGCGTAACGTGCTCATCGTTGCCACTGCTCTCCAGGTCGAGATATGGGGGTCAGGCCAAAACACACATCGTTTAGGGTTGTTTCTGTGCTCTGTTTCATAAGTGCCTTCATTCAGATTGATGTTTTTCTTAATCCAAACATTGATGTTTTTCTTACGCAAAAAAACAACACAGAAATACTAAGTGTAATGAACCTGTCATACACACCACATTAACAATAGGATACTAGTACTAAAATAAGCCTTAACACTTACTCCAAAGCAGTGAATTCCAGTGGCGAGGAAAACTTCTTATTGGTAGAAATACTTGAGCAGCAGACTCCGTATCGCGTGGACGGTGTCTTATATAGCTCTAAAAAGCGCCACTCACTTCGAGTGAGTTGGACATTCAAGAATTTTCATGTATCAGACAACGCGTAAGTGTAATATAGTGCCGTGTAAGTTATGATAATATTATTATTATTGTTACTGTTGTTATTATTACTATTAGCATTTTTATTATAGTTAAGATTATTATTGATAAATGGGATGTAGTTAAGAAATAATATAAATAACTTGAGAAACTGGGAGAGAAACTCTCACGGTATTAGTAACAATGTAACAGCAACGACAGGGTTAACGCCAATAATATAAGACGGTTTAAGGAAGTACGCCCAGAATACAGTAGTCCTGACACGACTAAACTGAACAATTAAGTCAACGAAGGGAGACAGACAAACAGACGGACACTGTGTAAACAGATATCGACTAAGTCTCGACATTTACGGCCTGCAATTAACAAGTGACTGGGACAAACCCTGATAACAATTGAATAGAAGGATGAACCTTGACCATAACTACAAGCCTGACGTGTTTATTACTACTAGCAAATATGTATGCTGACAAAAACAAAGTGACCAGTAGAAGATCTAGAGGTGTGTCCTGTTCAACAACTGAATATATATAAGACGGTCACGCAGTTTGTTTTTTTTTTGGCGGGGGGTGGGGGGCAGACGGAAGAAGATAAAAGAGAAAACCAGAGATAGAGCAGATGGGCAGGTAGAGCCAATAGACAGACAGGAGATAGAGAAGCAGTTTAGAACATGAAGCAATTTAGCCTTTTTATCGCGTCAAGCGCAGTAGTCTTTGATTCTGTCTTTAAATTGTTTCAGCAATCCCTGATTCACAAAGATGGTTAAGGAAGACAGGTCTGTGTGGAAATCTAACTATTTCCTAAAATAACTTCGCTATTTGATGAATTCCCAAAAGGCATTCATTGTAAATGCTGACAATGTCAGCTCCAAGCAAATGCAGCAGATCCGCCAGGCCTTCCATGGGAAAGCTGTGATGCTCATGGTCAAGAAGACCATGATGAGGAAGGCCATTAGAGATCACCTTGAAAACAATCCAGGCTTGGAAAGACTGCTGTGAGTCATCAAGAAGTAATGTTGGGTTTATGTTTACAAGAGAAGACTTGACAGAGGTCCGCTTTCTTCTCTTGGCGAACAGTGTGCAAGCTCCAGCCAGGGCAGGTGCTGTGGCACCCTGTGATGTGAAAATGTCTGCACAGCAAGCCACCCTGGTCCTGCAGTAAAGCTGTGATACCAGAATGTATAAACTAGGAAAAAATGTAGGAACAGCTTTATTACTTAAAGACTACAAAGTTGTGACGTTTCGGTGTGAGCCTTAATCATACAAAAACATACAGGGCGAAGAAATAGAGAGAGAGGAGATAAAGTATAGATTCACATGAATGCTATTTTAAAAAAAATTTTAAAAGAATTAAATAGAGTACTTAGCTGTAAATTATAAGGTGTGGCTCGTCTGGCAGTGTATGTCAGGAATGGATTTAGTAGAACGTGGAGACTGTTTAAATGGAGACCTGTGATATGTGGTCGGTGGTTTGTAACTAGGGGTGGTGGATGGGGAACCGGGGAAGGGAGAGAGAGTGATACAATGTTGACCTAGCCAGGAGAAGTTGAAATAGATGATTAGGGAAGAGGGGTTGCAAAGTGATGCTGTGAGGAAGTTTGACTGTTCTATCTTCTTCCTAAAATCCACAAACCAGGTAACCCTGGACGCCCCATTGTATCAGCGTGTTCGTGCCCCACTGAGCACATTTCTGATTTTTTAGATAGCATTTTCCAGCCTCTTGTACACAAACTACCCTCCTTTTTTAAAGACACCAACCACGCATTAACAGTTTTTGATACAATCACACTCTCTCAACACCACACCTATCACATCTTTCTCCTTGATGTCTGCTCTCTTTACACTTCTATCCCCCATGAGGATGGACTCCTAGCACTCCGCCGTTTTCTCGACAAAGACTCTCACCCCACTGACACCATAATCAGACTTACAGAGCTAGTACTAAACCAAAATTCTTTCGAATTCAACGGCGAATACTTCGAGCAAATCAGTGGTGTTGCTATGGGAACGAAAATGGGTCCCAGTTATGCATGTCTATTTATGGGCTTTCTGGAAGTCAAATTATGGGAAACAAGGGGTCCGTCAGGGGTGCATATTATCACCCTACTTATTTAATTTGTATACTGAAAATATAATGAGGAATGTTAGAGAAGATGTAGACAAAGAATATTACGATGCCATAACAGTTGGAGGTTATGAAATACCAGAGATTAGATATGCTGATGACACAGTATTGCTGTTCACAACACAAAAAGGAATGGAAAAACTAATTATGTCAGTCCGCAAGAACAGCGAAGAGCAGAACCTCTATCTTAATGCAAAGAAAACTAAATTGATGACAACTGACAAAACAAACAAGGCAACTGAAATATGTATCAATGAGCAAAAACTGGAAGAAGTGGAGAGTTTTGAATATCTTGGATCGCTACTAACTAATAATGGAGATACAATGAGGGAAATTAAAAGGAGGACATCTATCGCTCTTCAGAAAGTAAAACAAATAAAGAATCTGTGGAGAGGAGCAGACAGAACCACAAAAATAAGATTTTTAACGGCATGCATCTTTCCTATAGCAACATATGCCTGTGAGACCTGGACACTTAACAAAACAGCTGAAAAACACATAAATGCCTTTGAATGTAAATGCTACAGAAGAGTTCTTCAAATATCGTGGACACAAAAAAGAACAAATATATCTATACTACAAGAGCTTAATATTGAAGAAGGCTGGCTAGTGAAGAGGATTAAAGAGAGAAAACTTAAATATTTTGGACACATTAAACGTCATGATAATTTAGAGAAGACCGTATTGGAAGGATACATAATGGGAAAAAGAACAAGAGGAAGATCAAGACGAAGATGGCTGCAAGACATCGTTGACGATCTGGAAATGGATGCAACAGCAGCAGGCCACCTTGCTCACAACCGAGAGGCCTACAGGAGTGCTGTTTGGGAGGCAAAGTTCCGCAAGGGACATGCAAATGAATGAATGAACACTGGCAGATTTCCAGAATTCTATAAAAGGTACATCGATGATGGCATTGGAATTACAAGTATGCCACATGAAGACCTTAAAAAATTTATTGAATTCGCCAATACACTCAATAAGAACATAAAATTCACTTATGAAATCTCTGACAAGTCTGTTAATTTTTTAGACATTAAAATTTCTATTGGCACAAACAGGCTTGTCACCTCTGTATTTTACAAGCCCACTGATAGCCACACCTATTTGCTTTACACCTCTTCCCATCCTGAGGCCTGTAAGAACTCCATCCCATATTCCAAACTCCTCCGTCTTCGCCGCATATGTCAGGATAATTTGGACTTTATAGATCAGTCCAACAAGTTATTAGAATTTTTCCGTCATTGCCACTACCCAGAAAAGGTCCTTCGTAAAGCCTTCAACCGTATCCAACTAGTGAGCCGCAAAGAAGTATTCAGGAAAAAGCCTGTTACTCCATCTGACAGAGTTAAGTTAGTACTGCCTTTCCACCCGCACGGTCAGATGGTTAAGAAAATCCTTTATCGTCATCTGCCGATAATCCAACTCGACTCCGACACTCGTGACATTTTCTCTGAAGCACCCCTATTGGCATACAAACGTGAGCCAAACTTTAAGGACATCCTCGTCCACAGCCACTTGAAGCAGAGCCTTACATATGTTGGCACCAGAAAATGTAATCGCCCCCGCTGCGTTACCTGCCCTGTATTTTGGGAAACGAAAACAATCACCTTTCCCAAAACTATCCTCACTCTTCATGAGGGATTCACATGCGAGTCCCGAAATGTGATATATGTCATCGTGTGCAAAAGATGCAGGATAACATATATCGGCGAGACTGGCCTCAGATTAGGGGACCGCATGCAAAAACATCTGTACGACATCGCCCAGCATGCTTCGAAACCAGTCCCAAATCATTTCAATGGCCCCAACCACAGAGGCAAGTCTGATTTTCTGGTAACAGCCATTAAACAATGTCACGCAGATGACACAAGCCGCCTGGCACTTGAGAACCGCTGCATTCAAAATTATGGGACGCTGGAACCACATGGGTTAAACTCGCTGTTTAGTTACACGTAACATCATCTTCTTCAATCATTATAGTACCTCTCCACTAAGTCCACCCCTTCTTACTTTTCAAACTTCCTCACAGCATCACTCTGCAACCCCGCTATTTTCTCTGCAACACCTCTTCCCCAATCACCTGTTTCAATTTCTCCTAGCTAGGCCAGTAGTGCGTCACTCTCTCTCCCCTCCCCGGTTCCCCATCCACCACCCCCAGTTACAACCCACCGACCACATGTCACAGGTCTCTATTTAAACAATTTCCACGTCCTACCAGATCCATTCCTGACACACACCGCCGGACAAGCCACACCTTGCAATTTACAGCTAAGTACTCCTTTAAAAAAATTTTTTTTAAAATGTATTCATGTAAATCTATACTTTATCTCCTCTCCCTATTTCTTCGTCCTGTATGTTTTTGTATGATTAAGGCTCACGCCGAAACGTCACAACTTTGTAATCGTTAAGTAATAAAGCTGCTCCTACTTTTTTCCGATTTACAGCTCAGTACTCTATTTAATTCTTTTTTAATTTTGTAAAAATAGTATTCATGTGAATCTATACTTTATCTCCTCTCTCTCTCTCTCTCTCTCTCTCTCTCTCTCTCTCTCTATTTCTTCGTCCTGTATGTTTTTATATGATTAAGGCTCACACCGAAACGTCACAACTTTGTAGTCGTTAAGTAATAAAGTTGTTCCTACATTTTTACAAGTTTATACATTGATCAAAAAGGGCGAGAAAGTGTGTCAGTCTGAGTGTATCCTCCTCAACATGGTAAACATCTCTTTTTTCACATGTCTCTTTTCACATCTCTCTTTTATAGACTGGTTATTGAGAATGTGTATGGTCCTGGCACTGTCTCTGCCCCAAATGTCCTGGACATTACAGATAATATCATTTCAAGATTTGTGTCTGGTTTGCGCAATGTGGCCTGCATCTCTTTGGCTTTCGGCTATCCCATTACTGTCTCAGCTCCGCACTCATTAGTCAATATGTTAAAGTGCCTGCTTGCTGTTGCTGTAGAGACAGAGAGGAGGCTTTCAAGGAGGCAGAGAGGATCAAAGAGTTCCTAAAGGACTCCTCCAAATTTGCTGCTGCTACTGCTGAAGTCAGGATATAATAAAATTGTTGTATTACTTAAAAAAAAGAAGCAATATAGGACAGACAGATCTAGAATTAAGAGTTAGAAAGCAACTTTAGCACTGCGTTATTTGAGATTTTTGAGAATTTTGTGTGATATACTTTCGGAGTGAACGTAAGGACAAGTATGATGTTCTGTGTCTTGTTTCACGTCTGACAAGTCATTTGGATATTTGTGAATTTCGTTTGATGAGCATTAAAAGCGAACTAAAATTTGATTCAGGTGTAGTAATTATAATTTATACAGATATTAATATTTTATATTTGCTTTTACTGACGTGAATTATTATTCAATCTTTTATTTTGTCTGGCCGCCGTCGTACTGAGTGGTGGAAGGCTGACTACACCATACGTTCACAC
Source organism: Achatina immaculata (assembly GCA_009760885.1). Lineage (NCBI taxonomy): Eukaryota > Metazoa > Mollusca > Gastropoda > Stylommatophora > Achatinidae > Lissachatina > Lissachatina immaculata. Next base: position 33,376,311 of record CM019706.1, read on the forward strand.
CTTGCATATAAATAACAGGAACACGAAACAACAATTCTTTTTTATAAAATCACGATCCTTGTATTTACAAAATTCTGATCCATAAGGCAATACAAATCAACGAATCCTATGCACATGATGTCCATATAATTATACATTACCACACGCGTTATTGATTCATAAAAAAGGTTCCTTGAATAATATGATTTCAATCCTGATTACAATGCACATACTAAACTATACACGTCAGCTTCCATCTATCGAATGATCCATTCGTCCACGACTCGTCGCTGGACTTCCACGTGCTCAACTTATCCCCCTTTTCTTCTCTTCTCGTCTTATATACCTGGTCAGCCCGGACTCGAAGGCCTGGGGATTTCCATTCAAAACGTGGCCGTCTCTGGCCAGTGGGATTTCCAGTCAAAACCGGGTCACTGCTTGCTTATTTTTCCACTCCTTACACAGGAACGAACCATCTGAATTTTATAGCGACTATGAGTACTAAGATTTCAGTCTTGTGGTGAACTATATAGTATCACGTGTAGTGACATTCTGAACTTGTGAAGTGAACAAAAAGACAACGTAGTAAGGTGTATTAATAATTCAAAAGTGACTAGGAATACACAGTATTGTCGCAGCCACAGCCTAAAATAGACGTGAGAGAAAATCAACCTATATGAACACTTATGAACTAACAGTAAATATTAGAACCGATTATTGTTAAAATGGTGCCGTGACCAGAATGAAAACAGACAGACAGACTATCTTGGGCCATTATTAACTAATAATGGAGATACAATGAGGACATCTATCACTCTTCAAAAAGTAAAACAACTTATGAAGCTGTGGAGAGGAACAGACAGACAGACGGACGGACGGACGAACAGACAGACAGACAGTTTGAACCACTATCAGTTTAGGAGAGACATAAGATGGTATTTCAAGGTAGAAAATGATTATTTGTACTGCGTGACAAGTGCAGAAGATTTGATATTTTTGGAACTTTGTGCAAAATGCTTTCGGAGATGCTTCAATTTGATACTTGTGAATTTTGTTCGATTAGCATTAAAGGTGAACTGTAATTTGATTCAGGATCCAACCCTCTGACTTTTATAGTGACTATGTGTGTCTCGTTTAGCTGAACTTGTGAATGGAACCAAAAGGAAGATTCAGTAAGGTGTACACATAATTTAAAAGTGACAGTGGAGAAATATAATATCATCGCAACCATAACGACTATTCGTCGTATAAAAAGATACTTACGATCAGTGTTTCGTGCAAGCATCCATAATTCAAGATCAAGAATTAAGAGACAGTATCAATTAGAACCTCTCAGTGTTATAATGGATCGTTTAAATCAAATCCTGACAGTATTATATAAGAACGTAACTCGGGCACAATCACTTTTACTATGGAAACCTTGACCGTCACTATTACACGACGAAATTTCTCTAATATCCGGTCGCCTACGCGGGGATGTAAAGATCGACGACGGAACATTCAGTTTCCAATCCTACCCATGACAAAAACGGGTTCTGACCACAGATAGTAACTGCCTCCCCTTTCTTCAATCAATCAAGTGGCATGCCGCATGGCGTAGGCGATCATTTCTCTCCACAATTCCCTATCTTTAGACTTGATTATGAGATCCGCCGGTGACTTTCTTCCTAGCCACACTATATGTTTCTCCAGTAATGTCTCTCTCTCTCTGTGTCTTCCTCTGTCTCTTTTCCAGTTTCCAAACTGTGTTCTAGCTTTCTTCTTCTCAGAAAATGTCCTACAAATCTCGCTTGTCTGCCTCTGATCTTTGTTGAAATTTGCCTTTTAACTCCAGCTCTCTTAAGACTTCTTCGTTGGTTTTCTTAGCTGTCCATGGTACCTTCAACATTCTTGTTATGAACCACATTTCCATGACCTCCATTTCTCGTTGTACACTCTTATTCATGGACCATGCTTCACATCCATAAAACAAAATTGGCTCGATGTAACATTTAGGTACTCGGAGATCTTGTTTCTACTGATATAGATCTGTTGCACAGGATGTTTCTCATTTTCTGGAATGCTGACTTGGCATGCGCGTCTGCTTTCTATTTCATTGTGACATTTCCCATCAGCTGTTATAACAGTTTCTAAGTACTTGAATCTATCAACTTGTTTCAGTTCTGTGTCATCGATAGTAATGCTACATTTTGGTGGCATTCTTTTCTTTGAGATGACCATCACTTCAGTCTTCTTTTTATTCAGGCTGAAACCTTTACTTTTACTTTCAAGAACCACGATGTCCAGAAGAGCCTGTAGCTCCCATTTACGTTTAGCAATCAGAACTGTGTAGTCTGCATATCTTAAGTTGTTAAGGTTGTAACCCCCAACTGATATTCCTGGCAAACTCTCTGTATTTCTCATGTTTTCGCGGTACAAGGAAAATAGGTCAGGAGGTAAAACACATCCTTATCTCACTCCCAGTTTTATGTCTTGGAATGCTCCTATTTGGTTCTCAACCTTCATTGCTGCTGATTGCTACCAGTATATGATTTTGATGAGTTTCAGATCTATCCCATCTATGTTGATGTCTTCCAGCATTCTTATAATTTCTGTGTGCCTCACTTTATCGAATGCTTTACAGTAGTCTTTCTTCACAAACATCAAAACCCGTGACCGACTAGACTATCCTTTCACACGTAGACTCAAGGTACCTGCTGGAATGGACCCGGGGTTCAGTGCCCAATTCGAAGGGATGCCGACGAACGGTAATCATTGTTCTATCCCATCGCTTCCGTCTAGCCCAGCAACAGTCGTCACTGTCGTAACCAGTGGTAACTGGCCTCCAAGGATGCAGTGTTTACGCTAACCCAAGAGAAATGATAACAACGCATTATAAGGAGGGGTCACATTGTCATCAAAGACGGACAAATCAGAACCAGTCTCCCTTCGTTCACCCCACAGCTATTCTCCCCCCCCCCTGCTCAGTACGGTTATCTGTGTTATTTCCCACCTACCACCTTCACACACATATGTATGTATGTATATATATATATGTATAAAATTATTTCTTTATTGTCATTTCCTTCTGTTTGTAAAGACAGGCGCATCTGGGTATCTCTCTTGGTATTTCGAAAGTTGTTTCACAAATCCAAACTTAAAAATTACCGCTGAAAATCTCTTCCTCCGAGACGCATGTGATAGCACGGGGATGTCAGTGATATAAATCCTTCATTTTGGTGACAGCAGTCTACATTATGTTACGTGATATGCACATCGTTTTTGTCATTGCTGCGATTACTCTGTCTAAATTAATCAATATAATGACTAGGCGTGCTCTAGAAAAAGCTGATCATGCTGTAAATTCAAGTTAGACATGTCAGACATAACATAAGGCAGTGGCGCCACTGAAGCTTGCGTTACCTTAAAAATACATCACTGAGGTAAAAACCGTCCATTAGCTAAAATTATAAAGTCGCAAGTCGAGTCTGAGTTTCCGTTTTTCATCATCAAGTACAATCCCAAGTCGAGGGTTTAAAGAGACTCCAGTCGCACTCAAGTTCAAGTCGATCGACTCCACTCTACAATCTGCGAATGCATAAGGAAATGTACAAAATACGTTTAACATGCTGTGATATTCCAACGACAACAACATGTTCTCAACAGAATGTAAAATTTTGGATTTCTTTTTTATGCAAGATAACAGTTTTACATTTTACAGTCGTTAGCTTTTTAGTATGTTATTTTTCATAAAATGCAAGAAGTATTGGTGAATATGCAGAGACTGATTTTCTTTTCAATACAAGATGTATTGTTGTTAGATATCTAATACTTGAACTAAAAGTGTCTTTCTATACTATGCAGGGATCATGCGGACGACTACAAGTCATATACTGTCAAATGAGATTAAAAGACCATCATTCAGAAGACATTTTGGACCACGTGATTGTCGCTGACGTACCGATCAGACAAGACAAAATTTGCAAGAAGAGAGTTTCTGAACATTGATTTCTGGAGAAGCAAAGAGTTCCGTAACCAGTTTCAGAAGAAACATCAAGAAATTCTTAAAAATCTATAAGTGACTAATTTCCTGGTGTGATGGCTGTGAGCTGTAGTATCAAAGAATAACGTAACAGTGCCACTGTGGCAGCACAATCTTAAGAAATTCCTAGCGAAAATTATCTAGAAAATGTGCCATTAAAAAAAAGTATTACCGATAAACTGACAACATGATTGTCGTAAAAGTACTCTAAAACAGCAATAGTCTTGAAAAGAAAGCAGTAGATTTGCAGAAAAATAATATTTCACAAATTTTAACTAAAAATGAGTGTGAAAGAACATTCAGATGAAAGACCACCTCCATTACATTCTAAGACTATTTTATTATCTGATTCGAAGAGAAATTTGACGGAACAACCTACATCGACATCAAGCCTTGCCGACGTTATTTATGAAAATATTGCATTGGAAATAGATGATGACGACGAAGTAAATGAAATAAATAAACATTTGGCCCATCTAAACACAGCTTCAAATAGTTCTGTTACTTATTCTACGCAGCCTGACAATGCTAGAAGTTCATTTACACCACTAGGCGAGACTAGGAAAAGCTCTACCTTACAAAATGTCAAAAAACATAGTTCTGAGAATTCCACTTCTGGCAAACTGAACCAGATCTCAACTAACGGAGAGATGAGCAATGAGAATCATAATGTTGACAGAAAGAAACCCATATCAGAGGAAAATTCCAAAATCGGGGACATTCAGGAACATACAAAATGCGTGAAAATTAATAATTTTCCCAGACGAGAAAGCAGCGCCTTTCTCCTGTCCAATCACATAGAACTTACAACATTACCTGACTCAGTTCGAAACTCTCAGCTTTTAGGCACGTCTGTATCTGGATCACTCTCAGAAGCTTCAGGAGCCAGCTCAAGTTCAATTACTATAAAAAGCTTGAACGGCAAAATGCTGCTGTAAGTATAAATAAAGAGTAACAAACGAGTTACATTTATAATGTGAAAATCACAATAGTACTTTATATCTAATATAGATATAATAATTGTTAATGCAGATTTATGATTTTTGATACACGAATCCCAATCCAAGCAATAATGCAAATTTTTATATAGATTTACAGAGTAAATGCTCTCATACATAAAGCAAGCGTTTATTTAGGTCCTTAAAGAAAGTGTCATTTTTCACTTTTCTATGCGGAAATTGTTTTCTCGAAAGAATTTAAATGAGTGCACGCTGTCTATGTAGTATTTTCTTTGCATATATCTTATCTTATATCTTATATCCTTCCCGTGCCGTTAAACGTCACATAGGGCTCGCAAAGTAGTTCGCCAATTTTTCCTGTCTTCGGCGAGTCTTTCAACCTCATCAAAGGATTTTATGCCTGTTAACTTGGCCTCTTCTCTGCGAGTTTCCATAACGATATCTTTTTTTCCCATCTGGAGTTGCCTCTAGATAGGTCCCAGGATAAGGTTGTTAGCCTTATGCCCAACTCCCAGTACATGATATGTAGCAGATCAAGCGGAATTCCGCTGATTTCTGCATGTCGGCGAGAGCGTTTTAAAAACGACCGCCATCTTGCACGTCACGCCGGAATATATATATATATATATATATCCTTACAACAAAGACTACATTCCATAGAATGAGAAACATTATGTAACACATCTTTATCAATGAATGTTAGAGAACGAGTCCTAAAATGCTGTATTGAACCCATCTTATTATATGGAAGTGAATCATTGACAATAGACAGGTCTGCATAAAAATCGTTGGAAGAAGTATAAATGTGGTTTATTAGAAGAATGCTGCGAATCCCCTGAACAGCAAAAATAACTAGTGGAGAATGAATGAGAAGAGCTGGAGAGACAAAAATTCTTATAAAAAAGTAAGAGAGAGAGAGAGAGAATGTACTTTCATAGGACATACAATGAGAAGAAGGGGCAGTGAAAATATTATAACAAGAGGGAAAATAGAGGAAAGAAGAGCCAGGGGAAAACTGAGAGAAATGATACTGGGTGTCTGACAAGATGGTGTGCGAGGAGATCACCAACTGTGCTAATGGCCTGCACAAAGGATCGGGTACTCTGGAGAAGCACACCAGCCAACGCCAGTCGCATCTGATGATGATGATGATGATGATGAAAGGGAATTTTTTGTTGGTACTGATTAGGTCGCTTGCGAAAGACTTCTCTAAATACCGTATATAAAATTTTGAAGGAAATATACGAAATATATGTGAAATTTTATGGATATATAATAACGAACACGGTGAAAAGAAATTATAGGCAATATGACGTGCTTTTGATAATGTCATCTTCGATTTCGCTATAAATACCGACGAATTCTTTCTCCTCTTTCTGATTCTCCCATCAAAAAACGCCAAAAATGTAAACTTAGATCAATCATAGAACTCATGTAACCACTAGCAGACGATAAAAAGAAATGGTGACTATGGTAAAACTGGTAGGTCGACAGAGATTCAATTTTACAAAAGGATGAAAAGAGTGAGGAAAGTGGGCAGAAACAAGAGTGGTAGAAAGTAAGTGAAGAACATACAACAATCCAACATTTCGGCAAAAGCCTTTTTCAATGATAACATACAAAAACAAGACAACAGATAAAAACACAAAAAATAGATGAAAAGTTAAACACTTATAGCTGTAGGCATACTGTTAAGATACTTGTACCTTCCGCGAGAAAGATATACTCTACATTATCTAACCTGTAGTTGTCTGTCTTTGGTGCTAGAAAATGTCAATATGTGTTTAGAACATGTTTAAGATTTACAGAAGTAATCCAGATTTATGGAATTTCCTAGTTTAAGAGTCTTTGTATCTGAAGAAATCTAGATAACATAATTCATCTGTTTTATTTAAGAGTTTCTGGATAAATTAGAGACAGGACTCTCCTTCTAACAATAAAAACGTTTGCCTCCGTCAGTGATCTCATATATTTCAAATATTTGGTATTTTATTATTTTAGTGGTGGAGATCGAGGGGCAGTTGTGAGCCAACTTTAGGCAGTGATACATGTCATTCCTCAATTTCCCTAAGAAGCTTTAGGACACTACAATAGGTCAAATACTTCAGCTTCCATTAAAAAGTCAGCGTCGTCCTACTAAATACTACTGCACAAAGGGCGATCTTTTTATTTTCAACACATTTTTATATTAGCTAACATATTGATACAAGAAGAAGTCAATATGGTCCAAGCTGGTTTCAGGCAGGGAAGAGGATCAAGAGATTCATATATTCAATCTAAGATTAATAATAGAGAAATGCAGAGAGTTTAATGTGAATCTATATTTATCCTTTATAGACTACTCAAAGGCATTTGATTGTGTACAACACCAGAAACTTTGAGAAATAATGGAAAAAATGGGATTTCCAACACATTTGATACAATTAACATCACGACTGTATCTAGACCAACAAGCAGCAGTAAGAATAAATGGTGAAACAACAACTTGTTTTGACATAAAACAAGGGGTCCGTCAGGGGTGCATATTGTCACCCTACTTATTTAATTTGTATACTGAAAATATAATGAGGAATGTTAGAGAAGATGTAGACAAAGAATATTACGATGCCATAACAGTTGGAGGTTATGAAATACCAGAGATTAGATATGCTGATGACACAGTATTGCTGTCCACAACACAAAAAGGAATGGAAAAACTAATTATGTCAGTCCGCAAGAACAGCGAAGAGCAGAACCTCTATCTTAATGCAAAGAAAACTAAAGTGATGACAACTGACAAAACAAACAAGGCAACTGAAATATGTATCAATGAGCAAAAACTGGAAGAAGTAGAGAGTTTTGAATATCTTGGATCACTACTAACTAATAATAGAGATACAATGAGGGAAATTAAAAGGAGGACATCTATCGCTCTTCAGAAAGTAAAACAAATAAAGAATCTGTGGAGAGGAGCAGACAGAACCACAAAAATAAGATTTTTAAGAGCATGCATCTTTCCCATCGCAACATATGCCTGTGAGACCTGGACACTTAACAAAACAGCTGAGAAACACATAAATGCCTTTGAATGTAAATGTTACAGAAGAGTTCTCCAAATATCGTGGACACAAAAAAGAACAAATATATCTATACTACAAGAGCTTAATATTGAAGAAGGCTGGCTAGTAAAGAGGATTAAAGAGATTAAACTGAAATATTTTGGACACATTAAACGTCATGATAATTTAGAGAAGACCGTATTGGAAGGATACATAATGGGAAAAAGAAAAAGAGGAAGACCAAAACGAAGATAGCTGCAAGACATCGTTGACGATCTGGAAATGGATGCAACAGCAGCAGGCCACCTTGCTCACAACCGAGAGGCCTACAGGAGTGCTGTTTGGGAGGCAAAGTTCCGCAAGGGACATGCAAATGAATGAATGAATGAATTGATACAATAAAGAACGAGTTCGTTGAAACATTTCGGTGTCATCCACAAACAGTCCTCTATGCGCGTGAGGTATGAAAAATACAGAAAATCAAGTGAAATAATGCTGAGCGTAGATTTAGCGTTTGATTCACGCGTTCAGCCAACCCATGCAGGTAGAAAACTGAGCCGATTCGTGATGCAAGTACAGTAGGGACTCTTACTGAATAGGTGTCAGCTGTAATTTCTTTTAAAAATTATAATAAAGGGACACTTGGCAGCTGCAAAAACCATGCCCCAGAGACACTAGAGCGCGTTCAGGCTATTGCGTGGGTTGAGAATGGCGAATCCGCTCGTCATTTTTGCAAGACGTTTGGAAGTTTCACATTCTATCATACAAAGGCTTTTAAAAAGATTTATATTTACTAAGGAGTAGAAGACAGAAACTGATCCAAACTTGTATCACGAAGACCAGCAGTCAGAACTCCTCTCACTCCAGTTCACAGCAGAGTCCATGTTGCCTGGTGTCGTAAGCACATGAGGAGGACAAGACAACAGTGGAGCCAAGTCCTCTTTACAAAGGAATCTCGCTTCACACTGTCATTTAATGATGGCAGGGTTCGTGTTTGGAGAAGGTAAGGAGAGCGTTTTGCTGATGATACAATTCGAGAAGTGGGTCACTATGGAGGAGGTTCTGCCATGCTCTGTGGAGGCATCAATCGACAATGCAAGACCTCTCTTCATCTCATCCATGATACATTGGCCGGCCTAAGGTACCAAGATGAGATACTACAATCGCTTATTTAGCCTGCTTTTGAGGCCATGGGTCTCATAGAGCCCGTGTCGTTAATGACTTCATTCAACACCAGAGAACAATCAGGATGTGTTGATCCGCTCGTTGACCTGATCTGGCTCCCACTGACAACGTTTGAGACGTCCTTGGGTGCAGAGTATCAACTTAATCACCCTCAGCCAGTTGATGTTGCACAGCTGACTCTGTTTCTTCATCAGAAGTGGCAGGCTATTCCGGAGGATGTTCTTAGGACCCTTGTTGACCCTATGCGTCAAATATGTATCGAATTCCTGTCCGCAAATGGTGGTTATACCAGATTCTGACAGATCAGGTGTAACAGTACTTACTTGTGACTTTTATGACGAATGGTAAGTGACTTTTCAGGCTTATAGTTTATGTTCGGATTTTTGAATGAAATTGTTGCATTTTAAATTCAGCTGTTTTTAATATTACTTTTTCTGATATTGACTGTATGTTTTAGACAAGGCATTTAGCAAATGGTCCCTTAACTTTTGGGCAGTAGTATATATAATATGTAATATTAATTCTACTAACAACACCCATGCCAGTTCTTCATCCGGTCAGTTTCACTAATAATATGAAATTAAATACAAACAAATTCTAAAATATAAAATTTGAAATTAAAATATTTGTTTATGAAATGCTATAATTTTTAATTTGGTATGGCAAAGAAAGCTTCGTTTTAAAAATTTATGCGATATTATGAGATATACTTTGTAATTAGTTATGAAACAGTTCCCTGATGCTGCGCTTATAAATAAGAAATCAGGAACGACTGTCGAGTCTATTTTATATAAGGGGAAAAATCTGAGGGAAATTTGACAAGAACTACATAGTATATGCTCTGATATCAATAAATTAACTCAAACAAGATGGCAAAACATTATCATAAGCATTAAAACAAGTTCTTGATAAACTTTTATGAGAAGTAGAAAAGAACGCGAAAAATATATTTTGTGTTGTCTTTACCCTTTAAACTTTTATGGTCAGTTTCTGCATAAGTATCAACTACTCGTTAGAGAGATAAAAAGGTTTTATTTATTTACTATCACGTAGGATATTTTCTTAATAAACATGGTACTGATTATAGAAGGGGTCCGTCAGGGGTGCATATTGTCGCCTTACTTATTTAACTTATATACTGAAAATACAATGAGGAATGTTAGAGAAGATGTAGGCAAAGAATATTACGATGCCATAACAATTGAAGATTATGAAATACAAGAGATTAGATATGCTGATGACACAGTATTACTGTCCACAGCACAAAAAGGAATGGAAAAACTAATTATGTCAGTCCGTAAGAATAGTGAAGAGCATTCTATCTTAATGCGAAGAAAATTGATGACAACTGACAAAACAAACAAAGCAGCTGATATATGCTCAATGAGGAAAAACTGGAAGAAGTAGAGAGTTTTGAATATCTTGGATCACTACTAACTAATAATGGAGATACAATGAGGGAAATTAAAAGGAGGACATCTATCGCTCTTCAGAAAGTAAAACAACTAAAGAGGCTGTGGAGAGGAACAGATAGAACTAAAAAAATAAGATTTTTAAGGGCATGCATCTTTCCCATCGCAACATATGCATGTGAGACCTGGACACTTAACAAAACAGCTGATAAACACATAAATGCCTTTGAATGTAAATGCTACAGAAGAGTTCTTCAAATATCATGGACACAAAAAAGAACAAATGCAACCATATTACAAGAACTTAATATTGAAGAAGGCTGGCTAGTAAAGAGGATTAAAGAGAGAAAACTTAAATATTTTGGACACATTAAACGCCATGATAATCTAGAGAAGACCGTCTTGGAAGAGTACATAATGGGAAAAAGAAAGAAAGGAAGACCAAGGTGAAGATGGCTGCAAGACATCGTTGATGATCTGCAAATGAATGCATCAGCAGCAGGCCATCTTGCTCACAACTGAGAGGTCTACAGGAATGCTGTAAGGGAGGCAAAGTTCCACAAGGGACATACAGATGAATGAATTATTGATTATAGAAATCATGCAGTTCCAATAATTTTTCTGCTGTTATTTCTGTTAATCTCTGTAATATTGAATGCATCAATATCCTGCATTTATCAGAGTTAAAAAAAAACCAGAACCGTTAGCGCTTGGCATCACTTAAAAGCATCACTGAAATTACCATCTATATGTATTTTATACGAGGGGTGATTGATAAATTCGCGGCCTGAAGTACAAATACTTGAAACACACAGTTGATATTAGGTGCATTTGTAGATCAGGTTAATGTAAGATTAAATTCCACGTTTCAGAAATTAACTGCAACTAATTTTTTTTACAGGCTACTGAAGTGGTAAGGGGTGGCAGAAATTGAGAAAATGGATAACATTTCTCATCGAGCAGTCATTCGCTGTCTCTGCATCAAGGGGTTATCATCGAAGGAGATCCGTAAGGATACGGTAGAGACTCTAAGGGAGAGCACAGTGAAGAAATGGGCAGCTCAGTTCAAACATGGAAGGAAGAGTCTCGAAGATGATCCCCGTTCAGGAAGAAGACCAAGAACGGTAACCACCGATGAAACCACCGGCAGAATCCATGACATGATAATGGAGGATCGATAACTGAATGTTAAATTTCTACTGAGTTGGGCATTTCCCAGGAACGTGTTCATGCTATTATTCACAATGATCTTAAAATGACAAAGGTCTATACTTGAAGGGTCCCGAAACATACTGGAGCTGATCACAAACGACAGCGTTTCAACATGTCAAGAGACAATCTTGGCCATTTTTCTGCATATCCTGAAAAGTTTTTTCAGCAATTTGTGACTATGGATGAGACTTGGGTTCATCATTTTCAACCAGAAACCAAAGAACAGTCAAAGCAGTGGAAACATCGCGGATCTCCACCTCCAAAGAAAGCAAGGGTGGTTCTGTCAGCAAGGTAAAGTGATGGCTTCCACCTTTTGGGATTCAGAAGGTGTGCTATTGGTAGATTATCTTCAAAAGGGCAGAACAGTCACCGGGGCCTATTACGCTAAACTTGTGAAGCAACTTCGGGTCAAATTGAAGGAAAAGCGTCGATGGAAATTGACGAGAGTCATCTTTCAGCAAGACTGCTCCAGTTCACAAGTCGGCGGTGGCAATGGCTGCCATTCATGAATGCGGCTTCCAGTATCTTGAACATTCTCATTATTCCCCAGATTTGGCCCCTTTGAACTATTACCTGTTTACCAAATTGAAAAAGGAGATCAGTGGTCGCAAATTTGCTTCAGATGATGACGTCATTCATGCTGTAGACCACTTTCAACTGGCACAAGATGCTGACTTTTACAAAGAAGGGATCCGTATGCTCCAGGATCGCTGGACTAAGTGCATAAACTTGCAAGGGGACTATTATGAGAAATAACCCCAAAACGATGTCTACAAATAGTCCATTGTACCTTATGCCGCGAACTTATCAATCATCCCTCGTATTTCCTCTTTCAGTTCTGAGTATTCCCTGAGTAATTTTGAAAACATATAAATAAAGTTTACTTTGCCTTGTCGCAATGTACCTAAATAAAAGTAGAAAATTTGAAAATCGATGCACACAGTGAATATTCACAGAAAACAAATAATTAATATGAATACACTTTAGAAAACGTTATATATTAACGCATTAATTTAATGGTAACAGACGAATAATTAGTGTATCACGGCGCTAATATATTTTTCGTGACCACGTTCCGCCATGTTAAAGTAAATGCTTTTCTCAGTTATTAACTTCTGATAAGAGGTAGGGAACTACTCAAACAGACAGGAGAAAGGGCACAAAGAAAGGAACACACATGGGTGAATTTGTCTTTATTAAACAGGGTGTCATGCTGTGATCATAGTTGACTGAAAAAAAGGCTACATTTAGAATTCGCCCCCACCCCAAACCCCTTTCACACATACACGCATACACATTTTGCCACGGAAAATTCCTTCCCCACATTTCACGCCTGGATAAGTCACCCACTCCCACCATTAAATTTCACCCTCGTAGAAATGAAATAGACTTCTTAGTGAAAAAATGCTGCACAGGTAACACAGGTATTGACTGGGTACATGGGACCCAAACAGAAGATCTTGATTTTGCTGATGACACAACTCTTATCAGTAACAATGTGAATTACATGCAAGAAAAAACAGATAGCCTGTCTTCACTGGCTAAGCAGAATAGGACTTGAAATTAACAAGGACAAAACAAAAATAATGAAAATTCCCCTTAATCAAAGTGGAAAAATACACGTAGAAGGGACAGATATTGAAGAAGTTAATCAATATGCACACCTTGGCAGCTGCATAGACCAGGATAGTGACACTAGAAAGGAAGTTAGAATTAGAATTGCAAAAACAGCATCGATCTTCAAGAATCTTGAGAACATATGGAATTCAAAAGTTATAAGCACAAAAAAAGAGTTAAGACTGTTCAATTCAAATGTAATATCCACCCTCATTTATGCATGCGAAAGCTGGAAAACAACTAAAGAAATAGACAAGAAATTAGACTCTTTTGAAAACAAATGCTTAAGGAAAATACTCGGCATCAAGTGGAACGAATTCAAGAAAGATAAGACAGATATGACTGAACAACAACCAGTCTCATGGGTGATCAGGAAAAGGAGATGGACATATGTTGGTCACTTGATGAGAAGAAATGATCAGAGAATCTCACAACAAGCTAATCAAGTGGAACACAACAGGCCAAAGAAAAAGAGGCAGACCGCATGAAACTCTGAAGAGGACATTATTAAGAGAGGCCAAATTAACAGGCATAAAATCCCTTGATGAGGTTGAAAGACACGCCGAAGACAGGAAAAATTAGCGAACTACCTATGTGACGTTTAACAGTACGGGAAGGATATAAAATAAGAAGATAAGAAATGAGAAATTTTCAATCCGATTTAGAAAGTTCAAGCAGAAAAACTACAGATTCGGTCATGAATTTGCTCACTGGTTTCATATGCTACGAGTCTTGGCAATATAGTGAAGAAAAGGGAAAAGTGAAGGCTTTTAAGAATTTTGTGGAACAGGAAGTTTTCCCGTTATAGCGAACCTGTTGCAAGTATTTGGAGTATAATTACATAGGCCGAGTACTTAGTTATGCTGTGGAGGTGTGGAATCTTTACTGTTGAATAAGCACAGTACCACCAGTCACGTCGAAAGGTTTAGCACTGGAGTGTTCAGAAACCTGTGGCACTGCCTTTTCGAACATATGCCGATTCATCGAATGTTTGAAAAGTCAACGCCGTGTAATCATTATGTTAATATATAGCTGGCTGCAGACGGTCAGATAACTGCAAAAAAAAACCCCGTTAAAACAAATGTAGCATTTTCTAGATAACTCTTATTCTTTCGTGAAGTTACTCTAGACCTAGAAGGCTCTTACGAACTTTTACATTAAAGATACCCTCCCTCTGACACCGTTTTAAGCAGCCACATTTATGCGTTGTTTCGTTTTTATGCTCTATGACAACTCCCGTCTGTTTGGATAAACTGGAAGATATGTCAATGAGACCAGACCATGAAGCAGAAACGATTTACGTGCATTGACGACGTTCATGAACCCTTGTTGTCTCATGACGAGCTTTGAAATGGTGACTTTAAGGATCTGACAGAGCGAGGCCCTCATAATAACTAACAATCTTTCCTTCAGAAGATAAACTACCAGGAGGCGAAAACCATAATCTGTAACCAGTGCAGATCTGAATGGAAAGAGAAATTGAAATGGAACAATACACCAACTACAAAGACATCAGCAAACCATCCTCTTTCGCCTAAGAACAGGCCACTGCAAGACTACTGAGCCACCTGCATCGACTCAAAATGTCTCACACAGACGAGTGTCCATGTGGCAGTGGAGTCCAGACTCCAGAACATATCCTACAAGAGTGCCCATACCATGCAGACCTGAGGCGTGAGACATGGCAAAGGACACAAACTTGGGTCAAAAGCTTTGGGGCTCCTATCAGAATCTGGAGAGGACTGCAGGCTTTGCCATTTCGACAGGGATCAGGATTTCAAGTGACCAACAACCTCTAACGCAGAAGAAGAAGCTTCAGAAGAGGATTCACCTTTGAGAACTCTAATAACAGAATTCCTTAGTAACGCTATGTCCAGCATCACAGAAATTGTGAGTAAAACACGATCCAAACTAGACAAGGCGAGGTGTTCCCGAAATTACTTCTTGCTATGAAGAAATTCTTCGTGAGAGGAAACATAAGAAAATACATTTAACACTTTTTGCTTACAAAACCAAGTACCTGTGCTAGAAGAATCATCCATGCCTGATCCTTCATTTCAGCCATAATTAGTAAGATAAATATTGAAGTGTTTAATTCTCTTCTTATTTATGGTTCACCCTTTGTTATTTATTTATATATATATCCCATGTGGTACCCGGGATCTTCAAAGAATAGGACCACTGTTCCCTACCACGCATGATCGTAAACGGCGACTAAAGAGGGTACGTCATAGGGTCAGCAATCCTATCTGGCTAAAAAAAAAACGACCATCAGACTGCTACAGAAACAGAAGCAAGGGAAAAAACAAATGCAGGTGGAAGGAGAAATGCTTATCAGGAAATTGAGCCCATGATGGTTGTGGATGAAAGCCAGCCACTGGAAGTCCCCAAACCGACTGCAGACCTCCTGGAACCTAAACACAAGATGCAAATAGGCAACTGGAATGTAAAAACACTTAACCAGACTGGAAAACTAACTAGCACAAGCCATCAAGGAAATGCACAGATATAATAAACTAGACATACTAGGAATACAAGAAGCAAGATGGACAGGACAAGGCAGAAGGAAATTAACAACACAGCACACAGAAGATACAATAATATGGTCAGGTAAAGAAGATCATCATGAAGGAGGAGTAGCATTGATTATAACAAAAGAAGCATCAAGAACATTGCTGAAATGGACCCCTATAAATGAGAGATTATTATATGCACGGTTCAACTCAAGATTCACGAAGCTGTCTATTATAGTTCGTTATGCACCAACAGCAACAGCTGAAGAGGAATTAAAAGAAGATTTTTACAACAGCCTCCAAGCCACAGTAGAAACAATACCCAAGCATGATATGCTACTCATCTTGGGCGACTTCAGTGGAAATGTAGGTGATTAAAATGAAGATAGAAGAAGAATCATGGGAAGAGAAGGAATCGGAGAAATAAATGAAAATGGAGAAAGACGGTGCAGTGTCTGTGAAGAAAACTTGATGACCATCAGTGGGACAATTTTCCAACACAAAAACATCCATAAAGTGACTTGGAAGTCCCCTGATAAAACCACAGAAAATCAAATCGATCACATACTAATAAACAACAAGTAGTAACGGTCACTACAAGATGTGCGAGCAAGAAAAGACCCAGATGTAGGAAGTGATCACAACCTTCTGGTAGGAAAAATGAAACTAAAATTAAGGAAAGCCAAAATCGGAGAACACAAAAAGATACGTTATGATACAAGACCGGCAAACAAGGAATGAACTCTCAATAGTACTTAAGAACCGTTTCAGTGTCCTACAAGACGAAGAAGAAATGTCCATACTAGAGTTCAATAAAACACTACAGGAAACAGCAAAAGAGGTGCTGGGATATCGGAAACGGAGAAAAGAGGAACGGATAAGCAAGACCACATGGGATAAGATAGAGCAAAGAAAAGAAATCAAGAAAAAATTACTGAACACCAAATCACAAGGTAATTGTAAATAATTATGCACAAAAAGACAAAGAAGTGAAGGAATCATGCCGGCAAGATAAACGTCAATACTTTGACAACTTAGCAGAAGCAGCAGAGAAAGCAGCATATACAAATGACATGAAAACCATATACAAAATCACAAAGCAGATGACAGGTAAAACACAAAGCAGATTACAGGTAACTTCAGCACAAGATGTGAGAGTGTGGAGTCAGTGGAGAAAGAGAAAAACTTGAAAAATGGAGGGATCACTTTAACACCCTACTAAACAGAACACAAGCAGCACAAACAATAGACGTACATGAAGCAAAAACGGAACTAAACATCAATACAGTACCAAAAACAATAATTGAAGTAAAGGAGGCAATAAAGAAGCTAAAATTGGACAGGGCACCGGGTGAAGATGAAGTGACTGCTGAGATGTTGAAAGCAGAAGAAACAGAAACACCAAAACAACTCTGCCGGATACTACAACAAATTTGGGATCTAGAAAAAGCTCCAGAGGAGTGGAAAACTGGCCTTATAGTAAAACTACCAAAGAACTGGCAAGGAGAGCCAGTACTCTACTGCCACTCACCAGTAAAGTATTTTGCAGAATAATCATCAACAGAATTGTACCAGCACTTGAGGGAAAACTTCGGAAAGAGCAGGCAGGATTTTAGAAACGAAGATCATGCATAGACCACATATTTGTACATAGACAAATATTAGAACAGGCAAATGAGTGCCATAGCAAAAAATATGTATTGTTTATAGATTTTGAGAAAGCCTTTGACAGTGTCAACAGAGATGCACTGTGGAAAATCCTAAGATGGCATGGCCTCCCCTATAAGATAGTGAATGTAATCAAAGCCCTATACGAGGGTTTTCAGTGCAAAGTGATCTGTGGAGAACATCACCTCCAGCAGCTTTAGGGTACAAACAGGAGTGAAGCAGGGATGTGTACTATCACCAACATTATTTATCTTGCCAGTTCATTCATTTCATTAATGTGCATGTCCCTTGCGGAACTTAGCCTCCCAAACAGCACTCCTATAGGCCTCTCGGTTCTGAGCAAGATGGCCTGCCGCTGCTCCATCCATTTGCAGATCATCAACGATGTCTTGCAGCCATCTTCGTTTTGGTCTTCCTCTCTTTCTTTTTCCCATTATGTATCCTTCCAATACGGTCTTCTCTAAATTATCATGACATTCAATGTGTCCAAAATATTTAAGTTTTCTCTCTTTAATCTTCTTTACTAGCCAGCCTTCTTCAATATTAAGCTTTTGTAGTATAGATATATTTGTTCTTTTTTGTGTCCACGATATTTGGAGAACGCTTCTGTATCATTTACATTCAAAGGCATTTGTGTTTCTCAGCTGTTTTGTTAAGTGTCCAAGTCTCACAGGCATATGTTGCGATGGGAAAGATACATGCCCTTAAAAATCTTATTTTTGTAGTTCTGTCTGTTCCTTTCCGCAGATTCTTTAGTTGTTTTATTGTGTGAAGAGCGATAGATGTCCTCCTTTTAATTTCCCTCATTGTATCTCCATTATTAGTTAGTAGTGATCCAAGATATTCAAAACTCTCCACTTCTTACAGTTTTTCCTCATTGATACATATATCAGCTGCTTTGTTTGTTTTGTCAGTTGTCATCAATTTAGTTTTCTTTGCATTAAGATAGAGGTTCTGCTCTTCGCTGTTCTTACGGACTGACATAAAATTAGTTTTTCCATTCCTTTTTGTGTTGTGGACAGTAATACTGTGTCATCTCTAATCTCTGGTATTTCATAACCTCCAATTGCTATGGCATCGTAATATTCTTTGTCTACATCATCTCTAACATTCGTCATTATATTTTCAGTATACAAGTTAAATAAGTAGGGTGACAATATGCACCCCTGACGGTGCATATTGGCAGTAGACTTATTAATAAAGGAAGCAACATCAGACAAAAGAAGAGGATTACAATGGACCCTTGACACAGTGCTGGTGGACCTTGACTTTGCAGACGACATTTGTCTACTATCAAGCAGCCACAAAGAAATGCAAGATAAAAGAACCAAGCTAACCCAGAATGCAAACAACATAGGACTAAAGATCAACGTAGGAAAGACAAAATTAAGAAAGCAAAATATGAACAATAGGAATGTACTCAGAGTAGATAGAAAGTTAGTGGAGGAAGTCAACGAATTTGTGTACCTTGGCAGTAGAGTAGTAGAAAATGGACACAGCACAGAGGACATCAACAGCAGACTTACTAGAGGAAACCAGGTTTTTGCAGTGCTGCAGACTATATGGAAATCTAAAAAACTAAGCATGAATACGAAATTCAGGATATTTAAGAGTAATGTTCTAAGTGTACTACTCTATGGAAGTGAATGCTGGAAAATCACCAAAACCATAGAAAACAAGTTGAATTCTTTCCAGACTAAATGTTTACGAAGAATTAGAAAAATATTTTGACCAAACACCATAAGAAATAACATCTTATTGGCATAAATGCAGATGAAGCACTGACAGCAATTATTGAGGA
Organism: Achatina immaculata; assembly: GCA_009760885.1. Lineage (NCBI taxonomy): Eukaryota > Metazoa > Mollusca > Gastropoda > Stylommatophora > Achatinidae > Lissachatina > Lissachatina immaculata. Next base: position 33,395,716 of record CM019706.1, read on the forward strand.
AAGACGCTGGCGATGGTTGGGACATGTGCTCCGAATGACTGACAACTCACTACCAAAAATAGCACTAAGATGGACACCACAGGGGAACAGAAGTAAGCGTAGATCAAAAGAGACACGGAAAAGAGCAACAGAAAGGATGCTGAGCAATAGAGGGCTCACCTGGGCAAGAGCAGAAAAAAGGCAAAGGACAGCCATTTGTGGAAAACCCTTGCGGAAGCCCCATGTGCTTAGAGCACTTAAGGTTGATATATATATATATATATATATATATATATAACATCTTCGTACATTCTTCCCGTGCCGTTAAACGTCACATAGGGCTCACATAGCTGTTTGCGAAGTTTTCTTGTATTCGGCGAGTTTTTCAACTTCCTGAAGAGATGATATGCCCTTAATACTGACTTTTTTTCCCGAATTTAATTTGTATCATTGCATTAAATCGAGTGTGTGGGAAGAATGAAAGATGGAGTGATGAAAGGCAGAATGTAAGACGAGCGTGCGTGCCCAGTTCTTTATCCTTTTAATAATAAAGATTATTCATTCACTCATCCATTCATTCTCTTAACAATGTCCTCTTTAGACGTAGTTGACCTCTTTTTCTTCGACCTGGTCTGCTCCACTTGATAGCTTGTTTTGGTATTCTCTGATTTTTTCCTCTCATCACATGGCCTACATATGTCCATCTTCTTTTTCTGATCACCCATGAGACAGGTTGTTGTTTGCTATCTGTCTTATATCTCTGTGTTGTTCTTAAATTCCTTCAACTTTATACCAGGTATTTTCCTTAAGCATTTGTTTTTAAAAGAGTCTAATTTCTTCTCTATTTCTGGAGTTGATTTCCAGCTTTCGCATGCACAAATGAGGGCGGATATCACATTTGAATTGAATAATCTGAACTTAGTTTTTGTGCTTATAACTTTTGACTTCCATATATTCTCAAGATGTTTGAAGGACAATGCTGCTTCTGCAATTCGAGTTCTAACTTCCTTCTGTGTGTCACCATCCTGGTCTATGTATCTGTCATTGTATGCAAGTCGGTGTACCTCATCAACAAGTGATCGTTCTACGTATATTTTTCTTCTTGATTATTGAGAAGTTTCATAATTTTTGTTTTGTCTTTGTTAATTTCAAGACCTATTTTGCTAGCCAAGGAAGACAGAGAATCTGTTTTTTTCCTGCATCGATTTCACATTGTCACTGATAAGAGTTATGTCATCATCTGCAAAATCAAGATCTTCTATTTGGGTCACATGTACCCAATCAATGCCGGTTTTACCTGTACAGCATATTTTCATTACAACGTCTTTAGCAATTCCAAAAATCAAGGGAGATAATATACATTCTTGTTTCACGCCTGTTTCAATCTGAAACCATTTCCTCATTCCTTCTTCTGTCTTGACTGAAGAAATATATCCGTTGTAGAGATCTCTAATGATTTTGACAATTTTAGATGGTATTCTGTATATTCTTAAAATTCTCCACAATTAATCTATGTGGATCTATATATCAAATGTCCTTTTAAAGCCTATACAGTTCGGGATTAGTTTTTTCTTCTTTTCAATATGTTATTCAAGTATTATTCTTAGAGTAAGATCTCAGGCATCTATACAATAATCCATTTCATCCCACATGCGTGACAGCATATCCTGGTCGACCAGAGCCACGGCAGTGATGATACGGTTGCCAAGGTACTTGAGATTAACAGGGAGTAGTGGCTCAAAGACGGCGTCCTTAACAAACCTCCAGATTAAAAAGTCGCAAGGATTTAAATCAGGGGACCGGCGTTGCCACATAATTAACTTGTCGTCCTCTGCGCCCTATCCATCGTTGTGTCAAATATTGATTGAGATACCATCGCACGTCCCTGTGGTAGCTTACACTTGAGTCTCTTATGGAGAATTTGCCATACTGTTGATTGTGAGACGCCTAGCCGTAAACTTGCATGTGTAGTGGACTTTGGGGGAGGGGGGGCTGATCTAACAGATTCGCAGTTTCTTCATTTGGTCCTGGACGTCCCTGCCAATGAGTTTTGCACAGACAGTCGTCATCCCAGAATTTCGCATACCACTTCTTGATAATGTTGAAAACAGGTGCTGATTTTTCTGGAATTCTGCTCCAAATCGTCGCTGCACAGTCACAACGGTCGATGTTCTTGCCTTGCGTTTTCCAAAACACAAAATGACTGCTCATGTTTACTGAACGCCATATTTGCTGCTCCTGTCTCCTAGCGATAAACCACAGGAGCTCGACGCATGAGATTTATTTTAAAAAACCTGAAGAGTTTCTCTCCTTTGGCATAAGAATTATCGTGATCTGTTACGTAGTTTCTTTGTTGCGAAGTTTTGAAATATTTAACGGGTTTATGAATAACCCTGTATGAATACCCCTGCATGAATAACCCTGTATGAATAACCCTGTATGAAAAACCCTGCATGAATAACCCTGTATGAAGAACCGTGTATGAAAAACCCTGTATGAATAACCCTCTGATTAGAAAACGACTTGTTATATCTACTCTTAACTTGTGGCCCTTACGAACTTTTTTTTATAAAGAGTGAAATTCTGGGAATGAAGCTTCCGAGATATGAATTTTCCGGGGGCCAGTTGTTATGTAGTGATAATTAAGAGAGCCACGATATTCTCATTCACAAACCATGATTTCTTAATGTATAAGACATTTTAAAAACAACAACAGAAACGAGTGACGGGTGTGTGTATGAGTGAATGAGAGAGAGAGAGAGAGAGAGAGAGAGAGAGATGGAGAGAAAGAATGAGAACAAAAGTGAGTGAGTGAGTGAGTGAGTGGGTGGGTGGGTGGGTGAGTGACTGACTGACTGACTGACTGACTGACTGACTGTATACAGTTCATAGACATAGAAATATGACAGAATTATCTTTGTAATTACAGAAGTCCCGAGGAAATCTGGCTAGAAACTCTGGAATCGAAACTTGTCGTGGTAACTGAGGGAAAGCCGACTTTAACTTTGGCGAAGTTTAAAGAGGCGTTACAGGTCAAAGAGGTAGAAGTCCCTGTTTAAGCATTAAAGCTTTACTAAAAAAACTAATAGCTTTAATGTGAATTTTCCTTATTCTTGCTCTGGCATAAGACGTTGGTAATAAACAGCCAACTGTGAAAATCTCTTGTGCATTTCTAAAGATTTTTTTTATTAAATGTGTTTGTTTAGTATATAACTTAAGCTTGCCCCTGACCCATAGTTGGACTGCTTTTAAATGCCTGCTGTTGGCGTTTGAATGGTTTTCTCCGCCATGTCAGTTCATTCATTTGCATGTTCCTTGCGGAACTTTGCCTCCCAAACAGCACTCCTATAGGCCTCTCGGTTGTGAGCAAGATGGCCTGCCGCTGCTCCATCCATTTGCAGATCATCAACGATGTCTTGCAGCCATCTTCGTTTTGGTCTTCCTCTCTTTCTTTTTCCCATTATGTATCCTTCCAATACGGTCTTCTCTAAATTATCATGACATTTAATGTGTCCAAAATATTTAAGTTTTCTCTCTTTAATCCTCTTTACTAGCCAGCCTTCTTCAATAGTAAGCTCTTGTAGTATAGATATATTTGTTCTTTTTTGTGTCCACGATATTTGGAGAACGCTTCTGTATCATTTACATTCAAAGGCATTTATGTGTTTCTCAGCTGTTTTGTTAAGTGTCCAAGTCTCACAGGTATATGTTGGGATGGGAAAGATGCATGCCCTTAAAAATCTTATTTTTGTAGTTCTGTCTGCTCCTCTCCACAGATCCGTGTCAGTTACCCTATTCTTTAACAAATTTTTTTTAAAAGATATAGTTTGAGGCCAAGAATAAATTAAAGAATAGGGTAACCATGGTCAGTTACCCTATTCTTTAATTTATTCTTGACCTCAAACTATATCTTTCTAAAAATATTTTTTTAAACATGTTTTCCGTCTCATCAGGATGATGATAATCCGCACTGATTATGATGTAATTATTAATGATTACAAAAAGTAATAGTAAGAACAGTGTTAATGAAAACGTTTGTCACTGTGACACTGAGGATATCTTGAATGATATTAATATACGTTAAATGCGAAATTATGAATTATGCGAATTTTTATCACATCAGAACTTCGTAACTAAGTCAGATTCCTAGCACTATGTAATGATTTGAGCATGTATTTCCATTACAACTTATATTTCAAAACTCAACTCACATGTTTTCTCTCTCTCCGAAGTCGTTTTTCGTAGACAGATGTTTTCAGATCTTTGATACTGATGGAGACGGTGAAGTCAGTCTCAGACTCCTGGTCGGAGAATTGCGTTCTCTAGTGTTTGGAAGCCAGACTGACAAAATACGATTCCTGTTTAATGTCTACAACATTCAAGGTAGCTTGAAAATCATTATGGCTGTCTTATGTCATAAATCTGTTATATACCATTCACTGATAATTCACAAAGCCGTGAAACAATAGAAGGAACTTATCTTTGAAAAGTTTTTAAACTGGCACGCGAAGAAACTTCGCAAAATCTCTATCACTGATCACAGACATTTGTCTCCTGATATTCCTTTATAAAGTCTCATAATTCAAGACATGATATCAAACTGCATATATTGTGTATATCATAATATAGTTCTATTTAATCAGTGATAAAAATTGAGGGAAACACAAACATATTCTACAAATGCAGATTTCTGGCTTGCAGTAATGCAGGCTTTTTCTAAAGTAAGTGTACGACCTTCAGAGATTTTTCGGGATCCCTGTGTAAATGACGCAAATAACGTTTGCTGTAGTAATGGACTTAAGACTTCACGGAGAGAAATATGAGAAGAGAAAGGCTGTGATCAGAACCACGGACTCCAGAAGAACGAGCGGTGGTCTATCCACGAGAGGACCAAGGATAAATTAAAGAATGGATAACTGACAAGGCGGAGAAGACCATTCAGATACGCAAGAGCATTTGAGAACAGTCACACTGTGTGTCAAGCTCAGTTAGATACTAACCAAAGTTCTTGGAGATATGAGACGGCCGAGTGGATGGTGCGTGACTAGGTGGCCGCTTGTCCTACAAGAGTCCGCGGTTCGAGTCCTGTCATTCTGTTTTCCTCTAAAGTCTTCTGTTTTAAGAAGGTCAACCAAACAACATGGTGCTCTGTTACTTTACTGTTCGAAAACCTCATTGTATGTCATTTAAAAACAGTGTTGCTATAATAATGCTGTAGGTTTGAAAATTTAAATACAAAAAAGTTTGACACCCGGAAAAGGAACACGAGCAGAAAATGGCTGAATGACCCGTGTATAGTCAATTCAAGACTAACGACATTTACTATCTGAATAAAAATGTGTCTAATTGATATAGTTTACTTTAACTATCAAAATTTTAAGTGTTCAGTATATAATGTACTAGCAGGGATACCCGCTCTACCAGTGTACATAGGGTGCAAAGAGACATTCACCACCACATAAGAAATATAATTACCCGAAAGCATAACAAATTGAATTCACAGAAAGAACATCACATCCACATACGACCTCCAAATCATTCACTCCATCTACAAGTTAGGGCTAGGGAATGTCCAGAGCTTTCCTGCTGGATCCCGACAACAATGAAGTACTTGGGAAGGGTTTTGGCTTCTTTCCTGGTGTCTGCGCATCTTTCGCTCTACCCACAATACCGATTAAATATTGCAACACTGTTGCGTTGCCACGTGAAACGACCTTGTGCCTGTGCTACTTTGCATGCTGACAAGACATGCTCTAAGGTTTGCCGACTGCTGCAGAGAGGACACATCGGACCCCCCACTTAAACAGGTCTGCACCTATATGCAGGAGGTCTTATGCAGATCTGATAAAGGAACTAAGTCAGAGAGCCATATATTCAACATAATGTTCCATGTTAGCGATATTTGCGATATTACACAAGTTATCCACTGGCCTCGATGAGTCTGTTGTACTGCTTTATGAACCCGCTTCCCATCCTCTATATTTCTTATTTCATTGAAGACCATGTTTTTCCGCTGTTTACTTTCCACAACCACCTGATACCGCCATGACCAAAGCCTTTCCTTCAGTTCAAATGTCTCCCTCGTTGAGCCATTTTCTCGTGTACTCGCCATTTTCTTCCAGGTTTTAGTATTGTTTCCACTTTGCAAACTACCATGTCGGTGGACTCTGACAGCATCACTGCAAGTCCAAGTCTTCCTGCCTTAAATTTCTCTACTACAGAACTGAGTGATACGCGCACCGTGCTCTTCCTGCATTATAATGCTACATCCGTCATCTACGGTGGCAAGTCCAGCCACTTCGTCGATACTGCAGACTTTCCTTTCACCACTCTAGCATCTAGCACACAAATAGTGGCCAAAATAGTTTAGGTATCTGTACGAACTGGAGACACCATACCTTATATCTCTAGGATTTTTTTCTATCATTTAAAATCCATCTTCAAACATTTCACAGACTGCTAGATTGTCACTGAGTCCTTCATTTAAATATATCTTCTTTCTAGACTCTTTACTCAGCTATAGGAATTTGTTGCTGTATACTTCACTCCTGGCGGCCTGGTTAGCTGAGTGTTAAGCCTTCAGTTTACTAATCCGGTGGTACCAGGTTCAGTCCCAGCAGTGGGATTTTTTTCTGGTACACACAAAAAAAGGCCCTGGGGTTGACCTAGCCTCTAAAAATGTGTACCAGAGAAATCTGAGAAGGTAAAGCGGCCAGGCGTGATACTGACCACATCACACTTTCATTTGTTGAAGGTCATGGAAAATACGGGCCTAACATGCCTAACATTCCCTAATATGCCTTAATGGCATGGAAACGGGAATTTACCTTTACCTTTACCTATACTTCACTCCTCCTACTTTCGCTTTCCTTAGTGATAAGCTCCAAAATGTGTCTTAAAGCTCATAGGACAACAGACAATAAGCTCTCCAGTCTTCCGAGCTGAATAAATATTTATGAAAAGTCCATGAACCAATTTTTACATTCCATTCGCAATACTAAGCTAACATGAATGTTGAAGAAATATGTATTTTTTAAAGAAACAATAAACAGAACACAGTTTTGTAGGATCAGACCTCGAACAAAATAGTAGACAAAACACTTTAGTGAGACGTGAGAGAAAGAGAAATTACAATTACCTGGGATTCGAACCACGGACTCCGGCTGGACGAGCAGCCGTCTAGCCACGAGAGAACATAGTACCAACGAACTACACTATCTCGCACCCCAAAATAAGGGTGTTTGAACGCGAAGTCATTAGTATGTTGAGTCGAAACGAAGATCGTGACACCCGGAAAGAAACGAGGTCATGTCACAAATTTCGTAGCTTAGATTCGATCTCTCAGCAGGTACCAACTTTTTCAGACACAAACATACACACTGCCATGTCTAGTGCATACTGGACAAACGAACGAATACATTTACATACAGTTAGTTTCAGGTTATGGTTACAGAACACATTTTTAATAAATAAGAAACAACGAGGCTTTCGTAGCAAAGTAAGAGAACACGGTTTTGTAGAATTAGACCTAGAAAAAAATCTTAGACAAAGCACTTTAGTGAGACGTGAGAGAAAGAAAGATCACAAGAGAATTACCTGACACTTCATTTCTCCCTGAAACAATTCTATCTTTGCAAACTGAAAAACTCACTTTAATTTAAACTTTAATTTTTGCACACAAATTTGCTTTAAAAATTGCAGTTTTTTCCACATACACCAGGATATTAATATATATATTTATATACATATTTTCCTGCTATTTCCAAAACAGAAAAATTACAGCGAAGAGGACAAACAAACAACAACAAAAAAATTCCATCAGTATTTGAAATTGGGTCATCCGCACAGCACTTCAACCTCAGAAACCATAACGCGATTGAGGGTGTGTTACAAATGACAAATTGGTTACGTGGTAGCACAAATATAAATAGCACGACATAATAAATACTCAGGTGAAAGAAGCAAAATCAAATAAAGACACTAACGTGGCTATTCACTTACGGCATTTATATCTAAAAGTGTATGACTATGGTATTTCTAAGTCTAGATTCGAGGCTGGTTGTCAGTGCACACATGAAGTATTCGCGGCAGTTTCAGATATAGGTCTAGAAAAGATAACATAATAATAAATTATGCGATTTGACAGAGAAGGCACAAAAAATTCACTTCAAAGCATAATTAAATTCTATTCGAGATCAAAATATTTTAGTCAAATTTTCATCACGTTATTTTGGCTCTCCATACAGAACAAAATCGGGGATCTTGCCGTTTGCTTATAAGATTTGTTAATTTGTCCTGTAAATTAATTTCGTCATCAGAATTATAGATTAACTGATATTTATTTGTCACCTTGTGAACTGTATGGAATGTGTTACTGGTAGTTTTCTTGTACTGAGAAAATGATTTCAAACGCTTAGTTGCTAGGTTTTCTTCTTGTGCTTTCTCTTCAACTGATTCGCCGCTGACTTCGTGATTCATCTTAGTAAGTTGTTTTTCACTCTCACATAACATGATCTTAACATTTTATCACCATTCTGAAATTCAGATTCCCATATATTTGCTATCGATCTGTCACATTCTGTTAGCCATGAAGGAATGTTCATACACAATTTTTTCTGCTCCACACTCCAATAGCTGGACCTGTAACTTTGATTAGTGACCTTAGAGGTTATTGTGGAATATTCTGAAACGCATGGAAGTTGTAAACATAAATTATTATTATTATTGCTGCTTATCAGTTAGATAAGATGATGAAACAGACAATATACATGAACATTTATCATATGCCTTTTTATTTCTTTTTTTTTAATTGGAGACACAAAAAAGTAGTCTGAAACTATTGTCTTCGCATACAACACACTGAAAAAAAGCTGCGTGAACATGTATTATATGTGCTTAATATTAGAGATATGTAAATATTGTTGTCTGAATCAATTTAGCCAAATATAGTCAGTTAAGAACAATTCAGCCACGATAAAGCTTATTCAGCGAACAATGAATACGTCTCATATGTTTTATTCAGAGTGTTGTACAAAGACATATGAAAAATCTGTTAATTTATAATTCTTGAAGGTACAGGGCAGATTGTTAAGAGTGAGATACACCAAGTGCTGAAGTCATGTGTTGAGGAAAGCAGGCTTCAGTTCAGCAGTGATGACTTGCAGGTAATGTAGTGAGTGAACTTGTGTGAGTGTTAGACCCATTAAGTCAGTACTAGTACTTGAGAACCAGTTTTATGGCACTGTCTCTAGGGTTATTATGTTTAAAAGAACAAGACTTCCACAGTGGATTCCCTCTCATTTTAGGTGTTGATCCTCACCTCTTTACCCTCTTCCCCCTCCATATCCCCAAATTTAAAAAAAGGTAAGTGCTCTATCCATCTGATTACAGTTCTGTGGTGTATGCATGTCAAAGCCTGAAACATTTAAACCATGTTTAATTGTATAGATTTCACTTATACTTAAAACATATTCCATTATGTTTGTATTTTTATTATTTACACAGCATTTATATGAATATATATTTTATCTCATCTCTCTGTTTCTTCGTCCTGTATGTTTTTGTATGATTAAGGCTCACACCGAAACGTCACAACTTTGTAGTTTAGTATCTGCGTAATAAAGCTGTTCCTCTACTTTTTTTCCCACTATATACATTTTGGTATCACAGCTTTACTGCAGTGGCTCCGTGTATAGTTACAAGGGTTGATTGATAAGTTCTCGGCATAAGGTACACATACTTGAAACGCACAGTTGATATTATTTGCTTTTGTAGATCAGGTTAATGTAAGATTAAACACCAAGTTTCAAAATATTAACTGAATTTTGTTTACAGGGTACTGAAGTGGTAAAGGATGTCAGAAATTGAGAAAATGGATAACGTTTTTCATCGAGCAGTCATTCTAGCGAATTACTGGTCGATTGGGAAATGTTATCCTCTGCATCAAGGGCTTATCATCGAAGGAGATCCACGAGGATATGGTAGAGACTCTGGGGGAGAGTGCACCTTCTTACAGCACAGTGAAGAAATGAGCAATTCCATTCAAACAAGGAAGGGAGAGTCTGGAAGATGATCCCGTTCAGGAAGACCAGGAACGGTAACCACCGATGAAACCACCAGCAGAATCCATGATATGATAATGGAGGATTTACAACTAACTGAGCGGTACATTGATACTGAGTTGGGCTCTCCCGGAACGTGTTCATCCCATTATTCACAGTGATCTTCAAATGACACAGGTCTCTGCTCGATGGGTCCCGAAACTTCTTGGAGCTGATCATAAACGACAGCGTCTCAACATGTCAAGAGACAATCTTGGCCATTTTTCTACAGATCCTGAAAAGTTTCTTCAGCAATTTATGACTATGGATGAGACTTAGGTTCTTCATTTTCAACCAGAAAAAAGAACAGTCAGAACAATTGAAACATCATGGATCGCCACCTCCAAAGAAAGCAAGGGTTGTTCTGTCTGCAGGCAAAGTGATGGCTTCCATCTTTTGGGATTCAGAAGGTAGACTATTGGTAGACTATTTTCAAAAGGGCAGAACGGTCAGCCTATTATGCTAAACTTGTGAAGCCACTGCGGGTCAAATTGAAGGAAAAGCGTCGATGGAAATTGACGAGTAATCTTTCACCAGGAAAATTCTCTAGTTCACAAGTCGGCGGTGGCAATGGCTGCAATTCATGAATGCGGCTTCCAGCTTCTTGAACATCCTCTTTATTGCCCAGATCTGGCACCTTTGGATTATTTACCAAACTCAAAAAGGAGTTCAGTGGTCACAAATTTGTTTCAGATGATGACGTCATTCATGTTGTAGACCATTTTATACTGATACAAGATGCTGACTTTTACAAAGAAGGGATCCGTATGCTTCAGGATCGCCAGACTAAGTACATAAACTTGCAAGGGGACTATGTTGAGAAATACCCCAAAAACGTTGTCCACAAATAATCCGGTGTACCTCATACACTGATTATTGTGTGTAATCAGATGGCACCATATTCCTAGTGGTCTGAAACTATCTACAGTTATTGTATAAACATTAAAATAATTTTGCCGTGTTTGAAAAGTATTAAAAGAACTAACTGATTAATTTTATTACATGATTTCAGAAAATAGTGTTTATTTTATCTTAATGGGTGGTACAAATTATTTTATAAGGGACCAGCTAGTGTAGTGGTTAGAGCACTTGTCTAGCAACCGAATGGCCGAGGGTTCGAATCCTCATTTGAGCGGTAAATTTTTTTTTCCAACCAATGCGGTCCGGAGGTCGACCCAGAGAAGAGTTTCATACCAGAAAAGGTGCACCTAAAAGATGGGGCACTAAAAGTGGGCCTGGCCATTATCAGGATAAGACAGAGTATATGAAGATATCAAGAGACCAGGGGAAGAATGATCTAGATTATACAATTGTTTTAGATATGACCATCAGGGAAACAGAAACATACAAATATCTAAATTGTACTTGTAATTATACATGTACGAACTCCGTGTAATTGTGAGCTGTTGTTCTTTGCAGCCAATGATGTAGAGATGTTGAGGCACAACATCGTATCGGCGTGGGAGTGGGTTATGGCGGCTACTTTTTCAGTTCCGGAGTACAGCTAAAAAGCAGGGGATATGCAATGCTTCTTTAGCAGACTCCACCACCATTGGGACTATGGCGATCCCTGCCCCTTTAGCCAGGCTAAGCCTTGTTACTGGGGGTACCATGGAGAGGTGGGACAGGGTCTTGGTCAGCTATGGGTCGCAAACCTTGACGCTGGCATATCACCTATGGGTCGCTGATTACCTTATCGGGCGTCTTCACCCTCACAAATATCTAAATACAACTTTCAACAGATGTAACATAGTAATCGAGAAAATTAAAAGTACACATATAGGGAATAAAATATGCTTTACCTGCAACACCCATTAAAATCTAAAGCCATGTCCCAAAACACCAAGAAACCAATTTGCATAACTATACTGTTAAAAAAAAGAAACGCAACACTACTATAGTCGTAATAAACACCAAATTTCAAACTTATATCAAAATTTTATTTTACGGAATTAATGTTTCAATCATGAAATGAAAAAACTTTAAGACTTTAACAATGAAATAATGTTCATTGAATTTGTTTTGAACTTTTATCTTTGCAAATGAGACCTTCGTTTCAGTGTGGTGTGTGGCCTCCGCTGGCCTGTATCAGATAACGACATCTCCTTGACATGGATCAGATTAACCGTTGGATTTGTTATTGTGGGATGGCTGCCAAATCTTCCAGCAGCGCAAGAGACAACTGATGGAGATTGTCGCCACGTCTCGCTGGCGGACTTGTCTGTTGAGTTCATCCCATAAGTGTTCTGTTGGATTCATGTCTGATGACATGGATGGCCACGGAATGGTCAGCGTTGTTGTCAGCGAGGAACTGGGTGGTGAGCTGTGCCACATGAGGTGGAGCGTTATCCTGCTGAAAAATCTACCCTGGTGCAGCCATAAGTGAAAGGACGTGAGGACGAGGAATTTTAACGACGTATCGTTGAGCATTCAGTCGTCCTTCATTTGCACCAGGTCACTTCTTCCCATGAAGATGATCGTCCCCCACACCAGTACACCTCCACCACATGTGCAGGAGCCTCATCCACTCATTTCTGGGCGTAGCGGTCATGGACTCTGTGGTAAACTCTTCTCCATCTATCGTGTCGCTAGAGCAGAAAGAATGATTGATTACAAAACCAGACCCTTCTCTAATCATTCGCAATGGTCCATTGACGATGGTGGTTCGTCCACTGCAGTCGATTCTGGCGATGCCGGTCCGTAAGGACAGGACCTCTGTAGGGTCTTCTAGACCAAAGACTAGCGTCGTGCAGCCGGTTCCTAACCGTTTGATCTGAAATTAGACGAACTGCTGTCATTGACTGGACTGTTGAGGACGCAGATGAAAGTCGATTCCTGAGGTGATGCAGCCGTATGACGCGGTCTTCCACTGCGCGGCCGGTCTGCAGCTGAGCCCATTTCTTGAAATCGTCTCCAAAGGCGACTAATGGTGCTTCTAACTACATTAAATTGTCTAGCCACTTATACTTTGTGACTGTCCAATCTGTAAACGTCCAGTGATGACAAGTCGTTGTTCTGTAGTAGATGAGCCATACTTGCGCACTGAATTTTCAAATGAATTGATTCGAAGAGCGTCAATCTTTTACAGACATTAAATAACATGGTCAGTGAGTTTTGTGTTCAGTAAATTTCACGGGTTCTCGTGATCCTGGCATGCGTTATTGTCAAAAATGATGTTTTGACTAATTTCGCTTTTCTGTGCTCATGAATCATCTGCTGAGTACAGCTCAGATCAGTGCGTGAAGTTGATGTCTAAGTGAACGTTTCAGCCAATTTGCCCTTGTCTGATCAGCAAACGTCAGTTTAAATCGCAAACATCGTATTTGTTGCGTTACTTTTTTGGAACAGTAATTATATCCATTGTGTATGGATCAGAAACATGAAATACAACAACGAAATATAAACGACAGTTGCAGGTCTTTGAGAACAAGATCATAAGAACAATCTTTCAGCCCAGGATACCAACAGTGAGGAATGGGGAGATAAAAAGAACATTGAATATAACAGCTTTTTAAAATCACAGTGGATTATAAATATCTTGAAACTGAATAGACTATGCTGGTTGGGTCATGTAGAAAGAATGGAAGAGAACAGGCAAATGAAAATGATGTATGTGTAAGATATGAAGGAAACAAGACTGTGAGGTAAACCATGACAGAAATGGAGAGACAACGTAGAAGAATATATATAGGAAATTGGTGCCGCCAACTAGAAAGAGAAGATTAGGAATGTAGGTGAACTTTGTCTGCAGCCTTTATATCTCAGAAAGCTGAGAAAAGAAGAAGAAATTTAGTAAATTGATTAATATTAATTAAAGGATGCTGTAAAATGAAATTTTTTAAAAAAACTTAATTTGGGATACATCCAATTAAAAATTGCCTAAATGGCCTGGAGTGGCTGATCACACTGTCACAACCTGAAGCAGAATATGCTTGTTTCTAAGCTAAATATCTTCTTATAAAATTTAAAGAATTCATACACGTCTGCTATGTACAGCTGGTTAATTTGATTAGATCTGCTGTCATGTCATTTATATTGTTAGTGAATATTTGAAAAAACACATTTCAGTTTTAGTTAAACAGCTTGATAAAAATTAAACGAGCTCATTCATTTTTATGCACCCAAAAATGATTACGCAATGATCAAAGCAATGTTACCTGTTACAAATCAACAACCTTTCTCATGGGTGATCAGAAAAAGAAGATGGACATATGTCGTTCATGTGCTGAGACCAAACAACCAGAGAATCCCAAAACAAGCTATCAAGTGGAACACACAAGGCCGAAGAAAAAGAGGTCGACCACGTAAAACTCTAAAGAGGACATTATTAAGAGAGGCCAGTTTTGTAGGAATAACATCCCTTGAAGAGGTTGAAAAGCTCGCCGAAGACAGGAAATCTTGGCAATCTACCATGCGAGCACTATGTGACATTTAACAGCACAGGATGTAAGATGTAAGAATGTAACTGCATTAAGCTTGCAATACACATTGTAAAAATATATAACTAAAGTAAAATGCATCTGAGATTGTTCCAATTATTTGTAGGAAATTTAATACTTTTGTAAATGCAGTAAAATTGTTTTATGCAACAATTATAGTCTATGTTTTTTTATGCAAGAGGTTTAACTTAATATGTACATGTTTCTGAAGGCTCTTACAGATGCCTTACTGTCTGCTGCAGACAGAAATAAAGATGGCACAATTTCCTTTGAAGAACTGAGGGACTTGGTTGAGAGCCATCCCACCATTGCTGAAAATTTGGCCGTAAGGTATATGTTTATGTTGTTGATGACTTTTGTTGTATTAAGAGCAGTCACTGAAGTCAAAGCAGATGTCATTATATTCTTAGGAAGAAGAAATCTGACCATGAAAATTAAAATTTGTTGGACCATTAACTTTGGTAACAAAGTCATAAGGTAGTAACAAGAGAATAATGGTAGTTTTGACAGTACTGCAAAGAAATAGACTTGGCATTGAGCTATAAGTTGTTGCACTGAATATTTTTATTTTGAGCTATAACTTTTGTAGGTAAGAGAATGCCTGTGTATTCATGGAAGATACTAAGAAATGTATATTTAAATATATCCAGGTTAAATGCCAGTGAAAGATTAAGAAGCAGTTGCTTGATGAGAATAATGGTAACCGTGTGCAATACTGTAAACTGATTCTAAACACAAAGATTTTAGTTATACTTTAGTTTCTAGATGATAAGCAATGTCATAACACAAGATCAAATTCATTGGCAGTATTTATTTTCTTTAAATTGAAATATATAAAACATATCTGGACTTGGAAGACTTATTGAAAGTACAAGATATAGTTTAATTTTACGAAAAATGGTGGACGAAGGAAGGAAGGAAAAGACGATGAATAATATTACATCAAAGTGTTTTGTTGTATATTTTAATATTTAAAGAAAAATTACTACCATGAATTTGCTCTTGTATTACATTGCCTATCAAGTAATTTGACGATGGAAGCCATGGATGTGACAAAAGATTTCGGCTGGCTGAAGTCACAAGAATACGCGCATCAATGCAATCTGAAGGATTGGATGAACATGAAAAGTAAATTCAATCCGGCTTGTGACAATGCAGCCTCGAATCCTTGAAGGTGTCATGTATCCATCGAGTAACCTTCATTGTTGTACCATGAAACGCTGCTGTCTCAGGAAATGAAAGAGCAGATCAGCAGGATGACCCAACTGTCTTAGAGGAATGTAGAATACGATATATGACATGCGGTTTGCCTTGACATATACGTCCCACAATGGTCGGGCAGAGTTACGAGTAAAAGGATGTTATTTACTTTACCCTTCCCCTTTTGGGTAATATCCTCTAGGACTCACTGTTCATTTAACAAGCTTTTTGTGCGGCCGTCCTTCTTACTGAAGTACCTTTATCGAATTAACTCATTTTTGTCCTCTTTCCTTTCTGGCGAACATAAAGCCTCAGCTCGTGCTTCATCGCGAGCACGTGTCAATTTTAATGGTACAAGAGGAAAAGGAAATACAATAGAGAATAATATAGGAAAATGAAGTAAATAAACATGTATATTTTTGTAAGGCCTCACATAAGAAAAAAAAAGTCTCACGTTCAAATATCATCATGATGTACGTTTACGAGAAACGACGGATGATTGTTCATTTCTCACTCTAGGATACTCCTGTTAACTCGTTTTGCACAATCTCACAAACGTCTCGTGCTGATCATGTCGTGGGTATTATTTACAAATCACACTTATGTCAGGCAACGCCCAAATGCTTACACAAACAGACTTATATAAATGTCAAATAATATTTCTTTACATCAGACAAATAAAAAAAAATTACACTATTCCATTACATATCATATCATCATCATCATTCCCCATTAGGGGGACTCAACTGAATCGAAGCTCTCTGTGTTTCTTCAACAAAATTAATCCACATACGATAAATAACACTGGTCAGCACACATTTTGGTGCCTCAAATGTTAGACGTGCTTCTGTGTATATTTGGCCCGCTGAATCCAAAAATGGCACACGTTTTCCCACATCACCTCTAGTTTTTTAAATACAGAACATATGCCACATACCACTCTTCATTTTGCTTGTCCATAATACATCAGGATATTTTAATGTAGTGCTTAAATTAATGTCTTTTAAACATGAATGAAACATTAAAAATTAAAAGAAAAGTGTAGTACATGAAAATTTACTTATTTCATACAAAAAGCAAAAGTTTATGATACAAACTACTTTCCACTCATTCGACACACAGGAATCTTTTGTAGGACTTCCGGGAGTGGGATCTGCCAGACAATCTCGCATAAGGTTCCAACAATAGTCAGCCATCGTGTGCACCCCAGTTTTCCTTGGTATCTGGCTTCCACTATTTTTATGTCTTGATAAAATCTTTAACCTTGCTCTTCGCTCAAGTCACCAAGGAAAGCGATCTAAATGACTGCAGATAACGGATTTTAACACTCATGTTACAGCCAAGCCTGTTGAAATGAAAGAGCATATCCTCTACTAATTGTATGTAGTTGTTTGCCTTCTTGTTGTCAAGAAAAAGCTTTTCACAACAAAAACAAATGACGACTAGGCACATGATTCGATTTCATTTACTGATGCTATGAAAAGTGGGTCATTTATAAATTGTCTAATCTGTGGACCATCGAAAATTCCTGCTTTCATTTTTTCCATGGTAAGTCCAGGTAGCTTATGTAGTATGTTCAAAACCTTTACAAATTGTTTCATCAAACCTAGCCTTATACGTAATAGTGACAGTATGATTCTATCTCGTGCTACTGAAGTTTCATTGATTATATTTTGTCCTCCGACCACCATATATCCCCTGGGAAGCCAATCTTTTCTCGCCCAATGTCCCAAGCCATATAAAGCAAGGATACTTTGAGTAGCCACTTTGTTGACCAAGAAGAAAAGTAACCATTTTCAAGTCTAGGCAAATCACCCATTAATGTTTTTGGTAATTTTTTTCCAAGACTACAGAGATGGCCTTGTACCCTTCTTTCATTCTGGTGGAATTACTGATTGGAATAGAATCATGTTTGTTGCCATTATTTAAAAGAGCACATTTAGAACTACATTTTGAACTGTCGATGAAAGGACGCCACTCACTTGGGTTATATTCTGAAAGACCAATTTTCTTCACAGGGTTTCCAATGTCATTGCAAAGTACTAAGTTGTTGTCTTCGGTAAAGAATGGCAGCAAAATGTTTTTTCTCTACTTAGATACATTGTAGTTTTCATTCCAGGCTAAAGTGTATTCTTTTCCTTTAGTCTGGAAGCAAACACAATTCAGGAGACTCCATGGAAAGATTTAAGTCCCTGATCAGATCACTCAGTTCATTCTGATCAAAACGATCACTATGTTTGGTCTCTCTTTTATTTTTTTACAAGATTTTTTAGAAAAAATCTCCAACTCTTCTCATACATTCTCCATTAGTTATTTTTGCTGTCCAGGGAATTCGCAACATTCTTCTAATAAACAAAATTTCTGCTACTTCCAATGACTTTCGTGCAAACCTGCCTATTATCCATGATTCACTTCCATACAACACGACAGGTTCAATATAGCATTTTAGGACTCGTTTTCTAATATTCATTATAACGATGTGTCTCATTCTCTGAAATGCAATCTTTGTTTGGCCTATTCTGTTCTTAATTCCTGTTTTGCATTTCTCATCTGAAGTTATTACTGCTCCAAGGTATTTGAATTTCTGCATCTGATTTAGAATAGTTCAATTTAATTTTATATTGCATTTTGGTGGATTCTGTTTCTTAGATATAACCATAGTCTCTGTCTTTTTGATGTTCAAAGTAAGGCCTTTCTGTTCACTTTCTATGGCGACTCCAAAAGATTTTGCAGGTCTTGTTGGTTCTTAGTTATTAGTACTGTGTCATCAGCATACCGAAGGTTGTTAATATCTATACGGGATATATTGTCCAGTATTCTTTAGTTAATCAGTCATTTCTTACAAGAAATACTTAATCGACCACATCCAAAAGACTTGATAGACATTGAAACTGATTTACCATTCCCACAACTAAATGTCAACCTAGATGAAATTACATTGCATGAAATTGACACAGCAGTGAATCTAATGATTAACAACAAAGCTGCAGGTGAATATAAAATAACAGCCGAAAAGTTAAAAGCTATCAACACTGACAACATGAATGAATGTTGAGAATGTTTAATAAAGTTTGGAAAGAAGAAAAGGTCCCTTCTAAATGGAAACAAGGAATCATTGTTAAAATGCCGAAAAAAGGCAACCTTAGCGATTGCAATAACTGGAGTAACCTTACTATCAGTTGTGTCAAAAGTATTTTGCAAAGTTATTCTGAATAGAATTCAAGATATAGTGGATGCTGCAATGAGAGAAGAACAAGCAGGATTTCGAAAAGGTAGAAGCAGCTTCGACCAGATCTTTACTTTAAGAATAATACTTGAAGAACATATTGAAAGGAAAAAACTATTAATCTTGAACTTCATAGACTTTAAAAAGGCATTTGATAGCATATACAGAGATTCATTGTGGAGAATTTTAAGAATATATGGAATACCATCTAAGATTGTCAACATCATTAGAGACCTCTACAATGGATATTTTTGTGCAGTCAACACAGAAGAAGGAATGAGTGAATGGTTCCAGACTGAAACAGGCGTGAAACAAGGCTGTATATTATCTCCCTTCCTTTTTGGAATCGCCGTAGACTTCGTAATGAAAAAATGCTGCACAGGTAATACGGGGATTGACTGGGTACATGAGACACAACTGAGAGATCTTGATTTTACAGATGACATAACTCTTATCAGTGACAGTGTGAAATCAATCCAAGAAAAAAAACAGAAACCCTGTCTTCAATGGCTAGTCAAATAGGACTTGCAATAAACAAGGATAAAGCAAAAATAAAATAAAAACTTCTCATTAACCACGAATGAAAAATGTATATAGAAGAAACAGCTGCTGAAGAAGTAAACCATTCTGCATATCTCGGCAGCTATATAGACCAGAATGGAGACACCAGAAAGGAAGTTAGAAGTCGAATTGCATAAGCAGCACTGACCTTCAAGAATCTCGAGAACATATGGCATATATAATATATGTATTATATATAATATATATTATATATAATATAATATATGGCACACAAACCAATTTAAGATTATTCAATTAAAATGTAATATCCACACTCATTTATACATGTGAAAGCTGGAAAACAACTAACGAAATAGTCAAGAAATTATACTGTTTTGAAAACAAAAGTCTAATGAAAATATTTGGTATAAAGTGGAACGAATTCAAGAACAACGCAGAGATAAGACCGAAGAGTAAACAACAATCTGTCTCACTGGTGATCAGAAAAATAAGATGGACATATATCAATCATGTGATGAGAAGAAACAATCAGAGGATCCCCAAACAATCTATCAATTGGAACACAACAGACCGAACGAAAAGAGATCGACAACGTGAAACTCTAAAGAGGACATTGTTAAGAGAGGCCAGTTCAGTGGGAATAGCATCCCTTGATGAGATTGAAAAACTCACCGGAGACAAGAAATCTTGGTGAACCACCATGCTGGCCCTATGTGACGTTTAGCGGCACCGGAAGGATGTAAGAAGAGGTCAGTCATTTGCATATCCCTTGTGGAACTTTGCCTCCCTAACAGCTTTCCTGTAGGCCCCTCTTTTGTAAGCAAGATGTCCTGTTGCTGATGCATTCATTCACAGATCATCAACGAAGTCTTGCAGCCATCTTCACCTTGGTCTTCCTCTCTTTCTTTTTCCCATTATGTACACTTCCAAGTCGGTCTTCTCTAAATTATCATGACGTTTAATGTGTCCAAAATATTTAAGTTTTCTCTCTTTAATACTCCGTACTATCCTGCCTTCTTCAATATTAAGTTCTTGTAGTATGGGTATATTTGTTCTTTTTTGTGTCCATTTGAAGGACTCTTCTGTAGCATTTACATACAAATGAATGTGTGTTTCTCAGCAGTTTTGTTGTGTCCAGGTCTCACAGGCATATGTTGCAATGGAAAAGATGCATGCCCTTAAAAATCGTATTTTTGTAGTTCTGTCTGTTCTTCTCCACAGATTCTTTAGTTGTTTTACTTTTGAAGAGCAATAGATGTCCTCCTTTTAATTTGTCTCGTTGTATCTTCATTATTAGTTAGTAGTGATCCAAGATATTCAAAACTCTCCACTTCTTCCATTTTTTCCTAATTGGTACATATTTCAGCTGCCTTATTTGTTTTGTTAGTTATCATCAATTTAGTTTTCTTTGCATTAAGATAGAGGTTTTGCTCTTCACTCTTCTTATGGAGTAATACTGTGTCATCAGTGTATATAATCTCTGGTATTTCATAACCTCCAATTTTTTATGGCATCCAGATATTCTTTGTCAACATCTTCTTTCACATTCCTCATTATATTTTCAGAATGCAAGTTAAATAAGTAAGGCGACAGTATGCACCCCTGACGGACCCTTTTTTTATGTCAAACCAAGTTGTTGTTTCACCATTTTATTCTTACTGCTGCCTGTTGGTATAGATACAGTAGTGATATTAATTGTGTCACATGTGTTGGAAGTCACATTTTTTCCATTATTTCCCACAGTTTCCAGTTTTGTACACAATCAAATGCCTTTGAGTAGTCTGTAAAAGATAAATATAGATTCACGTTAAACTCTCTGCCTTTCTATATTATTAATCTTATATTGATTATATGGTCTCTTGTTCCTCTTCTTTGTCTAAATCTAGCTTGGACCATATTAATTTCTTCTTCTGTTTTCTTACGAAGTCTATTCATGATTTTTAATAGCATTCTGTTGGTATGACTAATCAGACCAACAGTTCTGTAGTTTGTGCATAATTTCAAGTTACCCTTTTTCTGCAGCGGTATGAATTCTTTTCCATTCTCTGGGCCAGATACCTGAATGCCATATCTTTTTACATACTGTATGATAGATTTTAGCACATTCGTTTCATCCTGCCTTACTACGTTCAGCTGTTATCTCATCACATCCCGGTGATTTACTATTTTTCAGAATCTTTATTGCCCATAAAACTACTATTGTCGGTTCGGGTTCTTTCTCCTCCAATAATAATTCAAACCGTTCATTTCTGCCTTCACAGCCAGTTGTATCATACATTCCTCTGTAATATTCATTTTTATTTTATTTTTTTCGAATTTCCTCTGTCTGTGTCAAGGTCTTGCCCATCTTGTCACAAATTATATTTCGCTTAGGTGTGACATTTTTCGTCAATGTCCTCATTTCTTTAAACATTTCGCTACCTCTTGCATACTTCTGTTCTTTCACAACGATCTTGTATTTTTTCTTTGTCGTTTCTTATGTTTCTTCTTATTTCTTTTGTTAAAGATTTAGATTTCTCTTTGTTGTTGTTTGCCACTTTTCATCGAGTCTTCATTTCTCAAAGTTGTTTTATTAGTTCTTTTGTGTTTTCTTTACTGGAACCATATCTTTAGCTGCTGTTATTAAGATATCTCTGACCTGCGTGGCCAGTCAGGTGTCATCTCCTCCTGTACAGGCATCAGTATCTCAAAACGGTTATTCACTTCTATATTGTATTGTTCTGGTATTTTTGTAAGATCAAAGCGGAGTGGTATTGATCCCGTCTTTTTTATCTTTATCTTCATGTCTGCTACAATAACTCATGGTCTGTGTCACAATCAGCACCTGGTAGAGTTTTTGGTAGAGTTTTGATCTCCACCTTCTTTGCAATAAAATGTAATCTATTTGATCAGGTGATGTCCATGTGTAAAGTCTTGTTGGATGTTGTCTAAAAAGTGTGTTAGCCATCCTTAGCTTTTTTTCCAATCAAAACGCCATTAGATTGCCACTTGCTTCATTTCACTGTCCTATACTAAAATTTCCCAAAACATATCCTTCGTCTTCTGCTTTTTCTGCACCAAATCTTTGCACTAAAATCGCCCATTTATTAAGACAATATCATGTTTTAGTATCTGGTCTATCGTCGTTTGCAGTGTGTTATAAAAGTCTTATACTTTCCGCTGCTGATGTTGGTGCATATATCTAGATGACGTACATTTCTAAAAGTGTCTTTAAGTCTGGTAGTGAGTGTTCTGTCACTTACTGGGTTGTAACATAATAAAGCTTTTGATGCTAATTTGTCTAAGTAAAAACCCACTCCTTTCTTTCCTCCTAATTCTCCGCCAGAGAATATAAAGATACCATCGTTTTCGCTCTTGAAGTGTCCTGATCCTTTCTGTCGATGTTCGCAGATTCCAAAATGTGGATCCTGGTTCTTTCCATCTCATCCCTTATTATTTGATACTTTCTCTTATACACAGTTCACACATTTCGTTTTCATACTCTTATTTTTCTTTTCCATTTGATGCAGGGTTTTGGTAACGCCGTCAAGTTTTTGTCCGTCATCACAATTATTAGTACTGACCTCTGTCTATCACTCTTCTGCAGTGTTAAAATCAGATCTGTCTGGCCTGGGGGACTTGCCACCAAATCTTTTTTTATATTTGATCTTCCATTTTGCTGTTAATTTCTTGGTATATTTCCAGAAGGTAGTTTGCCATTGCTTTCCTTTTGGGCAGTGACTGTACTGGTCAGTGATCACAGCCATTATCCCTACATCATCTGCCCACCATCATAGAATGGTGACCATAACCAACATCATCTGTCGGTTGTTCTCTTATTCCATCCAACACCTCCTCCCATGCCTTCACATCACCATGATCGGGGGCTATACGGGTACTCCACTTTGCCTAAATTTGCCCTGTACTCTAAATGAGTTAAGGAAGGTCTTACTTCTCCTTTGATAGAGGATACCCCTACCCCGCTAAGCACAATATTCTTCAGCACATTCGAGGAGGCTATAATCACAGGGGAACAGAAGTAGGGGTATGAATGAATGAATGATTGAATTAATAATCTTTATTTTTAAAGGGTAAAGAATTGGTCACGCAGGCTCGTCTTACATTCTACCCGTCATCACTCCATCTTTCATTCTTCTCACACACTCGATTTAATACAAGTATGCAGATTACATTAGGGGAAAACATATCAAAAGAGTGTAAGATTAAACAATTACATTCAAAGTAAAAGAAAAGAAGTAATTAACCTAATAAAATATCACACACACACATACACGCGCGCACACAGACATATACATAATCAAAAATACAATGTTAATACAGATCTTCTAACATTTAACAGACATTACAATAATTTCTAACAATATCTAACAAGTTACTTTTCGAACTATGTCATTTTAGTATTTGATGGCTGGCGAGTCATGGGTTGAGAGAGTGCTGGTTATTCTATAGAGGCATATAATTACAAGCAAGTAAATAATGAAACAGGTCTGAGTTAAAGGATGAAGTATTACTAATGGATTTTAAATGGCAGGGGAGGGAAAGAGACATGGAGAAGAACAACAGATAGGATGTTGAGCAATAGAGGGCTCACCTGGGCAAGAGCGGAAAAAAGGCAAAGGACAGGCATTGTGGAAAACTCTTGCGGAAGTCCCAGGTGCCCTGGGCACTAAAGGTTCAGAGAGAGAGAGATAACTACAAATGAGGTAAGAGGAATCATTGGCAATGCCAAATTGATTTCACCGGGTCCAGAAGCATATCAGTGACAATATAGCGGAGAGCA
Source organism: Achatina immaculata (assembly GCA_009760885.1). Classification (NCBI taxonomy): domain Eukaryota; kingdom Metazoa; phylum Mollusca; class Gastropoda; order Stylommatophora; family Achatinidae; genus Lissachatina; species Lissachatina immaculata. Next base: position 33,419,962 of record CM019706.1, read on the forward strand.
TAACAGCACAATATAATAAAAACTTCCGTACAGGGGACATACCGGCAAAGTGGTTGCACAGCTATCTGACACCACTAAATAAACCCGGAAAGGATCATTCTGAACAGAGCGGTTGCCAAATAATTACAATGCGGAATATATATATATATATATATAAATCATGGAGAAGATTGTCGCAAGAGGATTATCTAATGATCTGAGAGGTTGGAGATGAACTACTGGAGACGCTTGGCGGATATCGCCTTGGCAGAGACACTTTGACTAATACTTCGCTTCTCGCCAATGATATTTATGAGTTTTCAATGAAAGGATGAGGCGGTGGTGGCTGTCATTAACACAGAGGACGTCCATAATAGGGTATGTTACGACTGACTAATCCCCATAGAGGTGGACATAAATCCTTGGTTGACTCTCTGGACTGCTGCCATGTTGATATCCCGGTCGGTTACTTTACGGTTTGGTTTTTGGATATTGGACCCGATAGAAATAGTACCGGGTCTTCCATAAGGATGTCCACAGTCACCATTTATGTTTAATATCTGTACTGCCAATGTTGCCATTGTTACTAAGTGTAGGCAGATTCTCACTTATGGCGAAGACATATTAATTTACAAACAAGTGCATAATAGGACTGAAATGGGCCAGAAATTGCTAATATCACTGTATCACTTGTCAAGTTGGTCTGATAATTACAATGCAGTGATCAACCCATGTAAGGCGTAAGTGTTATGGTATTCTATGAACAACAGAGTCGTTAAAGAAGAGTTATCAGCAATTCACTGCAACAGGATGCAGGTCAAGAGAGCAAATGTAGCTGTAATCAGAGACTGGCAACCCTACAGTCCAGGCATTCACATATGTTTTTCACCTTCCGTTCCAACACCCACTGAAGCATGTCCCTGCTGATGGAGCCAGTCACAAACTGGTTGTGAGTAACATACACTAAACCACTTCTTTTGGAAAAACGTTCACTTCTTCTCTTCTCCCCAAATTCGATCGTCCTCCTGATGTGATTGTTGTCATTCAACCCGATGTCGTCTTCCACACGTAGCCTATCCAAAATGGCTCTTGCAATCTCCTCCTTGATCATTCTTAGGGTGCCTTGAATTGGTGCAATGCCTCCCATCTTGTCCGCTTTCTCAAATCCTTTGACATGGGCAGTATATCCACGTCAAACTGGATAACTGAGAGCCCTGTAGAAGCTGGACCCACTCCCTGCGGTAGAAATGTCTCTCGTTTCTCCGTAACATGCTTTCGGTATCAATAATACCATGCGAGTCGTCCAGGTCCGCCAAACAGGAAATTGCTTCTGATGCTGCCTGGATCTCTATTCTCACGCTCGAAGTGGTAGTTGTATAGGTTTCTGATATTCTCGCAACCGGTTTACCGTTACGGTAGACAATATAGGCCCATCCACCTCGTGCCACTGACCTGTCTGTGAAAATCACACAGAGTCATGTAGTTCGAAGTGATGCTGAATCTGTTTCTCCACCTGGGCTTCTGTTTTACACTGAGCCCAGTCTTGACTGATCAAGCTGGATCACGGCCTTCATTAAATTCTGCATATTTGGTCCATTCCGGTTGTAGGGGAATCTGCTCTGGGTCGCAGATTGCTGACAGTGTCTCTTCTGCCTCCAACATCACGATCTTCTTCGCATGATACACTTAACCTTTGCTTACCCTTTTATAAGAGCTGACTACTCAACACTCATGAGCCTCATGACGGAAATGGGCATTGACGTCTAGATCGTGCTTCTAAAGAAATTGTGGCACGGCAATATGAACCATGGACCTCGGAGTTAGGATCATTGCGCCAGACTACCTCAAGGCCTTTCACTGTCACCAGTGCTTTTCAGTCTATACGCTGAAAACTACAGGATTTGAAAACTACACCAGACCGGTCCTGGCCAAATACTCATATATGCAGATGAGATCATGGCATATGTTCATGGAAACTGCAGTCAGAGTATATTTACCCACATTAAGGAAATATTGACCATATCATGTGTTGGTGCAAGGACAACATTTCAGTGATAAATCCTAACAAGCCCAAAATCCTGTGGTGCTCATTAGGTAACAGATCTGCCCTTCCGGCAGTGCAGTGCAACGGCGAATATATCTAGCGAAAACAGTTTTTTAAGTACCTTGGGAATATTCGACAGAACATTATCTTTCATCCACAATGTGGACATGGTTAGTTATAAAGCAAAGAAAGGTCTCAGTGCAGTGAAGGCCATGGCAGGTGCTGGGCTGCCTCAACGGACACTTCCTGCTGATGCGGGCGTTGATGATGTCGGTGGGTGAGTATAGCCTCGGCTTTCTGACTTTATCCACGACTTAGATAATCAAGGTCAAGAAACTGCATGACCTAAAGTAGTTGGGTATAACGTTTGATCAGTCGTTGTCTTACCGTTGGCACACTGACCATGGCATACAACGAACACAAAAAGAATTTAGTGATGTTAAGGTAATGGCTAGGTGGGATATGCAGCAATAGATACTTGTACGGTTAATGCAGACACTGGTGCTAGAATTGGTCGATTACGGGCTGGAATTATGTGTGACTTTATCCAAAACCCAGATTGATAGATTGGACAGAATTCAAAATGAACCTATGCGGACTGTTGTGATACTCCTGTGACCATGCGTTATTTGCTGGGTCTGCCTGCCATGAGGATCAGACATAAATTTGCACAGATCAAAGCTAATCTCACTGTGGTCGGCAACACCACTCATCCCCGGCATAAATCACTGGCGGTAATGAAAGGTTGTCGGGGCCGTGGCGGAAACATTCATTAATGCCGTGTGTGCTGCGGTGGGTTGACAGAAGTGAAAGAATTTACCAACAGTCTCACCGGAGTGGCCATCTACACGCTTGGCAGAGAATGGACGGGAAGCATGAAAGAGTTTGCAACTCAGGACCACCGTTAACGTTCACATTCAACCATATGACCCAGTCATCTTCACGAACGGCTTAGTGCTGTGAGGCAATAAAAACAAAAGAGTTGATTTGGCTTCGTTGTATTTAGGCGAGGTAGACCTGGTGGCACAGAAAGCATGGGCCTCTTTTGCGATTGCATCGAGCATGCGGATGGAAAATGTATGACAGAATAAGGATGACTATTGAACGAGGGAACATTAACCTTAAATCGCAACTCCCCTCTGCTTCTGACTCTAAAAACATTTTAAATAGTTACCTACCTGTCTACAGAGTTCTGCTTTGGACGGTGACTTTCTCCATCGTAACAAAAAATTACAAAGCCAAATCTTTCACTTGTAGACAATACGTGCTTTTATCTGTCATTTACTGAGCAATATTTCACTTATCTCATATTGATTTTCTATTTACTCACAATGGATACTTGGTAATCTTTCCTGAAACAAAAACTATGAGCTAAATGTGCTGAGATTATGTGGTAGGCGACATCATCGTGAAATGAATTGCGTTGCTTTAAGGATCCGTCTTCAAAGGCCTTTCTGTCAGCTTGCCCTCTTTGCCTTTGTCTGTCACTAACCATCTGCAAAGCAGCAGGTCAGAGTCTCTTTGTGTCTGATGCTTGCTTCTCGACCATTCCGGCATGGGAAACCCTGCCAGAAGCTATGCTACCGCCGGCATAGCCCTTACGATCGTTGGAATACACAAGGCCCCCCACAGCACACCACCCCACGGCAAGATGGAGACTCTACCAGACCCCAGAGTGCTAATTTGTTGCTAAATGGGCTTGCCCTGCGACCATAAGAAACCCTTGTATACCAAGGAGTGACCTCCCACGGACGCATGACGTCGAAGGCTTAGAATAGCCAGGCTCGGCGAAAACTCGAATGGCAATTATGAAACACTTGCTTATATAACATAGGTGTAGATGGAAACAACCTAAGAAACTGTAAGACTTGTCCTCCTAGACTATGGCATTGCAGCACAGACAACTGCAACACAATCCAACTTAAGAAAGTGAAACGACTACAGAATCAAGGCATAAGGGGCACTGAGGTCCATATCAATAAAAGAGCTTGTGTAGGAATAAGATCTTGTGAAAGCAAGTTACAAAGAAATAGACAAGAAAGTAAAAAATTCAGCTAGAAAGGATAAAAGAGAATACATAGACAATATGGCGAAAGAGGCAGAAAAAGCAGCAAAAACAGGAGACGGCAAAACTTTATATAGCATACAAAAGAGGCTAACAGGTACTTTTACATCTAAAGAAAGACAAATCCTTAGCATACTGGAACCCTATTAACATCAAATAAAGACCAAAAGCAAAGATGGACTGAACACTTCCAAGAAATACTTAATCGACCACACCCAAAAGAATTGTTAAACCTTGAAACCGACTTACCAGCCCCACAACTAATTGTCAACCTAGATGAAATTAAATTGGATGAAATTCAAACAGCAGTGAATTTAATGGCTAACAACAAAGCTGCAGATGAAGATGAAATAACAGCCGAAATGCTAAAAGCTATCAATAGTGTCAACATGAGACACCTACAGAGGATGTTTAATAAGATTTGGAAAGAAGAAAAGGTCCCTTCTAATTGGAAAAAAGCATTCATTGTTAAAATACCACAAAAAGGCAACCTTAGTGACTAACAATTGGAGAGGAGTAACCTTAATATCAGTTATGTCAAAAGTATTTTGCAAGGTCATTTTGAATAGACTCAAAGATATAGTGGATACTGCAATGAGAGAAGAACAAGCAGAATTTCGAAAATGGAGAAGCTGTCTCGGCCAGATCTTTACTCTAAGAATAATACTTGAAGAACATATTGAAAAGCAGAAACCATTAATACTGAACTTCATAGAATTTAAAAAGCATTTGATAGCATATACAGAGATTCATTATGGAGAATTTTAAGTCTATTTGGAATACCATCTAAAATTGTCAACATCATTAAGGACTTCTACAATGGATATGTTTGTGCAGTCAAGACAGAAGAAGGGATGAGTGAATGGTTCCAGACTTAAACAGGTGCGAAATAAGGATGTATACTGGCTCCTTTACTTTTTGGGATTACAATAGACTTCATAATGAAAAAATGCTGCACAGGTAACATAGGTATTGACTGGGTACATGGAACTCAACTAGAAGATCTTGATTTTGCTGATGACATAACTCTTATCAGTAATAATGTGAATTCCATGCAAGAAAAAACAGATAGCCTGTCTTCACTGGCTAGCAAAATCATCATCATCATCATCATTCCTTTGCATGTCCCTTGCGGAACTTTGCCTCCCAAACAGCACTCCTGTAGGCCTCTCGGTTGTGAGCAAGATGGCCTGCTGCTGCTGCATCCATTTCCAGATCATCAACGATGTCTTGCAGCCATCTTCGTTTCGGTCTTCCTCTTTTTCTTTTTCCCATTATGTATCCTTCCAATACGGTCTTCTCTAAATTATCATGACGTTTAATGTGGCCAAAATATTTAAGTTTTCTCTCTTTAATCCTCTTTACTAGCCAGCCTTCTTCAATATTAAGCTCTTGTAGTATAGATATATTTGTTCTTTTTTGTGTCCACGATATTTGGAGAACTCTTCTATAGCATTTACATTCAAAGGCATTTATGTGCTTCTCAGCTGTTTTGTTAAGTGTCCAGGTCTCACAGGCATATGTTGCGATGGGAAAGATGCATGCCCTTAAAAATCTTATCTTTGAGTAGTCTATAAAGGATAAATATAGATTCACATTAAACTCCCTGCATTTCTCTATTATTAATCTTAGATTGAATATATGATCTCTTGATCCTCTTCCTTGCCTGAAGCCAGCTTGGACCATATTGACTTCTTCTTCTATTTTCTTTCGCAGTCTACCCATTATGATTTTTAACAGAATTTTACTGGCATGACTAATCAGGGCAACAGTTCTGTAGTTGGTGCATAATTTCAGGTTACCCTTTTTTGGCAGTGGTATGAATACAGTTCTTTTCCATTCTTTTGGCCAAATACCTGAATGCCATATCTTTTTACATAGTGCATGATAGATTGTTGCATATTGCTTTCCTCCTGCTTTAATAAATTCAGCGGTTATCTCATCACATCCTGGTGATTTACCATTTTTCAGACTCTTTATTGCCCATAAAACTTCTTCCATTGTCGGCTCGGGTTCTTTCTCCTCCAATAATAATTCACACTGTTGATTTCTGCTTCCACAGTCGGTTGTTTCATACATTCTTTTGCAATATTCCTTCCATCTTTCCAGAATTTCCTCTGTCTCTGTCAGGGTATTCCCCATCTCATCACAAATTACATTTAGCTTAGGTGTGACATTTCTCGTCAATGTCTTCATTTCTTTAAACATTTCACTATCTCTTCCACACCTCTGATGTTCTTCTATTCTTTCACAACAATCTTGCTAGCAAAATAGGACTTGAAATTAACAAGGACAAAACAAAAATAATGAAAATTTCCCTTAATCAAAATGGAAAAATACACATAGAAGGGACAGATACTGAAGAAGTCAATCAATTTGCATACCTTTGGCAGCTACATAGACCAGGATGGTGACACTAGAGAGGAAGTTAGAATCAGAATTGCAAAAGCAGCATCGATCTTCAAGAATCTTGAGAACATATGGAATTCAAAAGTTATAAGCACAAAAAACAAGTTAAGAGTATTCAATTCAAATGTAATATCCCCTCATTTGTGTATGCGAAAGCTGGAAAACAACTAAAGAAATGGACAAGAAATTAGACTCTTTTGAAAACAAATGCATAAGGAAAATACTAGCATCAAGTAACGAATTTAAGAATAATGCAGAGATAAGACAGATGACCGAACAACAACCAGTCTCATGGGTGATCAGGAAAAGGAGATGGACTTATGTTGGTCACTTGATGAGAAGAAACGATCAGAGAATCCCAAAACAAGCTATCAAGTGGAACACAACAGGCCAAAGAAAAAGAGGCAGACCGCGTGAAACTCTGAAGAGGACACTGTTAAGAGAGGCCAAATTAAAAGGCATAAAATCTCTTGATGAGGTTGAAAGACACGCCGAAGACAAGAAAAATTGGCGAACTATGTTGCAATGGGAAAAAATGCATGACTTTAAAAATCTTATTTTTGTACTTGTGTCTGTTCCTCTCCACAGATTCTTTAGTTGTTTTACTCTCTGAAGAGCATTAGATGTCCTCCTTTTAATTTCCCTCATTGTATCTCCATTATTAGTTAGTAGTGATCCAAGATATTCAAAACTCTCCACTTCTTCTAGTTTTTCCTCACTGATACATATATCAGCTGCCTTGTTTGTTTTGTCAGTTGTCATCACTTTAGTTTTCTTTGCATTAAGATAGAGGTTCTGCTCTTCACTGTTCTTACAGATTGACATAATTAGTTTTTCCATTCCTTCTTGTGTTGTGGACAGCAATACTGTGTCATCAGCATATCTAATCTCTGGTATTTCTTAACCTCCAATTGTTATGGCATCGTAATATTCTTTGTCTACATCTTCTCTAACATTCCTCATTATATTTTCAGTATACAAGTTAAATAAGTAAGGTGACAATATGCACCCCTGACGTACCCCTTGTTGTATGTCAAATCAAGTTGTTGTTTCACTGTTTATTCTTACTGCTGCTTGTTGGTCTAGATACAGCAGTGATGTTAATTGTATCAAATGTGTTGGAAATCCCATTTTTTCCATTAATTCCCAAAGTTTCTGGTGTTGTACACAATCAAATGCCTTTGAGTAGTCTATAAAGGATAAATATAGATTCACATTAAACTCCCTGCATTTCTCTATTATTAATCGTATATTGAATATATGATCTCTTCACTCTCTTCCTTGCCTGAAACCAGCTTGGACCATATTGACTTCTTCTATTTTCTTTCGAAGTCTATCCATTATGATTTTTAACAGAATTTTTCTGACATGACTGATCAGGGCAGCAGTTCTGTAGTTTGTGCATAATTTCAGGTTACTCTTTTTTATAAAACGATACTTCGTCAAAATATCATCAGTTTATATTATTAACAACAAAATCAACCTTTTATCCATTAGTTCAACATTTCAGGTTTCTTCACAAAAAATACAAACAATGGAATAACTGAAAATCAATTAACATCGTGTATATATTATGGGGTTAGTATGATTAAAACAAAACCGTCTCATACATAATCTCAAACTATCATCCTTAATGATTGAATGTCTGATTGTAAAATCAGACATTCAGTCATTAAGGATGATAGTTTGAGATTATGTATGAGAATGTTTTGTAGGCAATAAATGTATAACAAAATACATATACATACAATTCAATGATACATAATTTTATATGTACATAATAACCATCAAAATGCGTATAAAAATATTAAAACTATTCATATATCCTTCATCTATTAACAACTATACCTGAATGGGTCGGAATGAATCGGAAGGGGAGACAGCACAACCAACTTCCATGCGTCCACCTCACAGAATATCATTCATGATCAAAGCAAATATATATGTGTATATACATCGACGAAATACACACTAATTTATGCTTAAATTAAAACATAATTTCATACATAATTTCCCTCCGATCCCTTGGCTCAGCGTACAAATTCACGACCGACTTGAAATTCTCTCGCATCTACTTTATATACTGGATACGTAGATCTGCAGACGGCATACAATCGAGATTTATAGGGCATTTCCCAAGGAAAGGAAAATTGGAAAACACTAAGATTGAGGGAAGAAGAGACAGAGGAAGACAGAGAGAAATTACTGGATGGACTGTCAGTGTGGCTAGGAAGAAAGTCACCGGTGTAGCTTATAATCAACTCAAAAGACAGAATTGTCGAGAGAAATGATCGTCTACGCAACGTAGCATGTTTAAGAAATATTTTTACATATAGAATTAAAATTCTCAGGGTTGTTAATTATGTGTGTATATTACTTTATACTTTGCCCCCAACTTTAACCTTTGTTAAAATGGACCATTGTCCTAGGGGTCTTACAAGTTATCATTATGGGTATGGGTATGTGACAACCATTCTGTGGTCTGACGAAAATCTCTGTTTTCCTCTATTTGTTTGTATTCACCACCCAACCATCCAACAACTTTTTACTATGCCGGGGGGCACGGCTAATCTTTAGCATACAGTGGTTCGCCGGGGTCGAAAGGGATCCGCTCTGAGCAAAGCGCTGTCTCCCTTGCCCCGTGTCAGTCTGTCGGCAGATATCCGACAAAGGTTCGGTGAAGGGTGTCTGTGGCGAAGTGGTTAGTGCACTGGTCTCTCATGGAGAAGGTCGGGGGTTCGTTTCCGGCCGGAGGCACCCCAGTCACCCAGCTGTAGAAATGGGTACCCGACATCTTCAGTTGGGGAAGGAAAGGCGGCCAGGCGTGATATTGACCATATCACCCTCTAGTGTGCTGACAGGTCAAGGAAAATATGGGCACTAACACCATATCCCTATGTGCCTTTAAGGCATGACAGGATTACCTTTACCTTTTTAAAAACTTTTTTTATAAGTGGTACCAGCGTTTGCAACTTCCGCGTGTCACCCACACTCTTACTGCTTGCCCTAAACTATTTCTTAATCCAGGGTCTTTTGCTTCATGGATGTTCCTCTTGCCGGGGTCCACTACCCTGTGATCGTATAGTTTCTGCTAATGGCCTCATCTAAATATCATGCTGTCACTCACCTCTAACAGACAAATCATAAATCCAACAACTTGTATATTAATTCCAACACACACTGTTTATTACAAAATAGGACTATATGTACTCATTAACTGTGCCGACTCAGTTCATGCACAAGCATGCTTATACATTATATGATACATAGTTCTGTGTATCTCATTAATCATCATAAGAGTTGCCTGTCGTGGCAACCCACAACAAAATCTTAACATCTCGTATAGAAATATAGTTATATCAGGTTACATGACAATTTAAGATTCAAAATAGTATCGTTAGCATACTACACGACATATAACATGTTGCCTAGAAGCCTCACAGTAAAAGTACATTACACCGATTCTTCCTGACTCACGGCTCAATTTAACATAGGCATATATATATTTTTTTTTTTTAAAGCTTCAACATTACGAATTATATATCCTTCACACACTATGAATCTGATATCTAAATTCAACTCCCGTCAAAGAATACTACTAGTACTTTAACTAAAACACATATTACTTACTGTCTGCAGACACCATACTGACGTGACTTACCTGACACTGACATCCACTGACACTTACAAGTCACTCACACTAATAAGACGGCTCGCGCAGCGTTCTGAGATCATAGCTGACGACAAACATACTCACGCCCCTTAATAACTGAAACCACGTATCTGCCATTTTCAAACAAAGACATGAGCTTCCTCAAACACTAATACATTGCCAAGCCATATGCCAGGACGAATGAGAACTTAATGAATGCGAAGCTCTAACGCGTCCTCTTGTTTAATTCTTGATCACGTGATCCTAACCTCATTAGCATACCCAACTGATAAATTGAGAATTTGTGAGCGGGCCATGTGGCAAAATCGTCGTGACTCGGCCGCGTCACGACAACTAAGACCCGCTCACTCACATATGGCATTGATTGGTTGATTGACTAAGTCTGTACTGATTTTACTCAGAATTTCGCACCCCCGAGCTGACCAGTCCTTGGCCTGTTTTATTCTTTTTTTTAAATTTCTTCTGGTATTGAAAACAAACTTAGGTTTAATGATCTGCCTCTTCTCCTCCATATACTATATACTACACTTGAAAAGATTACAGGCCTACAGCCAGTGGAAGACATACGAGATGAAGAATACAGAAACAAGCAGAAAAATTCATAAGATTAGAAAACCACACAATGAACCTAAGAACGTAAGAGCCAGGAAGAGGCAGGCTAAAATAATCTAACTTCACTGAGCGATATAAGGCAATGATATGAGAACAACCCACATACAACCAAGCCACCCTCAAAATCACTCTGCTTCTCTGGCACAGAACAAATATGGATGAGACAGAAGTTCCTAAAGCTCATTGAAAACATCAGAGAGGTGGAAAACAAAAGTAACACCGACCAATAAATTTCACAGTTCATGCAGTTCTTATAAAATTAGTTATTTCTTTTAGATTTTGTTGCGCTTAACACGAATATACCAACCATAACGCAAAGTTGGTTATTGTTTATAAAAAATGTGCAATAGTTACTTACTAAATCGAGTACTACGTTAGAGCTTAAAGCGTACCATTGAATGTCCACTTCCATGTTCGACGCATTTTGCCTGCCACTTGTAGATCTGCTCAGGATCATCTCTAGTTAATGTCCAACTAATGTCTACTTAATGGCCAATATGAAAGTGGGCCACTTGCCCTGATACCGTTTCTCAATTGTGACATCCTGATTCACATAAAAAAACAGCAATATTTTGTATATTCCAACTGCAGACCCATCGACATGGCCAAAGTCTTCAATTCGCTAGAGAGATACCAGCCGTAATTGAGGTAGTGAAGATAGTTCAACAGCTGTGTAAGGTTGTGATAAGTTTCTTTCATGCAGACAAATTGTCTCACTGAAACGGAGGGAAGACGGCTTCCACCTATGCAGCAACACTGCCAAAAGACTCAATATGGACGAGTCTATAAAGAGTCGCCATTCTTGCAGGCCGTGTTTAATTAAAATGGCATTCATAAAGCCATTTACATCACAGGAATACACAAGGTCATCTTCTGTCGGGAAATAATGCTTCTCGTGATGAATGCAAAAAGAAGTTACTCATAAGAGATATGTCATATCTCTTATTATGTTAACATTGTTCAACATTCCATTGTTGAAGCCTGGTCCCAGTATCTCTACTTTAGCTTTTGAAAGTCGCGAATATGATCATTCAGCTCTTCTTGGGTGAGGATGTGTGGTGTAGATGGCATGCCAGGTCTGACATATGGGTCATTAGACTCGGATGACACTGCCATTGTTCATCGTCTCCTGCATCAATTGTTTCTGAGGCTTGGGTACAGGAAGTACTTCCCTGTGCGTAGCTGGTTAGAAAGCTGATGGTATATTTGGATATGTTATTGTCTACTTCTTTTTCTTCCTGATGCCTCTAGAACAAGTCGTACCATGCAGAAGTAGCAATCTTTGACAGACCGTAGGAAACGTAAATGCCATGACACTTTACCACCTTTCAGCCACTTTGGAAGAATTCTAGCAAACGTGCTGCAGCGTACATGTCACAAGCCTTGTCCTGGTCACCATTCTTGCATCCAGAATAAATCTGATTTGCCTTTTCCGCTAATGAAGAGGTAGCTATTTTCCGGCTTCTGAGGGCCACTCCTCCATGAATATAACAGAAGTCGTCTGGACTAACAGCTACGAGGCACTGCAACTGCTGTATAATGCAATATGAATGTCTGAGAGTGATGTTTAAGATTGGCTAATGCAATTAGTGTGTACAACATTCCGATGTACAACACCAGAAACTTTGGGAAATAATGAAAAAAAAAACTGGATTTCCACCACATGTGACACAATTAATATCACTGGTGTATCTAGGTCAACAGGCAACAGTAGGAGTACATGGTGAAACAACTTTGTCTGACATAAAAGAAGGAGTCCTCCAGGATTGCATGCTGTTGCCTTACTTATTTAACTTGTATACTGAAAGTATAATGAAGAATGTTAGAAAAGATGTAGACAAAGAATATTGCGATGCCATAACAATTGGAGGTTATGAAATATCATTGATTAGATATGCTGACGTTTAGCGGCACGAGAAGGATATAAGAAGATATTCTGATGACACAGTATTACCGTCCACAATACAAAAAGTAATTGAAAAACTAATTATGTCAGTCCGTAAGAATAGTGAAGAGCGAAACCCTTATGCAGAGAAAACTAAATTGATGAAAACTGACAAAACAAATAAGGCAGCTGAAATATATATCAATGAGGAAGAATTGAAAGAGGTGGAGAGTTTTGAATACCTTGGATCTTAACTAATAATGGAGATACAATGAGGGATATTAAAAGGAAGACATCCTTCGCTTTTAAACAAAATTAAACAACTAAAGAAACTGTGGAGAGGAACAGACAGATCTACAAAAATAAGATTTTTACGGTCATGCATCTTTCCCATTGTAATATATGCCCGTGAGACCTGGATACTTAACAAAACAGCTGATAAACACATAAATGCCTTTGAATGTAAATGCTACAGAAGAGTCTATCAAATATTACGGACACACAAAAAAGAACAAATATATCCATTCTCATTCATTCATTCATTAACATGTCCCTTGCGGAACTTTGCCTCCATAACAGCACTTATGTAGGCCTCTCGATTGTGAGCAAGATGTCCTGCTGCTGATGCATCGATTTGCAGATCTCTAACATCCATTCTACAATAACTTAATATTGAAATGACTGACTGACTGAATGCAATACAACTTTGCAGATGTATTACTACATCTGTAATTAAGCGATATTTGCTATTTATTAAAACGAACGGCATTGCCAACTGATACTTTCGTAAACAATGTAGACTAAATATCTCCTAAACAAGAGTCAGTCGGCACATTTCGTTTCCTTTTCTGTTTACCTTTATTTCACGAGCAAATTGTGTGTTGCCTAGTGTAATCTGACAGACAAGTATTTGCATGTCATTCATTCAAGTGCCATGCCGCGTGGTGTAGGCGATCATTTCTCTCCACAATTCCCTATCTTTAGACTTGATTATGAGATCCGCCGGTGACTTTCTTCCTAGCCACACTGACAGCCAATCCAGTAACTTCTCTCTCTGTCTTCCTCTGTCTCTTCTTCCTTCAATTTTTCTAGTTGCCACAATGTGTTCCAATTTTCCTCTTGTCAGGAAATATCCTATAAATCTCGCTTTGCGGAAATTTGCCTCCCTAAAAGCTATCCAGAAGGCCTCTCGGCTGTAAACAAGATACCCTGCTGCTGATGCATCCATTCGCAGATCATCAACGTTGTCTTGCAGCCATCTTCGCCTTGATCTTCCTCTTTTTCTTTTTCTCATTATGTACCCGTCCAAGACTGTCTTTTCTAAATTCTCACAACGTTTAATATGCCCAAAATATTTAAGTTTTCTCTGCATAATCTTCTTTATTAGCCAACCTTCTTCAATATTAAGTTCTTGTAGTATGGATGGATGTCCTCCTATTAATTTCCCTCATTGTATCTCCATTATTAGTTAGTAATTAGTAAGGAAAGGGAACTGCTGGGCATCAAACATATAGAGGAACACTTCCCACCCAGCAACTGGACTCGCATTTATACGAAAGGATCCGTTACATACCGATCAGAAAACGGCGGCGAAAGAAGGAAGTCCTCATTGAACTAACTAATGGGGAACACATAGAAATATCAACACCAGTAAAGGAATTCTCCAGCAACAACAGAGCAAATGCAGATGGCATCAAATCTGCAGCAGAATCTGTCATGAGAGAACAGAATATCACAGAAAACTTAGTGTTTCTCACGGAAGTAAAATCAGTAATAACAATACCAAGAGTCTCAGAAACAAAGAATCCGGTGACCTATGAACAGAAATGCACCAGCTGCACACACGGCTGAAAAGAGTAGTAATGATGTGGATCTCAGTCCAGTGTGGTATACCTAGAAACGAAACACCAGGCACCCTAACGAAAGAAGGAGACAGACAGACTCCAGCATATCATTTGATGATGCTAAAACGGTTGATAAATCTCAGCCACAAGAACAAATAGGAGAAAAACCACCAAGACCATCAAAGAAACGATGCCTACTTCAGCTAAAAAGAGAAAAACAAATCATCATCATCCTAAGGCTGCATACGGGCACAACAGGCTAAGATACCATCTGTACAACAAATTCAAGATAGGATAAACCGACGAATGTCCCTGTGGTACTAATAAAATAACAGTAGAACACATACCGCAGGACTGCCCAATATATGAGCAACAGAAAAGACAAATATGGCCAACTACCACATCATCCAAATCAACAACACCCGCCCCCAAGATGACCACCAAGCACTTAAAAAGTTACACAAGTCGACGTCTGAAACTGTTCCAAGAACAAGAAGTCACTAGAAAATTTGCTCATAGAACATTTCTAACCTTCTTCTGGCAGATTCATATTTAACATTGAAAGAAAACATTGCAATCAAGAAAATGCCCTACTTTGACAATACAATATAGCATAGCCTAAGCTTTATCTCTAAACACAAACTACATAAACTTAAACAGTATTTTTCATTCAGAGTACATTGTGCTTATGGCGTATCACTGAGGTTCTTTCACAGATGGAGTATTTTGAATACATTTGATTGTTCTTGACGTGTAAGCCGTTTTTTGTCTCTCCGGTATTTGTTTGCATGGACGTCAGTCTTGTTCTTTTTATGTCTTGGGTGCCTTTGTCTCCCATGGGTGTAAAATGGTACAAGTATTATCTGAGGAGTGGCTTGAACATCTTAGTAGTCTAGTTGTGAAATATGTTCATCTAGATGTGTTTACTGCACATGGCATGCCATGTTATAGTCTGGAAGTTTCTGGAGTTGCTTTTCGTTGGTGAAACTTGATTTGTTTTGTATACGTCATCATCATCATGTGCCGTGCCGACTGGCGTTGGCTATTATGCTTCTCCAGAGTACACGATCCTTCATGCAGGCCATCAGTTCATTTGGTGATCTCCTCTCACACCATCCTGTCAGACTGTCCAGTATCATTTCTCTTGGTCTTCCTCTTGATCTTCTTCCTTCTATTTTTCCTGTTGTTATAATATTTTCAATGCCCCCTCTTCTCATTGCATGTCCTATGAAAGTACATTGTCTCTCTCTTATCTTTTTGACAAGGTTTTTTGTCTCTCCAGCTCTTCTCCTACATTCTTCATTAGTTATTTTTGCTGTCCAGGGGATTCGCAACATTCTTCTAATAAACCACAATTCTGCTGCTTCCAATGATTTTTGTGCAGACTTGCCTATTGTCCATGATTCACTTCCATATAACAAGATAGGTATACGTGCGACAGACAATATGTACGGTGAAGTTGTATCTTCACTGATGGTATTTCAGGTACAGTTGCACACACTTCAGTCCTGAAAGATACCAACCACGCCTTAACAGCTTTCGATGCGATCAAACTTTCCCAGAACCACACCTATCACATCTTTCTCCTTAATGTCCTCTAACCCCCACGAGGGACTCTTAGCACTCCCGCTATTTTCTTGATAAAGACTTTCACCCCACCACCAACACTGACACCATAATAAGACGTGCAGAGCTGGTATTCAACCTAAATTTCTTTGAATTCAGTAGGAAATACTTTTACCAAATCAGTGGTGTTGCCATGGGAACGCATAAGGGTCTCAGTTATTTATGGGTTTCCTAGACGTCAAATTATGGAAAACCTACACTGGCAGACTCCCAGAATTCTATAAAAGGTATGTCGATGATGGCATTGTGCCACCAGAAAGTTTTATCAAATTCGCCAACTCACTTAATGAGAACATCAGATTCACCTATGAAATTTCTGACAAGTTTGTCAACTTCTTAGACATCAAATTATCTGTTGACATAGACAGTCTTGTCACCTCTGTATTTTACTAACCCATTGACAGCCACATGTATTTACTTTACATCTCCCATCTTGAAACTTGTAAGAACTCCATCCCATATTACCAGTTGCTCCGTTTTCGCGGCCAATGTCAAGATAGCTGGGACTTCATGGATCAGTCCAACAAATTATTATAATTTTTTCGTCATGGCCATTGTCTATAAAATGTCATTCGGAAAGCATTTAACCGTATCCAACTAGTGAGCCGTCAAGAGGCATTCAGAAAAAAAACTTGTAACCTCATGCGACAGAGTTAAATTAGTACTTCCATTTCACCTACTTGGTCAGATGGTTAATAAAATTCTTTATCGCCATCTGCTACTAATCCAACTCGACCCTGATACTCGCGACATCTTCTCTGATCTACCCCTGTTATCGTGCAAACGGGAACCAAATCTTAAGGACACTCTTGTCCAGAACCACCTGAAGCGGATTCTTGCATATGCTGTCATCAGAAAATTTGACCGCCCTCGCTGTGTTACATGCCCTGTAGTCTCGGAAACGAAAACGATCACCATTCCCAAAACTATCCTCACTCTCCAAGAGGGAGTCACATGTGAGTCCTGTAATGTGATATACGTCATCGTATGCAAAAGATGCAGGATAACTTATATTGGTGAAACTGGCTCAATGACCGCATGAAAAAAACATCTATATGACATCACTCAGCATGCTTTTAAACTAGTCCCTAATCATTTCAGTGGCCCCCAACCACAGAGGCAAACCTGATTTTCTAGTAATAGCTATCAAACACTGCCACGCCGATGACAGAAGCCGTTAGCGCTTGAGGAATATGGGACGCTGGAACCACATGCTTGATCTCTCAGTTCAGCTACATCTAACAGTCCCCTCTCCCACAAGCATATTCTCTCTGCACAAAGTTTCATTCCTTTTGCACTTGCTACACATATTTCAAAACCTCCTCACGGCATCAGATTACAACCCTTCTACCCTATTACAAACACCAGTTCCACCTTCTCCTGGACTATATTACCATTTTACCATTCTCTCCTCTTTCTGTCGTTCCCCTCTCTCCCCCATCACACGTTACAAGCTTCCATTTACAGAACATTTGTAAACATTTTCAACATTCCACCATTGGCATTTCTGGACAGCCTTACAAGCCACAGCTAAGTGCTCCATTTATTTTATTTATTCTGTTTTTTTTCCATTCCTACTTTTTACATAGCATTCATGTAAATTCACATTTTATCATATTTCTTCATTTTTATTTCGTCCTGTGTGTTTAACACAGGACGAAATAAAAATGGAGAAATATGATAAAAAATGATTAAAGTTCGTACCTAAACGTCATTTGATACAATTAACATCACTGCTGTATCTAGACCAACAAGCAGCAGTAAGAATAAATGGTGAAACAACAACTTGGTTTGACATAAAACAAGGGGTCCATAAGGGAGGAGTGCATATTGTCACCTTACTTATTTAACTTGTATACTGAAAATATAATGAGAAATGTTAGAGAAGATGTAGACAAAGAATATTACGATGCCATAACAATTGGAAATTATGAAATACCAGAGATTAGATATGCTGATGACACAGTATTACTGTCCACAACACAAAAAGGAATGGAAAAACTAATTATGTCAGTCCGTAAGAACACCGAAGAGCAGAACCTCTATCTTAATGCAAAGAAAATTAAACTGATGACAACTGACAAAGCAAACAAGGCAGCTGAAATATATATCAACGGGGAAAAATTGGAAGAAGTGGAGAGTTTTGAATATCTTGGATCACTGCTAACTAATAATGGAGATACAATGAGGGAAATTAAAAGGAGGACATCTATCGCTCTTCAGAGAGTAAAACAAATAAAGAATCTGCGGAGAGGAGCAGACAGAACTACAAAAATAAGATTTTTAAGGGCATGCATCTTTCCCATCGCAACATATGCCTGTGAGACCTGGACACTTAACAAAACAGCTGAGAAGCACATAAATGCCTTTGAATGTAAATGCTACAGAAGAGTTCTCCAAATATCGTGGACACAAAAAAGAACAAATATATCTATACTACAAGAGCTTAATATTGAAGAAGGCTGGCTAGTAAAGAGGAAGAGAGAAAACCTAAATATTTTGGACACATTAAACGTCATGATAATTTAGAGAAGACCATATTGGAAGGATACATAATGGGAAAAAGAAAGAGAGGAAGACCAAAACGAAGATGGTTACAAGACATCGTTGACGATCTGCAAATGGATGCATCACCGGCAGTCCATCTTGCTCACAACCGAGAGGCCTACAGGAGTGCTGTTTGGGAGGCAAAGTTCCGCAAGGGACATGCAAATGAATGACCTAAACGTCACAATTGTGTGCTCGTTAATTAATAAAGCTGCTCCGACTTTTTTCCTAGTTTATATACGTATGTACTATTTGGCGTGATCCTCCCGAATATATCTCTTATTTTGTTTTGTTTTGGCTGAAGATGCGTGTTATCGTTGTCTTGCCAATGACAGTAGTGATTTGTAGATTGAACAGGTAACAAGAGGACGGGCGACTTATGACTTCTTATGGAAGCTGAGGTATTTTACCCATTGTCCCTACAGCATCATCGTTGCCTCATTCTCCGGCACTGCACCACACAAATAATAACAAAAACTTGAAATTAATGGACTGCTGCCAGCGACAACATGATTTATTGTCCGTGTGAAGACCTGTCTCCCGTTTAGTCAAAAGTTCCAATGCAAAACAAAATCATGAAATAGACTATTTCCTCAAGTACAGAGAATTCAAAACTATGATAGTCCATAAATCTATCTCACTTCTGTAAAACTCGAATAAAGATGTGATCTTGAGCGCGTATGAATAGATAGCTCTAATCGAACAGGACAGACAGCTGCAGGTTAGATTATGCGGTGTATATCCTGAAAATTGGAAACGGATTAATGACATTACCTTTAGCTAATTAAATCTTACAGCTTAACATCAGCGCTCTCTTAAGCTAGATAAAGTTTACATCTGATAGACTATTTAAATGAAATTCATGCCTTACAATAGAAAATACCTTAATCTGAACACCCCGGTGATCTCTGTGTAATCGAACCTGTGTTAGCAACTGAAAGTAACGCGATGCTGGGTTCTATAGCCTCTTTTAAATAGTGAATTTTCTAATGTAGAAAAAAATGAAGTTTAGTTTTAACATTTCATAAAATGTTTGAAAAACTGAGTCAACGTGACATATGTTCATTCAATGTTATTTTAACACCGAAAGGCTACTCCTACATGAAGGTATTAACCTTACACTAAATAGAAAATACATCTTTCATTGATCACACTAGAGATATAAATTGAAAGAAGACGATAGTTTTAAAATTCCAACTTACATTTCTTAGAAGGAAAGATCATCAATGAATTAAGGAATTCAGATGATGATAAGCGGGTCCAGAAGGCAGTCCAACAGGCACAGAAAGGTCAGTGGACAACACTTGTCTTGCAGAGATCACTAACATGGAATGACATTTGGAAAATGGCACCCTTGAGACTCAGCTTCATCATCAGAGCTACTTATGACCTTCTGCCTACAGGTTCCAACCTATACACATGGGGTTTATCAGAAGACACAAAGTGCCCCTCTGCAACGAAAGGCAAACATTGAAACATGTGCTGTCAGCATGCAGAGTATTATTAGGTCAAGGACGCTACACCTGGCGGCACAACAGAGTGCTGCAGGAACTAGTAACCAGTGTAGACAAAGCAAAAGATAAAGCAAATAACAGCAAAATAGTTGAGTGAGGTCCCACCTAAATACTCCATAGGCGCTGGTACGACATCATCGAATATTGAAATCAGGGACATTCCCTTACCATCACTGCTAGATAGTGGAAATGACTGGGATGTGATAGCAGACCTACCAGGAAGAAGAAAATACCCGATTGCCGTCAGGAACACAGGAATGCGACCGGACATTGTAATGTACTCCATAGAAAAACAGGAACTAATAATGACTGAGCTTACTGTTCCGTACGAAACAGGAATAGAGGAGTAACATCTATTCAAATGTGAGAAGTACAATGACCTGGTCAAGCAACTGAGGCAGGGGGCAGGAGTCAGGGCAAAAGTGATAGCTGTAGAAGTGGGAGCGAGAGGATTCGTAGCAACATCAGCATACGACCTATGTAAGCAACTGGGCATAAAGGGACAAGCAAGAGCAAGGGCATTGAAAAGCCTTTCAGAAACAGCAGAAAAGCTTCATGCTGGCTATGGAGTATGCGAAACAAGCATTGAGAACATAAATGTCATTTGCCACAACCAATACCAGTCCTCTGTAGCAAAATCGTTAAAGACGCACTTCAAAGTGCAGTGCCAACTCAATCCCGGGACGAAAAAAGCAATAACTCAAAAGGCCTCTGGGAGTCATGACCCAGAGGGGCCCACCCCCCTTAGAGTGTCAGGAGTTTAATAAGGCCGAAACACTTGTCTGAAGGAGGGAGGGGTACTTCCTCTGATGATCTGAAGGAGTTGTGTTGTTGTCCACTCTCTAGAGTTTCCTGCATGCATACAAACAATATGTCGACAAGAGACCTGTGGCTATCTAAACTGACGGTTCACAAATTTCATGCGTCTGAGGAAGAAGTGTACGATTTCCTTCTCGACTAGTTCAGTTGTGCATCATTTGCTTCATCATGTTTGTAGTTATTTTATTTAGTCGAAATAAGGCGGAGAGTTTTATATTTTTCAATAGAATTCCACACATTCTCAGTTAAACGTATTTAAAATCCTTCAGACAGATCTAAACGTTGTCATTATATGTATTACGGTTTTTAAGTAATTAAGCAGACGTAGAACAAGTATGAGACTGAGTGAGAGTACAGATTTTAACCAAATTTGAATATTCGAGGGTGGTGTTGATAGGTAAGAATACAAAAAACCAAGCATACCGTAAGTGGTTGTAAATATTTTCTTGTTATTAGTTATAAACAGTTATAATTAGCCTCTCAGTTTCCACTATAATTCTGTTCGCTGTAACATACATTAGTTGGTCTGCATAAACTGTTCATTGACTTGTTTTTCATTCTCCAACAGCACTAGTACCTATATTAGAACACCGCATACATAGTCTGACTTTCAAAAATAACATCACGTGTAAATGTGCAGCAAAAAGTACAAATCAGACCTGTAAAACGTATAGTGCAATAGTTAAGGCCACTATTATTATAAGTATAATTATTATTATATTTGTTTTGCTTATTTTTAAACGTTTCTATATACTTTTCTATATTCTAGAGCTCTCAGATATTTTCCACCCGTCTCGTTCGTTTTTCAGAAGTTTTCTTCAGCTTGAATAGCACTTTCTTTCTGGACTGTAGCCGCAATGGTTTCTACATTTTTATTTGAATGGTTCAGTTTGCATTAAAAAAAAACGTTGATCTATTACACTGAACGTACGCTCGTACTAAAAAAAGAAGAAAAAAAATGGTGTCAGCACATAAATGGTTACAGTTAAAATATGACATAGTGAAATCAAACGAATTAAAATTTATTTTATTATCAGATGAAATATTATTTTGCTTAATTAGACAATTTAGTATTTTATTTTCTAGCCGTTTTACTCGCTGCTCAAGAGTTTATTGTTCATGTCTGTCTCCAGCTGCATATCTATATATATGCGATGGGTGATTGATAAGTTCTCGGCATAAGGTACAAATACTTGAAACACACAGTTGATATTAGGTGCATTTATAGATCAGGTTAATGTAAGATTAAACATCAAGTTTGAAGAAATTAACTGCAACTAATTTTTTTAACAGGGTACTGAAGTGGTAAGGGATAGCAGAAATTGAGAAAATGGATAAAATTTCTCATCGAGCAGTCATTCACTACCTCTGAATCAAGGGCTTATCAACAAAGGAGATCCATGAGGATATGGTAGAGACTTTAGGGGAAAGTGCTCCTTCTTACAGCACAGTGAAGAAATGGGCAGCTCAGTTCAAACATGGAAGGGAGAGTCTAGAAGATGATCCCCGTCCAGGAAGACCAAGAAGGCAACCACCGATGAAACCACCAGCAGAATCCATGACATGATAATGAAGGATCGACGACTAACTGAGCGGTAAATTGCTACTGAGTTGGGCATCTCCCAGGAACGTGTTCATCCCATTATTCACAATGATCTTCAAATGAAAAGGGTCTCTGCTCGATGGATCCCGAAATTTCTTGGAGCTGATCACACACGACAGTGTCTCAACATGTCGAGAGATAATCCTGGCCATTTTTCTGCAGATCCTGAAAAGTTTCTTCAACAATTTGTGACTATGGATGAGACTTGGGTTCATCATTTTCAATCAGAAACCAAAGAACAATCAAAGCAGTGGAAACATCATGGATCCCCACCTCCAAATAAAGCAGGGGTAGTTCTGTCTGCAACCAAGGTGATGGCTTCCAGCTTTTGGAATTCAGAAGAAGATGTACTATTGATAGATTATCTTCAAAAGGGCAGAACGTTCAGCGGGGCCTGTTATGCTAATCTTGTGAAGCAACTGCAGGTCAAATTGAAGGAAAAGCGTCGAGGAAAATTGACGAGAGGAGTCATCATTCATCAAGACAGTGCTCCAGTTCACAAGTCGGCGGTAGAAATGACGGCCATTCATGAATGCGGCTTCCAGCTTCATGGACATCCTTATTCCCCAGATTGGGGCCTTCGGACTGTTACCTGTTTATCAAACTCAAAAAAGGAGCTCAGTGGTCGTATATTTGCTTCAGATGATGACGACATTCATGCTGTAGACCACTTTCTACTGACACAAGATGCTGACTTTTACACAGAAGGGATCCGTATGCTCCATGATCGTTGGACTAAGTGCATAAACGTGCAAGGGGACTATATTGAGAAATAACCAAACATGTTGCCCACAAATAGCCCGTTGTACTTTATGCCGAGGACTTATCAATCACTCCTCGTGTGTGTGTGTGTATATATATACATATACATATATATATATATAAGTCCTCTATATTGTTGTACGCTAAAAGTAATAATAGGAAGCAATTGTTTTTAAATAACACACTTTTTATTCATATTTTAGTTCATGGGTTGCTCACTGAGTCACGCTCCCCACATAAGAACAAATGTCTTCATTTATAACAGAGAAAACAAAACGGTTGCTACCATAGCAAATTTACTCGAGAATCTACGCACAGTTGTATGCATTCATTCTACAGCAATGGTTCTTAGCTCTTTCTTGGTCATGGATCTCCTTTTCAGTCTGAAAACAGCTATGGGCCCATCATTAAATTAAATCAATAAATATAACCAAGATGATAATTAGATGCCTGTGAAAATATCACAATCCTAGATTTTATTATGGCTCATTTAATCGAGCCAATCTATTTAATTGTCTACGGACCCTGAAAAATCCGTCTGTGGATCCATTTTAAGAACCACTGCTCTAGAGATAAGTACATGAATGACTATAATAACAATATTTTCTTTCAAAGTTAACAGACATGAACGTGCACAGAGCACTCGGTATACTACGAAAATACTCGTATTAGCATATTATGAAAAATATTCACATAAAAATCAGTTCCTATGCACACGTACGTTAGAAATTAGAGAATATAAGTTAGCAACAACATCTACACATATTTCAGTCCTTCCTGTGTATTGTGTTATGCCTTATATTGCCTGTTATTTTAAAATTCCCTTTCTTTTAATTCATTATTTCCATGATCATTTCCAGTCTTTAAAAGAGAAGTAAAAAAGTAAAAATGTTAATTATTCACTTCCAGTTTTTTAAATATTGTCAGTTACATCCATTCGTTTTATTTCCTATTTTGTGTATTTCCAAAGTTTCGTTCTTCCTCAACACCCATTCTTTTCTCTAATATTTCTTTGGAAGCTAAATGTTATATTTACTTCTGTATGCACCACAAACGTATGCTTATTTATCTTCAGATCATCATAATGATTGTATGCTTCATATTTTCCCACAGTACTCTGTTGTCAGGAACACAAACAACATTTGACTACGATCCAGTGGACGAGTAAGTGCTGCGTGCATGTGTAAAATATTTACTTGGTACTTGGATACTGAATTTAGTGCCCACTGATGTACAGCTGTGCCTGGAACACTATCAGTAGCGGAACTGCTCATGATGATCCACTACCAATTCTTTTTTGCCTTCCTTTTTAATGTCTATCTAAGCTCCCCTACATAGCTTTTAGTTAGTTGGGAAAATAAGTTCTCATCTCACTCCCTTCTTGCTCCACCAACAATAAAGAACTACTCAGAAAGCATACACTGATCAGGACAAACTAATGTTAGGTTTATTTACAACACTAGGCGCCACACACGACATGTATCTCTACAGCAATGGAACATCACACAAGGAAAACATTCAACATGCTATGAACATCAGCATGAACAAAACAAAGACGGCATTCCAAGTGAGTGATGCTATTAAGTGTTCAAATCTCTACAAATCTCTTTTCTTCAGTAACAAAAACACATATTCCCTGTTAATCAAGAGACTACACTCCATTAACACAGTTTAGGAACACAATCAAATCTTACTGAACAAAATTTAGAGCACTTAACACTGAGCACCTCTCACGATACATACTTACACGAAATTCCAACTTCGACATACTAAAACATACATATATCAACGTTACCAACATTGGCCAGCCTGGAAACAGCACCTGGATTCATACCTTGACAGTCCATTCATCCATCACCATAAATATGTATATGAAAACTGCATCAGACACATCAGGTATATCACGACACACAGCTCCCTCAGATAAAGTGTGCTGCCCCGCCAAAAGACCCCGAACGAACTGAACTGGTTCAACACACCACGCTCTCACCTGACCAATAAATCACGTGACCAGGTAGCCCAGAAAACCACGAGATATTTCGACCATTGACCCTCCAAAACGGCCGATTTCGAAAGACCAAGCCCAGTCCACCTCATACATGTCTACATTATACTATGCTGAGTCAAAAGTTCGTCACGTTTCTGCAGTGAATTTCACTGCTGTACAAAAACTTCTCGAACCGGCCTCCTCTGACAACACCTCGGCCACCTGACCTAGCAGGAGCCATTGGGTACCTATGTTGAGGTACCGCAGGAAAATGCACTTTTTATTACCAGTGACGATACGGGGAGAAACCTTTTGTTATTTGAGTTTTCCAACAGTTGACGACAGACAGCTCGTCTATGCGCTTGCAGGGGAGTAATGTTGTGTGGGAATTCTCGAAGCTGCCTGCTGCTGAAGCGGAGCTCGAGCAAATGCCGAACGATGGTGCTCTCATAAGGGCCCACTTTTGGCTGGCAAGCGCCGAGTATGATACTAGGATTGCTTTCAACAGCTTGGTACACAGGGTTTCATCAATAGTGGTTGAGTGGCATCGATTTGGGCATTTCTTTGATGTCGGTACCACTAGAGCCTTTGGAAGAGCTTCACTGCAGTGATGTCATCAACTGTCCATTCCCCTTCCACACTGCAGATTTCAGGGACAGCTGGAGAGGCATTCAGCCCATTTTTCCAATAATGTCCCCCATATTTCCTTGTACTGATCACTTATCTCACGATTCATTGCCTCACAATGAGTATGTACGTGTTGTTTAGCGTGACGTTAGCATATTACGTCAGCATGACGTTATCAATACCAGTAAACTGTACGAGGGCCATGGAAATGTGGTTCATAAGAAGGATGTTGAAGGTACCATGGACAGCTAAGAAAACCAACGAAGAAGTCTTAAGAGAGGCTGGAGTTAAAAGGCAAATTACAGCAAAAATCAGAGGCAGACAAGCGAGATCTGTAGGACATTTTCTGAGAAGAGGAAAACTGGAACACACTGTGGCAACTGGAAAAATTGAGGGAAGAAGAGACAGAGTAGGACAGAGAGGGAAGTTACTGGATGGGCTATCAGTGTGGTTAGGAAGAAAGTCACCGACGGATCTCATAATCAAGTTTAAAGACAGGGAATTGTGGAAAGAAATAATCGCCTGCGCCATACGGCACGGCACTTGATTGACTGACATCGTATGAGACCGAAATTAGGATATCGAAAAACGTGACGAATTTTGTACTCAGCGTAATATACTCCACAAAGAGCACTAAGTCTCTTGTCTTTATTTTTTCATGTGTTCATTAGATATTTATAGATGACTTTGGCTAATAATTGTAAAAATGGCAAACATATCGTTGAATCAATCAAATGAATTTGTTTTGTCTTGTCTTCTTCCTCATATACCTTTCAGTGTTGAAAGGACACACAGACGTCCTGAAAAGGTCGGCGATTTAAACAGGATATTAAAGATTTCTATAATTTCCTTCCTCCATCCCTATCGACGGCAGGCTCTCCCTGTTTCATACAATTCTTTGTACGAATGCTTTCTGTGGTATACTGTCCTACGATTGTCGTGTAACGTAGTCAAACCGTTTTGCTTGTTTCTGGATGTAGTGTTATTAGTACTGACGTTACTCCAACTCTTGCCCCCATTCGGTCGCTTTTTGTTACATTTAATATTCTCATTAAACATCTCATTTCTGCCGTGATGATTTTTCTTTCGTGGTTGTCCTTTTTGACGTTGTTAACACAAAGTTGGAAAGAAAATTATTTTTGTTTCAGAGATGACGTATTTTTTAATTAAGTGTCATTTGTCCAGTGACCAAGTTTGCTTTATTTATATCTGTTCTCAATTTCTACATCGATTTTCCCAGAGGATGATGTTGTACTATCTTGATATTTGAAATGCTTCATTTGTTTCAAAGGCTGAGTGTCCATAAAGGTCTTTGGTGGGTTTTCTTCTCTGGCTTTGGTCATGACTTCCGATTTTTCAGCACTGATATTCATGTTGTAGTTTTTACATGACTTTACTAAATTATCTATGTTCTCCTGTAGGTCGGTCTCTGATATAGTTATAAATGCTTGACTGTCAGAAAAAAAAAAAAAGTTCATTAATCATTAATTTAATTATTGCGTATATTTTCTGAAAGGTGTTGTGAGTCTATCGGCATTATGTCTAGAGTTGGGCTGTTGGGCAGTTTCATGATGTAATTTTTATAATGCAAGTTACCATCTTTGCAGATATTGTGAATAGTTACATCATACAGGAGATACAGAATGATATGGTTAGTCGAAAGAAAAGTAAACGTTATTTATTCTGTGAGAGAAATAGACTTTAAAGGTGGAAAGATTTGAAACTGCCGATATTGTACTGCTGTGATTTCGGAAAAAAATATGAACTGCACAATATACTTTTAAAATAAAAAGTGCTACACAGCCCTGTTTCATTCCAGATTTTATGATAAATGAACAAAAACTGTTAAAAATGAACAGAATCTGTTCAGATGTACACATGTTTAACAGACGAATACTTCTTGTTTCAGCAAACCTAACAAATACTATATTTCATAACATTCATATCTCCAGACTGATTATCATTAAGACATTATTTTTTTCAGTTTCTATCTGGAAAATATAAACGACTGGACTTTTACTATTATGTCAGCCGATTAATTACATTGTAGTGATAAATAAAAACAGTCATTGATATTAATTCAAGTTGTTTTTAAATCTCCAATTATCACTAGCTATTTCCATGTACCTATTTACAAACAGCATCAAACTAAAAGAAAAATAAGAATAGGAACATGGAATGTAAGAAGTATGTATGAGGGAAAATATCAAGTAATAAGTGACGAGATGAAAAGAACCAGGATACACATTTTGGGAATCTGCGAACAGCGATGGAAAGGATCAGGACACTTTAAAAGCGAGAATGAGTATATCTTTATATACTCTGGTGGAGAATTAGGTGGAAAGAATGGAGTGGTTTTTTATTTGGACAAATCGACATCAAAAGCATTACTAGGCTACAATCCAGTAACTGATAGAATCCTAACAATCAGACTTAAGGGCATTCCTAGAAATGTAACAATCATCCAGATATATGCACCTACATCAGCAGCAGAAGAAGAGGAAGTAGAAAGCTTTTATAACACACTGCAAACGACAATAGACCAAGTACGGAAAAATTATATTGTATTAATAATGGAGGATTTTAATGTAAAGATTGGTACAGAAAGAGCAGAAGATGAAGGACATGTTGTAGGGAAATTTAGCATAGGACATAGAAAGAGCCAGGTGACAATCTAATAGCGTTTTGCACTGGAAAATGAGCTAATGATTGCTAACACATTTTTAAAACAACATCCAAGAAGACTTTACACATGGACATCACCTGATGGGAAAACCAGGAATCAAATAGATTACATTTTAGTCCAAAGAAGGTGGAGGTCAAGTATAACATCAGTACAAACTTTACCAGGTGCTGATTGTGACACGGAGCATGATTTATTAATAGCAGACATGAAGATAAAGATAAAAAAGACAGTTACTGGATCAAGACCACTCCGCTTTGATCTTACAAATATACCAGAACAATACGGTATAGAAGTGAAAATCGTTTCGAACTCCTGATGGCTGTACAGGAGGAGATGACACCAGATGAATTGGCAACGCAGACCAAAGATATCTTAATAACAACAGCTAAAGACATGATTCCAGTAAAGAAAACACAAAAGAATGGATGGATTACAGCAGGTACACTAGAACTGATAAAACAACGTAGAGAGATGAAGACACAATGGAAAGTGACAAACAACAACAAAGAGAAATATAAAACTTTAACAAAAAAAGTACGAAGAAACATAAGAAAAGACAAAAAACAATACATACAAGATTGTTGTGAAAGAATAGAAGGACATCAGAAGTGTGGAAGAGATAGTGAAATGTTTAAAGAAATGAAAACATTGACAAGAAATGTCACACCTAAGCTAAATGTAATTTGTGACAAGATGGGGAATACCTTGACAGAGACAGAGGAAATTCTAGAAAGATGGAAGGAATATTGCAGAGGAATGTATGAAACAACCGACTGTGAAAGCTAAAATCAACAGTGAGAATTATTATTGGAGGAGAAAGAACCCGAACCGACAATAGAAGAAATTTTATGGGCAATAAAGAATCAGAAAAATGGTAAATCACCAGGATGTGATGAGATAACAGCTGAATTTATTAAAGCAGGAGGAAAGGAATGTGCAAAAATCTATTATGCACTATGTAAAAAGCTATGGCATTCAGGTATTTGGCCAAAAGAATGGAAAAGAACTATATTCATACCACTGCCAAAAAAGAGTAGCCTGAAATTATGCACAAACTACAGAACTGTTGCCCTGATTAGTCATGCCAGTAAAATTCTGTTAAAGATCATAATGGGTAGACTTCGAAAGAAAATAGAAGAAGAAGTCAATATGGTCCAAGCTGGTTTCAGGCAAGGAAGAGAGTGAAGAGATCATATATTCAATATACGATTAATAATAGAGAAATGCAGAGAGTTTAATGTGAATCTATATTTGGCCTTTATAGACTATTCAAAGGCATTTTATTGTGTACAACACCAGAAACTTTGGGACATAATGGAAAAAATGGGATTTCCAACACATTTAATACAATTAACATCACTGCTGTGCCTAGACCAACAAGCAGCAGTAAGAATAAATGATGAAACAACAATTTGATTTGACAAAACAAGCGGTCCGTCAGGAGTGCATATTGTCACCCTACTTAATTAACTTGTATACTGAAAATATAATGAGGAATGTTAGAGAAGATGTAGACAAAGAATATTACGATGCTATAACAATTGGAGGTTATGAAATATCAGAGATTAGATATGCTGATGACACAGTATTACTGTCCACAGCACAAAAAGGAATGGAAAAATTAATTATGTCAGTCCGTAAAAACAGCGAAGAGCAGAAGCTCTATCTTAATGCAAAGAAAACTAAATTGATGACAACTGACAAAACAAACAAGGCAGCTGAAATATGTATTAATGAGGAAAAACTGTAAGAAGTGGAGAGTTTTGAATATCTTGGATCACTACTAACTAATAATGGAGATCTTATCTTATATCTTATATCCTTCCCGTGCCGTTAAACGTCACAGAGGGCTCGCAAAGTAGTTCGCCAATTTTTCCTGTCTTCGCCGAGTCTTTCAACCTCATCAAAGGATTTTATGGAGATACAATGAGAGAAATTAAAAGGAGGACATCTATCGCTCTTCCGAAAGTAAAACAAACAAAGAATCTGTGGAGGGGAACAGACAGAACTACAAAAATAAGATTTTTAAAGGCATGCATCTTTCCCATCGCAACATATGCCTGTGAGACCTGGACACTTAACAAAAGAGCTGAGAAGCACATAAATGCCTTTGAATGCTACAGAAGAGTTCTTCAAATATCGTAGACACAAAAAAGAACAAATATATCTATACTACAAGAACTTAATATTGAAGAAGGCTGGCTAGTAAAGAGGATTAAAGAGAGAAAACTGAAATATTTTGGACACATTAAACGTCATGATAATTTAGAGAAGACCGTATTGGAAGGATACATAATGGGAAAAAGAAAGAGAGGAAGACCAAAACGAAGATGGCTGCAAGACATCGTTGACGATCTGCAAATAGATGCATCACCGGCAGGCCATCTTGCTCACAACCGAGAGGCCTACAGGAGTGCTGTTAGGGAGGCAAAGTTCCACAAGGGACATGCAAATGAATGATTGAATGAATTTACAAATGACGACGTGTGAGTGACATGTCTTGACTAATATCCTTGTAAAAGGCCGTCTTGTTATTTTTATCGTTCGTGAGAAACGTATATGTAAGGTCACATTGATATTTTTGTTATATTTATTTTTGAAAATGTGTATCGAAAGTTCTCTAATATAGCACAACACTGACATATCTTCAAACATATACACTTATGTCTAAACATGGAAAAATGAAATCTTGTTCAGTTCGAAATGAATGTCAGGTCTTGTCTGTTTTTCTCTCTAGATATATATTCATAGTCATTGAACGAATATATTTAACAAAAAATGTTTAAATATCTGGCAGGCAGACAGACGAACGGACGGATAGATAGATAGATAGATAGATAGATGGATAGATAGATAGATAGATAGATAGATAGATAGATAGATAGATAGGTAGGTAGGTAGGTAGGTAGGTAGGTAGGTAGGTAGGTAAGTAGGTAGGTAGGTAGGCAGGCAGGCAGGCAGGCAGGCAGGCAGGCAGGCAGGCAGGCAGGCAGGCAGGCAGGTAGGTAGGTAGGTAGGTAGGTAGGTAGTTAGGTGGATCATGACAACTGTTTCATCTTATTCCAGATTCATGCAGGAGACACCCTTTAAACAACAACGTTGCTGTCGTCATATATCTAAAACGTATATCCAGAACAACTTGCAGAAAATCTCTTTCCTTGTATTCTATCTCCTGATTAATGCTGGGCTGGGAGCGGTCAACGGTTGGAGATACTGGGATCTCAATGTCTGGCTGATTGTAAGATTATATGATTGTTTGAAGCTGAAGTTTTATTAATGCTATACGTATAAGCAGAGGCGTAATTAGTATGGGGCAAATGAATCACATGCTCTGGGTCCGACACATAAGGATTTATTATTACAAGTGTACACTGAAAAACTCCAGTAGTCTTTTTTATAATGCAATTTTATGCATTCAGTATTTTTAAAAGGGTGTATTTTTTATATAATTTCGCCTCTGTATATGAGTATACTTGATTAATTTGTAGTTGACTGGATATTACTATCACAGAATGTTTATTTATGAATACGAAGCATAGGACAAATGCAAACACTATCAGAGACAAATTATGACATGTTGTACAACATTTCTACAAAATGTTTGTTATGAACAATAAGTAACACATTTTCTTAAGTCAACAACGATCAGCTTTCACGCAGGAGCGACGTGTGTTATGAAATGCGCTATGATTTTGCTTCAGAGTAAATTATAGTAGAATAGAAATGAAGCTAGTCATGTCAGTTCATCTTTGCTTTAGTCTTTCCTTCATCAGCTGCATATGTAGACATTCTAACAGCTTGAAATTCTGAGTGATATGCAAAAGGATTTCATAGGAACTTCCATCAGACATGTCTAGTCTAGTTTTATTCTGCTGTAGGTTAAGATATCATTTGTCAATGCGCTGAAGAGATAGTATTCAGATGATGTCAATAGTTTATATAGTACACTCACACTATCATTACTTCCTTTGAAATTAAATCTTTCAGGTTGCCCGGGTATGTGGATTGTGTCTGGATTTCAATTGCACCTTTGTAGCAGTTCTTATGCTGCGTAGGCTAATTACGTCACTGAGAGCAACACCGCTGGTGAAAATTCTACCATTTGATCAACATATAATGTTTCACAAAATCTGTGGCTACACAATTGCTGTCCAAAGTATTATACACTCTATTGCACATGTTGGGAACGCATGTAAGTATTTACAAATAAAAAGATAAATAAATTATCAGACATTATTGCCCCATAAATGATACGAAGGTTATTTATTTTATGACAAAAATAGACTTTAAAAGTGGAAAGATATCAAATTGCAGATATTTTACTATTGTGATTTAGGACAAAAATACGAACTATACAGTATGCTTTTTTCTGTTTAAGAACTATGATTTTTCATTAAACACATCTTTAGTGCTGTTGATGTAGATGAGGAAGAGTATGCAGCTAATTCTGAGCCTTAGGGGAGTCCTTCTTCTAAAGTTCTTTATTTGAAATTGCGGCTATTATATCTTGTGTAAAAGTTTCTGTTTATTAGAAGTTCTTTATCAGTTTGAAAAAATCTCATGGATTTCCAGTGGTAGCATTTTTGTTCAGAAGTCCACTTCTCTGGACGTTGCTTGCTTTCTGGAAACGTTGTTGTTGTTGTTGTTGTTCGTCCATCGTCTTCGATGATGACTACAGATTCTTCTTAGTCAAAGTAAGGAGAGGTGTATCCGTGCATGACCAACTAGCCCTATACGAGCTCTAAAAACGTTTCTCTGGAAACGTACAATGATAGCAAATGCGTGTTCTTGTTGTTGGAATGCGTCGATTGCATAAATATTAATGATTATTCTACTGTTTATTTATTTAACTATGTCTAAAACTCGCTTGTTTGGTACTTCGGGAACAAGTACTTTCTAATCACCACTGTAATCTGGTTGATATCATTCTCTCTATAATCTTGTGGAAGGGTGATTTTAGGGTATTGGGCGATGGCTACCAAGTTTTCCTTTTAGATTCACCTTTTATAGGATAGGAATAATAGTTGCTGTTCTCCATATATTTGGCGGGCCACCTTCTCTTCAGCAACAGTTGATGAAGCCGAAGATTGCGTCTAGACTAAGGTCTTTCTTCTTCTTTTTAGTTTTCCGAGGCATTAAGGCTCATTGCTGCAGATAAAGTTCGCATCCATTCCTCTCTATTCCTAATCTTCTCTCTGAAGTTGGCGACATCAATTTCTTTTATATCCTCTTCTGTGTTGTCTTTCCATCTCTGTCGTGGTCTACTCCTTGGTCTTGTTTCCTTCATCTCTTGTGCATACATCATTTTTGTTTGTCTGTTCTCTTCCATTCTTTCTACATGTCCCAGCCAGCGTAGTCTGTTGTTTCAAGACATTTATAATTCGTTGGGATTTAAATAAGCTGTTCAGTTCTGTGTTCTTTCTAGCTCTCAATTCTCCACTTTATAGGCCCAAAGATTCTTCTAAGGATCTTGTTCTCAAAGATCTGCAATTGTTGTTCATCTTTCTGTGTTGTACTCCATTTTTCTGATCCATACATGATGGCTGGTCTTACTATAGTTTTGTAGATTGTTATTTTGGTGTTTTGAGACAAGATTTTGGATTTTAACAGGTGTACAAGGCGAAGTAAGGATATTTTATTCTGTACTCTGCTTTTAATTTCCTCGCTTACTGTGTTGCTTCTGTTGAAGGTTGCGCCTAGATATTTGTATGTTTCTGTTTTCCTAATAATCATTTCTCTAACATTTATATAACCTGGATCTTTCTGCCTCTGGTCTCTTAATATCTTCATATACTCTGTCTTATCTTGGTTAATAGTCAAGCCCACTTTTAGTGCTACATCTCTCTGGTGTATGCAGGTATTGATGACTTCTTGTATAGTTTCCACTACCAGGTCGATGTCATAAGCGTATCCTGGTATTGTAGCTTGTTCTTCTGTTCTGCTTTCTTCTTTCGCTTTTCTGATTACCTCTACTAGGTTGAATAGTAATGGAGATAACATATCACCTTGTTTTAAACCAGTTCTTACAGAGAAAGGTTCTGACTTTCTTCCTTTATATATTACTATATTCTGTGCATCCTCCACACATATTCTGGTCAGATTGATTAATTTACTAGGTATCTCAAATTCTTTCATAATTTTCCATACGTTGATCCGACCTATGCTGTCATACGCTTTCTTGAAATCAATGAAGATATTATGTACTTCGTTTCCATATTCCCAGAACTTTTCTGCTCTTTGACGTAGATAAAATATTTGATCTATGGTTGATCTATTCTTCCTAAAACCTGCTTGATAGTCTCCCAGTATTTTCTCGCTGTATCTTCTTCTTCTTCTTCGTTCACTTCTACCACCACAAACCGCACTGTGAACCTACTGAATTCACCTCTGTGGTCCTCGTTAGGTCTCGTGGTCCCCTGTGTGGTCCAAAATAGACCACACGAGATGACCACAAGGGGTTCAGAGTATCACAGCCTGTATTCTTGGTGGGTCTCGGAAGCGGGATTGCGTGACACCGTGGTTTTCATTGCACCAGTTTAGTCTAGGGTTGGACTTTCTCACCGGAAGACCTCGACGTGTTTAGGATATCAGTGCATCCCCGCTGGGTGAGAGGCGGTAGCCCACCCAGGCCAGAGTTGGACTTTCTCACCGGAAAACCTCGACGTGTTTTGATATACCCGTGTATCACCGCCGGGTGAGAGGTGGTTGCCCATCCAGTCCAGGGTTGGACTTTCTCACTGGAAAACCTCAGCGTGATTAGGATACGCAAACATCCCCGCCGGGTGAGAGGTGGTTGCCTATCTAGACTTCCCTGGTCCAGTGTCTCCGACTTCAGCATTTTGCTGTCGTGGCCGCTACCCTTCCTAGTTGTGACCAGGATGGAGCTTTTGTCCAGGAGGACGAATCCTCGCCACTAGTGACTTCTACCCCTGGGTTGAGCCGGTTTAGGCATTATCCCAGTATGGGGGTGTTTGGGACGGGACCGACCTCTAGGGCAGAGGTACTGTGACATGCATAGCCTTCAAGTTCCACCCCTGGTGTGTACCGGTTTAGGCATATTTCACCAGTGTAGGTGTATTTCGGACGTGGGCGGCCTTTAGAGCAGAGGTGCCGTGGTATAGCTCTCGTAGCGATACTACTGGACATACCGGTTAAACTTTACTTTCCACCACCTTTTCCCATCGGCTCCGCACAGCAACCTTTATTTCTTTTCCGCATTTACTTCCTTAACCGGGAGGAGCTTCACTCCACGCGCGGCATTTGAAGAGTCTCGCCAGCAGTGTCTTAACCTCTGGGACAAGCCAGTTCATGCATTTCACCCGATATGACTGTACTCAGGACGTGGCCGACCTCCAGACCAGAGGTGCCGTGATTTGACTGTTTGCTTCGCTTTATCCTTTCTACCACCTTTTCCGCAGTGATGCTGCGCGGCAACCTCATTTGCAAATTTCTTCATTGGCCGGGAGGAGCACCGCTCCACGCACGGCAGCTGAAGATCTCGCCAACAGTGGCAGATGAGCTACCAAACGTGCCACTCATCTACCCCAAGTAACTGGTTTTCAGGCGCCAGATATTCGCCCTCGCCCCTTCTCCTGTCGGTTTAAACAGTTCTGCCACAGGAAGGCCAGGAGCTGGACTTGACTGCCAGAGGCTGTTTGTGGCGCGTTTGCAGTCCTTAGAACCTCTCGCTGTATGATTTTAATCTATTTAAAAAAGTATAATAGATAGAATTTTGTAGCTTGTTTGTAGTAAAGATATTCCTCTGTACTTTTCACACTTGGTCTTATCACTTTTTTTAAACACTGGGATCAGTAATGATTCTCTCCATTCACTAGGAAGTTTTTATTCTCCCATGTTTGTTGTATTAGTGCACATATCTGTTCATGCAGATTTAGACCTCCTTCCTCAATAAGTTCTGCAGCATTTCCATCTGAACCAGTTGCTTTGTTGTTTCGTAGAAGGATGATGCTGCATATGGCTTCTTCTAAGTCTGGTTCCTCTATTTCAGGTTCACAAGTCTGTATTTCTTCGCATGGTAATGTGCTTAAAGGCAGTTTAGTAGTTTTTCAAAATACTCTTTCCATCTGGTACAGATTTTCTCTTCATTATTTATCATGTTTCCATACTTTCTTTCAAGTTATGCGGGGGTTGTTTATACCCTTGCTTTACTGTTCGCAATTCTTTATAGAATTCCCTTCATTTCTTATTCTGATGGCATATCTGTGTCTCGCTTACCATGTCTTTCATATATTGTCATTTTTGTTGACGAATAACGTTTTGAGTTTCTTTACATTGTGTGTGGTACTTTTCCTCATTTGTTTTGTTGTTCTTGTCATTCATTCATATCTGTCTTGCCGTTCTTTTCTTTATGACTGCCTCAGACTAAGGTCTTGAAAATTTTAAATCATTTCATTTGTGATTTAATCTGGATCTGTTGCTTTGTTTTTTTTCTGCTCCTTTTAGAAGATGTTTTTAATTCATTCATGGTGAACCGTGTTCTAAAAATTCATTACTGGCAGATGGTGCAGTTTCCATATTTTGTTTTTGTTTCCTACGTTTTTTTTTCTATAGTGTCTTTTTTCTTGTTGGGGGGGGGGGGCTTTTTCAGAGGTGTAGTATTTGTTAATAGTCTGCTATTTTATTATTATTTGTTAGCTGCTGTCGTGTTCTCCTATCGACCTAAGTGGTTGAATGTGTGAAGATATACTTTTATTTTTCTTAGGACACAAAACAAGTATTCAGTTTCTGTTTCAATCTCTTTTTCTTATCCCTTAATGTGCTAACCTGGCATTCTGATGGAAATTTATAAAGTAAAGGTACAGGTAGCCCTAATATACCATAAAGGCACCTCTGGGTGCATATGATATTAGTGCTCGTAATTTCCTTGAAACAGCAGTGAATTTAATAGCTAACAACAAAGCTGCAGGTAAAGATGAAATAGCAGCCGAAATGTTAAAGCTATATGAATATATATTGACAACATGAACCAACTACAGAGAATGTTTAATAAAGGTCCCTTCATGATGGAAAAAAGAAATTATTGTTAAAATACCGAAAAAAGGCAATCTTAGCGATTGCAATAACATGAGAGGAATAACCTTACTATTAGTTGTGTCAAAAATATTTTGCAAAGTTATTCTGAATAGAATTCAAGATATAGAGGATGTTGCAATGAGAGAAGAACGAGCAGGATTTTGAAATGGGAGAAGCTGTCTCGACCAGATCTTTACTCTAAGAAAGTTGAAGAACATATTGAAAGGCAAAGACCATTAATCCTGAACTTCATAGACTTTAAAAAGGCATTTGATAGCATACACAGAGATTCATTATGGAGAGTTTTAAGAATATATGGAATCCCGTCTGAGATTGTCAACATCATTAGAGAGCTCTACAGTGGATGTGTTTGTGCAGTCAACACAGAAGATGGAAAGAGTGAATGGTTCCAGATTGAAACACGCGTGAAACAAGGATGCATATTATCTCCCTTGCGTTTTTGGAAGTGCCATAGACTTCATAATAAAAAAAATGACCATTGATTGGATACATGAGACACAACTGGAAGATCTTGATTTTAGAAATGACATAACTCTTATTAGTGACAATGTGAAATCAATGCAAGTAAAAACAGAAACCCTGTCTTTTATGGCTAGTAAAATAGGACTTGCAATTAACAAATTAGCAAGGATAAAACAAAAATAAATAAGCTTCTCATTAACCACGAAGGACAAATATACGTAGAGGGAACAGCTGTTGAAGAAGTAAACCATTCTGCATATCTCGGCAGCTACATAAACCAGGATGGTGATACCAGAAAGGAAGTTAGAATTCGAAGTGCAAAAGCAGCATTGACCTCCAAGAGTCATGAGAATATATGGCATTCAAAAGTTATAAGCCCTTTTGAAGATAGTCTACCAATAGCACACCTTCTGAATCCCAAAAGTTGGAACCATCACTTTGACTGTAGCCAGAACCACCCTTGCTTTCTTTGGAGGTGAGGATCCATGATGTTTCCACTGCTTTGACTGTTCTTCGGTTTCTGCTTGAAAATGATGAACCCAAGTCTCATCCATAGTCACAAATTGTTGAAGAAACTTTTCAGGATCTGCAGAAAAATGGCCAAGATTGTCTCCTGACATGTTGAGAGGCTGTCATTTGTGATCAGCTCCAAGAAATTTCGGGACCTATCGAACAGAGGCCTTTGTCATTTGAAGATCATTGTGAATAATGGGATGAACACGTTCCTGGGAGATGCCCAACTCAGTAGCAGTTTACCGCTCAGTTAGTCGTCGATTCTTCATTATCATGTCATGGATTCTGCCGGTGTTTCATGGGTGGTCTTCCTGGACGTGGATCATCTTTCAGACTCTCCCTTCCTTATTTGAACTGAGCTGCCCATTTCTTCACTGTTCTGTACAAGAAGGGGCACTCTCTCCTAGAGTCTCAATCATATCCTCATGGATCTCCGTCGATGATAAACCCTTGATGTAAAGGTAGCGAATGACTACTCAATGAGAAATTGTATCCATTTTCTCAATTTATATGCCACAAGTTACCACTTCAGTAGCAGTTAAAAATGATTGCAGTTAATTTCTTGAAACTTGATGTTTAATCTTACATTAACCTGATCTACAAATGCACCTAATATCAACTGTGTGTTTCAAGTATTTGTACCTTATCCCGAGAACTTATCAATCACCCCTCGTACTAGAAATACAACAGGCAAGATGGACAGGACAAGGCAGAAGGAAAGTAACAACACAGCATACAGAAGATATAATATGGTCAGGTAAAGAAGATCATCGTGAAGGACGAGTAGCATTGCTTATAATAAAAGAAGCATCAAGAGCATTGCTGAAACGGACCCCTATAAATGAGAGATTATTATATGCGCGCTTCAACTCACGATTCACGAAGCTGTCTATTATAGTTTGTTGTGCACAAACAGAAGCAGCTGGAGAGGAATTAAACGATTTTTATAACAGCCTCCAAGCCACAGTAGAAACAATACACAAGCATGATATGCTACTCATCTTGGGCAACTTCAGTGCAAAAGTAGGTGATTAAAATGAAGATAGAAGAAGAATCGTGGGAAGAGAAGGAATCTGAGAAATAAATGAAAATGGAGAAAAACTGTATAGTTTCTCTGGAGAAAACATGATGACCATCGGAGGGACAATTTTCCAACATAAAAACATCCATAACGTAATTTAGAGGTAGCATGATAAAACCACAGAAAACCAAATCGATCACATATTAACAAACAACAAGTGAAAACGGTCACTACAAGATATGAGAGCAAGGAATGGAGCAGATGTAGGAAGTTTTCACACCTTCTGGTAGCAAACATAAAACTATAAGGAAAGCCAAAATTGGAGAACACAGATAGGCACGTTTTGATACAGCAAAACCGAAATACCAGCAAATAAGGAATGAATTCTCAATAGTACTTAAGAACCGCTTCAGTGTCCTATAAGACAAATCAGAAATGCCCATACTTGAGTTCAATAAAACATCACAGGAAACAGCAAAAGAGTTCCTGGGATATCGGAAACGGAGAAAAGGAATGAATAAGCAAGACTACATGGGAAAAGATAGAGCAAAGAAAGCAAATAAAAAAAATACTGAACACCAAATCACAAACTTAAAACAAGTTTTAAGTAATTATGCACAAAAAGACAAAGAGGTGAAGGAATCATACCGTCAAGATAAAAAGTCAGTACTATGACAACTTATCAGAAACAGCAGAGAAAGCAGCATATGCAAATGACATGAAAACCATATACAAAATCATAAACCAGATGACAGGTAACTTCAGCACAAGATGTGAGAGTGCAGTAAGGACACACAAGGGACAGCTGATCAATGAAGAAAGAGAAAACATTGAAAGATGGAGGGGACACTCTAACACCCTACTAAACAGAACACAAGCAGCACAAACAATAGACATACCTGAAGCAAAAGAGAACTAAACATCAGTCATCATCATCAGGTGCCGTACCGACTGGCGTTGGCTATTATGCTTCTCCAGAGTACACGATCCTTCATGCAGACCATCAGCTCAGTTGGTGATCTCCTCTCACACCATCCCGTCAGGACTGTCCTGTATCTTTTCTCTTGGTCTTCCTCTTGATCGTCTTCCTTCCATTACATAAATACAGGACCAATAACAATGAATGAAGTAAAGGATGCAATAAATAAGCTAAAATTAGACGGGCACCAGGTGAAGATGAAGTGACTGCTGAGATGTTGAAAGCAGAAGAAACAGAAACACCAAAAACAGCTGTGCCGGATACTACAACAAATTTTGGATCTAGAAAAAGCTCCAGAGTACCAAAAAAAAAGATGACATCAGAGATTACGGGAACTAGAGAGGCACTACCCTCCTGCCACTCACCAGTAAAGTATTTTGCAGAATAATCGTCAACAGAATTGTACCAGCACTTGATGGAAAACTTCGGAAAGAACAGGCAGGATTTAGGAAAGGAAGATCATACATAGACCACATATTTCACCTTAGACAAATATTGGAGCAGGCAAATGAGTGGCATAGCACAACATATGCACTGTTTAAAGATTTTGAGAAAGCCTTTGACAGTGTCAACAGAAATGCACTGTGGAAAATCCTAAGATGGCATGGCCTCCCTCTGGGTAGTGAATGTAATCGAGAGTTTTCAGTGCAAAGTGATCCGTGGAGAACATACCTCCAGCAGCTTTAGGATATAAACATGGATGTGTACTATCGCCAACATTATTTATCTTGGCTGTAGACTGATTAATGAAGGAGGCAACATCAGACAAACTCAGAGGATTACAATAGACCCATGACAGGGTCCTGGAGGACCTTGACTTTGCGGGTGACATCTAACTACTATCAAACAGCCACAAAGATATGCAAAATAAAAGAAACAAGCTAACTCAGAATGCAAACAACATAGGGTTAAAGATCAATGTAGGAAAGACAAAGTTAATGAAGCAAAATGTGAACAACAAAAATGTACTCAGAGCTGATAGCAAGTTAGTGGAGGACGTCAACGAATTTGTATATCTTGGCAGTAGAGTAGTAGAAATCTAAATTAACTAAAGAATCTGTGAAGAGGAACAGACAGAACTACGAAAATAAGATTATTAAGGGCATGCATCTTTCCCATCGCAACATATGCCTGTAAGACCTGGACACTTAACAAAACAGCTGAGAAACACATAAATGCCTTTGAATGTAAATGCTGCAGAAGAGTTCTTCAAATATCATGGACACAAAAACGAACAAATTTTCTGTGTATGTTTGCAACTTTAGTACACACGATTACATACTTTTAGACATATTTTCCACGATTGTTGAGCATTTGTAATGAGGCACTAGATTTTGTATCCGTACATGTAAAATGTTTCTGCTTGCGAAAAGGTCAATACAAAAATGCCTACACATTGTATTTTTTTCCCTCAGTGGCACCCATCCAGAACAGAACTTTCGATAATCAGGTCGATCAAACACAATTGTGTGAAGAACTGACGGTGAAATGTGTGGAAAAGTCACAGAGAATGTCAATGTTTGTCGCCACAAACATTTTCTTCCACTCACTAATCAAATTTTCATTAACCACAGATGGTCGGCCGGCTCATGGATCTTCATTAGCATTTTCGCAACAATTATTAAAATGTCTAACCAATCGCCAGAACTGCATGTTGTCCATAAACTACACAAACTTGCCGATAAATATCAGCCGGTTTCACCTGTCTTGCAGGTAGGAAACGGATTGCAAGCAGCTTTTCACTGGCGGTGGGCATCTCGGTTTTCTTGAAAATTTGAAACATACAGAACAATGCGATAACGTCATTCAAATTTAGTTTTAAAAATTACGCATTTTGCTAGCTACCGAGTACAGGAACACAGTATGCAACTTATCATTCGGTTAAAGTAATGCGCGTTGGCACTATTTACAAACGGAACTTACATTTAGGATTGTCTTCATATATATATATATATATATATATATATACTCGTTTATAATTAATCAAAATATAATCACACAACAATCATGTTTGGTAACCACTATGCAACTGCACTGTGCATGAAATTAGTCATTTGATATTTCTTTACACACACATAATCATTTATTTCACCTTCTCCTGGCTAGTTTAA
Organism: Achatina immaculata; assembly: GCA_009760885.1. Classification (NCBI taxonomy): domain Eukaryota; kingdom Metazoa; phylum Mollusca; class Gastropoda; order Stylommatophora; family Achatinidae; genus Lissachatina; species Lissachatina immaculata. The sequence goes on from CM019706.1 coordinate 33,462,784, forward strand.
CACTGTTTTACTCTCTCTACGGTTTCCCCACACACCACCCTCATTTATGACCCACCCATCACACATCACAAGCCTTCTCTTATTCTTATTCTTAAATAAATAAATGAATAAAGATTATTTACCGGGTTAAAAACTGGCTTCTCTTAACAGTGTCCTCTTTAGAGTTTCACGTGGCTGACCTATTTTTCTTCGGCCTGTTATGTTCCATTTGATAGGTTGTTTTGGGATTCTCTGATTGTTTCTTCTCACCAGATGACCGCCGTATATCCATTTTCTTTTTCTGATCACCCATGAGATAGGTTGTTGTTTTTTGCTCATCTGTCTTATCTCTGCATTGTTCTTGAATTCTTTCCACTTTAAACAGGCATTTGTTTTCAAAAGAGTCTAATTTGTTGTCTATTTCTTTAGTTGTTTTCCAGCTTTCACACGCATACATGAGGGTGGATATCAATAATCTTAACTTGGTTTTTGTGCTTATAACTGGTGAATGCCATATGTTCTCAAGATTCTTGATGGTCAGTGCTGCTTTTGCAATTCTAATTCTAACTTCCTTTATGGTGTCACCATCTTGATCTATGTAGCTGCCGAGGTATGCAAATTGGTTTACTTCTTCAACATATATTTCTCCTTCTTGATTAATGAGAAGTTTCATTATTTGTGTTTTTTCCGTGTTAATTTCAAGTCCTATTTTACTAGCCAATAAAAACTACATACATGAATAAATATTTTAAGTATATGTATTTCTTATTATTTATATGAAATTATGGCAATAAAATGTGCATTTTTACATGTGAAATTATTGCAATAAAATGTGCAAGAAATAATTTTAAAAAATGAGAATTTTAGTTTTTCATGTCTAAAGTTTTCATCTCAGGAGTACGTGGTTCATAGGTTCGCAAGCTGGCCATCCCTGACATAAGAGTATAACAATCATGCAAAAATGTTTGAGCTGCATGATTTTGCCAATGTTATTCGCATTAAAACAGATTTCGTATTTACATTACTGGACACTAAACACTCATTTTGCTCACACACTGTTCTGAACTGTGCCTATTATGTGTTAAACATGAGCACTGGGCACAATGACGCAAAAAATCAAAGGATCTTAGCAGTAGGTGAAGAATCAGTCAATAACTTTAGTTATAGAGAAATAAATTTAGGGCAGGAAAAACAAAATTTACGGTGATGCTGTCAGCGTCCACAGACACAGCAGCACGAAAAGTGCAGCGGACACTAAAAACTGGAAGAAAATCGCGAGTACATGAGAAAGTGGCTACACTGAGGAAAACACTTGAATCGGAGGAAGTGATGGGGTACACTCAAACAGAACGCCCGTGGCGTTATCAAGTGGTGTTCTCGAAGGCTACCAGCAAACAGCAAAGAGACATGGTCATCAATGAAATAGAAAGAACAGACGGAAAGCAGTCCCAGAAAGCAATGCAGCAGTGTCATCTTGGGAAGAGGCTTTGCAAATATCGCTAACATGGAACGTTATGTTGAACATAGCTTAGTTTCATTTTAAGATCTGCATTTGACCTCCTGCATATAGGTACAGACATGTTTAAGTGGGACGAAGTGGAGGTTCCGATATGTCCACTGCGCAGCGGTCGGCACACCTTGGAACATGTTCTATCAGCATGCAAAGTAGCATTGACACAAGGCCGCTACACATGGCGACACAACAAGAATGTTCCAAGAGCTAATCGATATTGTTGATAGAGCGAAAGATACGGCAGAAAACAACCCAAAACCAGGTGGTGCTGGGAAATTATCCAACGTCAACGCTCTGGACATTCCCTTGACCTCACTTCTAGGTGGAGCGAATGATATGGAGGGGGGGGGTGTGCAGCTGACCTTCCAGACAGAAGAAATATTTGCAGTCATAAAGGATACAGGAATACGACCAGACGTTGTAGTGTACTCGCGCAACAAACAGCTCTCAATTTTAGTCGAACTTACGGTTCCGTATAAGTCTAGAATAGAAGAACATGTGTTCAAAAGTGCCAAATACAGTAATCTGATCAAACAGGTAAGGCATGTGTCAGGAGTAAAATCTAGAGTGCTGCAGAGATCGGTACAAGAGGATTCGTAGCGACACCAGCGTACGACATATACAAAGAACTGGGGATAAAAGAACAAGCAAGAATACGCCCACTGAAAAGTCAGATAGCAATAGCAAAAAAATGTCTCGTGCTGGATAAGGCACAAACGTGGAGAACAATGAACATTTATAAATTCGTGATGACTTACACTGTACTGTAACAATATAATGGAAGATAACTTCTTATATTGTCTCAGTGGCCGACAAGAGTGGCTCATGCTTCAGAGCCTCCCTCAGGGTAAGTCATACAGAATCTTCAAGCGTGACGTACTGGACCAGCAATCCGTGAAGCGTGGTCTAGGAGTTAGTTACATTAATATAAGACAGAATTTTGAATCTACCGAACAAATAGAAAAGAACATTGGTAATTTACAGAGGCGAACATTCGAGTAGTGCCTTCGGCCTCGTGAAGGTTATGAACCAACAACTCACAGACCTCTATGAATCATAACCCAGAGGGGTCCAGACCCATAGAGGGTGATACTTCTGATGGTCTGTGGAGTTGTATTATTGTTTTACGCTGTATAGCAGTTTCTTGCTTATAGTGATAAGTTAGAAACAGTTTCTTATTTCTTTAAAAACATGCCGTATAAAGGAATTAGTGGCGATCAACCGGACATTGAAACAGAACGTTTTATATGACAGTTCTCGTTTCCAGTTCATAAGAGATAGCTCAAAGAAAAAAGTAGTTACACAAAGGAAAATAAAGTAAAATAATGCGGAAATTAAAGAGATGAAATCTGACAGGAGTGAAAATTATATTAATGGTTGTAAAAGCTGAAATTATAGTAAAGACAATGATTAACATAACAATAATAAAGGAAATATTTTTTGTTCTTTTTTTTCATTCATTAACAGTTATTGTATCCGATAAGCTACAACTATCTGTACCAGAAGTGGTCTTCACGCTGAAAGCTAACATTGGATGGGTGCATGGGACAGCTCCAGTTACAGGTTGTAATTAATTTTATCTGCGTTCGTTTTTCAGTGATAAATGAAATTACTTAAATAAGTTTACCTTACAACAAGTAATGGATAGCTTATTTACAGAGATGCCAAAGTAGTTATATTTACAGCACCATAAGTTGCAAGCATATATCGATTCAGTGATGGCACATGATCTGTCATACCGTTGTCTTTGCAGACAATCAGTTCTAGACGTGTTATTAGTTATGAGACTGATAAACTTAGTTATGAGACTGATAAACTTAGTTCAGAATATCACCAATAACAACAACTTAACCATTAAATTTATGTAATTTGCAGGAATTGCTCTGTGTTTGATTTTGGCAGTTATGGTCGCTTTATCAATGCCTTTCATCAGGCGAAGAGGATGTTTTGAGGTGAGCATATATTTGAGTTATATTTGTCAATATATACAATATTATATTCTTCTTACTTCCTTCCCGTGCCGTTAAACATCACTTAGGGCTCGCATAGTTGTTTGCCAAGTTTTCATGTTTTCGGCGAGTTTTTCAGCTTCATCAAGGGATATTATGCCCATTAAACTGGTTTCTCTTAACAATGTCTTCTTTAGAGTTTCACGTGGTCGACCTCTTTTTCTTCAGCTTGTTGTGTTGCACGTGATATGTTTTTTTTTGGTATTCTCTGATTGTTTTTTTTTGTTTTGTTATTTTTCTCATCACTTGGCCTACATGTCCATCTTCTTTTTCTGATCACCCATGAGACAGGTTGTTGTTTGCTTATCTGGTTTATTCTTGAATTCGTTCCACTTGATGCAGAGTATTTTCCTTAGGCATTTGTTTTCAAAAGAGTCTAATTTCTTGTCTGTTTCTTTCATTAGTTTCCACTTTTCGCATGCATAAATGAAGGTGGATATCACATTTGAATTGAATAGTCTTAACTTGGTTTCTGTGCTTGTAACTTTTGAATTACATATGTTCTCAAGATATTTGAAAGACAATGCTGCTTTTGCAATTCGAATTCTAACTTCCTTCTTGGTGTCACCATCCTGGTCTATGTAGCTGCCAAGGTATGCAGATTGGTTTACTTCATCAACAGCTATTCGTTCTACGTATATTTTTCCTTCTTGATTAATGAGAAATTTCATAATTTTTGTTTTGTATATGTTAATTTCAAGACCTATTTTGCTAGCCAAGGAAGTCAGGGAATCTGTTTTTTTCTGCATCGATTTCACATTGTCATTGATAAGAGTTTTGTCATCTGCAAAATCAAGATATTCTATTTATGTCCCGTATTTTTTCATTATAAAGTCTATAGCAATTCCAAAAAGCAAGGGAGATAATATACATCTTATTTTCACACCTGTTTCAATCTGGAACCATTAGCTCTTTCATTCTTATGTCTTATGACTGCACAAACATATCCGTTGTAGAGATCTCTAATGATGTTGACAATTTTAGATGGTATTCCTTATAATCTTAAAATTCTCCACATTGAATATCTGTGTGTGCTATCAAATGCTTTTTTAAAGTCTATGAAGTACAGGATTAATGGTTTCTGTTTTTCAATATGTTCTTCAAGCATTATTCTTAGAGTAAAGATCTGGTCGAGACAGCTTCTCTCTTTTCGAAATCCTGCCTGTTCTTCTCTCATTGCAGTATCTACTATATCTTGAATTCTATTCAGAATCACTTTACAAAACACCTTTGACACAAGTGATAGTAAGGTGACACCCCTCCAGTTATTGCAGTCACTGAGGTTGCCTTTTTTGGCGCATTTTAACAATGATTCCCTTTTTCCATTTAGAATGGACCTTTTCTTCTTTCCAAATTTTATTAAACATTCTTTGAAGTTGGCTCACCTAGTCACTTTTAATAGTTTTAAACATTTCGACTGCTATTTCATCTTCACCTGCAGCTTTGTTGTTAGCCATTAGATTCACTGCTGTTTCAGTTTCATTCAGTGTAACTTCATCTAAGTATCTACCCTGTTTAATGTTAGTCAGTCATTTGCATGTCCTTTGCGGAACTTTGCCTTCCTTATAGGGCTCTCGGTTGTAAGCAGGATGCCCTGCTGCTGATGCATCCATTTTCAGATTATCAACAATGTCTTGCAACCATCTTCGCCTTGGTCTTCCTCTCTTTCTTTTTCCCATTATGTACCATTCCAAGACGTTCCTCTCTAAATTATCATAACGTTTAATGTGTCCAAAATATTTCAGTTTTCTCTGTTTAATCCTCTTTACTAGCCAGCCCTCTTCAGTTTTAAGTTCTTGTAGTGTGGATTTATTTGTTCTTTTCTGTGTTCATGATATTTGAATACCTCTTCTGTAGGATTTCAATTCAAAGGCATTTATGTGTTTGTTTTGCTAAGTGTCCAGATCTCTCAGGCATATGTTGCGATGGGAAAGGTACATGGCCTTAAAAATCTTATTTTTGCAGTTCTGTCTGTTCCTTTCCATAGTTTCTTTAGTTGTTTAATTCTTTTGAAGAGCGATAGATGTCTTACTTTTAATTTCCCTCATTTTATATGTATTAGTAGTTAGTAATGATCCAAGATATTCAAAACTCTCTACCTCTTCCAATTTTTCCTCATTGATACAAATTTCAGCCGCCTTATTTGTTTTGTTTACTGTATGGAGCAGAAACATGGACTCTAAACAAAAAGTCGTAAAGAAAGTTTAATGCAGCAGAAATGTAGTTCTACAGAAAACTAGTTCAATACTAAAGCATGTGGAGAGTTGTTCCAAATGCAGTGTGAACGTCTCAAATAAATAAGGATCAAGAAAACAAAATACTTCGGCTATGCCACAAGACCCAACAACATACTGAAGATCACAGTAGAAAGTTGGAAGGGAAAATAGCGAGAGACTGGCAGACATGTAGATGGAAATACAACATACGAGAAGAGACAGGGCACAGCCTGGCCGAATGCACAATGAAGGCGAGGGACGAGGAAACTGTGATTCATTACCGCTAACCTTCATTCTGTACAAGGCACGTGATGAATATGATTGACTGCATAGGCATAAATACGTGTATATGGCTTTCATTCATTCATTCATTTGCATGTCCCTTGCAGAACTTTGCCTCCTAAACAGCACTCCTGTAGACCTCTCGGTTGTGAGCAAGATGGCCTGCTGCTGCTGCATCCATTTGCAGATCGTCAACGATGTCTTGCAGCCATCTTCGATTTGGTCTTCCTCTTTTTCTTTTTCCCATTATATATCCTTCCAATACGGTCTTCTCTAAATTATCATGACGTTTAATGTGTCCAAAATATTTAAGTTTTCTCTCTTTAATCCTCTTTACTATATGGCTACTGTGGTTAAAATGGTTCAGCAGTTAGCACTGACTTTTAAAAAATGCTCTAATGTTTATGTAAAAAGAAGGGAAGCATGAGGAAAGGACGGAGTGGCATGGTGCGATGACACTATGCCTTTGGTACCGCGACATTCAAACAAAATTTGCCGCTTTTAGACGTCAGCCGGTCTACATTGATGCTCGCCATCGAAAGGTTCTACACGTATTGGAATTTGTTCAGAGTCTTTAAAGCAATTCCAAGTAGCTACTACTTGGTATCCGATATCGGTTTGTATCTGTATCGTAGGAATCGGGTGCTCGCTTTTGCCAGAAGAACCGAAAGAACCGGTTTCTGCCTAGACAAACATCTTTACATCATTAATAACGATGCTGTTAATTTACGTGACGATGGGACGGTGCTTAGAATTTCCTTTGCAGTTATAACGTTTTCAGGTTCAACCTCGTACAAAGAGCTGCTCGATATTCTTCTAGACAGGTATGTTAATATTTTTCGGCTCTCGAGCATCTGAAGTGTATTGCTTATCTTAAGCAAGTTTGGCCATCCTTGCTATGGCAGAAATTTAAGGAAAAGCAGAAAAGCAGGCGCGCACGAATTTTTTTTGTGTGCATTCTTCTTCTTCTTCTTCGTTCACTTCTACCACCAAAAACCGCACTGTGAACCTGCTGAATTCACGCCTGTGGTCCTCGTTAGGTCCCGTGGTCCCCTGTGTGGTCCAAAATAGACCACACGAGATCCACGAAAGGACCACAAGGGGTTCAGAGTATCACAGTGCTTTAGCCTGTATTCTTGGTGGGTCTCGGAAGCGGGATTGCGTGACACCGTGGTTTTCATTGCACCAGTTTAGTCTAGGGTTGGACTTACTCACCGGAAGACCTCGACGTGTTTAGGATATCAGTGCATCCCCGCTGGGTGAGAGGCGGTAGCCCACCCAGGCCAGAGTTGGACTTTCTCACCGGAAAACCTCGACGTGTTTTGAGATACCCGTGTATCACCGCCGGGTGAGAGGTGGTTGCCCATCCAGTCCAGGGTTGGACTTTTTCACCGGAAAACCTCAGCGTGATTAGGATACGCAAACATCCCCGCCGGGTGAGAGGTGGTTGCCTATCTAGACTTTCCTGGTCCAGTGTCTCCGACTTCAGCATTTTGCTGTCGTGGCCGCTACCCTTCCTAGTTGTGACCAGGATGGAGCTTTTGTCCAGGAGGACGAATCCTCGCCACTAGTGACTTCTACCCCTGGGTTGAGCCGGTTTAGGCATTATCCCAGTATGGGGGTGTTTGGGACGGGACCGACCTCTAGGGCAGAGGTACTGTGACATGCATAGCCTTCAAGATTCACCCCTGGTATGAGCCGGTTTAGGCAAAATTCACCAGTATGGGTGTTTATCAGGCGTTACCGACCTCTAGAGCGGAGGTGGCATGACATGTCTAGCCATCAAGTTCCACCCCTGGTGTGTGCCGGTTTAGGCATATTTCACCAGTGTAGGTGTATTTCGGACGTGGGCGGCCTCTAGAGCAGAGGTGCCGTGGTATAGCTCTCGTAGCGATACTACTGGACATACCGGTTAAACTTCACTTTACACCACCTTTTCCCATCGGCTCCGCACAGCAACCTTTATTTCTTTTCCGCATTTACTTCCTTAACCGGGAGGAGCTTCACTCCACGCGCGGCATTTGAAGAGTCTCGCCAGCAGTGTCTTAACTTCTGGGACAAGCCGGTTCATGCATTTCACCCGATATGACTGCATTCAGGACGTGGCCGACCTCCAGACCAGAGGTGCCGTAATATGACTGTTTGCTTCGCATTATCCTTTCTACCACCCTTTCCGGAGTGATGCTGCGCGGCATCCTCAGTTGCAAATTTCTTCATTGGCCGGGAGGAGCACCGCTCCACGCACGGCAGCTGAAGATCTCGCCAACAGCGCCGTGTTGAGTCAAATTAAGCCGCAGGCTCCACTCCTGATGGTGCCCTTCCGTCAATTCCTTTAAGTTTCAGCTTTGCAACCATACTTCCCCCGGAACCCAAAAACTTTGGTTTCCCGGAAGCTGCCCGCAGAGTCATCGAAGCAACTCCTGCGGATCGCTAGTCGGCATCGTTTATTGTCACAACTACGACGGTATCTGATCGTCTTCGCGCCACTGACTTTCGTTCTTGATTTTTGCATTCATATTGATGAATTTATCATTTTTGGAATTTTTTTTTATTTGATAGTTTCAAATCGCGTATACGGAGGGAGGAGGGGGGGGGGCGCGACCACGAGATCCTACGATCGATATATATATATATACTACAGTCATAATGGGCTATATTAACACAAAGACTGGTATAGGAGGAGGAAAAACGAAGAATGTTTCCGGAAAATTTAGTATGGAGCATACAAGTGGGACAGGTCGCAGCCTAGTAGCGTTGTGCATGGAAAATGAGCTAATGTTCGTTAACAACACCCAAGAAGGCTTTTTTTCACATGGACTTCACCTAATGGTAACACAAAGAATCAGACAGATTATATTTTAGTGCAGAAAAGGTGGAGATCAAACATAACTTCAGCAAAAACTGTACCAGGTGACACGGACCATGATTTATTAATATCTTTTTAAAGATAAAAAAGACAGTCAGGTAATCAAGACAACTCCACTTTTGATCTTACAAAATACTAGCATATATATATATATATATATATATATATATATATATATATAAGTGAAAAACCGCTTTGAGATATTGATGGCTGTGCAGGAGGAGATGACACCTGATGAACTGGCAATGCAGGACAGAGATATCCTAAGAACATTAGCCACAGATATGGTTCCAGTAACAAGAACACAAAAGAATTTTGAAGCTCTAGGGAGCTGTGTTGAAGATCTTGTAACTAGATGTCAGGTGGAGATTCTCTGACTTTTTCTCACATCCTTTTCGTCACTGCTATACTTTGAGTAGTAAATCCCATTACAAGAAGATAACTATCCATCTGATATTCGTAGAACGGTTAAACATGTGATCACATTCATCACAATGTTTATTAATTCATAATAAAAGTTAAAATCACGTATAAGATTCGTTGTTATTAAGCTATTTCTTCTGTATGGCCTGCATCTTCATTTTATTCTGTCTGTCCAGTCGGTTCAGCAAATTTTTTAAGCAACTCTTTAGCATACTCTTCCAGTACACCGACAAACCAAACATGAAATATACTTTGCTAAATGGGTTAACTTTTAGAGAATCTGTAATATTTACTATTTGTGTATTATTTGCCCTAAAATTATGATTTAGAATACTTCCATGTCTAGAGTAAAGGCTATGCAGTTTTATGACATTTATGGGTTATATTCAGTTTGTAAAGTTCATCATCATCATCATCGTCTTTCACTCCCTTGGTAACACACAATAATTAGTGTATGAGTATATAACTATACACGGAGTCACTGCTTTAAAGCTGTGGTACCTTAATTTATAAACTAGGAAACAAAAGTAGAAACAGCTTTATTACACAGTTGTGACGTTTCCAACCAACCCCTCTCTTCTAATATACCTGACCAACAGGCTTATATTTCACTTGACCATCAGACGTCTTTAACACCCAGCATGCCCTCTTCATTCACACCTCCAGACAAACCTTCCCAGGTTGCACAGCATAATCAGTTTCTCACATCCACACCCGTAGATTAGACCCACTATCCTCCTCCTCATCCAGAATGTAGACTGTATTCCTCCCGACTTTCCCCTTCCTGGTGATGAAAAACAAGTCCTCAGATAAGGCCTTAAATTTAATCATATCCGCCCTCATTATGATCGCTATTTTGTACTCCGTGATGTTAAACAGTTCCACCGTTGATTATGTCTCAAATATTACTTTGCAAAGAAAGAATTTAACCAATTCGTACAAGACCCCGATGACCCGTTTGCCCGTTACAACCATCATAAATCTATCTGGACGCTTTCCTCCGGGGCTTCCCAAGCTTTAGATATATACATTGATACGACGTGGCGTGAAATCCAAAATCTCCGACCACCCAAACTTCAACATTTCACCCTCAACAAGGGAGAGTCCAGGGCACTGTCTAAACTCCGACGTAGAGAGAACATAGTGATAAAAGCAGCCGATAAAACATCGAATCTCGTAGTTTGCAAAAGGTTTGTGGAAGGAATGTCCCAACTCAGCAACACATAATACTATGCCTCACATAAAAACGATGCGACCCGTTCCAATAATGACAAAATGGAAGCAACCATCAAAGACTTAATTAACGAAGGTGACCTCCCACCTTAAGCTGTTTCTCAATCAAGGACAGCTTTTTAGGCAAACCTACTTTCTATCTTCTTCCGAAAATCAGTAAACTCGACCATTCTGGACGTCCCATGCGTGTTCATGCAGCACTGAGCATTTTGGACAGCATTTTCCAGCCGCTAGTACACAAACTGCCCTTTTATTTGAAATTATTTGAAAAATACCAACCACACCTCAACAACTTTTTATTCGATCAAACTCTATCAACACCACTTGATGTCTGCTCCCTTTACACCTTTACCCATGAGGATGGACTCTTAGCACTCCGCTATTTTCTTCACCGATAAAAGAGATAACGACTGCGGTAAAACTTTTAGTAATACAGGTAGATAGAGGTGTATAGTACAGTTTTACAAAGTCATGAGGGAATGAGAAAAGTGAGAAAAAACACAAAAAATAAAAAACATACATCCATTATTTCGGTGTGAGCCTTTTTCAAGGATTACATACACAAACAAACACAACATAAAAGAAGAAAAATCAATACAAATGAAAAGGAAGAACTTAGCTTTGTGGCATCCTTCCTTGTACACAATACAACAGAATGCGCCCTAAAGACAAGGCTGGGAGACCACAAAGGAAAAAAAATTGAACCAATCGGATGTTTGCGAAGAAAGGCAGAGAGCGATGCGGGTGTGTGTGTGGGAGGGCTTAGGAAAGAGATCAGTAGGTAATAAATACCTCTAGGCCGCTAGAGAAGAAGGTGGGGTGTGTAAAGAAGGAAAGCTGGGAGATAGCGTTAAACTGATGAATGAAGAAATGTAGCGAAATGCGTGGGTTGACGGGGGACAAGAAAGTAGAGTAAAAATAGCAGAAAATAGGTGGAAATGTAAAGATCTTTAAAGGAAATTAAATATATTGTTCATTCTTGCTGGGCCTGGAAAATAACATGCTGTTCTAGAGGCTTCCAAGATCAGAAGAACAGGAGCGGATTGCACTAACAGAGATGTCATATTTTCCCCTGTGGTTTCTTTGGCAAGTGTTTTGCCACAGGAGTCCATTCCCTCTGTGAAATATCGTTAACATGTTGATAAAAACGATCTCCTAAGCGTAAACCAGTCTCTTCTATATACTTCATATTGAACGCTTACACATAATGGCATAAATTACATTGCGTGAAGTGCAAGTGAACGAACCTGGTGATTGTTGGCCAAAGTCGGATCTTAAAGGTGAGAAGCATAGAATGTTGTGTTGCTCACCTGGCTTCTGGTCTCTTGGGTGTACGGGGTCCGGCATAAAGCATAGCTATATTTAACTGACGTAGTGCGCAGAAACTGAATATGTGTGAAAAAAAACATGACGTCAGAGATGAAGCAGACAAACGGTCATTTTTAACAATGGCTTCTTGGCAAACACAACATCGCGCATTCACCGTTGAAACTTATTTTAAAAGTGGAGAATCGTCTATTACTGTACAACGAAAGTTTCATCGCCATTTTGAGTTGCATCTCCGTGATAATGTTCCCGATCGGAGGACAAAACAATTTTGAGGTGGGTCACAAAATTTAAGGAAACCGTTAATTGTCTTAATAACAAGTCTACTGGTCGTCCAAGAACTCAACATATACCTGAACGAATTAAAGAAGTCCGCAACGCATTGCTGAGTAGCCCTCGGCGGTCAGCTGGTAGGAATGCTTTGGCGCCTGGCATCCTCTTAATAGTGATCTTTATGTGCAGATGCTAACTGAATACTTCATTCCAGACTTTACCAATTGAAATCAGAGACTAATATGGTTTAAACAAGATGGAGAAACTGCCCACACAGCCCGTCAGTCCATGGCCATGCTGCGACAACCGTTCCCCAATCGTCTTATTTCCAGATTTGGGATATTCATTGGCCGCAAGGTCACCAGATTTGTCGGCCACAGACTTATTTTTGTGGGGATATCTCAAGAACACGGTGTGTGCTAGTCGAACACAGTCAGTTACAGACCTCCTCCTTCTTCTTCTTCTTCGTTCGCTTCTACCACCAAGACCGCCCCGTGATCCTCCTGAATTTACTCCTATGGTCCTCGATAGGTCCCGTGGTCCCCGAAAGGACCACACGAGATCCACAAGAGAACCACAAGAGGTTCAGAGTATCGCAGGGCTTGAGCCTGTATTCTTCGTGGATCTCAGAAGCGGGAATGCGTGACACTGTGGTTTTCGTTGCACCAGTTTAATCTAGAGTTGGACTTTCTCACCGGAAAACCTCGACGTGTTTTGGATATCAGTCTTCTTCTTCTTCGTTCGCTTCTACCACCAAGACCGCCCTGTGATCCTACTGAATAGTTGGACTTTCTCACCGGAAGACCTCGACGTGTTTAGAATATCAGTATATCCCCGCTAGGTGAGAGATGGTAGCCCACCCAGGCCAGAGTTGGACTTTCTCACCGGAAAACCTCGACGTGTTTCGAGATACCCGAGTATCACCGCCGGGTGAGAGGTGGTTGCCCATTCAGTCCAGTGTTGGACTTTCTCACCGGAAAACCTCAGGGTGATTAGGATACGCATACATCCCTGCCGGGTGAGAGGTGGTTGCCTATCTAAACTGCCCTGGTCCAGTGTCTCCGACTTCAGCATTTTGTGGTCGTGGCCGCTACCTTTCCTAGATGTGACCAGGATGGAGCTTTTGTCCAGGAAGACGAATCCTCAACCCCTGGGTTGAGCCGGTTTAGGCATATTATCCCAGTATGGGCGTGTTTGGGACGTGACCGACCTCTAGAGCAGAGGTACCGCGACATGCGTAGCCTTCAAGTTTCACCCCTGGTATGAGCCGGTTTATGCATATTTCACCAGTATGGATGTATATCGGGTGTAGTATTTGTATTTTTTATTGGTGTAGTATTTTATATTTATTTTACTGACGTGAATTATTGTTCAATCTTTAACTTCTGTCTTGCCGCCGTTGTACTGAATTGTGGAAGGGTGACTGCACCATACGTTCACACCTTACATATAAAACAGGAACACTAAACAACAATCTTTTTTATAAAATCACGATCCTTGTATTTACAAAAATTCTGATCCACAAGGCAATGCGAATCAAACGAATCCTATGCACATGAAGTCCATATATTTATATATTTCCACACGCGTTATTGATTCATAAAAAAACATTTCCTTGAATAATATGAGTTCAATCCTGATTACAAATGCACACTACTAAACTATACACGTCAGCCTCCATCTGTCGAATGACCCTCCTCGTCCACGTCTGAACGATGATACCGCCGCTGGACTCCAGCGTGCTCGGCTTGTGGAATCCCTTTCGACTTCTCTTTTCTTGTCTTAAATACCTGATCCGCGACGGACTCGAAAGACTGGGCATTTCCATTCAAAATGGGGCCGTCTCTGGCCAGTGGGATTTCCAATCAAAACCGGGTCACTGCTTGCTTTTTTTCCCACTCCTTACATACTCCCCCTGGTTTTGTTTACAAAATTTTTGTATGGAATACAATGAATTTTACATATACATTGTAGCATAGCTACATATCCTGAACTCAAAGTCTTTGTGTCCTTCTTTTGGGACCAGAACACCTGTTGCTGTAGTTGCATGTCGCCTTTATCCGGTTAGACTGTTGGTGTGTTGGTCTGGCCTATTTTTTGTAATTTTATGTGCCTTGCAGTATTTCTCATATACTGTATTTGGTCGTGTAATGTGGGCAAGGGTACTACTCGTTGTTCGACGCTCTGCTCTGTAGCTCCGTCTTCTGATTCGGCGGGTGGTTGGTTTTCAAGTACTAGTAAAGATGTACTTGTTCGAGTGGTACTGTCTTCGCTGTCTACTGCTACCTGTGGGGTGGATGCGACTTCTTCCTCCGTTATTTCTACCTGCGTACTGTCAGGTTCGGTCTCTGATTCCGACGAGTCTACTACTATCTCATCGTCGGTGTCGTCATCGTTGTTGGGTGCTATACTGAGTGTAGCCTGTCTTCGCTGATTGTTTCTGTCGTCTGTAGGGATATTCCAATCTTGTTTGGCCTTTCTCAAATGGTTTGCGTGGACTCGTATTTTTCCTGTCAGTTGGTTCTTTATTATAAATGATACTGGAGATAACTTTTTTAGAACAAAGAATCCCGTTTTCCATTTGCTGTCGTGTTTTGATGTCATGTGGTGGTTTAATAAGTATACTGGATCGCCTGTAGAAATGTCCTCAGTTGTGCTTTGTTCGTCGTACTTTTGCTTTCGTGCGTCTTTAGTTCTGTTTATGTGGTTTATCACTTGTATAAAAGCCTTATGTTGTTTCATTAGCGTGTGTTCTATAGAATCATTTTCACTGTAGCAGTGTGTTCGTAGTCTCAGGATGGCGTCCAGGGGTAGAATGGGGTGTCTCCCGTACATGAGGAAAAATGGGGAGTATCCTGTTCGTTTAGAAATGTTCATATTCATCGCTGCCACCGCCTGTGCCAAGTACTCGTCCCATTTACTGACCTCTGCGTTTACCAGTGTGGCAACAATATCATTTAATGTGCGATGCTGTCTCTCGTTGTCCCGTTGGCTTGAGGATGGTATGGTGTGGTGAAGATATGGTGAATGTTATAGCGGTTCACCATAGTTTGGAATTGTTCTCCGCGAAACTCGGGACCATTGTCTGTGACTATAGTAAGTGGTACTCCGTGTCTTGGGATGATATTGTCAATTATCAAGTCAGCTACTGTTTTGCTTTGGATGTTCGGCGTTGGAAAACACTCCGTCCAAGCGGAATATTCGTCTGTTACATGCACGATGTATTTGTTGCCTGATATGGTGACAAGATAATATCCTGAACAGTCGATACTTAATTTCAGCATGCATACCGGTGGGGTATCGGATATTTCTAGCGGATTTTTTAGAGGTAACAAGTTTCTTGTTTTGCACGTTTGGCACTGCTCTATGTGCTGATTTACGTCCTGTCTCATGTTTTTCCAATAGTATCCTATTTGTATGGCTTTCAACTTTTTTTCCGTCCCCATATGCCCGTTATTATCGTGGTATTGTGATAACACCTGTTGTTGTAGATGTTGGGGCATGACGGTTCTCAACCTGTATTCGTCGTCGTCTTCTTCTACTTTGTATAGCACGTTATTCACTATTCTGAACTTTTCTCTGGTTTTTCTTGGTAATCGATTGTGCTTCACATCTGCTTTTAATTGCCTTATCTCCTCGTCCAGGTCTTGCTCATCTGCCATGATGGGAGGGGTGGGTAACTGTTCGGTGGGGGCTGGTAAGACTTCAGATATTGGTTGTGGTTGTGGGAGGGGATCGTACATGGGGAAATCAGTTGGCAGAAAGGATGAAGAGTTGATGGTGTTTATTTCAAGCATGTTATCCTGTTTGTTGACAGTTTCTGCTGTCTGGTGATTGTTGTCCTTACACTGTTCTGTTCCTGGCCGAGAAAACTGGTCGGCGAGGTTCCGTGCTCCTGGGATATGACGAATGTCTGCAGTGTAGGCTTAGATGAAATGACTCCATCGTTGTATTTTGAAGTTCATTAGGTTTAAGTCCTATACTGTCTGTTCGGATGCTCAACTGGCTGTGTAACACATATTTGTGGAGTTTCTGTAACGCGTACACTATGGCGTATGCCTCCTTCTCGTTGATGTGCCACTTGCTTTGTGACTCACTTAGTCTATGGGATAGAAAGTAGATGGGTTTTAGGTTTTCCTCTCTCTGTCTTGTGCTGTTGTCTTGTAGCAACACGGCGCTTACTATTGTTGCTGATGCGTCTGTGTAAAGTATCATCGGTTTATTTAAATCTGGGAATGCGAGCATGGTCTGTCGCATGAGGTCCTGTTTTAGTGTGTCGAATGCCCTTTGACATTCTGGCGACCAGGAGAATCGGCTATATTTTCTTGTGAGCGCGATTTAGGGCTCTGCCTTGTGATAAAAATTGTCTATAAACCTTCTGTAGTATGATATTGTTCCTATAAAACTTCGTATTTGTTTTATTGTCCTTGGTGTGGCTATTTCTGCCATTGCCTTTACTTTCTCTTTATCTGGTGTGATGCCTTGGCTACTCTTGGTAAAGCCTAAATAATTGATTTTGTTCTGTGCGAAGTTGCACTTGGCCATTTTAAACTTGACGTCATGTTGTCTTAGCCTGTCAAACACAGATTGTATGTGTTTGATGTGGTCCTGAATCGACGTCTTAGTAAAAATCAGGATGTCATCAATGTACGCTTTGGCGTGGTCTGATAATCCATGCAGTACTTCATCCATTAATGCCATGAATGCTGCTGCAGCATTGGCGACGCCAAACGGAGTTCTGGTAAACATGAACTTTCCAAAACTGGACGTGAAACTGGTCTTCACTTTAGAGTCATCTGTTAGGGGTATACTCCAATATCCTGATTTAGCGTCCAGTGTGGTAAAGTATTTTGCGCCGTTGAGCACTGACATAATTTCTTCTACGTTGGGCATCTGGTATGTGATGGGAGTCATGATTTTGTTTAGTCCTCTAAAGTCGCAGCAAAAGCGATGTGATCCGTCCTTTTTTCTTACTATAACTATCGATGAGTTCCACTTGGACAGTGGTGCTCGTTCTATGATCTTTGCCTCTAGCATATCCTTGATTGCTTTCTCTATAATGGCTCTGTGTTTGAGTGGCGTAGGGTATGGTTTTGTGTATGCTGGTGGGTTGGATCCAGTGTCTATGTGCAGCTGGACGGTATTAGTTCTGCCCAATTCTAAGTCGTTATTTGCAAAAATTGTCTTGATTTTTGTCTATTATCGTTTTGATAGCTGCTTCGTGTTTTGGATTTACCTGCATTTGTGTAAGCAGTTGTTGGATTCTGTCAGTAGATCTGGTGGTATTTGCGTTGTTCTGTGTTTGTTCTTTATTTATATTATTTATGTCGAGGCCGAACTCTACTTTTGCTGTAATTTGTCCTTTTTTTACTCTAAACTGCCTGTTGGAATTGTTGGCTATAGTCACGAGGCATTTTCCTTGTTTATCAGGGTTAACGATACTGTCTGTAGTTTCAGCACAAGGTTCGTGAAGTAATACACTGTTCTGGTGAATAGTGATCAATAACTTCGTGTCTTTAAATGCCGGTAAAAGTCTCTGCAATTTTGCTGGTACGATGGTTATTGCTTGTGGTTTAATTGCGACGTCACAAGTAGCTCTGATCGTTGAGCAAATCTCGTAGTCGTTTTTCATAGGTACTTTGGTATTTCCAATCGATAGTTGCATGGTTCCGAAATCCACCGTTGCTTTTGTGTGAGATAGAAAATCTCTGCCTAGTATTGCGGGTCTAACATTCTGTCTACAACTATAAACTTTTGTTTATGAGTTTGTCCTCCTATGCATATGTTTATCCATGTGATTCCCTTTGCCCTTAATTCGTAATTATCGACAGTCCAGAGTTTGCCTTCGCTGGGCAGTAATACCGTGTTTGAGCGAATAGTTTCCCATACGTTTTGTCTGATCAGACTGACTTCGCTGCCAGTGTTGGTGAGTGCGTGGATGATGGTGTTATTTATCTGCACGGGAATGGTGGAAGTTGCGTTTGTGCCGTTTTCAAGTGTTGTGATACGGCCTGTTGCTACTTGTAGAGGTAGGGTGGACCGTTTACCATACCTCCCTTGAAGTTTTCAAGGCGGTTTCTCTGTTGGTTGTAGACTCTGTATTTTGGTGTGGATTCTCGTGGTGTTCTGTATCGGTCCTCAGATGGTCTGGTAATCTGCGTGGTGTATAATCATGGTTGGTCTGCGTGCTCCTCCATGAACTTCTGTTTGATACGGGTATAGATTCATATCTGCATTTGCGAGCTATGTGCCCATGAATGCCGCAGTTGAAACATGGTTTTGATCTTATGTTTGTCTGCGTGTCCTGATAAAAGACCTGGGCCACGGTGGCCGTGCTTTGAATTGCGCTTTCCGAGGCAGCTTGTCTTTGTGTAGCACTGTCGTTGCGTAAAAAAGAAGTCATTGGTTCAGTTGTCGGGCATGGGGTCTCCCCGTTTGTCATGCGGGATGTTAGTCCTTTTGTGAACTGCTCCATTTCGATAGCTGTATTGATTGCCGAGTTTAATGTCTGAGGGTCTTTCTTGATTAACTTTATTTTGATTGCTTTATCATACACAGCGTCCATAAAAAAATTTGCCAGCAAGTGGCCGGTTCATGTATATTGTCGTTGTCGAAGGCTTGTTTTGCCAGTTTAATCATTGTTTCTGCCATGTTTTGGATTGGCTCTTCTTTGTGTTGCTTCAAATTGCTTATTTGTCTGAAGGCTGCGTGAGGATCGATGCCTTTGCTGAAACATTTAGCTAGTTCTTTCTTAAAATCCGCATATGTTTCGTCTGAGTTCTCTTGAATTCGCCTGGAGACAAAGTCTGAAACACTCCCCGTTGCTGTAATAAGGAATATGTTTTTCTTTTGCGAATCATGTAGGTTATGCACAAACGCATATTTTTCTGTTTGTTCTATCCATTGTTGGAATCTCTGTGGGTCGCCATCATAGGTATCGATGTGGCAGGGTAAACCTTGAGTGGCGAAGGTTAGCTTTAATTGTCTCAAGACTTCGGTCATTGTGGTGACCAGGTCAGCTTCTAGTTTGGGTTCGATATTTATTACAGACTCCATGGTTATTGGCCTTTTGACGAAGCTTATCGGTTGAATATTTGTAGAAATATTTTCCGAGATTTTTTTTATTACACTGTGTGCTTGTTCACACTGCAGCACTATGCGTGATTCTCCGTATTGACTTACTGTCCAGCCTGTCCGTTCCGCGACTAACACAAATTTCTTCCGACTAGGCCTGCTCCACTCTGACTGGAAATTCCAGTAGGGTTTTTCCTCACACGGGAATTTTCTTCAAAGCACAGACTTGTTGGAGCCTCTGTCCGCATGTGACGTAACAAGCACGTGGGTATGAGCCTTGACCTTTTCGTGGTGTAATTTCCCCTGTATAATCGCTAAACACGGAACCCTGACTGGCCTCTTGTCAGCGATGTTTGTGCAAACGGTGACCTCCTATGTTCCAGTATTAATCCAAATGGTTTGTAACAAAGTCAGCTGACATATCAAACATATATTATCATATATGCAACGAGGATTCGTTGGGTCACGGTCACCACATGTATTATTTGTAATTTTTATTGGTGTAGTATTTTATATTTATTTTACTGACGTGCATTATTGTTCAATCTTTAACTTCTGTCTTGCCGCCGTCGTACTGAGTGGTGGAAGGGTGACTGCACCATACGTTCACACCTTACATATAAAACAGGAACACTAAACAACAATCTTTTTTATAAAATCACGATCCTTGTATTTACAAAAATTCTGATCCACAAGGCAATGCGAATCAAACGAATCCTATGCACATGAAGTCCATATATTTATATATTTTCACAAGCGTTATTGATTCATAAAAAAAACATTTCCTTGAATAATATGAGTTCGGTCCTGATTACAAATGCACACTACTAAACTATACACGTCAGCCTCCATCTGTCGAATGACCCTCCTCGTCCATGTCTGAACGATGATACCGTCGCTGGACTCCAGCGTGCTCGGCTTGTGGAATCCCTTTCAACTTCTCTCATCTTGTCTTATATACCTGATCCGCGACAGACTTGAAAGACTGGGCATTTCCATTCAAAATGGGGCCGTCTCTGGCCAGTGGGATTTCCAATCAAAACCGGGTCACTGCTTGCTTTTGTTCCACTCTTTACACGGGCGTGACCGATCTCTAGAGCGGAGATGGTGTAACATGCCATGCCTGGCCATCACGTTTTACCCCTGGTGTGTGCCGGTGTAGGCATATTTCACCAGTGTAGGTGTATTTCGGACGTGGCCGGCCTCTAGAGCAGAGGCGCCGTGGTATGTGTAGCTCTCGCAGCGATGCTACTGGACATACCGATTAAATTTCACTTTATCCTTTCCATCACCTTTTCACATCGGCGCTGCACAGCAACCTTTATTTCTTTTCCGCATTTTCTTCCTTGACTGGGAGGAGCTTCACTCTACCTGCGCCATTCGAAGAGTCTCGCCAGCAGTGTACGAGAGAACATGTTATGGATAGCCGCGTTGACAGAAGAAATCTAGCATTTATGGCCTTGATCCTGGAAATCCAAATCCTCATTACACAAACGTCGCAACATAAGAAGCTGGGAAAAAGGAATAGAGACCTTACACGATCTGGGATGGGAGGAAGAGTACAGGAGGCAGCTGTGAGGGTCTGTAGGTTTATAGTAGATAGATATAGTGAGCCCGGAAGGGCCGACAGTAACGTCAATGTCAAGAAAGTTAGCGGAAGTAGCAGAGACATGGGAGATGAAAGAAATGACAGGATTGTACTCCTTAACAAAACTGATAAAGTTGTTAAGATCTTCCTCTGGCATTGATGTGACGCCAGTGTCGTCATCTATGTATCATCTATAGAAGGCAGGAAAAGGGCCACTAAAGGCCTCAGAACCTTGTGTTCGAAGTGGCCCATGAACAGACACGCGTAGCTGGGGCCCATCTTGGTACGCATGGCTACACCACTAATCTGGTCAAAGTAAAGGCCATTGAATTCAAAAGAACTGAGTTGGAGGACAAGTTGTGTAAGGCGCAGAATAGTAGATGTAGGAATAGAGGGATTGCGTCTTTTGTTCAGAAAGAACTTGACGGCCTGAAGTCCCTGATCATGCAGGATGGATGTGTATAAGGACACTACATCAAGGGTGAAGATACGGTAGGTGTGACCAGGCAGGATTGTAAGGGTCTCAAAAGCAGTGAGAGCGTGATTCGTGTCCTTAAGATAAGTGGGCAGACTAGTGACCAGAGGTTGAAAGATGCTGTCAATAAAGCCTGAGTAGAACGAAGCCAAAGGAAACTTTGGTGGAGGTTCGTAGCGATTCTGACGTGCAAATCGATCGTCAAACTTGGGTATAGGGGCGAAAGACTAATCGAACCATCTAGTAGCTAGTTCCTCCGAAGTTTCCCTCAGGATAACTGGCGCTCGATCGCAGTTTTATCCGGTAAAGCGAATGATTAGAGGTCTTGGGGACGAAACGACCTCAACCTATTCTCAAATTTTAAATGGGTAAGAAGTCCGGTTCGCTCGATTGGAGCCGAGCGCGTTTCGAATGCGTGTGCCAAGTGGGCCACTTTTGGTAAGCATAACTGGCGCTGTGGGATGAACCAAACGCCCGGTTACGGTGCCAATCGCTGATGCTCATCAGACACCATAAATAGTGTTGGTTGATATAGACAGCAGGACGATGGCCATGGAATTTAGAAAGTAATTTAATAACATTAAAAGATATTAATAAAAATAATAAGTGAAAAACATTAAAAGATATTAATAAAAATAATAAGTGAAAAAACTATATTTCTTAGTCTTCATAATTTCATTAATTTAAACACAGCGCAGGAATAATAATATAATATAATATATATATATATAAGATTAGATTAGAAAAACTATTTTAGCAAACATCATCCTGAACTGAAAAACACGTCTGCACTCTTGCGATCGGCCTGTTAAATCTGGATATCAGTATATCCCCGCTGGGTAAGAGGTGGTTCCTCATCCAGCCTAGAGTTGGACTTTCTCATCGGAAAACCTCGACGTGTTTTGGGATACCCGTGTATCCCCGCCAGGTGAGAAGTGGTTGTCCATCCAGTCCAGCGTTGGACTTTCTCACAGGAAAACCTCAGCGTGATTAAGATACGCATACATCCCCGTCGGTTGAGAGGTGGTTGCCTATATAGACTGCACTGACCCAGTGTCTCCGACTTCAGAATTTTGTGGCCGCAGCCCTTCCTAGTTGTGACCAGGACGGAGCTTTTGTCTAGGAGGACGAATCCTCGCCACTAGTAAGTTTCACCCCTTGGTTAAGCTGGTTTAGGTATATTACCCCAGTGTGGGCGTATTTACGACGTGAACGACCTCTAGAGCGGAGGTACCGTGACATGAGTACCCATCAAGTTTTGACCCCTGGTTTAAACCGGTTTAGCCATATTTAATGCAAACCACCTAAAAGATCGAATCCGACACTGCATTCAAAATATCCCTTTGAACATATTAAATGGTGTTATGCAGGAATTTTCCAGACGCCTAACTGAATGTATCAAAATGTAATGGGGGTCATCTAACCGGCGTCATTTTCAAAACCTAAATGTGATTGTCAGTAATAATAAAAATACCCACTTTTCTGAGTCCTATTTTTTTTTTACCAAAAACATGTATAGCGCTTATTTATTTTCCACTGGTAAAATCAAGCTGTGCTTTATGACGGACCCTGTATAATTCTTTCTTCCAACAAACAGTGGCCCCTCCCTTGTCTGCACTCTTGATCACGATGTCTCGTCTGCGCTGAAGTTGTGAAAATGGCGATGCTCCCCGGTAGTCAGGTTAGAGTGTCGTACACAGGGAAAGCAGAGCTTGTAGATTTAATGAAGAATGTGATCAAGGTCTAGTGAACGAGACGCTCCTGCAGATGGTGTCCAGTTGGATGGCTGTTTCGAGAAGCGAGAAAAAGGACCATCATCAGATTGGGATGATGAAGGTTGTTTTTTATCCAAGGTTGCGTCTTGGAAATGGAATTTCAAGCGTAGTCTACGATGGAAACGTTGGACATCCTGAAGGAGTGAGAACTGGTCAATAGCTGGACGGTGGAGAATACACTGTAAACCTTTTCCCAAGACAGACAATTCATCAGACGACAGTGGAATATCAGACGGAATGCAGACAGCTGTGGGTCGGGGAGAGGCTGGAGTGGGACGGATAACAGAAAGTTTCTGCTTTTTTAGAGTAGAAAGTTACAAGTAGAATTGTCTATTCGTGGAGTGAATAATCTCTCAAATCAGGCGACAGATGAGATAATTATCATACGTGATTTGGTGGAGTAGGACAGAAGGTTGAGCGATCTGATTGTCAAGATCCGAGAGTAGTGTGCCCCTCGACAATGCAGCGCATTCGTTGAAAAACGTATTTGGTTTGGATAGCACAAAAAACGCTGATTAATACGGGTGTGAAGAGTGCCCAAGGCAGGTGTAAACTTAAAAGGAAAAGCTTTAGGAATGACCTTAAGGTGAAGACAGTTGTTTTAGAAATTTTCTTGTAAGAGGTGATGCGTGTCATCTTGTACGTGGCTAAAGGGAGGTCAGTGGCGGTACGGGAAAGGAGATGTAACAAAAGACTGAAAGAGATAGTTATGAATGACTTTGAGATTTGGTGATCCGATTCAGAAAAGGCATGGTGACGAGAAGAGATCTCGAATAATTGGAGCGTGGAGAGAGTAGAAACTAACCGGACAAGCACAGAAAGTATGAAAACAGAGATGATTACAGTAAAGGAGAGTGAAATTAATATCAAAATAAACTTAATTAAAATGCAATAAAGAAGGAAGATAACAGATTCTGAAAAGGAATAGAGGGATAGAAAGTACGTCACAAGTCAACGAAAACGGACAAAAAAAATCTACGTAAGAGTGTAGCAGTCAAATAAAGGGAATGTTACAGATAAAAGAGATAAACGACTGCGGTAAAACATGTTCTAGTAATGCAGGTAGGTATGGTACATTTTTACAAAGCGATAGAGGGAATGAGAAAAATTAGAAAAAGCACAAAAAATGAAAAACATTCATTCATTCATTCATTCATTCATTTGCATGTCCCTTGCGGAACTTTGCCTCTCAAACAGCATTCCTGTAGGCCTCTCGGTTGTGAGCAAGATGGCCTGCTGTTGCTGCATCCATTTGCAGATCGTCAACGATGTCTTGCAGCCATCTTCGATTTGGTCTTCCTCTCTTTCTTTTTCCCATTATGTATCCTTCAATACAGTCTTCTCTAAATTATCATGACGTTTAATGTGTCCAAAATATTTAAGTTTTCTCTCTTTAACCCACTTTACTAGCCAGCCTTCTTCAATATTAAGCTCTTGTAGTATAGATATATTTGTTCTTTTTTGTGTCCACGATATTTGGAGAACTCTTCTGTAGCATTTACATTCACAGGCATTTATGTGTTTCTCAGCTGTTTTGTTAAGTGTCCAGGTCTCACAGGCATATGTTGCAATGAGAAAGATGCATGCCCTTAAAAATCTTATTTTTGTGGTTCTGTCTATTCCTCTCCACAGATTCTTTATTTGTTTTACTTTCTAAAGAGCGATAGA
This sequence comes from Achatina immaculata, assembly GCA_009760885.1. Lineage (NCBI taxonomy): Eukaryota > Metazoa > Mollusca > Gastropoda > Stylommatophora > Achatinidae > Lissachatina > Lissachatina immaculata. The sequence continues at coordinate 33,487,484 of CM019706.1, forward strand.
TGTCCTCCTTATAATTTCTCTCATTGTATCTCCATTATTAGTTAGTAGTAATGCAAGATATTCAAAACTCTCCACTTCTTCCAGTTTTTCCTCGTTGATACATATTTCAGCTGCCTTGTTTGTTTTGTCAGTTGTCATCTTTGCATTAAGATAGAGGTTCTGCTCTTCGCTGTTCTTACGGACTGACATAATTGTCAGTCACGTAGACTGATGGAGGTAAGGAGGCGTCTTACTTCTCCTTTGATAGGGAATACCCCTACCCCACTAATCTAAATGAAAAACATACAACATCCAGTACTTCGACTTGAGGCTATTTCAAGGATTACATACAAGGTTGCGACGTTTATGTACTGAGGATGGCAATTTCCATGATCAAGCTCACAGGATGTTAGATTTCTTTCGCCAACTCGGTTACCCAGAACATGTTCTCACGTCGTCTTGGAACCGCATCAGCCATATATCTCGGCAACAGGCCCTCACTCCTAAATCACCCTGTAGCTCGGACAGAGTCAAACTGGTACTCACGCACCACCCCCATCGTTTGGCAGTTAAGATCATACTGTTTCGCCGTCTCCATCTCCTCCAGACCGAGCCTTACATACGTGAACTCTATGGAGAACCCGCATTGGTGGCCTAGAGTCGGGACAAAAACTTCAGGGACCTATTAGTTAGAAGTCGCCTTAAGATGGATGACTCTTTTTATGGTACCAGACGTTGCAGACATCGTAGATGAAAAACTTGCCCGTTATAGCAGTATACTGAATATTAGTATGTAAGTTAGATAACTCATCTGAGAAATGGAACATTTGTATAAAATGAGTTATCTTCTAAAGTAATCACCTGTTTGTGAGTAGAGTCCATCTGCTTGTCTCGAGTTGCACGAGGGTCACGATTAAGGTATGACAGGAAAAAAGGTCAGGTGAGAGAGAATGAACCTGGGAGCAAGTAAGTCTGTGAAGTGAATAACAAAACAGGCGTAAAACAACGTAGAATAGTCGTAGATTAAATGAGATAAAATATAAACAGTAATTGGTAAAGTCAACACTTGTCGATGTAAACAGAAAGAACATTATTCCAGTGGACAATAGTGGAAATTTACAAATTGGTTGATTGATCTTTATTTCAAAATGGTTAAAAATTGGGCACGCAGGCCCGTCTAACATTGATGAGCAACAAGTTTACATTCTACAGATAGAAGACCAGAAGATTGAATCACAAGAGCATCCTGCTTTACCGTTTTTTACTGAGGCTTGCCAGATCATCTTCCCTAAGTCTACGTTATCACTTCAGGAGGGCTTCGCCTGCACTTCAGGCAATGTAATTTATGCCATTATGTGCAAACGTTGCGATATGAAGTATATAGAAGAGACCGGTTTATGCTTAGCAGACCGTTTTCGTCAACATCTAAACGATATTTCACAGAGTGAATGGACTCCTGTGGCAAACCACTTGCCAAAGAAATCACAGGGGAAAATATGACATCTCTGTTAGTACAATCCGCTTCCGTTCTTCTGATGTATGGTCTCGGAAGCCTCTAGAACAGTACGTTATTTTCCAGCCCGGCTGTCTCCACTCAGCAAGAATGAACAATATATTTAGCTTCCTTTAAACATCTTTACATTTCCACCTATTTTCTGATATTTTTACTCTACTTTCTTGTCCACCCCACCCCCTAAGCATTTCGTTACATTTCTTCATTCATCAGTTTAACGTTATCACCCAGCTTCTCTTCTTTACCCACCCCACCTTCTTCTCTAGCGGCCTAGAGGTATTTATTACCTCCTGATCTCTTTCTTAAGTTCCCCCCCCCCACACACACACCCGCATCGTTCTCTGCCTTTCTTCGCCGCCAACATCTGATTGTTTTCCTTTGTGGTTTCCCAGCCTTGTCTTTAGGGAGCATTCTGTTGTATTGTGTACAAGGAGGTATGCCGCAAAGCTAAGTTCTTCATTTTGATTTTTATTAATTTTTCGTCTTTGTTGTTTGTTTTTGTATGTAATCCTTGAAGAAGGCTCAAAAATTATTTTGAATTCAGCGGCGAATACTTCGATCAGATCAGTGGTGTCACCATGGGAAGAAGAATGGGTCCCAGTTATGCATATTTATTTATGGGTTTTGTAGAAGTCAAATTATGGGAAACCTACAATGGGAGACTTCCGAAATTCTATAAAAGGTACACCGATGATAGCATTGGAGTCACCAGTATACCACAGAACAAACTAAAAAAAGTATTGAATTCGCCAACTCACTTAATCATCATCATCAGCAGCAGGTGGTGTGCCGACTGGCGTTGGCTATTATGCTTCTCCAGAGAACACGAATCTTCATGCAGGCCATTGGCTTATTTGGTGATCTCATCTCATATCACCTCGTCATACTGTCCAGTATCATTTCTCTTGGTCTTCTACTGGCTCTTCTTCCCTCTTTTTTTCATGTTGTTATAATATTTCCAATGCTCCCTCTTTTCATTGCACTTAATAATTTAATAACTCACTTAATAAGAACATAAAATTCACTTATGAAATTTCTGACAAATCTGTCAACTTTTTGGACATCAAAATATCCATTGGCACAGACAGGCTTTTCACCTCTATATTTTACAATCCCACCGACAGTCATACCTATTTACTTTACACTTCCTCTCATCCTGAAGCTTGTAAGAACTCCATCCCATACTCTCAACTTCTCCGTCTTCGCTGGCTATGTCAGGACGTTGTGAACTTTATTGATCAGTTTAATAAATTATTAGAATTTTTTCGTCATCACCCAGAAAATGTCCTTCGGAAAGCATTCAATCGCATCCAACTAGTGAGCCGCAAAGAAGCATTCAGAAAAAATCCTGTTACCCCATCTGACAGAGTTAAATTAGTACTTCCTTTTCACCAACATGGTCAGATGGTTAAGAAAAAATTCTTTACCGTCATTTGCCACTAATCCAACACGACCCAAATACTCGCGACATTTTCTCTATTAGCGTACAAAAGGGAACTAAATCTTAAGGACATCATCTTTCATAGCCACTTGAAGCGGAACCTTGAATATGTTGGCACTAGAAAATGTAACCGCCCTCTCGTGTTACCTGCCCGGTATTCTGGGAAACGTTAAGGATCACCTTTCCAAAATCTGTCCTCACTCTTCATGCGGGATTCACATGCGAGTCCCGCAGTGTGATATATGTCATTGTATGCAAAACATGCAGAATACCTTACATTGCTGAAACTGGCCTCAGATTAGGGAACCGCATGCAAAAGCATCTGTACGATGTCACCCAATATGCTTCGAAACCAGTCCCGAATCATTTCAGTGGCCCCATCCACAGAGGCAAATCTAGTACTAGCCATTAAACAGTGTCACGCAGATGACACAAGCCCCCTAGCACTTGGTAACCGCTACATTCAGGAATATGGGACTCTGGAACCACATGGTTTGAACTCGTTATTCAGCTACACCTAACATTTTCCTCTTCCACAATCATAATCCCTCCCACTAAGTTCCACTCCCTTATTAGTTGTTACACATAGCTCAGAACTTATTCACACCATCACATTACAACCCCTCTACCCTAACAACAATCACATATTTCGCCTTCTCCGGACTAGATTACAGTTGTATCACTCTCTCTCTCTCCCCTCCATGGTTTCCCCACCCACCACCCTCAGTTACGACCCACCTATCACACATCCCAAGTCTGCATTTAAATACTCTTTACACTCCACCATGCGCATTTCTGACACACAGCGTCGGACAAGCTACAGCTTCTTGCAAGTTTCAGCTAAGTGCTATATTCATTTTATTTTATTTTATCTTTTTAACATAGCATTCATGTGAATTTATATTTTATCTCCTCTCTCTGTTTCTTCATGCTGTTTGTTTTTGTAAGATTAAGGCTCACACCGAAACGTCACAACTGTGTACTCGTTAAGTAACAAAGCTGTTCCTACTTTTTACCTTTAGTTTATACATTTCATTCCCTTGGGAGCAGTGGCCACTGATGAATTCTCTTCAGTTGTCTCTGTTCTTGCATTTATTCTTTGGTTCCTTCCATGTGTATTCTTTGTCTCTGAGCACTGTCATAATCTCTTTTCTTCGAGTAGTTCTAGGTCTTCTCGATTTCTGTTTTCTTGAGGATTCTATGTCAGTACTTATGTTTGATACGCGCTATACATACTGATTTTTATGAAGTATATATGAATTCTTTCATTTCAAAACAACACTGTCAGGACTGGTAGATTTTGCACACCTATACGTACTCGTATCAATGCTTAAAGCAATATTTAGGAAAAGTGTAAGTAATATAAAAAGCAGCACAAACTTAACCCAACCTATTAAAACAAAATTATAGACTAATTTCCTTCCAGTTTCTTTCTATCGAAATTTTTCATCAAAATAGCATGGACATTAATTCAGGCGTGAAAATGTTAAACATGCTAAAGGTAAGAAAGAAAGAGAGAATATTTTATTTTAGATATACAAGAAACTCCTTGTTCAAATTGCCCAAAGTGCGAGTTTGTTCGACATATATTCAGACCCCTTGCACATTCTATAAATAACACAAAAAAAAGACAACTATCATAATTGATAAATACTGAAAGAAGTGATAACTTCTGTTGTCTGTGAATCATTGCTTCTACAAATAATGGGACAGATTAAGACATATCAAATAATATAAGTAAAGCTGCATATATCTTTTTTACACTCAAAATAGTATGGTATGGCATTTTCAAATATTCAGTAATATCGTAAAACTGGTTCTGCTACACTAGTCTGAAACTTGGCAATAGACACACGATAAAGCACCTATATTAGCAAATGTATGAGCATGAAAAAAAATCAGAAGGCTGAAATTTAATATCTATGCTAACCTGAATTAATACAGTGCTTGTCTATAAACAGATGTGCTTAAATATGTGGACCTGGATAGATTATACAGCATAGAAGCACCCAACCAACAATGGCAAGCTCCGCAAGTTTGCAAGGGGAGAAGTGTTTAGTCAAGTGAAACACTGACATTCGATATAAAAGAGTTTTCTAAAAATACAGTAATGTAGTGAAGCGTAGCGAGATAAAGATAGTGGTATCAGAGTTTGAGAAAATAGAGCATATGAAGCTAAAACCACTGAAACATAGATTTACCGACTGTGCTGATGCCAGGAAGTGGACATTTTCTCTCCCTACACTTTTTGGTGTCCTTTGATAACACCGTCAAAGTGCATGGCTACTATTTTTTTATAATAAAATATCTACTTCTACTCTTTTGCCTTTTCATCTTCCTAATGAAGTCCAAACTAAACTGAGACAGTTTAACATTACCTTCGTAGGCGTTTTACTGGAGCCACAAACTATATCTCATGCTGTGGGCGCTGCTGATAATTCATGCTAAGGACTTTTGGAAATGGTTTGTAGTTCCTGGTTTGGTCTTTTTCTTGGAGGCTGTCTCTAGAATCTCATGGGTGAGATCTGCATATATGGGGAGGACGTATATAGAGAGTGTCTGTCTTTTGCCTTCAGAGGTAAGAATAATTTGTTTTTATTTGTCTACCTGCCTGACTATATGTTTAAATGCTTATCTCCTGAATCTGCAGATTTTATCTAGTTATCTGTTAAACTGATCATTTCGTTAACTATTGATGCGTGGATGGACAGGCAGACGATAAACTAAACATAAAAGTGGCATAATTATAACTGAAATAAATTCAGAACGGTTAATTATATATCCGCCTGGACAAAGGACTATGCTAAGAATTAGACAAACAGCTGAGAGGGAAAAACTTTGAGAAAAAACTGGAAGAATTTAGTAACATCACATATCTTAAATGCCACAAAGAGTTTGGAACCAAACAGGCAAAAAGAGAAAAAGTAACACCAAGAAAGTACAGAAGAGAGAGGAAAATAGAAGCAATAAGACAGCAGAAGAACTATGCTCGGAAAATGTTCAAGAAGGCACATGAATCGGAAAAAGTACTAAGACAGGTTTGGCAGCATCTAAAATCCCAGCACAGTGCCCTTTGCAGAGCTGAAAGTCTATGTAAAAGGAAGAGGCAAACCAGATACTCAAGAGAGTAGTTCTACACAGATCCCTTCGGGTTTGCCAAGCAGTTATATGAACAGCCAAAATCAGGTACATTGAAAACAGGTAAAGAGGTACTCGAGGAACATCTGAGCAAGACATACTCCGATAAAAAACAGCATACACCTCTCGAGCAGATGAAATGTCTAGTATGGCCCTGTGCACCAGGCAGCAAATTCAAATGCAGCCCACCGACCATACAAGAAGTAGAGAGCATCGTAGGAAAAGCTAATGGCAAGCCCAAATGGCGTCCCTTACATACTATACAAAAGATTCCCTGAAGTACTAAAGAAGCTCCATAAACTCATACGAACGGCATGGACCAAGGGACTCTTAAGTAAAGAATGGAAAAAGGCTAACGGGGTATACATCCCAAAGGAGCAGAATTCCACTGAAATCAACCAGTTCAGGCCGATCTCACTTCTGAATGTGGAAGGAAAGATATTCTTCTCCGTGATGGCAAGGAGACTAACAACATACCTCCTAGATAATGGTTACGTTGATAGATCCGTGCAGAAGGGTGGAATTTCAGGTTACCCAAGATGTTTCGAGCATGCTTCAATGATTCGGGAAGCTATTCAACAGGCAAGATCTGGAAAGCAAGATCTACAGGTAATATGACTTGACCTAGCCAATGCGTATGGCTCAGTACCGCACCAAATGACATGGCTAGCACTAGACATGTATTATATGCCAAAAAAATCACGAAGATGCTGAAAATATACTTCACATGGTTCCTCATGAGATTTGCAACATCAGGATATATTACAAGATTGATTGAAGTCCATGTAGGAATTGCAATGGGCTGTACAGTATCTCCCATACTGTTCGTACTAGCCATACAAGTAATCCTGAGAGCAGCAGAAGGCCCAAGGTTCAGAAATGGATGTTAGATGCCACCACTAAAAGCATTCATACACAACAGTAATAACAACCAGTGAAGCAGATGCAGGAAAGATGTTAGACCGTTTGGATAGCCTTATCACATGGTGCCGCATGAGCTTCAAGCCAAAGAAGTCAAGAAGCCTGTCACTCAGAAAGAGGAAAGTTATAGAAAGATCGTACACAGAGGCAAATAAAGCAATCCCAACTGTAGGGGAAGAGCCAGTGAAGAGCCTTGGCAGATTATATGATGCTCCCATGAAAGATTTAAATGCGGTGAAAAGGTTATAAAAATGACACAGAATGGACTGAACATCATAGACAATAGCAGGCTACTGGGGACGTTCAAAATGTGGTGCCTCCAGTTTATGCTGATTCCAAAATTGATGTGGCCACTACTCATTTACGAAGTGAGTACAAGCACAGTAGAGGCAGTCGAAAGAAAGATAAATAAATCCATAACAAAGTGGCTGGGCGTACCACCAGGATTAACTGATGTAGCACCGTACTGCAAGAAGAGCAAACTGCAGCTACCATTCAAATCTGCAGTCAAAGAATACAAGGTAAGAAAGACAAGCCTTGCAGTGATGCTACAAGAATCTACACATCCGGTGGTACGAGAAGTGCAGCCAACACATAAAACTGGATGAAAATGGAAAGGAAGTGAGGAAGTGACCGCAGCCAGGGAAACACAGGAGCTGAAAGACGTAATAAGATACGCTCATACCAACAGAAGGGGATCTGGTCAGGTGAAATCAAATGGTGGTCAAAGGCCTTCTGTAAGGAAAGAATGGATATGATCACCAGTGACATAAGGAATTCAGGGGATGACAAGCGGGTCCAGAAGGCAGTCACACATACACAGCAAGGTCAGTGGACAACATGAGAGGAAGTCCTGCAGAGATCACTAACATGGAATGACATTTGGAAAATGGCACCCTTGAGACTCAGCTTCATCATCGGAGCTACTTATGACCTTCTGCCTACAAGCACCAACCTATAAAAATGGGGTGTATCAGAAGACACAAAGTGTCCTCTCTGCAACGAATGGCAAACATTGGAACTTGTGATGTCAGTATGTAGAGTATCATTAGCCCAAGGATGCTACACCTGGCGCACAACACAGTGCTGTCATTGTAGACAGGGCAACAGATAAAGCAAATAACAGCAAAAGAGTTGAGGTCCCACCTAAATCCTTCATAGGTGTTGGTACAACATCAAATATTGAAATCAAGGACATTCCCTTACCATCACTGCTAGATAGTGGATATGACTGGGATGTGGTAGCGGACTTACCAGAAAGAAGAGAATACCCGATTGCCATCAAGATCACAGGAATGCGACCGGACATTGTAATGTACTCCATTTAAAAATCATTCATTCATTCATTTGCATGTCCCTTGCGGAACTTTGCCTCCCTAACAGCACTCCTGTAGGCCTCTCGGCTGTGAGCAAGATGGCCTGCTGCTGTTGCATCCATTTGCAGATCATCAACGATGTCTTGCAGCCATCTTCGCCTTGGTCTTCCTCTCTTTCTTTTTCCCATTCTGTACCCTTCCAAAAAAAAGGAAATAATAATGATAGAGCTTACGGTTCTGTACGAAACAAGAATAGAGGAGCAGCATCAATTCAAATGTGAGAAGTACAATGATCTGGTCAAGCAACTGAGGCAGGGAACAGGAGTCAGGGCAAAAGTGGTAGCTGTAGAAGTGGGAGCGAGAGGATTCGTAGCAACATTAGCATACGACCTATGTAAGCAACTGGGTATAATGGGTTAAGCAAGAGCAAGAGCATTGAAAAGCCTTTCAGAAACAGCAGAAAAGGCCCCATGCTGGCTATGGAGTATGCGAAACAACCATTGAGAACATAAATAATTTCGTTTGTCACAACCAATACCAGTCCTTCGTGGCTGGATCGCTAAAGACGCACTTCAAATTGCAGTGCCAACTTAGAAGATCATGGGTTCAATCTTGGGACGAGAAGAAAAAGCAAGAACTCACAAGACCTCTGGGAGTCAAGACCCAGAGGGGCCCACCCCCTTAGAGTGTCAGGAGTTTAATAGCGCTGAAACACTTGTCTGAAAGGGGGGGGGTCATTCCTCTGATGATCTGAAGGAGTTGTGTGGTGGTTCCGCTCTCTACAGTAGAGAGTTTCGTGCATACAGCTGTAAAATGCAGTGAAGTTGCAAAAGAATAATTAAATATTGTCATTTCTGAAGTTAATTCGCAGCCTCTTTTCATAAATATTAAGCACTCATTTTTTGCCGGTTTTTGTGCTTCCGTGGGGCCAGGTTTTTAATCGCTGCACAATTTCTGCTTTTTATTTCTTCTTTTTTATTGTTTAATTAATCGTGACTGAACACACAATCTTCAGATGTTCACATTTTTATGAAAAGGTGTTTCTAAATTTTATCAGCAGTAATTTAAACATGTTTTTTAACATCAAAACTGCCTCTGAGGTGATTTGAAAAAAGCCATCCTGATTAATGAATGATTTAGTATGATTTATTGATGCTCTAATAGTATAACTAGAAGATCTTGATTTTGCACATGACATAACTCTTATCAGTGACAATATGATTTCGATGCAGGAAAAAAATAGATACCCTGTCTTCATTGGCTAGCAAAATAGGTTTTGAAATTAACAAAGGTGAAAACAAAAACTATGAAATTTCTCATTAATCAAGAAGGAAAAATATACGTAGAAGGAACAGCTGTTGAAGAAGTACACCAGTTTCCACACCTCGGCAGGATGATAAACCAGGATGGTGACACCAGAAAGGAAGTTTGAATTGCAAAAGCAACATTGACCTTCAAGAATTTTGGGAACATCTGACACTCAGAAGTTATAAGCACAAAAACCAAGTTAAGATTATTTAATTCAAATGTAATGTTCACCCTCGTTTATGCATGCAAAAGCTGGAAAACAACTAAAGAAACAGAGAACAAATTAGACTCTTTTGAAAACAAATGCCTAAAGAAAATACTTGGTATAAAGTGGAGCGAATTCAAGAACAACGCAGAAATAAGGCAGATGAATGAACAACAACCTGTCTCATAGATGACCAGAAAAAGAAGATGGACATATGTCGATCACGTGATGAGAAGAAATAGCTAGACAATTCCAAATCAAGCTATCAAATGGAATACAACAGGCCGAAGAAAAAGAGGTCGACCATGTGAAACAGGAATGAGGACAACGTTAAGAGAGGCCAATTCAGTATGCATAAAATCCCTTGATGAGGTTGAAACGTTCGCCCAAAACAGAAAACCTGGCGAACCACCATGCGAGCCCTATGTGACGTTTAACGGCACAGGAAGGATGTAACATATAAGAATTAAGGATAGTTTGAAGTTAATAATTTATCAGTTCACTTTTGTCTTCATTCTCTTGTATTTTTTGACACAAACAAATCTGTTCCATATTTGTGACTAGACAGCAGTTTTTCCCTCCTGTCTTTCACAACATGAAGAATATGTACTCATTCTCCAGTCTGTGCAGTATTTTCTCCTTCCTTCTCTTTGTCGGGAACATAGATCTCCATTACCGAGGGAGTTAGACTTACAACAACCTTAACCATTGCATCCTAAACCTGTTTCTGCTCTGTCTCTCTCTCTTTCTCTCTCTCTCTCTCTTTCTGCCTGTCTCTCTCTATCTGTTTATCTGTCTCTCTGTTATTACTACAGGCTGACAGATTTCTTATGCTTTGCTTCAATGTTTCTCGATTTTTCTACATTCCTTTAGTTCGAATCTACATATACTGTCCAAGGCAAAAAGAAATGCGTAACTACTGATGACCCAATTTTAACCATAAATTTGATATTCTATAGCTGTTTAAATTGAATGAATAAAATTTTCAAATTGTACACAATAATACTTAAGGGTTCAAACACTCACTTGACAATTTCTTGCATCTGTGTGACGAGAATTTGTTAGTCCAAGGGGTTCTCAAGTTAGTATGGTGTTTGGCCTCCGCTTGCATTGATCAGCGACTGGTATCTCCTGGGCATAGATGCGATCAGGTGTATGATGTGCGCCTGTGGGATGGCTGCCCACTCTTCCTGGAGTGCCTGCCACAGATCACGACGATTGGCTGGAGAAACGTTTCGGCGACAAACACATCTTTGCAGCTCATCCCATAGGTGCTCGATCGGATTCATGTGGAGAAAAGGATGGCCAGGAAAGGGTGAGAATGTTGTTGGCAGTGAGGAACTGTGTGGTGAACCGTGCATAATGGGGTCTGGCGTTGTCCTGTTGAAACACAGACCTTTGCGCAGCCAAAATGGAAGGACATGGGGTCGCAGAATTTCATTGACGTATCATTGCACATTCAAGCCTCCTTCAATCTGCACCGATGGACTCCTTCCGTTGAAATTGATCATTCCTCATACCATTACACCTCTACTACAGTGCAGCGGAGCTTCACCAGCTCAAATTTGGGCAAAACGTCTATTTGGCCTACGATAGACCCTTCTCTTCATATCATGGTGGTGGGACAAAAAGGAAGATTCGTCACTAAACCAGACACGTCACTTGTCCAGGGCCAATGCTGGTTGGCACAAAAAAGTCGATTTGGGAAATGGCGTCTCGTTAAGACAGGACCTTGATGAGGTCGTCGTGCCACCAGTTCAGCTTCATGCAGTTTATTCCGGACAGTTTGATAAGACACACGACGTCCTGCAAGCAATGACTGGGCACTTGAGGAAGCTATTGTAAACCTGTTTCTGAGCTGATGAACCAGAAAAAAAGCGATCATCAGCTGCTGCTGTCCCCCACTGCGGTGCCGGTTTCAGCTGAGCCAGTGGCTTGGAAACGGTGCCAAAGTCGAATGATGGTATTCTGCTGCACGTTTAAATGCCTGGCAACCTGACTTTGACTTTCGCCTGCTTGCAGGCGATAAATAGCAGTGTTTCGTAAATTTTGCGATAGATGCGTCATAATTGTCTGCTTGAAAAGTAACTGAATTTGTTTGTGTAACCTCATCCTTTTATAAGGTTTCATTTGCGTGGGAAGTGAGTTGTGCTCACCACAAAAATCACGACTTTTCCATAAACGCAACGTGAGTTATGGTAAAAAAATGCATGATTACCAAGGGCAGCTACTGCGTTCTGACTATACACAAGAATAGCAAAATTCACGCTAAATCATGGACGTGACATTTTGGTGACAATTATTTTTTTGGTTTGAGATACCCGGAAGAACGTTTGGTATAATATATAAAAAATGAAGCTTATATAAGTTCTGCGTTTCTAAACGTGTTTGCCGCCGAAACGTTTCTCCAGCCAATCGTCGTGATCTGTGGCAGGCACTTCAGGAAGAGTGGGCAGCCATCCCACAGGCGCTCATCATACACCTGATCGCATCTATGCCCAGGAGATGACAGTCGCTGATCGATGCAAACGAAGGCCACACACTAGACTTGAGAATCCCTTGGACTAACAAATTCTCGTCACATATGCAAGAAACTGTCAAGTGAGCGTTTGAACCCTTAAGTATTGTTGTGTACAATTTGAAAATTTTATTCATTAAATTTAAACAGGTTTAGAATATCAAAGTTATAGCTAAAACTGGGTCATCAGTAGTTATGCGTTTCTTTTTTTTTTTTTTTTTTGGACATGATATTTTTGTTGTTCTCACAAAATTTCCAGGTGACACAGCTGGTGATTACAAGACCTGCAGGATTTGCTTTCAGACCAGGAGATTACCTCTATGTTCAGATTCCTGCCATCGCCAGGTACGAGTGGCATCCATTTACCATCAGCAGTGCTCCAGAGCAGAGAGGTGTGACTTTTATTAGTACTGATTATTCTCTATATCAGGGGTCTGTAATTTGTGGTCCACAGCCCACATGTTTCCAGCCTCTGACCTAAGTAAAACAAATATTATTTATACTGGTTTTATTTTCATTATCATTACTTTCACGTACTGGTTACAGAGATAAGCGTGACTCACCAACCACTCATAGACACGCATACTTCCCACCCAAGTGGAAGAAAATTGCCTCGCCTGCTCCATGTGTATGGTGATAGCAATAAATGTGTGACTAGAGGACATGGTACAGATGAATGTTAATGTTGATGGAAACCTCATGCGTGAAAAAGTGCTTGGCCTATACGAGCACTACAGTAAGAGGCTTGAAGAGGGTGAGAGGAAGGATGTTAGGGCTAACAGTCCCCTGTGTGGCTAAGTTATATGAAGTGCTTCGGTCTTAAAGATTTGAAATTAACGGAGAATCCGCATCAGCTGATACTGAATCAACATCAGAGTTCCTAAAAGAACAGATAAACTCATCGAAGAAAAAGGTTACCGTCCAGAACTATGATTAGACTTATCTTTATTTTTATTTGAGAAAAAAAGTCCAGTCCCGCCTACATCGATAAGCGTGCCAAGCAAGTCCACTGATGCTATATGACAGCACAGCAGGTCACATGATCAAGCCAAGCCTCGTCTACAAAGTTATTAAACTCCAGACTTTAAGAATAAGAGAAAGAGTTGCCTACCTTTGTTCTGACAACACAAAAAGGCTTGTGTGAATGTTCATGGAACGGTCCACCAGTGCTTCGTCCCTAATGTCAAGAAATGCCTGTAAGTGAAGGTGTTGTCAGTCAAGGTCCTTTTATAATTTATAATGCACCGGCCATTACGAATCACTCATGTTTGACAATGAAACCATGGAAACGTTGTTCCTGCCAGCCACTTGACCAAAGAGTCATCAAGTGGGTCAAGGCAACGTACACTCGCTAGAATTCGTGTGTCGTTAATGCTAAAACCTTGGCGACAGTATCATGGATATATGGACGATCTTCACAGTTGCACCATAGAAATATTACAATATTTGTAATTGCAATATTTGTGTCAGATCATATTAGATTAATCAGAATATGGAATATTTATTAGTGATCGGTACTCGGGTATATTCAGAGTTTTCATCCAGAAATTACATTTAAAGTGAACAGAACTTTTTAATGAAAATGTCAGCACTTTAGAAAAATGTAAAGGGAGGGGGCAGATGCTAGGATTTAATTCCTAACCCGAATTCCATGATTCCAAATGATTGTTTTCTGCTTTCAAACTAAACAAGATCGTGATGCCAAAAAATAGTTTCATGTTTATAGCAGGTTTTTACGGTGACAGGTTAATTAGATATGTTGTTATGGATATTACAAGTCAGCATTCAGAAAGTGCCAATAAGTAAAGCTAATGAGACACTTCTTTTGATAGGAAGGGGGTAGTCGGGGAGAGCTTGTTCAACTCAGCATGTGCAGAATTTTTTTAAGATGAATGTTTCATTAACATTTTTTGGACAATAGGAGACAAGAGACGCATTGAAATAATGTGAGCAGTGTGTTTAATGGGGCATTAAACGCACTACTCACATCATTTCCGGTCTAACGGCAACAATAGAAAAATAAAAATGAAACAGAAACACTGTTCAATAAAAGTGCATTGTATAAAATATCCCTCCTCCCCCATTACTATACCTAAAAGTCTTATAATATCATCATCATCATCATGTGCCGTGCCGACTGGCGTTGGCTATTATGCTTCTCCAGAGTACACGATCCTTCATGCAGGCCATCAGTTCAGTTGGTGATCTCCTCTCACACCATACCGTCAGACTGTCCAGTATCATTTCTCTTGGTCTTCCTCTTGATCTTCTTCCTTCTATTTTTCCTGTTGTTATAATATTTTCAATCCCCCTCTTCTCATTGCATGTCCCATGAAAGTACATTGTCTCTCTCTTATCTTTTTGACAAGGTTTTTTGTCTCTCCAGCTCTTCTCATACATTCTTCATCATTAGTTATTTTTGCTGTCCAGGGGATTAGCAACATTCTTCTAGTAAACCACATTTCTGCTGCTTCCAATGATTTTTGTGCAGACTTTCCTATTGTCCATGATTCACTTCCATATAACAAGATAGGTTCAATATAGCATTTTAGGACTCGTTTTCTAACATTCATTCATAAAGATGTGTTGGCTAATATGTTTCTCATTCTCTGAAATGCAGTCTTTGCTTGGCCTATTCTGTTCCTAATTTCTGTTCTGCATTTCCCATCTAAAGTTATTACTGCTCCAAGGTATTTGAATTTCTGCATCTGCTTTAGAATAGTTCCGTTTAATACTGCATGTTGGTGGATTCTGTTTCTTAGATAAAACCATAGTCTCTGTCTTTTTTGTGTTCAAAATAAGGCCTTTCTGTTCACTTTCTTTGGCCACTTTATCCAAGAGATTTTACAGGTCTTGTTGGTTCTCAGCTATCAGTACTGTGTCGTCAGCATACCGAAGGTTGTTACTATTGTATCCTCCAATTTTTATGCTTGGTTCTGTGATGATTGTTCTTAGAATATTCTCGCTATACAGAGAAAAAAGGTCTGGAGATAGTACACATCCTTGTCGCACCCCTTGTTTTATAGGTTGATATTTTCCAATCCTATTTTCAACTCGAATTGCTGCTTCTTGCTGCCAGTATAGATGTTTTACAATCCTCAAGTCTTTGCCTTCTATATTGATGTCTTCAAGCATTTTAATAATTTCATTATGTTTCATCTTGTCAAATGCTTTGGTGTAATCAATGAAGCATAAGTAGAGATCTTTCTATACTTTTAAAGCTATTTCTGTTAGTGTTCGTAAAGCATAAATGGCATTGTGTGTTCCTTTTCCTTCAACAAATTAAAACTGTTCATCTGCTATTTCCATTTTTATCTTTTTCCTTGTTCTTCTCATAATTATTCTCAGAAGTAGCTTCGTTATGTGACATGAGAGGCTGATAGTCCGGTGGTCGTCACATTCCTTTGCACCAGGTTTCTTTGGTAGTGCTATAAACGTGGATTTAATCAGGTCACTGGGAATATAACCACTGTTGTAAATGTCATTTAGTCACTTGGTTATTATTTTTATTCCTGTCTCCTCTAGTGCCTCTATTTCTTCTATTGTTATATTATCAGGCCCAGTCGCTTTTCCTTTCTTCATATGTTTGATGGCATCTATGATTTTATCTTCATGTATTGGTGGTCCCTCACAGTTTTCAATATCTGGTGTTAATTCTGGTCTTTCTCCTCCATATAGCTCACCGATATACTCTGTCCACCTGTCCACAATGTCTTCTTTTCTCATTAACATTTTACCTTCTTTCGATTTCAGGTATCCTGTGGTATATTTTGTTTTCCTGTCATTAATTCATTTGTGCATGTTTTTGCTGTCTTTAATATGAGAGTCTTCTATCTGTCTGCACTGTTCATTTAACCACACTTCTTTTGCTTCTCTGCATTTGCGTCTTATTTCTTTATTTATCTTGCTATATTTTTCCTGGTTATTTTTACTCCTTCTCCTCTTGTCCATCAGTCCTAAGATGTCGTCTGTCATCCATTTATTTTTAGAGGCTTCTTTTTTTTGTGGTATTATCTACTTAACAGTTTGGTGGATAGAATCTCTTAACATTTCCCATTGTTCATCTATACTATTTATCTTTGCTATTGCATTGTATCTATTTGTTATAATAACTTTGTATTGTTCTCGCAGTTCTTGGTCATTTTTAAGAAGTTCTGTATTCAGTTTGATGTTTCTCACTTTTCTGCCTGCTTTCTTTAGTTTTATTCTAACTTTTCCACATATAATATCACATAAGCAATTAATTGAAGATTTATCCCATACAATGGTATTAACCAACTGAAAACCTTGCACTTAGTTAGCTGAAATAATTTTCTCAGTGATAAATATTTACCTAGAATTTAGTTAATACCGACAACAGGTTCAAGATGCCGTGTGTTGGTATAGCGTATTAGTAGATTTGGTTCCAACATGGCGGAAGGACGAATATGACAGTTGAAGATTGTGCCTTTGTTTGCCTATCTCTACGCTTTGTCTACACCAGTTGCGTTGTGTTATGGGATGGGAGCCCGGTTTGGCGCTCTAACTAAAGTGCTCGGGGCGTCGCTGTGAGCTGTGACTTTCAGTGGCGCATGGATTTTCCT
Source organism: Achatina immaculata (assembly GCA_009760885.1). Classification (NCBI taxonomy): domain Eukaryota; kingdom Metazoa; phylum Mollusca; class Gastropoda; order Stylommatophora; family Achatinidae; genus Lissachatina; species Lissachatina immaculata. Next base: position 33,504,406 of record CM019706.1, read on the forward strand.
GACAGTGATCGGTATCGTGAATAGTATTCATGTCTATGGCTGATGCATTCCGCGTATTCTTGCAAGTTTGGCGCCGTATAGCTGCTTAGAGTCGGCTATGAGTGTCTGTCTACTGAGGACATTTGCGGAGATGTATTCATTCATCGTGCACAGATCACTTTTCTCATTGTGTATAAGTATGACGTGGGATGGTTCATGCGCATTTCAGGGGATGTCACTGGCACAGGCAGAGGAGCATTTATGAGATATCCTCGTTTGCTCTGATGCCGAAAATGTACTGAACCTGAACAGATATGGTAACTTTATTCTCAAAAGTTAGATGTAGCAGAAGAGAGTCTACTACACCTGTAGGGAAATTTAAAAGTCTTTATGTAAAACAAACAAAAAAAAAGACATAAAGATGTCTCAGCTATATTTTGGTGATACTGGAGGAATGAATGAACGAACCTGGAACTTTACGCAGCATCAGTGGGAATATCGCATCAGGTGTGGTAATAAAGATTTTTAGCATACACTCTATAGTGTTTGTTATTTGTTTGTCCATGGTTAGTAATTATATTAATTTTTAATCATTTTTAAAAGCTAAAGATTCCTATCTTTAATAATAATATACTTTTGTACTTTAATAATCCATAAACTTTATTAATTAAACCAGTGCCATATACACATACACGTTTATTGTTGGGCAGCCTGGTTGACTGAGTGGTTAGGCTCTCGATTAACTAAAGCTCTGGTAGCGGGCTCAAGTCCCAGCAGTGTGATTTTGTTTTTCTGGTACACAAAATAAAGGTCCGGGGCTTCATCCAGCCTCTAAAAATGGGTACCAGAGAAATCTGGTAAAAAATGCAGCCAGGTGTGATACCGACCACATCACACTTCAATGTGCCGATGGTCTTTGAAATACTGGCTAAACCGAACCCCAAATATGCCTTTATGGCATGGAAATGAAAATATTGTAAGAACTTCAGTTTCCGTCAGTGTACTATTAATATTTAATTTCCTATTCAGCCACTTAGAAAACTCGAATATTCATATCCGGCTGAGTATTTAAAACCTTCTGTTCGGAACATCTCTAACTACAATAGTTAAAACTTTGGCAGAATACGAGGAATCTCGAACAATGAAGTTTTCAATAAGGTCGACTTTTTTTGTTCTCACTGCAACCAGTAGCATGTAAATGTTAAGTGCAACTCCTTTACAAGACAAATACAGCTTTCTACACTTTCTGCTTACATTATACTTTTTTACAGTATACATATCTCTTACTATACATACTTTTCGATTGCATAGACACTCTATGGCTGCACATCCGTACAGCTGGTTACTGGACTAAATCATTACATGACTTTTTCACAAGTTACGTGTATGAAGATGTAGAAGCTGGCATGGAACATTCAGGTGAGTTCTGCTTCATATTATTCTTCTGATTATTAAATTTCATCATTATCACCATCGTCATCATCATCAGGTGCCCTGCTGGTAAAAGCGGGCGATCACGCTTCTCACAAATCCCAATCCTTAATATTTTCCATCAGCTCATTTGGTGATTTTTGTTGCGCCTTTCGTCAGTCTGTATCTTAGTCAACGTCAAATGTTGTAATGATCATTATTTTTATTCGCAAATTTCTATGGTCATTATAAAATGTCAAAGTGATAACAAGTCTTTTACATATCTATATTGACAATGTTTTTCAGTTTCCCCTATATTAGCTACAAAACATACACATTCCCTAAAATGTATAAACTAGGAAAAAAAGTAGGAACAGTTGTATTACTTAACGTTTACAACGATATGATGTTTCGGCGCTAGCCTTCCTCACACAAACACAAACAAGACAAAGAATCAGACAGAGGAGACAAATATAGATTCACATGAATTTTATGTAAAAGAAATAATTTTTTAAAAATGAAAAAATTAATAAAAAATGGAACTTAGCTTAAATCTTGGAAGAACGTAAGGTGAAACTCGTAAAACCACTTTTAAGAACGCCGTTGATATGCGACCGTTCCTAGGTTCAGAATGCGTACGTTCTGAAAGGTGCAAAAATGTGCATAGTTGGGTGTAGAAAATACGTTGGTGGAGACTTGTGGTGATAGTAGATGACAGTAGATAAATGGATAGAGACTTGTGATGTTTTGTCTAAAAGGATGGTAGTGAATGGATGGTAATCTAGTTAGGAGAAGGTGAAATAAATGATTATGGTTGTGGTAGAGTGTAGTAGTGTCTCATGTATAGTTGTACACTTATACACTAATTACTGTGTGATACATAATCTCCATGTCTTTTTTCTGATTATGTTTCCTCCGTATAGTCTGTATTCCTTCACCATCGCAAACTCGTATTTGTAGCTGCCATATTTTCCACAGAAACATATGAAACTCTGAAAAAGTGCAACTTAAGAAGACGCGCATCTTCCATTGCTTGGGCAAAACGGAAACCACTCAAAGCACGAAGAATTGAATCCAGGATGAGAGAAAGAGTCGTTACAAAAAGGACTAAAGTTCTGGTAAAAAGTCAACATATTAGTAATGCGTACTGTATCAGATGTAAATTCAGAAAGTTTCAGGTATGAGACACATTAAAACAGTGACCCTCTGAAGACCCGATTAGAATGTAACACAATAAGATAAAATTATTTAAAACATTTTATATATCGTTCATAACCAAATGATTGTCTCTTGACTCCTTTTTCCCTTCTAAAAACAGTCGAATATATAAAGCTTATAGAATAAACTGAAACGTTTCGAAACACCTGTGATATTTGTATAACAGGAGTCCCCACAAAACTTACACTTGTGTGTAGGGAATATAATTCACTGTATGCAGGAAACTCTCTACTGCAGAGAGCGGAGCAACAACACAACTCCTTCATATCATAAGAGGAAGTACCCCCCCCCCCTTTTTTAGATAAATGTTTCTGGCCTATTAAACTCCTGGCACTGTAAAGACGATGGGCCCTTCTGGGTCATGACTCCCAGAGGTCAAGTGAGTTGTTTTTTTTCCATCCCGGAATGAATTCTCAGTATGAACGAAGTAGAAGACTATTTAACGAACCAGCAAGAAATTATTTATAACGAAAATAAAAACGAAAATATCATTTCAAAAAGTGGTGTATAGCTTTTCGCATGCTAAAAGGAAACTTCATAAATTAAGCATGTTTCGGTACTGTCCACAGAAAGTTAGGAACGTAGTGACTGTATTGTCTGTTTTATCATAATTAGAATATATATTATTTTCGCTTATATAAAAACACACCATTTTATAAACATCTCTCGTCGAAACTTTATTTTTGTTTGCAGGTGCATAACAAAACATTACCTTTTGCGTTGACTCGAGGCATGTTTTGACTTCACTTACCTGATTACAAAGTTACAGATTAGGGGATAACATCTTGGTCACCATCAGTTCAGTCAATACATTTCCACTGTAATAACAGCAGTTGGAACACTCTAAATCTGTGTTTCTCAAAATATATAGTCCACAGATCCATAGATGTTTATTAAAGTCACGCGACGAGTCCATGTATAGAGTCTAGATTGTACAAATATTTTTTATTTTTGTACCTGACAATGAGCTCAACACTGTTCATTCATTCATTTGCATGTCTCTTGTGGAACTTTGCCTCACTAACAGCACTCGTGTAGGCCTCTCGATAGTAAGCAAGATGCCCTGCTGCCGATGCATCCATTTGCAGATTATCAACAATGTCTTGCAGCCATCTTCGCCTTGGTCTTCCTCTCTTTTTTTTCCCATTATGTACCTTTCCAAGACGGTCTTCTCTAGATTATCATGACATTTAATTTGTCAAAAATATTTAAGTTTTCCCTGTTTAACCCTCTTTACTAGCCAGCCTTCTCAGTATTAAGTTCTTATAGTATGGATATATGTGTTATTTTTGTGTTCATGATAATTGAAGAACTCTTCTGTAGCACTTACATTCAAAGGCATTTATGTGTTTCTCAGCTGTTTTGTTAAGGTGTCCAGGTCTCACAGGCATATCTTGCTATGGGAAAGAAGTTCTCAAAATATGAATATCCGGGTGGAGGTTGTATGCATATTATTTTTAAGCTTTGTTATAACAGTACATTTTTAAAGTTTCGATGGTTAGGGAAACTGTTAGGATTGCTGGAAACTGTTCTGAACTGTGTAATGAACGAAAACCCTTCATACGAAGATTACGGGCAGACCGGCAAGCGCCGTAAAATGATCTTTAACGACTACAGATCCACAAAAAATCGGCAAACAGCAAAGATTGAATGAGAACAGAAAGAAATTCCCGCCCTCGTTCAGGTTTGGGAACCACGTTTTATTTTCATCTTTCCACAACAGACTCCCTCTTATCTGCTCTCACTAACCAGCCGCAGCTTTATACAGTGACAGTTTTCCCGAGGGTGATCATACACCTGGAGTCTGTGAGGGGGTGCTGGAAAGTTACTAGCAGGATCTGCATCCCAAAATAGTTTATACATAGTTTATGCAAGAATGCCAACGTGGAACACTTCTTTGCAAATCTTACATCCTTCCAGTGCCGTTAAACGTCACATAGTTGTTTGCCAAGTTTTCCAATTCTCGGCGAGTCTTTCAACCTTATCAAGGAATGTTATGCCCACTAAACCGGCTTCTCTTAACAATGTCCTCTTTAGATTTTCACGTGGTCGACCTCTTTTTCTTCATCCTGTTGTGCTGCACTTGACAGCTTGTTTTGGTATTCTCTGATTGTTTCTTCTCATCACATGACCTACATATGTCCATCTTCTTTGTCTGATCACCCATGAGACAGGTTGTTGTTTGCTCATCTGTCTTATCTCTGTGTTGTTCTTAAATTTATTCCACTTTATACCAGGTATTTTCCTTAGGCATTTGTTTTCAAAAGAGTCTAATTTCTTGTCTATTTCTGTAGTTGATTTCCAGCTTTCGCATGCATAAATGAGAGTGGATAGCATATTAGAGTTGAATAATCTTAACTTGGTTTTTGCGATTATAACTTTTGAATTCCATGTTCTCACGATTTTTGAAGGAAAATGCTGCTTTTGCAATTCTAATTCTAATGTCCTTTTTGGTGTCACCATCCTAGTCTATGTGCATGCCAAGGTATGCAAATTGGTTTACTTCATCAACAGCTGTTCTTTCTACGTATAATTTTCCTTCTTGATTAATGAGAAATTTCGTAATTTCTTTTATTACTTGAGCACTTTTTGTTGTTGCGGCCATCGTTTTCACATTCCAAAATCCGATTTTTGTTATGCATTTGGGGCTTATGAATTTTCTATCCTTGTCAACGATATGCAGAGTTGGTGTCCTTGATGCTCGGTTACAACTGTTGCGAGATTCCATAACGGCAGGGTTTTTCCCCATCTAGAGTCGCTTCTAGATGGGTCTCAGGATGAGGTTGTTAGCCTTGCTCCAGACTACCGATTTACGATGGGATTATAAATACCAACATTTATAATGTAAATAAAGGAGCACATATTCACGGCTCTGTTTGCAAATGTGGTTTTCTCTACTTTATAAACGCGCAGTACGTAGCTACAGTGCGTTCTTTGTGGCGAAATGTTGTGAAATGAATATATAACCATCCCCTACCCCCACATTGGGGCGAATCCTCGGGACACAACGTATTAAAGCGTATCTTTTGGGACCAAGGTTCGCCTTCTCAGAAGATCGAAAGATCCCTGTTCACTTGGTCAGACTACCTTATTTTCCAGCGGCATCCCATAAAAGTAGAACAGGCTATGGTTTGCCAACCTTGACCTAAGCAGTCAACTTTGGATCACTGACGACCATCTCATTCAGTTTGAGTGCTGCTTCTTCGCCCCTGTTTGATAAATGTTGAATTATCATCATTTTACTGAATATCACTTTTACATGATTTACTGATGGAATTTCCCAAATTTTCATTTCTTAACACTTTGTGAGAGGTATAGACCGCGAAGCCATCTTGGACTTGATGAAATGAAAGAATATTTGTCAGAAAGGGCATGCTGAAGATATAGTGCAATAGGCGACACAATTTAAGGTACAGAATTTGATGAGAAAAGGATGCCTAACCATAGCAACCTCAAAATGCTCCTTATTGCATTATTAACATTGCACGCAATGATTACAGATTTCAGAGGTTCAAAATTCAGACTCCGGCTTCACTGCATTCGAGACACCCCCATATATGCTCCGCCGCATGTCGCAGCATCCATCTAAGAGTATGTTTGCTAATAGATCCTGTCAAATGTTGGTTGTTTACTATGCGTTTTCTGCCGCACAATTCGGATTTCCTGCCAGCATCTTTAATTTGTCCTAGCTCCAGCAATCTCTTTATTTCTTACATTGTTCTCCCATTCCCGCTCTTCATTTTCCCGCGGTCTGTTAAATACAGCTTTAGTAATGTTCCTCTTGTCCATTGTCAGCCCGCCATTTATTTTCGCCTATTCAGCCATTCTGTCTACCACATCATTGCCATGTACTTCCGCATGGCCTGGACGATAAGCCACATTAGGCTTGTCACAGATAACTGGCTTAACAAATGAACCCATGCTTTTCGAAGCAATTTCTTCTCAGTCTTGCGAAGCATACTCTGTGAATCAATCATGAGCAACTAGCCATTTCATTGCCGCCGACACAGCCTCAATTTCCATTCGCATGCTTGAACTGGTGGCTTTAAACGCTCTCGAACCCTATGCTACTACTTTTCCATTTCTGTAGACAACAAACCCCAGCCACTTCTCCTGTTCCGAGTCACTGAGCCGTCTATATAATATTACGGTGTCGGAAGACCCATAGTGACGCTGGATGAGATCTTGAACCCGATGTTTCACTGCTCCCTGTGCCCAATCTCGACATTCACGACCCTTTTGTATAATAACCTTTGTTGGTTGGAGTCAGTCCTGTACCCATAACCAGTCATCACCTTTAGGCACCTCATCTAGATTGCAAAATGACTTTATTGTATCCTTTGCCTCAAAATGCGTCTAGGATCTTCCTCGTTTGATGCGTCTTCCCTTTATCAACCCCAGCTCCCTATTGAGAAGATGAATCTTCATGCTAGCAACCCTGATGTTTGCTTTCATCTGAGCATACTTGTGTTTAGGCCTCATACACAGCATATTAAATAAAAAGCGCATGGCTGCCACCGGAGTATACCTGGTGCAACCTAAGATCACTCCCATTGCCTCGTTCTGTACACTCTCCCGTCTGTTCAGCTGAGCATTCTACAGGGTGAGCATATTGTACCAGCGTATATTCTTGCGCTGTGGAAAGCTTGCTGCGGCTATTAACCTAACCGCTCCCACGCTTTCCTGGCTTTTTATATTGTATTATCCACATGGTATGCAAACGACAATGAACGATCAAATGTGATCCCTAGATACCCCATGAAACGTAAACAAATAGTTATCATTTCTGTGGAACATAACCTTGCTTTCCCAGAAATTTCGTTTTCAAGATGAATTATCATCTAAATTTCTATCTTGAAAAGAAATCCCTATCCTGTTATAATTATGTTATTTATTAGCACTACAGGATGGTGGCTTTTTCTAGGTTTATCACTGCATTGTTGTCCTCACATCAGCTTGTTATCTGATCCACCCTGCTCTGCACCCTTGAGGCTAATTCCTCTATACACCTCCCATGCTCATATGTTAATATGTCATCAGCGTAGGTCAGTGTTCGCCCCCCACTCCTTTCCCATATAGCAGTGCATTATTATTACAGAATACAAACTTCTATTACTATAAACATTAAATAACATCGATAGTATGTAAAAGCTCTAGGGCTATTGATGCTACGATTCACACACTGGTCACTGGTTTATTATAGACAATATGAATGTATGTTCACAGCATGCTGGCATGGAAAGAATAGTTGTAAGGAGACTAGAAGTGCTCAAGGCGCACCACAAGCAGACTTCAATATGCAAAAAATGTTGCCACAAAAATGCAACATGAAGATATACTGCAATTTCGACAACTTAAAAAAAAACTGAAGAAGGCACAATAAGCACGGAAATGTATATTTTTTAAAAATACTGACTTCAACATTTCATTTTGTCACAGGACATACAATGTTTATGGAAATGAAAGACCACGCTGGTTGGCGGTGAATTTTACAGTTCATGTTGGACAGATTCTGGGCCAGATAGACATCTCTAGCATTCACTTGAAAGCCTGTTGAAGAAAAAATGGACGCACAGGGACATTGCATCTCTGCTTATGATGAAAAAGCTAAGGGTAACATGAAATAATGTTAAGCATTCTGGAAGAGTTACAAGTATTCAAAGAACTTGTGTTTTCAGTTGCCGAAAACGTTAAAGAGAAGACTGAATCACATATAGACTTGCGCAAGATGCAAGAATGATGATTCTAATAAAGATTGATAAACCATGAAAGTGGAACACCTATGGATTAGTACACATTAGGACATATTGGAACATATTTGCTGGCTCGTGATTCAAGAAGAGGAGTGGAATTAACAGTTTTGTTTGTATCAATGGAGCAAGAAGAACTAAGGTAAAAATAATAATCAGAAAGCAAGAGCAAGACAAAAGAGAGGAAGACCAAAACGAAGATGGCTGCAAGACATCGTTGACGATCTGCAAATGGATGTAGCAACAGCAGGCCATCTTGCTCACAACCGAGAGGCCTACAGGAGTGCTGTTTGAGAGGCAAAGTTCGCAAGGGACATGCAAATGAATGAATGAATGAAGAGCAAGACACCATTATGTATGCCCTGAATGTCAAGGCGAAGAATCGCTCCAACCCGTCAGGTCCTTCAAACGGAGAAAGAAACAACGAAGAAAACAGATGACAAACGTTGATGAAAAAGAAATGTTTAAATACCTGGTTTAGAATAGAGAGACTTGCACGTAGCTAAACGAATATTTGTTAAGAGCGTTTGGTGGAAAGAAGATTTAAAAGAAACGCGAAGAAACAGCTAACATATATATTAATCGGCGACATGTTATTTGCGACTACAACTGTGTAGTCCTCCACTATTTTGCTATTGATAATGGGAAGTAGTCCGAGGTATAACATTTTAGGTAAAGGGATCGCAATTCGGACAGAGCAATTCTCTCTGCCCTCAAATAACGTATGTTTCTGATCTTTATTTATTCCCACGCCTATGATTCATTATGACACCAGTATCTATAACTGTATCTGCTTATTTGTAAATTATGTGTAAATTACATATAAATTAAATTATAAATTATAATACAGTGCCATATTGATGGACCTTACGGAACTCCAAGTAGACGTATTTTTGACTCGGAGCACGCTGTTTTGGTCGGATCCGGAATCGGCATTACACCATTTGCCTCAATATTACAGTCAATTGTGAACCAGTTCAAATCTGGCTGCGTTAGCTGCCCGAAATGCAGGTACACCTGGTGTCACACTTTGCCGGCTACAGTCATGAATCTTAAAAAGGTGAGACTAGTAAACTACACTGTGATTTAAACACTCTCTCCCTATCTCTCTTTCTCTCTCTCTCTCTCTCTCTTTCTCTCTCGTTATCGGTATTTCAGTCATCCCCCTTTCTCTTTTCATTTCTATTTTGCTCACAGCTGTAGACTTGTTTAACAGTCAGAGTATTTTTATACAGTGAGTCTGTTAAATAAGGTGACAATTTTTCCCCAACTCAAAACAAAGCCCCGTTTTCCAGATCTCCAAGATCATAAATATCTCATAAATGTTGTTACACTGGAGACGTGGATGGGGTATGGAATTTGTTTAAAAAATATATACGCGGAATGAAACATATAGAAATAGTTTAACTGCAGGGAAAGCATATGATATATATTGAACATAAAAAAACTATTGCTGATATAAAACTGTTCTCTGTTGTATTGTTCAGAGGTGTGAATTTCTTAACGAGGTCTTTCTCTACCAGAAGCATTTTTAAAAAGCTGAATACAATTTTCATCTTTGTTTACTTTAGTCACCAACATTGTCTTCAGAGTGTCCACACCAAGTTGAGTTTTGTCACTGCCACATGTGCTGTTCATGAGGGAAAAAATCCTTTCAATGACAGCATCAGTCCCCTGAAAAACAGAGAAGTTTCGCAATTAAACAAAGCACATTTGGAAGATGAATATGTCTTTTGCTGAAGTGAGAGACTATTTCAGGCCAGGTTTTTGTTGGTAACGTTTTATTACCACTCCATTCAGACACTTTTTCCTCCATTACAAACTGGTGGGTACTCCGACAAGTCACCAGTTGACTAAAGAACGGTTAGTTGTTTACGTTAACAGACCAAGAACAACACAAACGCTAAAGGATAACATAGCATCAAAATTTAAAGCAATAAGAAAGGATCCTACTATGTTTAGGAATGTGTAGTAATCTTTATTGAGTCAGCCAGTTACACAGTGTTTACAAAAAGAACGAACGAACAAACTTGATTTGCAAATAGTGAAGATTTCGGCACGCTAGCCCGTCTGACATTCTACTCATTATAATATAACTTTCATTCTGTTCCAGAAATTTTGCATCAGTTATTACGGTCATCTTATGCATATAACAGAAATTTAAAACAAACAACTGAAATAATAAATCTGCTAAGTTTCCTTGTTTCCAGTATACTCAATACAGAATATAGGGGTAACTACTTACATGCACTGAAGTTACTCTCGCAAAAATTTTGCACACTAATGAATATCTGTCAAACTACCAAGCAGTAAGCGAACTCAGCTTAAAATAATTACATTTAATGCTTCCAATAAGAGTCTAAAATAATGCAGAAAGCTTATGAATTATGAAGGCATGTAATTGACATGTGCTAGGTATTGAAATAAAGACCAAAAACAAAGATGGGCTGAACACTTCCAAGAAATACTTAATCGATCACGCCCAAAAGAATTGTTAAACCTTGAAACTGACTTACCAGCCCCACAGCTAAATGTCAACATAGATGAAATTAAATCGCATGAAATTGAAACAGCAGTGAATTTAATGGCTAACAACAAAGCTGCAGGTGAAGATGAAATAACAGCCAAAATGCTAAAAGCTATCAATAGTGACAACATGAGACAATTATAGAGAATGTTTAACAAGATTTGGGAAGAAGAAAAAGTCCCTTCTAACTGGGAAAAAGGAATCATTGTTAAAATACCAAAAAAAGGCAACCTTAGTGACTGTAACAACTGGAGAGGAGTAACCTTAATATCAGTTGTGTCAAAAGTATTTTGCAAGGTCATTTTGAATAGACTTAAAGATATAGTGCATACTGTAATGAGAGAAGAACAAGCAGGCTTTCAAAAAGGGAGAAGCTGTCTCAACCAGATCTTTACTCTAAGAATAATACTTGAAGAACATATTGAAAAGTAGAAACCATTAATACTGAACTTCATAGATTTTAAAAAGGCATTTGATAGCATACACAGAGATTCATTATGGAGAATTTTATATCTATCTAGAATACCATCTAAAATTGTCAACATCATTAAGGACTTCTACAATGGATATGTTTGTGCAGTCGAGACAGAAGAAGGGATGAGTGAATGGTTCCAGACTGAAACAGGTGTGAAACAAGGATGTATACTGTCTCCTTTACTTTTTGGGATTACAATAGACTTCATAATGAAAACATGCTGCACAGGTAACACAGGTATTGACTGGGTACATGGGACCCAACTAGAAGATCTTGATTTTGCTGATTACATAACTCGTATCAGTAACTATGTGACAGATATTGAAGAAGTCAATCAATTTGCATACCTTGGCAGCTACATAGACCACGATGGTGACACCAGAAAGGATGTTAGAATCAGAACTGCAAAAGCAGCATCGATCATCAGGAATCTTGAGAACATATGGAATTCAAAAGTTATAAACCCAAAAACCAAGTTAAAACTATTCAATTCAAATGTAATATCCACCCTCATTTATGCATGCGAAAGCTGGAAAACAACTAAAGAAATAGACAAGAAATTAGACTCTTTTGAAAACAAATGCCTAAGGAAAATACTCGGCATCAAGTGGAACGAATTCAAGAACAATGCATAGATAAGACAGATGACTGAACAACAACCAGTCTCATGTGTGGTCAGGAAAAGGAGATGGACATATGTTGGTCACTTGATGAGAAGAAATAATCAGAGAATCCCAAAACAAGCTATCAAGTGGAACACAACAGGCCGAAGAAAAAGAGGCAGACCGCATGAAACTCTGAAGAGGACATTGTTAAGAGAGGCCAAATTAACAAGCGTAAAATCCTTTGATGAGGTTGAAAGACTCGCCGAAGACAGTATAAATTGGCGAACTACTTTGGGAGCCCTATGTGACGTTTAACGGTACGGGAAGGATATAAGATATAAGAAGAAGATGCTGAAAGAAAAAAACACAAATAATGAAACCTCTCATTAACCATGAAGGAAAAATGTACATAGAAGGAACAGCTGTTGAAGACGGAAACGAATTTGCAAATCTCGGCAGCTACATAGACACCAAAAAGGAAATTTGAATTCGAATTTCAAAAGCAGCATTGACTTTCAAAAATCTTGAGAACATATGCCATTCAAAAGTTTATAAGTACAAAAACCAAGTTAAGATTATTCAAATCAAATGTAATCATTTATGCATGTGAAACTTCTAAATAACTAAAGAAACAGACAAGAAATTAGACTCCTTTGCAAACAAATGCCTAAAGACTCTCGATATAAAATGGAACGAATTCAGGAACAACGCAGAGATAAGACATATGAGCAAACAACAACCTGTCTCATGGGTGATCAGAAAAAGATGGACATATTGTAGGTCATGTGCTGAAAAGAAACAACCAGAGAATCCCAAAAACAAGCTATCAAGTGGAACACATCAGGCCGAAGAAAAAGAGGTTGACCACGTGAAACTCTAAAGAGGACATTGTTAATAGAGACCGGTTTAGTGGGAATAACATCCCTTAACGAGCTTTAAAAGGTCGCCGAAAACAGGAAATCTTGGCGAGCTACCATGCAAGCTCTATGTGATGTTCGCGGCACCGGAAGGGTGTAAGAAGATGATGAAACAGTTTATAGTTTTAGGAAAGGTCATAGGCTATATATTTTAAGTAACATGGGAGGGTATTCCAAAGATGAACGGAGTAACCAAGGCTTTTCTTAAGCAGGTCATTTGTCTAGGTTTTGGAATTAGAATATTGTTAAAGCGTTGGTTAAACTTGGGTTGGATTTAAATAGTTTCCACAGGTAATATGGAGCATTCTGTGATAGAATTCAATGAACTAAATTGGCCTTGTTGAACATAAACCTACTTTTTAAAGAGCTATAATTCCTAAATGTCTGTGCTGATCTCTGGTCTGTGCTTTGTCACTACTGAGCGTTACTTCTCTGTTTTGAATTGAGCAAAACATTTATGTATTTGACATTGAGCAGCCATCCCAGACTGTGGAACAATAGCCTAAATATGTTTGTATATTAAATTATATGAAAATGTACACATTCAGCTTCTTTAGTTTCATCCTTGTAATAATGACGGGCTTTCTGAACTTTCTTCATCCACCCCTCCCCATATTGTCTCCTTTCTTTTATCATCTGTGTTATCTGGGCGGCTTTTGCTTAGGTCATAGGTATGGATGGGAGCAACCTAGTACCATTTGGGATATAACGCTTTTTTTAACCATATGGTATCCTTTGTCATTTTATCTCATTTATCAGTCAATCGCCTGCTTCCGCGTTTTCCTTACTTACGTCTATCTGGCCGCATTTTGTGCCCGTCTTTCCTACACGAAGACCAAAAAATCTAAGTGTTTAATTTTTCATCTATTTTTTCGTGTTTTTATTTGCGGTGTTCTTTGTGTATGTGATCCTTGATAAAGGGTTTTGCCGAAATACTGGATTGTTGTCAGGCATTTGCATGTTCCTTACGGAATTTTGCCTCCCTATCAGCTCACAGAGAATCCCAAAACAAGCTATCAAGTGGAACACAACAGGCCGAAGAAAAAGGGGCAGACCGCGTGAAACTCTGAAGAGAACATTATTAAGAGAGGCCAAGTTAACAGGCATAACATCCTTTGATGAGGTTGAAAGACTCGCCGAAGACAGGAAAAATTGGCGAACTACTTTGCGAGCCCTATGTGACGTCTAACGGCACGGGAAGGATATAAGATATAAGATAAGATCAGCTCACATGTAGGCCTCTCGGTTGTAAGCAAGATGGCCTGCTGCTGATGCATCCTTATCAACAATGTCTTGCAGCCATCTTCGCTTTGGTCTTTCTCTCTTTCTTTTTCCCATTATGTACCCTTCCAAGACGGCCTTCTCTAGATTATCATGAAGTTTAATGTGTCCAAAATATTTCAGTTTTCTTTGTTTACTAGCCAGCCTTCTTCAATATTAAGATTTTTAAATGCATGCATCTTTCCCATCGCAACATATACCTGTGAGACCTGGACACTTAACAAAACAGCTGAGAAACACATAAATGCCTTTGAATATAAATGCTACAGAAGAATTCTTCAAATATCATGGACACAAAAAATAACAAATATATCCATACTACAAGAACTTAATATTGAAGAAAGCTGGCTAGTAAAGAGGATTAAAGAAAGAAAACTGAAATATTTTGGACATGTTAAATGTCATGATAATCTAGAGAAAACCGTCTTGGAAGGATACATAATGGAAAAAAGAAAAATAGGAAGACCAAAGCGAAGATGGCTGTAAGACATCGTTGATAATCTGCAGATGGATGCATCAGCAGCAGGGCATCTTGCTTATAACCGAGAGCCATACAGGAGAACTGTTAAAGTGGCAAGGGACATGCAAATTACTAACTGGCTGAACGTGTTCTATCTGAGGCGTTTCAACGTGGAATTTTAATGAGCATCGATTTTGTTTTAAATGTGTTTATGAACATGCCATTCGTGTTGCTTCATTTCATGAGAGTTTTCTCTCCCCACCTGAAGAGTTGATTGTAAGTGGTCACTAGTGTAGGCAGTTCGGTCTCCAGCAAAAAGTCACAAGAATGCATGTGATGAAGTGAAAGATCATTGATATGGTCACAAATAGTTAGAAGGCCTGGAATAGAACGTTGAGGAACTCCAGAATTTTCGAAATATACTGCCTACTGTTTGCCTGTAAGACATAATGCACTAAATTTTGCTAGGTACTTGTAGATCATGCTGGCTGCACAGTTTTAGGAATCTGCTACCATTTCTATCTGTAAGTCTCTTAACAGTTTTTACAGGAATTTCATAATCACTCGTATCAAAAGCCTTTTTAAAATCAACAAAGATTGCAGCACATGCACGTAATTTATGTTAACCAATTTTCTGTCATTTTAGTGAGAAACGTGTAACAGAATAGGAATATTTTAGGATATAATAAATGTTCTCTTTTTTATCTATATTGTTTATATTTTAAGGTACAGGATATAGATGTTGAATGGTGATTAAACCATATTATGTATGGCCGTGAATCTGTCATTCACCCTGTCCTATTTTTCCATTCATTCCTACATATCAACATTACGATAAAGAAAGAAAACACGAATAATGATTCTTCATCAAGGATCATCAATTTTATGATATGAAAAAAAAATCAACTCTAATCCTCATTCTTAACATCTGTGATTCCTTCTTAAAATACAGTTACAACAAAAATGGAATGATTGCAATCAAACATCTTGTGCACAAAAATGGGTTTAATATGATTAACTGAAATTGTCCCATATATAAATTGCGGACTATGTCCTTAGTGATTCTTTGTCTACTTTTAAAAGAAAGGAACTATTGACCAGAAAATATAGCACATGCATCTACATATATATCTATATGTTAGAGCATCACGCTGGAACGCCTGAAGCAATTTCAACCAAACTTGGCACACATATGACTTACAATCGGGACAATGCACCGTGTGGGTTAGATCATCCCTATGACCCCTAAGGAGGCCTAGGTGATTGGGGTGGGATCGAAACCGAACGATGCAAACATTACCCTCACTGAACGACAGGAAATAACTCCCGTGATATTTATGCCTGCTGTGGATTATCAGCCGTGACGGACAAAGGTCAGTGCACACAAATCGATGACGTTATATCTGCAGAGATGCCGAACCGTTGGCATTGATAATGAGAAACATGATACACGGAGCATATTTCTGATTCACGAAAGACACCCTACTGTTGTTCACCTCAGCGTCCATGGTCAGAATGTTTATATCGTAACAAAGAGCGCCCATACAGTGGTTGATCAGCTGCCATCCACATAGGGTGGGGCCTTGGGGTCGCATCTTCCAGATTGTTGTGGATATGACTGTGGTCGTGGACTCATGATGTTCGAGAAACTTCAGCACCCACTCGAATCTTAGATGGCCGTATATATATATATATATATATATATATATATATCTGAACCTTAAGTGCCCAGGGCACATGGGGCTTCCGCAAGGGTTTTCCACAAATGCCTGTCCTTTGCCTTTTTTTCTGCTCTTGCCCAGGTGAGCCCTCTATTGCTCAGCATCCTCTCTGTTGTTCTTCTCCATGTCTCTTTTGGTCTACCCTTACTTCTGTTCCCCTGTGGTGTCCATCTTAGTGCTGTTTTTGGTAGTGAGTTATCAGTAATTCGGAGCACACGTCAGAACCATCGTCAGTGTCTTTCCTCAATAATTGCTGTCAGTGGCTTCATCTGCATCTCTGCCAATAAGATGTTATTTCTTATGATGTTTGGTCAAAATGTTTTTTCTAATTCTTCGTAAATATTTAGTCTGGAAAGAATTCAACTTGTTTTCTATGGTTTTGGTGATTTTCCAGCATTCATTTCCATAGAGTAGTACACTTGGAACATTACTCTTAAATATCCTGATTTTCGTATTCATGCTTAGTTTTTTTTAGATTTTCATATAGTCTGCAGTACTGCAAAAGCCTGGTTTGCTCTAGTAAGTCTGCTGTTGATGTCCTCTGTGCTGTCTCCATTTTCTACTACTTTACTCCCAAGGTATACAAATTCATTGACTTCCTCCACTAACTTGCTATCTACTGTGAGTACATTTCTGTTGTTCATATTTTGCTTCATTAACTTTGTCTTTCCTACGTTGATCTTTAGTCCTATGTTGTTTGCATTCTGAGTTAGCTTGTTTATTTTATCTTGCATTTCTCTGTGGTTGCTTGATAGTAGACAAATGTCGTCCGCAAAGCCAAGGTCCTCCAGCACTGTGTCAAGGGTCCATTGTAATCCTCTTCGTTTATCTGATGTTGCCTTCTTCATTAACCAGTCTACTGCCAAGATAAATAATGTTGGTGTTAGTACACATCCCTGCTTCACTCCTGTTTGTACCCTAAAGCTGCTGGAGGTATGTTCTCCACAGATAACTTTGCACTGAAAACCCTCGTATAGAGCTTTGATTACATTCACTATCTTATGGAGTAGGCCAGGCCATCTTAGGATTTTCCACAGTGCATCTCTGTTGACAGTGTCAAAGGCTTTCTCAAAATCTATAAACAATGGTCGTATATAAGGTAAACTAATTCAGCATGTCTTCCAGTTTATCATCAGTCAGGGAATGTGACAGTGTCATGTCCCTCTTTTAGTTGATGGTCTCTTTTTGTTTTAATTATATTTGTTAAAATACGTTTTAACTTTGATTTCTCCTTATGTTTATATTAGCTTTTTATTGTATTATATAGTAAATTGCATTGCTCTGTGACAGTGTGCCCCTTTCTTATTTTTTTCAAATGAGCTTTTCAAATTAGGGAGAGGGAGGGGGAGAGAAAGAGGTAGGGAGAGAGATAGGGACGGGGAGAGAGAGGGACAGAGTGAAGTAGACAGAGAGGGAGAGAGATAGAAAGAGAGAGAGGGAGGAGAGAGAGAGGGACAGAGAGAGTGAGGCAGATTTAACATCGCATTGTTTTTCCCACGGATGACTTTATGTTGCTTACTCAAGGGAGAGACAGGGAAGGAGAGAGAGGGTGAGATAAGATGAGAGAGGGTGAGAAAAGGAGAGAGAGATAGAGAGGGAGAGAGATAGACTTGAGATCGCCATGTTTCTCCCACGGACAACTTTATGTTGCTTGCTCAAAGTTGGGTTCACCCAAGAATTTATTCTTGCTCCTGGAGGTTAAACTAAAAATGTTGTTTATAATCAAACGGCCTAGACTCTGTAGAACCATCTTGAAGGTTGTGGAAATTAATATAACATTGTTCAACCGTCTGGACGGTTGTGGAAATGAATATAACTTTCGTGATTGGGATAAATAAATACGCGGTCAACGTCGGGTACTCAGCTAGTATACACATAAAATTATATGGTGTATAAAATTTATGTATGCATATAATCCTCAGTGCACATTTTACAAACATTCCAAATCTTATCCATAACACACATATTATATTTTAAAACTATGAGTTATACATTCACTCATTCATTTGCATGTCCCTTGCGGAACTTTGCCTCCCTAACAGCACTCCTGTAGGCCTCTCGTTTGTGAGCAAGATGGCCAGCTACTGATGCATCTATTTGCAGATCATCAAATATTTCTTGCAGCCATCTTTGCTTTGGTCTTCCTTTCTTTTTTTCCCATTATGTACCCTTCCAATAGGTCTTCTCTAAATTATCATGACGCTTAATGTGTACAAGGGACATGCAAATGAATGAATGAATAAATGTGTCCAAAATATTCAGGTTTTCTTGAGTTATACATATAACAGTTAAAATCCAAAATCATACCCTAAAACATCAAAATAACAATCTATAATAATATTATAATAAGACCGGCCGTCATGTATGGATCAGAAACATGGAGTACGACAAAGAAAGATAAGCAACAATTGCAGATCTTTGAGAATAAGATCCTGAGCAGAATCTTTGGGCCGATAAAGGATGCCAGCAGTGGAGAATGGAGAGCTAGAAAGAACACTGAACTGAACAGCTTATTTAAATCCAACGAATTATAAATGTCTTGAAACTGAACAGACTACGTTGGCTGGGGCATGTAGAAAGAATGGAAGAGAACAAACAAACGAAAATGACGTAGGCACAAGAGATGAGGGAAACAAGACCAAGGGGTCGACCAAGACAGAGATGGAAAGACAACATAGAAGAGAATATCAAAGAAATGTCAAAAACAGGACATTTTCATATTTAGGAATACCTTACACATCTGTGTACAGATGTTTATTTTCCATTATAAACATCCTAAGCGGGCTAGACTTCAGTTATCGGTCCTGAGAAAGGTGAGAGGCCTTGGTAGCTGTCATGTTATGTTTCTTTAGTGTGTCTTTCGTCCCATTTATTCACTTTTTTTCCTTGTTCGTCATAGCACCCTATATCCAGATGTTTTAGAGTTGTATGCGCGTGCTGCTGGTTGTTCTGGAATAATGTTTTGTCAAATGGCCGAAATACTTAAGATTAGACATCTACCTCTCTCTCTCTCTCTCTCACTCACTCTCTCTCTCTCTCTCTATATATATATATATATATATATATATATATATATATATGTTCCGACACAAAACAAACGGAACTGGCCCTATATCTTGGGAACCGAAAGTGGAAGAGAAGGGACAGAAGTGGTTACAGAGCATGTTCTAACTTGTGAATGCAAGATAAGGCTCAACCCCATCGCATTACTCAGCACCAGTGAGCGCGTGTTCAGATACGAGACGTATACTTATATTGCTATGAGGACAATAGAAGCGAAATAGATATACGAAATAATAATGAAGGGCCTCACATATTAAAGCAGAAGTGGAAGAAGTCATCAAACACATGAAGAACAACAAAGCACCAGGACCAAACAAAATCACCATGGAAGAATTGGAAGCATTAGGAGAGCTTGGCACATAAATAATTACCAGATTGCTGCATGATATCTACAACAGTAACAAAGTCCCATCAGACCTTTTGCAATCAATTTTCATTGCCCTACCAAAGAAATAAGGTGCAGAAATTATAAGAATGCTGAAAGACAGCAATATAGATGCGAAAGATCTGAAACTTATCGAAAACATATATTGGCAGCAATCAGCAGCAATGAGGGTTGAGAACCAGCTAGGAGCATTCCAAGACATAAAATTGGGGGTGAGACAAGGATGTGTTCTATCTCCTGACCTCTTCTCTTTGTACAGCGAAAACATAATGAGAAATATAGAGAACGTGCCAAGAGTATCAATTGGCGGGTACAACCATAACAACTTAAGATATGCAGACGCTAAAAGTGAAGGAGAGCTACAGGCTCTTCTGGACATCGTGTTTCGTGAAAGTAAAAATAAAGGTCTCAGCCTGAACAAAACGATGACTGAAGTGATGGTCATCTCAAAGAAAAGAATACCACCAAAATGTAGCATTACCATCGATGACACAAATCTGAAACAAGTTGATAGACTCAAGTACTTAGGAACGATTATAACAACTGACAGGAAATGTCACAATGAAATAAAAAGCAGACGTGCTCAGGCCAAGTCTGCATTCCAGACAATGAGACACATCTTTTGCAACAGATCCATGTCAATGGAAACAAGATTCCGAGTACTTAAATGTTACATTGAGCCAATGTTGTTTTATGAGTGTATAGCATCGTCTATGAATAATAGAGTACAGCGAAAAATGGAGGCCATGAAAATGTGGTTTATAAGAAGATATTGAAGATGGACAGCCAAGAAAAGTCTTAAGAGAGGCTGGCGTTAAAAAGTAAATTATAGCAATGATCAGAGGCAGACAAGCGAGATTTATAGGACATTTCCCGAGAAGAGGAAAATTGGAATACACTGTGGCAACTGGAAAAATATTGAAGGAAGAAGAGACAGAGGAAGATAGAGAGAGAAGTTATTGGATGGGCTGTCAGTGTGGCTAGGAAGAAAGTCACCGGCGAATCTCATAATCAAAGCAAAAGATGGAGAATTGTGGGGAGAAATGACCGCCTACGCCACGCGGCATGGCATTTAGATTAGATACTTACGCTCGGTTGGAAAACAGTGTAGTGCGAAATGAACAGGAAGTTAACATCAAGTTATGTCAAGAAATTCGCGAAAGAAACTTTGCAGTTATTGACAGAGGCTTACAGTGATGAGTGATTGTCTCGTGCACTCATTTCTGAACGGCACAAACGATTTTCAGAGAAAGCGTGAAAGATGATTTCCGTCGGTTAGATTTGCACCAAGACAATGCACCAGCTATAGTGCTTAGTCTGTGAGGCAGTTTTTACCAAATCACAACATCACTGTGCTCGAGCACCCACCATATTCGACAGATCTGGCTCTCTTTCATTTCTACCTATTCCAAAAGATCAAGTTGGTGCTCAAAGTAACCAATTTTTTGTCAGTGATATGAAAGCACAAACAACAGAAGTCCTCAACAGCCTTTAAAAAATGGTTTACAGAATTGCTATGAACGTTGGCAGCATCATTTGCAGCTTTAGGTGAACGGGAACTATTCTGAAGGAAATCGAATATGATTTTCCCTGTCTGCTCAGTAAAATGAGATATAGGTACAGTCTCATGCTTTTGTGTCGCACCTCGTGTGTAAGTGTATATATACGAAGGGTGTTCGGAAAGTAATGCACCACATCGTTTTTCTCTGGAGCTGTTTATTTAAAAAAGCATGAATATATACACAATATACATGTATATGTCATGTAAACATAGGTATATTCAACATAATCCCTATCAACTTGTACTGCTGTACGCCAGCGCGTAGCAAGTGCATGTATTCCTAGCCCGTACCAGATTTGCTCTTGATTATTTAACCATTTCTTCGATGCATGAACCACTCCTTCGTCATATTCAAATCTTACCACACGGAGTGCATCTTTAAGTGGACCAAACAGATGGAAATCAGAGGGTGCTAAATCGGGACTATAGGGTGGATGGGGTAGTACAGTCCAATCAAATTTGGATTGCTCCCCATGTTGCTAGACTTGTGTGAGGGCACGCATTGTTGTGAAGGAGAACCAGGTCTGCTGGATTCTTGTGCGGTCGAACTCTGTGAAAATGTTTACTGAGTTTTTTAAAATGTCTTAATATAAGCTTGTGAATTGTCTCTCCTCTTGGCATAACACCCACAAGAATCACACCTTCAATGTCCCAAAAGACAGTGATCATGACCTTTCCAGCTGAAGGAGTTGTCTTGAATTTCTTTCTTCGTGGTGATTGCGAATGTTGCCACTCCATTGACTGTCTTTTTGTCTCGGGTTCAAAATGATGTGCCCAGGTTTCGTCACCTGTTAAGATCTTAGCCAAAAAGTTCTCTCCCTCAGCATTGAAATGCACCAACAATTCAGAGGAAATTGCTTTCCTTTGCAATCGATGGTCATTTGTGATACTTCGAGGAACCTATCTTGCGCAGACCTTAGAAAATCAGAGAGCTTTTATAACTGCATTTGCACTATCACTGCTGACTGACAGCTATAAGGCCAGTTGTTGAGTAGTGATATGCCTA
The DNA here is from genome assembly GCA_009760885.1 of Achatina immaculata. NCBI lineage: Eukaryota > Metazoa > Mollusca > Gastropoda > Stylommatophora > Achatinidae > Lissachatina > Lissachatina immaculata. Next base: position 33,526,764 of record CM019706.1, read on the forward strand.
TCAGTAAGAATAATGCCCTCAGCGCATTTCAACATTTCTGCCTTGGTGCCTGTGGCAGGACGTCCACAGAGCGGCCGATCATGCACCTCCTTATCTCCATTTATTGATTATTTGATTCTCTGAACCCAGCGACTGACTATACTCCTATCGACTGCAAAACTTCCATACACATCACATAGGCGCCTCTGTGAATGTTCACAACAGTTTCCTTCCCTGCAACGAGAAATTCGATCACAATTCGCTGTTTGTACAGCAAGTTGTCAACACGCTCTATTTCAAAGGTTAGGGCAGCCATAATCTTTGGCCAGTTGCGGTGCAATGTGGTTCATACATACATGCTATATTTAAAGTGTGGAAAATTCACGCTTCTAACTTCATTATTAGCTAAAAAAAAACGATATGGTGCATTACTATCTGAACATCCCATATATGATATAATATATACACACATATATATAATATACATATATATATATTATTAATATATATATGTATATATACATGTATATATATTCACTGAAAAAAGTAAGCGTGCAGTGCTTTAAAAAGCAACATGAACGTGCTCAGGTGATGATTAAAATAAAATGTGGCACACATTATATTTGATTATCCAATAAGAGATAAAAATGATAGCTTTCAGGCCAGTCACATGTCACAAAAAAATGAAAAAAAACTCACCTAATGTGGCTCACCACCCTAAGAAAAGAAAATTAGGGTTTCAGTATCGTGTGTCTTCCTCGGGCGGTTATCACTGCTTGACACCGCCTTCTCATCGAATCTATGGCACGTTGTATCAATTGTTGAGGCATGTTATCTCATTCTTTTTGCAAGGCTTGGGCTAATTCTTGGCGGTTTCCAGGACGATTGTGTCGTCTTTGCAACTTGCGGTCCAGTTCATCCCAAATGTACTCGATAGGTGCGAGGTCCGGTGAAACTGTTGGCCATGGCAAGACAGAAATCTGATGCTGTTGAAAGTGGTCCCTGGCCACACATGCGACATGTGAATGAACTTTATCTTGCTGCAGTATCACTCATGTCCATTAGCATCCAGAAAAGGCATTACGTGGCGTGTAATGATTTCGTCCCTATATCGTAAACCTGTAAGGTTGCCATTGAGGAAGACTAAATTTGTTCAGCCAGCATAGGAAATTCCTCCCCAAACCAATACATTGCCTTTTCTTTTCCTATCCATCTCTAGCACACAGTTATTCGCAAATCGTTCTCCTCTTCGCCTATACACTAAAGCACGCCCTGACCTTGCAGACAGAATCTGGACTCATCAGTGAATAGGATCCTTCTCCATCGATGATAGAGTCATGCCACCGTAGTGTTAAGCGGGTTTGTCTTTGGCAAACTGTCAGTACTGGTCTAACTGCAGGCCTATGAGATAAGAGATTTACCTCTCTGATTCTGTTCCACACTGTACTGCAAAGCACACGTCTTAAACCTGGAATGTTGCTAGCAGTCCATGTTGCCTGGATAAACCTGTTACGAAGGTGCATGAGGTCGATGTAGCGCTCTTGTGCAAGGGTTGTAACTCGTGGTCTAACGATTCTATGGCGATCAGCAACGGAACCATTTTGGTTAAAACGACTTTGAAAGCGTGATATTGTGTTTCTGTGTAGTTTAAAATGTTGAGATACTGCTGCTACTGTTGATCCAGCAACTAACATCCCAACAGCTTTTTCTCGCTGATGTTCGTTCAGTCTTGGCATGATGAAAAAAAAACATTTATGTTGGAATTCCACTACTCCATTCTTCAACGATTACGTGAAGAGATTTCTGGGAACAGAATTACATACTTACCCTCATTTTACCCGTGGTCAGCAACCAATCATGGATCACTGCACATGATTTCACTAGAGCTGTGGTTGTCTCCCAATGAATAGTGCAGCACGAGGAAGTGGACAACACTCAGACAAAACGTCGTGCCAAATGTGATTTCATTTCACTCATGACAACGTGATTAGTGTCATTGACACCAATGCACACTTACTTTTTTTCCGTGAGTATATATATATATATATATATATATATATATATATATATATATATTGTTCAAAAACGAAACACAACAAATATAATGCTGCGATTTAAATTGAAGTTTGCTGATCAGACAAGGACAAATTGCCTGAAGCGCTCATTTAGACATCAACTTCACGTGTGGACCTGAATTGTACTCAGCAGATAATTCATGAGCGACACTAGTCAAAACAGCATTTTTGACAATAACTCATGACAAGTTCACGAGAATCCCGTGAAACGTACTGAACACATAACTCACTGACAATGTTATTGAATACCTATAAAAGATTGACGCTCGTCCTAACAATTCATTTTAAACTTCAATGCGCAGATATGGCTCATCTCACTACAGAACAACGACTCATCATCACTGAACGTTTACAGACTGGAAAGTCACAAAGTGTAGTGGCCAGACAATTTAATGTGGTTCATTCATTCATTCATTTGCATTTCCTTTGCGGAACTTTGCCACCCTAATAGCACTCCTGTAGGCCACTCGGTTGTGAGAAAGATGGCCTGCTGCTGATCATCCATTTGCAGATCATTAACGATGTCTTACAACCATCTTCGCCTTGGTCTTCCTCTCGTTCTTTTTCCCATTATGTACACTTTCAAGACGGTCTTCTCTAGATTATCATGACAGTTAATGTGTCCAAAATATTTAAGTTTTCTCTATTTAGTACTCTTAATTAGCCAGCCTTCTTCAATATTAAGTTCTTGTAGTATGGATATTTTTCTTGTTTTTTTTTGTGTCCATGATATTTGAAGAACTCTTCTGCAGCATTTACATTCAAAGGCATTTATATGTTTCTCAGCTGTGTTGATAAGTGTCCAGGTCTCACAGGCATATGTTGCGATGAGAAAGATATATGTCCTTAAAACTTTTATTTTTATGGTTGTCTGTTCATCTCCACAGATTCTTTAATTGTTATACTTTCTGAAGAGCGATAGATGTCCTCCTTTTAATTTCCCTCATTGTATCTCCATTATTAGTTAGTAGTGATCCAAGATTTTCAAAACTCTCTACTTCTTCCAGTTTTTCCTCATTGATACATATTTCAGCTGTCTTGTTTGTTTTGTCAGTTGTCATCAATTTAGTTTTCTTCGCATTAAGATAGAGGTTTTGGTCTTCGCTGTTCTTACGGACTGACATAATTAGTTTTTCCATTCCTTTTTGTGCTGTGGACAGTAATACTGTGTCATCAGCATATCTAATCTCTGGTATTTCATAACCTTCAATTGTTATGGCATCGTAATATTCTTTGTCTACATCTTCTCTCATTATATTTTCAGCATACAAAGTAAATAAATAAGGCGACAATATGCACCCCTGACGTACCCCTTGTTTTATGTCAAACCAAGTTGTTGTTTCGTCATTTATTCTTACTCCTGCTTGTTGGTCTAGATACAGTGATGTTAATTGTATGAGATGTGTTGGAAATCCCATTGTTATTTTATTAATGTGGTTAGAAGCACCATTAGTCGCTTTTGGAGGCGATTTCAAGAAAATGGCTCACTTGCAGACTGGTTGCGCAGTGGAATACCCATAGTCACAACTCCTGCCGAAGACAGCTTCATACGGCTGCGTCACCTCAGGAATCGATTTGCATCTGCGTCCTCAACAGTCCAGTAAATGACATCAGCTCGTCGAATTTCAGATGAAACGGTCAGGAATCAGGTGTACGATGCTGGTCTTTGCCCCAGCGACACTATAGACAGAGAAGAGTTTACCGCAGAGTCCATGACTGCTACGCCCAGAACTGAGTGGATGAGGCTCATCCACATGGTGGTGGAGGTGTACTGGTGTGGGGGATGATCAAATTCATGGGAAGAAGTGACCTAGTGCAAAATGAAGGATGCCTGAATTCAAAACGATACGTCGCTGAAATTCTTCGTCCTCACTGGCTGCACCAGGATCGATTTTCCGCAAGATAACGCTCGACCTCATGTGACAAAACTCACCATCCATTCTTCGCTGACAGCAACGTCCAGACCAGTCTGTGACCATCCAATAGAATACTTATGGGATGAACTCAACAGACAAGTCCGTCAGCGAGATGTGGCGCCAACCAATCTCTGACAGTTGTGTCTTGTACTGTGGGAAGAGTGGGCAGCCATCCCACAACAACAGATCCAACGGCTAATCGGATCCATGTCATGGAGATGTCGTTTTTTTTTATACAGGCCAGAGGAGTCCATACACCTTACTGAAACAGAGGCCTCATTTGCAAAGACTTAAAAGTCCAAACCAAATTTAATTAACATCATTTCATTGTTAAAGTCTTAAAGTTTCTTCATGCTAAGATTGAAACATTAATTCAGTAAAATAAAAGTTTGATACAAGTTTGAAATTATCCATTACGACTACTGCAATATTGCGTTTCTTTTGTTTGGACAGTATACATATACAGTATACATGGTGGCTGTTGGTAGAATAAATATACTACCACAGCATGTTGTCACTACACAGCCATGTATCGTGGCAAAACAAGCGAGTTTTAGGGAAAATGGGGTATTTAACCTATAGTCCCTATACGATCATCTTGTTGTGTCCTGGCCTAAAATAGATTAATTTTTTTCTACCGCTCCACCACAACAATATTAATAATCCATAATAAGATCAAGAATCATTGCCAGGGACAACAGGTTTTATTGTCTAAAGGAAATTTCTAAGCTCAGTTAGACAGGAGTTCAATGATCATTGCAACTACAAACTTCTTTCTCAGCTTTCCGAGCCATTAAGGCTCATTGCTGCAGATAAAGTTTATCTCCAGTCCTCTCTATTCCTAATCTTATCTTCTCTCTTCAGTTGGTGACACTAACACTTGCAGCTACAAACACCTCTTCTAAATTACGAATACATGCAGATATTTCTAAGCTTGTGTATCATTTTTTAAGCAAACATCTCTACTGTAAATCCATAAACATCTGTAAATCTCTAAGCATCTGCAGCAGCATAAATCAAACATTTGTGAACATCTGAACAAAAAGCTTTAACTCTCGTATCTTCGTGAAACACATGGGACAGATTTCTACATATTATGCAGTATATGTCGTTTCGTGTAAGATACAGTTATCCAAACCATATGCCTCCAGGTGGAGACCTGTGGCTTACCCAGACTGAAAGCTTACATGTTGGCAGACCGACGTCTGAATCCCATAAAATGGCTATTGTCTTCTAGATTAAGGATTTTATCAGGAATCCTTCTGACGATAAAACGTTGTTTCGTCTAGTCGCATAATAATTTCCTTCTTCACCATGATCGTAGCAATCGTAGCCCAGAAATCACGGGTTCAGAATTTCATATTTTTATATAAATATGACGTTTGGAGATAAAGGAAATGGATTCACCATGAGAAGATATAGACAACCAAGGAAAACTGTGTACTGAATTTCACAGTAAAAAAGAAAACAGGAGAGACGCTGGGACATTTGGATCCCAGCTTTCTAATCCATATTCATATTCGTGTGACATGTCCTTTCCAGAATGGTGTCCCTCTCACAGCCTCTCTGAATGCAATACGGTTTTGCGCAAATTGACCAGCATCTCGCAATGACTGCCAGTGATGTCCTGAGTCCACCTGCAGCCAGTCTGAAGAAAGTTTTTTGATAGAATTACTGAATACAGGAAAGATAAATGGAGAGTTAAAAATGGAGTCACAAGACTGGGTCAAATTGAAAAATTTCTTCGCTTATTAGCTTCACTGCTCAGTTAAGACTGGTGATAAGAACTTAGCCTATAAAATAAGCATTACTTCACGTTTCTATATTTTTATTTATTTTGTCTACAACTTGCAGGTGGACTTTATCTGGATTAACCGTGACCAACGCCATTTCGAATGGTTTGTGTCGCTTTTGTCCAGACTAGAGAGGGAACAGGAAATTGATGGCGGATTGGGTAAGGACGTTCGCCTTTGCGTGCTTTTTTTTGTTTGCTTCATGTATTATTTGTTAAATTTATTCATTTTATTCAGTCAAGTTTAACTTCATAATAATGGAGATACAATGAGGGAAATTAAAAGGAGGACATCTATCGCTCTACCGAAAGTAAAACAACTAAAGAATCTGCGGAGAGGAACAGACGGAACCACAAAAATAAGATTTTTAAGTGCTTGCATCTTTTCCATCCCAACATATACCTGTGAGACCTGGACACTTAACAAAACAGCTGTGAAACACATAAATGCCTTTGAATGTAAATGCGGCAGAAGAATTCTTCAAATATCATGGACACAAAAAATAACAAATATATCCATACTACAAGAACTTAATATTGAAGAAGGCTGGCTAGTAAGGAGGATTAAAGAAAGAAAACCGAAATATTCTGGACACATTAAACGTCATGATAATCTAGAGAAAACCGTCTTGGAAGGGTACATAATGAGAAAAAGAAAGAGAGGAAGACCAAGGCGAAGATGGTTGCAAGACATCGTTGATAATCTGCAAATGGATCAGCAGTAGGCATCTTGCTCATAACCGAGAGGCCTACAGGAGTGCAACGTTTCGCAAGGAACATGCAAATAAAAGAATGAGAGTAGGGATATGAGATGGATAGAAAAAGTTATAGAAACCTTAAATGTCCTATTATATGAAACAAACCACTGAGCCCACTCAAGACATCTGTTTGTCCCCTGAAATCTGAAAGGTATGTTAGGAAAGAGACAAGACATGACAAGATCATCCACGCTTTACGTTCATGTCTAAGTGCCATGGCCCGTGGCGTAGGCGATCATTTCTCTCCACAATTCCCCATCTTTTGCGTTGATAATGAGATCCGCCGGTGACTTTCTTCCTAACCACACTGACAGCCCATCCAATAACTTCTCTCTTTTTTCCTCTGTTTATTCTTCCCTCAATATTTTCTGTCTCTTCTTCCCTCAATATTTTTCAAGTTGCCACAGTGTACTCCAATTTTCCTCCTCGGAAATGTCCCATAAATCTCGCCTGTCTGCTTTTGATCTTTGCTATAATTTACTTTTTAACGCCAGCCTCTCTTAAAACTTCTTCATTGGTTTTCTTGGCTGTCCATCTTCAATATCTTCTTATAAACCACATTTCCATGGCCTCCATTTCTCGCTGTACTCTATTATTCATAGACCATGCTTCACACTCATAAAACAAAATTGGCTCAATGTAACATTTAAGTACTCGGAATCTTGTTTCCATTGATATGGATCTGTTGCACAAGATGTGTCTCATTGTCTGGAATGCAGACTTGGCCTGAGCACGTCTGCTTTTTATTTCATTGTGACAATTCCTGTCATTTGTTATAATCGTTCCTAAGTACTTGAGTCTATCAACTTGTTTCAGATTTGTGCCATCGATACTAATACTACATTTTAGTGGTATTCTTTTCTTTGAGATGACCATCACTTCAGTCATCGTTTTGTTCAGGCTGAGACCTTTATTTTTTCTTTCACGAACCACGATGTCCAGAGGAGCCTGTAGCTCCCCTTCAGTTTTAAGAATCAGAACTGTGTCGTCTGCATATCTTAAGTTGTTAAGGTTGTAACCGCCAATTGATATTCCTGGCAAACGCTCTATATTTCTCATTATGTTTTCACTGTACAAGGAGAAAAGGACAGGAGATAGAACACTCCCAATTTTATGTCTTGGAATGCTCCTATTTGGTAATCAACCCTCATTGCTTCTGATAACTGCCAATATATGCTTCTGATGAGTTTCAGATCTTTTCCATCTATGTTGATGTCTTCCAGCATTCTTATAATTTCTGCGTCACTTTATCGAATGTTTTAGTCTGTGAAGCATAAATATAGGTCCGTCTTTACTTCTATTGAACTTTCCATCAATGTTCTCATTATATATATGACATTATATTGGCGAACTACTTTGCGAGCCCTATGTGACGTCTAACGGCACGGGAAGGATATAAGATATAAGATAAGATTACATGTACCTTTTCCTTCGACGAAGCCACACTGTTCTTCGACGACTTCTGTTTTTTTTATTTTGCCTCTGACTCTTCTCATGACAATACGAAGCAGGATTTCAGTAACATGGCTCATAAGACTAATGGTTCGATGGTCTTCACAATCAACTGCACAATGTTTCTTTGGTAGGGCAATGAAAACTGATTGCAGAATGTCTGATGGGACATAGTTACACGCTTTACTTAACAATTTAAACAAATTATCTTGTCTGGTTCTGAATTTGAATCTTTTCATCGCTTTCCATACACTTTATCACTGAACCCAGTGCTTCACACAGCTCATAGTTTACAGAAACCAGTGCAGGTTTAGAAACAAAAATCGAATCAATTGAGAAGAATGAGAGAAAAGAAGTTTGAGAATCTAAAAAGAAAACAAAGCGATGGTCAGTCGGTAAAGTGCACATACTATAGGTGGGTACGATCTGAGATGATATTAACGGTTATGCCATTTTAGTATAAGAGATTCATGCAGATGTAGGGGGGAAAAGTCAGTCGTTACGTAGAAAGATTATTTACAAAACACTTTTAAGGTGTCGTTATTTAACACTTAAATGTTAAACTTACAAAGAAGCAAGCAAATAGAACTGATATGAGATTGTTACTTAATACGAGGCGGCAAGAACAAGTTATGTAATTAAAAATTGGTGAACTATACGTGACATGTGCTACGTGGCTACTACTAGCAACAGGATGTCACCTTAAAAAATAATTTGTTTCCACAAGAAATGAGAAGATATTTGGTAAGAACATGTAGCTGATGTTGCTGCGAGTAGGCACCAGCCGAACTTAAATGAAGTGGCGGATGTTCGCTTGAGAAAAGTTGACAAATTTTGATTTTATCACTGCTCAGACCAGATGAACACTTGAAAAGACCAGAAAGAAAAAAGGGGGAGGGAGGAATTGGTACAATATAAAGAAAGAGGCGCAGACCGAATGAAATACTGGAGATACATCAGGTCCAGAATGTTTGACTGGAGTAGCTGGAGGTAGTTATCTTCTTTGTTAATTTATGAGTTTATAAATAATATGCTACTAAGCGCCAGTTTTATGTGTCTGTGTGTGCAACGTTGTATAAAAAATACTTTATTTTCGCCTTCCTGTGTTCAAATAATGTTAAAGCAATTTTCACAGGACATGTACTGGACATGCAAATGTATATGACTTCAGCCCTGCCAAAGACTGATATGAAAGGTCTTGGATTACAGCTTGCTCTAGACCTCGTTCATGAAAATGAGAGAACGGATTTGATAACGGGGTTGCAGACTCGGACACAAACTGGGCGCCCGGACTTTGATGTGGTAAGACAAAACAGCCAAATTTGTATTCAACAATATTCAGAATATGTTTATTGCCAAGCACTACAACAATCAGTTTCAGATATTACTTTGATGTCTGTTCACAGAAATGTCTAAAGCAATGCTATACAGTGAACTGTTTAGGCATCCCCCTTCTCATTTGCATTTTTGGATTGTTAAGCCAAGTTAAACCAGTACTCATTAACATAATTCTGGCTAATGTGTCTGATGTGTTTTCATTTTAATTCTGTGAGTTATTCATTATGTAAACTAGTAAAGTCTGTTTCATCTTTTAGATAAGTGAACTGAGTTTTTAAGAATTTTAAGAATTTTCATTGATCAGATTCTTATTGAGAATGTTTCTTTGTCCAAAAGAAGTGATTTCACAGTTTTAGATATCTATTTTCTGAGTACTACTCGTCTCGTCTGTCTTTTCCATGTATTAATTTTGTTTTGAATGAGTCTTTTTTTTGTGCTGGACTATATATATATATATATATATATATGTGTGTGTGTGTGTATGTATGTATGTATGTATGTATGTATGTATGTATGTATATATATATATATATATATATATAGTAATCGACTGTATTCGGACTAAGAAAAACAAGCGAAACCCCATGAAAATATGTGAAAAATTTGAAATTTTATATCAGGAACACAGAGGCGTCTAAAATAAACACAGTAAAGTGAATCAAAAAATATATCAATGATACTGACCTGTAAGCTGAAATCCAGCTGATTATGTAGCAAGGAAAATATTTATTCGTGATTCTGAATTTTGCTGCTTTTCCCATGGTACGTATCTTAGACCTCACACTTGCCTTACAAATCTTATCGCTCCTACTTAGTATCATTATGTCTGTGAACATTTTGATTAGGGTATTTTTTAACCAGCTTTCTGTGTTCTTTAATCGACATTTTAAAATAAGAATGTAAGATTATGTTGCAATCATACAGTTTATAATAACTTAACTTTGTGTTACAAGTGAGAAAGGAGTGGAACTTAGTGCAGATGGAATATGATTGTGGAAAAGGGGAATAGTAGGTGTAGGTGAGTTCAAACCACGTGGTTCCAGCATCCTATATTCCTGAATGTAGCGGTTCTCAAGCGCTAGGCGGCTTGTGTCATCAGCGTGACATTGTTTGATGTTTGTTACAAAAAAAAAACAGATTTGCCTCTGGGCCATTGAAATGATTCGGGACCGGTTTAGAAATATGCTGGATTCCTATAGATGTTTCTGCATGCGGTCACCTAATCTGAGACCAGTTTCACCAATATAGGTTATCCTGCATCTTTTGCATACAATGGAATATTGTACCTGACTTGTACCTGAATTCCTCATGGAGAGTGATGATAGTTTTGAGAAAGGTGGTCGTTTTAGTTTCTAGACTACACAGCGGGTAACACAGCGAGAGCTGTTCCATTTTCTTGTGCCAACATATGCAAGATTCCACTTCAGGTGGAATCTGTCAGACGAACTTCGGTGTCATGTTTCTTTTGATGTAGTGATTTTTAAAATCGATTTCTGGGAATAAAAACAGTTTGTTATTATCGAGTAAACCGAATTGTCGATTTTAGCCTGGTTAATTTTCTAACAATAGATTTCAGCCTAGCCGAAGATGGACCATCAGCTAAATAAATGTGCCGATGATGTTTATGAGAGTGCATCATGCTTAGAGTAAAATGAAACTTCTTCCACTCATCTTAAATGTATAACAAGAAATATATGTCAAATATATGACAGTTGGAGACGACAACCAAGAACCATTATGTGTGCTATGTTACGATGTATTTTTTTATGTATTAAATCATCAAAATTACGAATAAATCTTGATAATTAACACAAAGTGTATGCCACAATAGGCATCTATTTTTTTGTTTTTAAGAAAAGCAACAGGAGCTTCAGAAAAACAAAGAACTGGTAAGAAAAAAGACTGCAACTAGTTGTAGAAATGAAAATGTAGTAAGGAATTCATTTGAAGTTTCTCGATAAATAGCAAAGCTGAAAAACTGCACATAATACATATATCCATATGTACATTGTGTGCCTCACTGTATTCCGTTGGCTATTATGCTTCTCCATCTAGTGCAGGGTTTCCCAGACTTGTTCGGCTACCATCCCCTTTTCTCCCAGGTGGGAGAAAACGTCCCCTCTGCACTACTCGTGCTAACTAGGATACGTATTCATTCATTCATTCATTCTTTTGCATGTCCCTTGCGGAACTTTGCCTCCTTAACAGCACTTCACTAGGCCTCTCGGTTGTGAGAAAGATGGCCTGCTGCTGATGCATCCATTTGCAGATCATCAACGATGTCTTACAACCATCTTCGCCTTGGTCTTCCTCTCTTTCTTTTTCCCATTATGTACCTTTTCAAGACGGTCTTCTCTAGATTATCATGACAGTTAATGTGTCCAAAATATTTAAGTTTTCTCTATTTAATACTCCTAATTAGCCAGCCTTCTTCAATATTAAGTTCTTGTAGTATGGATATAACCGACAGAAGGCAACGGGAAACCACTGTTGTAGCTCCCAAAAACAATTATGCTTATTCAGAGTCATAGATTTATCATGAACGACGTTAACGGATGTTCCTCTGGAACAGCCTCGTCCGGTAGGGCAGCTCACGAGCCACAGGTGAGGCCAGATCGTCATCAAGCTACTGGTAGCAAAACTAACAAGTTCAAAATAGCAACATGGAATCTTAGAACTTTATTCCAGGCTGGAAAATTAGAAAATGTAAAGATGGAAATGGAAAAGATGAAGATCAACATATTAGGAATGAGTGAAGTTAGATGGACAGGTGCAGGAAAGATAAACTCAGATAAATATACAATAATATATTCAGGAAGTGAGAAACATGAACGAGGAGTAGGAATTATATTTGATGAAAAAACGGCAAGGACAATTGTAGGATATTTGAACATCTCGGACAGAGTCCTGCTGAAAGGACAACCAATAAACATAAATATTATACAAGTGTATGCTCCAACATCTGAAAGTTCTGAGGAAGATGTACAGATATTTTATAATGACATAGAGACAGCACTAAAACACACAAAGTCACATGAAGTTACCATAGTCATGGGAGATTTTAATGCCAAAGTTGGTAAAGGAAGAACTTCGGACATCGTTGGTGACTATGGACTGGGGGAGAGGAATGACAGAGGTTATAAATTAATTGAATGGGCAAGAATACATAGCATGGTTGTAGGAAACACCTGGTTTAAACAACATCCTCGAAGACTGGCAACGTGGTGCAGCCCAGACAAAAAGATATTTAACCAGATAGACTACATATTAATCAACAAACGATTCCGCAATGCATTACTGACAACAAAAACCATGCCAGAAGCTGACTGCAATAGTGACCGTGATCCACTCTGTGGAAAAGTTAGAATAAAGCTAAAGAAAGCAGGCAGAAAAGTGAGAAACATCAAACTGAATACAGAACTTCTTAAAAATGACCAAGAACTGCGAGAACAATACAAAGTTATTATAACAAATAGATACAATGCAGTAGCAAAGATAAATAGTATAGATGAAATGTTAAGAGATTCTATCCACCAAACTGTTAAGGAGATAATACCACCGAAAAAAGAAGCCCCTAAAAATAAATGGATGACAGACGACATCTTAGGACTGATGGACAAGAGGAGGAGGAGTAAAAATAACGAAGAAAAATATAGCAAGATAAATAAAGAAATAAGACGCAAATGCAGAGAAGCAAAAGAAGTGTGGTTAAATGAACAGTGCAGACAGATAGAGGACGCTCATAATAAAGACAGCAAAAACATGCATAAACGAATTAATGAACTCACAGGCAGGAAAACAAAATATACCACAGGATGCCTGAAATCGAAAGAAGGTAAAATGTTAATGGGAAAAGAAGACACTGTGGACAGGTGGACAGAGTATATCGGTGAGCTATATGGAGGAGAAAGACCAGAATTAACACCAGATACTGAAAACTGTGATGGACCGCCAATACTTGAAGATGAAATCATGGATGCCATCAAACACATGAAGAAAGGAAAAGCGACTGGGCCTGATAATATAACAATAGAAGAAATAGAGGCACTAGAGGAGACAGGAATAAAAATAATAACCAAGTTACTGAATGATATTTACAACAGTGGTTATATTCCCAGTGACCTGCTTAAATCCACGTTTATAGCACTACCAAAGAAACCTGGTGCAAAGGAATGTGACGACCACCGGACTATCAGCCTCTCATGACGAAGCTACTTCTGAGAATCATTATGAGAAGAACAAGGAAAAAGATAAAAATGGAAATAACAGATGAACAGTTTGGATTTGTTGAAGGAAAGGGAACACAAAATGCCATTTATGCTTTACGAACACTAACAGAAAGAGCTTTAGAAGTACAGAAAGATCTCTACTTATGCTTCATTGATTACACCAAGGCATTTGACAAGGTGAAACATAGTGAAATTATTAAAATGCTTGAAGACATCAATATAGACGGCAAAGACTTGAGGATTGTAAAACATCTATACTGGCAGCAAGAAGCAGCAGTTCGAGTTGAAAATAGAATTGGAAAATACCAACCTATAAAACAAGGGGTGCGACAAGGATGTGTACTATCTCCAGACCTTTTTTCTCTGTACAGCGAGAATATTCTAAGAACAATCATCACAGAACCAGGCATAAAAATTGGAGGATACAATATTAACAACCTTCGGTATGCTGACGACACAGTACTGATAGCTGAGAACCAACAAGACCTGCAAAATCTCTTGGATAAAGTCGCCAAAGAAAGTGAACAGAAAGGCCTTACTTTGAACATCAAAAAGACAGAGACTATGGTTATATCTAAGAAACAGAATCCACCAGTATGCAGTATAAAATTAAACGGAACCATTCTAAAGCAGGTGCAGAAATTCAAATACCTTGGAGCAGTAATAACTTCAGATGGGAAATGCAAAACAGAAATTAGGAACAGAATAGGCCAAGCAAAGACTGCATTTCAGAGAATGAGAAACATATTAGCTAACACATCTTTATCATTGAATGGTAGAAAACGAGTCCTAAAATGCTATATTGAACCTATCTTGTTATATGGAAGTGAATCATGGACAATAGGAAAGTCTGCACAAAAATCATTGGAAGCAGCAGAAATGTGGTTTATTAGAAGAATGTTGCGAATCCCCTGGACAGCAAAAATAACTAATGAAGAATGTATGAGAAGAGCTGGAGAGACAAAAAAACCTTGTCAGAAAGATAAGAGAGAGACAATGTACTTTCATAGGACATGCAATGAGAAGAGGGGGCATTGAAAATATTATAACAACAGGAAAAATAGAAGGAAGAAGATCAAGAGGAAGACCAAGAGAAATGATACTGGACAGTCTAACGGGATGGTGTGAGAGGAGATCACCAACTGAACTGATGGCCTGCATGAAGGATCGGGTACTCTGTAGAAGCATAATAGCCAACGACAGTCGGCACGGCACCTGATGATGATGATGAGTATGGATATATTTCTTTTTTTTTTTTGCGTCCATGATATTTGAAGAACTCTTCTGCAGCATTTACATTCAAAGGCATTTATGTGTTTCTCAGCTGTTTTGTTAAGTGTCCAGGTCTCACAAGTATATGTTGCGATGGGAAAGATGCATGCACTTAAAAATCTTATTTTTGTGGTTCTGTCTGTTCCTCTCCATAGATTCTTTAGTTGTTTTACTTTCTGAAGAGCGATAGATGTCCTCCTTTTAATTTCCCTCATTGTGTCTCTATTATTAGTTAGTAATGATCCAAGATATTCAAAACTCTCCACTTCTTATAGTTTTTCCTCATTGATACATATATCAATTGCCTTGTTTGTTTTGTCAGTTGTCATCAATTTAGTTTTCTTCGCATTAAGACAGAGGTTTTGCTCTTTACTATTCTTACGGACTGACAATTAGTTTTTCCATTCCTTTTTGTGTTGTGGACAGTAATACTGTGTCATCAGCATATCTAATCTCTGGTATTTCATAACCTCTAATTGTTATGGCATCGTAATATTCTTTGTGCACATCTTCTCTAACATTCTTCATTATTTTTTCAGGATACAAGTTAAATAAGTAAGGCGACAATATGCACTATTGACGGACCCCTTGTTTTATGTCATACCAAGCTGTTGTTTCACCATTTATTCTTACTGCCGCCTGATGTTAAATGTATCAGATGTGTTGGAAATCCATTTTTCCATTATTTCCCAAAGTTTCTGGTGTTGTACACAATCAAATGCCTTTGAGTAGTCTATAAAAGATAAATATAGGTTCACATTAAACTCTCTGCATTTCTCTATTATTAATCTTATCTGAAACCAGCTTGGACCATATTGACTTCTTCGTCTATTTTCTCACGAAGTCTGCCCATTATGATCTTTAACAGAATTTTTCTGGCATGACTAATCAGGCCAACAGTTCTGTAGTTTGTGCATTCATGTTACCCTTTTTTGGCAGTGATATGAATACATTTCTTTTCCATTCTTTTGGCCAAATACCTGAAAGCTATTTCTTTTTACATAGTTCACGATAGATTGTTGCATATTGCTTTCCTCCTGCTTTAATAAATTCAGCTGTTATCTCATCACATCCTGGTGATTTACCATTTTTCGTATTCTTTATTGCCCGTAAAACGTCTTCTAGTGTGGGTTCGGGTTCTTTCTCCTCCGATAATAATTCACACTGTTGATTTCTGCTTTCACAGTCAGTTGTTTCATACATTCCTTTGCAATATTCCTTCCATCTTTCTAGAATTTCCTGTCTCTGTCAAGGTATTCCCTATCCCGTCACAAATTACATTTAGCTTAGGTGTGACATTTCTCCTCAATGTCTTCATTTCTTTAAACATTTCACTATCTCTTACACACTTCTGATGTTCTTCAGTTCTTTCACAACAATCTTGAATGTATTGTTTTTTGTCGTTTCTTATGTTTTTTCGTACTTCTTTTGTTAAAGATTTATATTCCTCTTTGTTGTTTATCATTTTCCAATGTGTCTTCATTTCTCTACGTTGTTTTATAAGTTCTAGTGTGCCTGCTGTAATCCATCTATTCTTTTGTGTTTTCTTTACGGGAACCATGTCTTTAACTGTTGTTATTAAGATATCTATGGCCTGCGTAGCCATTTCATATGGTGCCATCTCCTCCTGTAAGATTACGAAACGGTTTTTCACTTCTATACCGTATTGTTGTGGTATTTTTGTAAGATAAAAGCGGAGTGGTCTTGATCCCGCAACTGTCCTTTTTATCTTTATCTTCATGTCTGCATGGTCCATCTACAGCTGGTAACGTTTCTTCTGATGTTATACTTGATATCCACCTTCTTCGCAGTAAAGTGTAATCTATTTGATTCTTGGTTTTCCCATCAGGTGATGTCCATAGTCTTCTTGGTTGTTGTTTAAAAAGTGTGTTAGCGATCATTACCTCATTTTCCATGCAAAACGCCATTAGATTGGCACCTGCCTCATTTCTATGTCCTATGCTAAATTTCCCCACAACATGTCCTTCGTCTTCTGCTCTTTCTGTACCAGATTTTGCATTAAAATCCCCCATTATTAATACAATATCATTTTTCCGTACCTAGTCTATCGACGTTTGAAGTGTGTTATAAAAGTCTCTACTTCCTCTTCTTCTGCTGTATATATGTATTGACAATGGATGTAGATACAAAGGATATGTATTACACAACTTAAAACTAGCAACCCAATGTATTTAACAATATGAATAAGTACATTTACAATTCACCTACGGCATTATCTTCTCAACTTTTAATATATTGGATGAATTTCTTGTGGAGACACAAGTTTCTCAATATCAGGTTAAAAAGTGCTAAGAAGAAGTCTTAGATCTCCACGTTCAGTAACTTTTAGTATGTTTCTCTATTTGGAAAGAAGCTTCGTCGGGAAAAAAGCAATAAAGTAAATCTGAATTAGGGAAACGTTCAGAAATGTTTTTCTGTAATAAAAAACTTGATATTATTTTTTTAATGTTGGCCTCAATTCAGTGTCATTCTGAAGTGAAACCAGTTCTTACTCCAGCATTCCTAATTTGGTGATATCAAGGAATGGATTGATCACCCAGTCTGGCATCTGAAGTAAAAGGAGATTCTGAAATCTGTCAGACATGTCCTTATGAAACTGCCCCAGATGTGAACAGCAGATCCGAAGGTCATCGTCTGATCCATGTCTCTTTGTCCAGTTCAGAAAGACTTGAAAACTGGAACAGCTAGCGGCGGTATGTCTGAATAAGTGTAACTTTGACAGAAATGTGGAGAGAGTAGACTTGATAAGATTTACATCATTGCCTAGACGTTGTAAATTGGCTGAATTTTGTGAATAAATCAGTGTCACGCTTGATGTTACTCGGATCATTATAGAGATGAATTCTAAAACTGTTTAACAGAAGCGACTCAAGCAGTTTCCATTGGAAAGTCATCTAGCAGATGTAGCAGCAAAGATTCAAAATCTTCCTCATTCTCAGTGCAGAGCTCTCTAAAAAGTCGAGAAATGTACAAATGCATGTGTTTTGATGAATTACTACTGCTTAATGATTTTGAAGCCGAGCACTTGGTTTTTTTTTGTAACAAAATGTTGCTGTGATTGACACAATGCACCATAAACACATCAGGAACAGCTTTTTTCAAGACAGTAAGGAAGCCAACATAACGACCTGTCATTGATGGTGCCTCGCCCGTTGCACAAGCAAAAGATTGAACAGTGGGAAATTTTTCTCTGGGAAAAAATTCTCTGCAATACGAAATATTGACGCCTCTTTTATATCCATTTTTAGTTGTCTTGCAAATAGCAGCTCTTGAACCAAAGTTTCATCACTGACAAAGCGAACACAAGCAAGAAGCGGTTTCATTGTCTGAAAGGGACTCGTCTACCTGCAAGCTAAATTTTCTTGCCCTCAGCAGGTTGCAAAAGGTATCATCAATATTGTCAGTCATTTCATCAATTCTTCTTTGAACAAACAAAGTTATCGCTGAGAGGAACAGCAGCAATAATTTGGTCCGATGACTTGTGTAAAGCTGTGTGCAGAACTTTTCTTCAGACAAGTTGTTCTCCAATTGTATGAGACTTATCATATCTAGCAATCAGCAATGAAATATAT
This sequence comes from Achatina immaculata, assembly GCA_009760885.1. Taxonomy (NCBI): domain Eukaryota; kingdom Metazoa; phylum Mollusca; class Gastropoda; order Stylommatophora; family Achatinidae; genus Lissachatina; species Lissachatina immaculata. The sequence continues at coordinate 33,545,168 of CM019706.1, forward strand.
GATGGGCGAAAACCATCATTAGATTTTTGTAAATTGCTAGCAAACAGATTTAGTACAGCTTTTTGCTTCTGAAAGTTCTCTCGAAGTGACGGAAAATATGCAAAAATTATTGTCTAAATTATTGGAATGAATTTCTTCGCATGTTCAAGTAACACAGAAGATTTCGTGGCTTCATTTGAAAGGATATTTTCACACAGTAGACAGAATGATTGCAGCTGATTGTTTGGTGCTGTTAGAAATCCGCATTTCAGATATTCCATACTACTAAAAAAAAGACAAATTGTCTACATTTCTTTTTCGCTTGTGGTGCTGCTAACATTTTAATTTGGACTCTCAAAAATGATGTTCCGCTAGTGAAACTTCGTCGTTATGAAAAAAAGAAGAAAAAAAAATCGCTGACCGGCCTATGCATCCGTTGTCGAAGCACAGCCTTCAAAAAAAAAATTCTTTCTTGCAACCTTGGTTTTTAGGCATGTTCGTGGGCGCTGATTCAATAAATTGCGTTTGATAGACTGCATCAGCTCTACTTTCTTCGATACAGTTGAATTTTAGTCCGCTCTTTAACAAATCTCTTTTGCAGAATTGGATTGTCATAACATGGGAAGTTTTCGGGGACTGCATAAATTTGTATTTCAAACGTTTCTCAAGCTGATCTGCATTGTATAATAGTTATGATCGTTTAGGAGATGTGTGTTATATTCCCACTCATATCATTTCACTTTTGCAAATCTAACACCGTAATGGCTACATCAAGATGGAGCTGCTTGAATCATCCCGACGTATTTTTCTATATTTGTGGCAAGCGGACATTGAAAGCAAGTAGGAAGCATAAATAAGAGTATATAAAAAGAGTGTATGTAAGTTATTTTGGTGTCAGATCTGGAGATCAAGATAAGCCATGGGCTCCTCATATTGTATTTAAAACTTGTACGGAGTATTTGCGCCAGTGGACAAATTGAAAGAGAAACTGCCTGAAATTTGGGGTACCAATGGCGTGGAGGGAACTGAAAAACCACTTCGATTACTGTTATTTTTATATTGTTAATACCATAGGCATCAATCGAAATAATCGTGACAAGCGGTCTTACCCTGATCTACTTTAAACTATGAGACCAGTTCCGCACTCAGATCTTGTACTCGTTCAACCTTTCCCTGATCCAGGTCTCAAAGGATAATCTTGCATGCCTGATGTCGCACAAGGTACAGAAAGTGGGGGCAATGACAGTGAATTCCAAACAATTTTTCATAGTGATCGTTTTGATCAGATTGAATTGAGTGACCTGATCAGGTTCTTAAATCTTTCTAAGGAGTCCTCTGAACTGCTTGCCTCCAAACCAAAGGAAAAGAATTACCAATAACATCAGTGGGTGATTTGTGTAGACTTTGGAGATGGTTAATTTTCTGTTTTGGTCAACAATGTGGCTGCACAAAGCATCCTTGCTTTTTATGCCTTTGAAATGGTAAACACGAACACTGGGCAAGAAAAGACTGGCCTCAGGGGGAATATATGGTGGTTGAAGGACAGAATGTAATCAATGAACCTTTGGTAGCACGACATAAAGTCATACTGCCACCACAACATATCTAGGTCTGATGAAACAGTTTGTAAAGGCCTTGAATAAAGACCGTTGAAATGTATTTATTGAATACATAGTGCATAAGTTGCCTGGACCTACCATGGAAAAACTGAAGGCAGAAATTTTCGATGGTCCACAGATCAGACAACTTATAAATGACCCACATTTCATAGCATCAATGAATGAAATCGAATCAGGTGCTGGTCTTCATTTGTTCTTGTCTAAAGCTTTCTTGGCAACAAGAAGGCAGACAATTACACACAGTATATATATATATATATATATATATATATATATATCAGGGATATCAGAAATGCAGATGAAGCCACTGACAACAATTATTGAGGAAAGACGCTGGCGATGGTTGGGACATGTGCTCCGAATGACTGACAACTCATTACCAAAAATAGCACTAAGATGGACACCACAGGGGAACAGAAGTAAGGGTAGACCAAAAGAGACATGGAGAAGAACAACAGAAAGGATGTTGAGCAATAGAGGGCTCACCTGAGCAAGAGCAGAAAAAAAGGCGAAGGACAGGCATTTGTGGAAAACCCTTGCGGAAGCCCCATGTGCCCTGGGCACTTAAGGTTCAGAGAGAGAGTAGGGATATGCTCTTTCATTTCAGCAAGCTTGGCTGTTAACATGGGTGTTAAAATGCATTGACGACACGGTCACTTAAATCTTCTTCCAGAGAGCCTTGGTGACTTAAGCGAAGAGCGAAGACATAAAATCAATGGAAGCCAGATACCAAGGAAATGGATGCACAAATGACTGTAGATTACTGTTGGAATTTTAAGTGGCATTGTCCTGGCAGATCCCACTATTGAACCCTTACAAAAGGAGCTTTAGTGTGTCGATTGAGAGGAAAGATTTTCAGGTGGCACACTTTTCTTTCAATTTTTAATATGTTTCCTTCATGCTTGAAAGATTAAAACATTACATTAAACTATATTGATTTGTTATGGGCGAGCAGAGTGGTACGAGTATATGGCATATATTCTGAATCTCAAAAACTATAGCTGACATTTGTGCCATTTTTTTGTTGGAATCAATGGGTCATACCCAGAAACAGGTCTAACATTTGAGGAGCCAAAATATGTCCTGGTCAGTGTAGTTAATAAAAGGATCTTTACATCCGACTGAGGCCTTTTAAGCGCTGTCGCCTTCAGACTCTTTGGGCAATCAAAGAAAGGTAATATTGTCCCCGTCTACTGCTTTGTTTTCCACATAACACTCCCATAATGCCCTTCTACTGCCCTCTTTTCTTTCACCACTCCCTACTGACCCTTTTCCTTTCATCGCCCCCCCCCCCCCCGATGCTTTTCAACGCCCACAGGGGATTATCGCCCACTTTGGGAAACACTGATCTAGTGCGTCCCTTGGCGTTCCCAATGAGTTGAAATGGTTTCTTTTCTATGCCACGTGATTGTCCGGTGATTTAATTTTCTGCTGGCTTTTCTGTCATTTTCCCTTAGATTTTTCTGTTATTATCAAGTTTTCTACGACTGTCTTTTTCTTATAAGTTTGACTAGTTTTTGAAGTTCTTAAACTTTTTTGAGGACCTCTTCATTTGCCTTTATGTTGTCCTCGTTACTTGTTGCATCTTTCTCCAAAAGCACATCTCTGACGCTTCTAATTTCCTTATCATCTGTTTATTAATAATCTGTTTCACAACCATATAGCAATATTGGTTCTACATAATAGAATATTATATAGAATATACCGTAATTATCTAGAATATATATTCTTTTTCTTACTTTTATGGACGTCTCATTTGCTAGTACTTTCTTCATGTCATAAAAAAACTCTTATTTGATTTCACGTGCAATTGCCATCAGCTGTTATCATTGTTCCGAGCTACTTGTTGTTCCTGTGGAGAGGAGCATGTCCATCTACCAGGTGGTTCATTGGGCGGCGGAAGCTGGCACGGAATCTAGAGATCAGCTGTGAATATCTGAAAAAAAAAAACAGCAGCAAGGCCGAAACAGGTACCCCACTGCCTTTAGAAAAATGATAGCAGAGAAAATGGTATTCAAACAGAACCACCTCTGTATATTCACTCCCTTGTCAAATCATGCATAACAAATCTATGACACACTGAATAACTTATATTACCTGCTGTAAAAATCATGGTTGTTGCCTTGATCAGTGAGAAAGCTGCCAAAACTTTTCCTTAATACCTATGTCAAATAACACATTTAAGAAGCAAATCAACGGTTTATTAGCTTTTCAAGGAACAGTTAATAGGGAGATTTCGCATGTTCCCATACTTTGCCCTGCAACTGGACAAAGGTATAGGCATAACAAACAAAACTACCAATTTGCTACGTTAATATGAGTTTCAGAGAAATGGTTTCACAAACATGCTGTTATCTCTTTGATGGTACTTACTACAGCTGAAGTACGAATAGCTCAAACCTTAAATGAATTCATAATATCTCACTGAATTGGGACAGATGAGACACGGACAACGTCTGGAAAAATATTGAATTTGAAAGATTTTACATCCTTCCAGTGCCGCTAAATGTCACATAGGGCTACCATGGTAGTTCGCCAAGTTTACCTGTTTTCAGCGAGCTTTTCAACCTCATAAGTGGATGCTATGCCCACTAGAGTGGGATATCTTAACAATGTCCTCTTTGTTTCATGTGGTTGACCTCTTTTTTTTCGACCTATTATGTTCCACTTAATAGCTTGTTTTGTAATTCTCTGATTGTTTCTTCTCATCACATGACAAACATATGGCCAAATTCACTTTCTGATCACCCTTGAGACAAATTGTTGTTTGCTCATCTGTCTCATCTCTGCGTTGTTCTTGAATTCGTTCAACTTTGTACCGAGTAATTTTCTTAGACATTTGTTTTCAGGAGTCTATTTCTTTCGTTATTTTCCAGCTTTCGCATGCATAAATGAGGGTGGATATCGCATTTGAATTGAATAATCTTAACTTAGTTTTTCTGTTTATAAACATTGAATGCTAAATGTTCTTGAAGATTTATACTGCTTTTGAAATTCTAATTCTAACTTCTTTTCTGGTTTCACCATCCTGGTCTATGTAGCTGCCGAGGTATGCAAATTGGTTTACATCTTCAACAGCTGTTCCATCTACGTATATTTTTATTTCGTGATTAATGAAAGTCCTATTTTATAGCCAGTGAAGGTAGGATATCTGTTTTTTCTTGCATCGATTTCACATTGTTACTGATGAGAGTTATGTCATCCGCAAAATCAAGATCTTCCAGTTGGGTCTCATGTACCCAATCAATGCCCGTTTTACCTGTGCAGCATTTTTTTCATTATGAAGTCTATTGTAATTCCAAAAAGCAAGGGAGATAATATATATATACTTGTTTCAAGGCTTGTTTCAATCTGAAATCATTCACTCATTCCTTCTTCTGTGTCGACTGCAAAAACATATCCGTTGTAGAGATCCTTAATAATGTTAACAATTTTAGATGATATTCTATATATTCTTAAAATTCTCCACAATTAATTCTCTGTGTAAGATATCAAATGCCTTTTTAAAGTCTATGAAGTTCAATATTAATGTTTTTTTTCTTTTTCATTATGATTATTCTTTAATATCTGGTCGAGGCAGCTTCTCACTTTTCGAAATCATTGCAGCATTCACTATATCTTGAATTCTATTCATAATAACTTTGCAAAATATTTTTGACACAACTGATAGTAAAATTACTCTTATCTAGTTATTGTAGTCGCTAATGTTGCCTTTTTTCTTGTATTTTAACGATTCCTTTTTTCCGTTTAGAAGGAACCTTTTCTTCTTTACAAACTTTATCAAATATTCTCTGTAGTTGGTTCATGTTGTGATTGTTAATAGCTTTTAACATTTCGGCTTTTATTTCATTTTCACCTGCAGCTTTGTTGTTAGCCATTAGATTCACTGCTGTTTCAGTTTCATACAATGTAATTTCATCTAGGTAACATTTAGTTAAGGGACTGGTATATGGATTTCAAGATTTATTAATTCATTAGGGTGTGGTCGATTAAGTGAAACATGGCTGAAAGAAATAATACTGTCCGGTGGCTTAGTACCAGTATAAGGAAGCTGTAATTGCTAAGAAGATGCCAGAAGAAACAAAAACAGACTTTAAATAAATATGTGAAAATTGTCTTTTTTATAAAAACAAATACTTTTTGAGTAGCTTTGTAAAAATATGAAGCATGAACACCATAAACTTTTGCCACTTTAAAACTCGTTAACTATATCAAGGATGTTTCATCTTGCGTTTTTGAACTGAGTCACGCCATAAGACATTTCTCATGGATCAACAATTTCACAAATAATTTGAATAATTCTTGCTGATAAATTTGGCATATCCAATAGATATTGTCTCCCCTTTAAAAAAGTATGTTTGTGAAAGTTTATTAAGTTGAAAAGCTTTTCGACTGCCATTTATCTAAAATTGCACACTGCATTCACAGAGCTGTTTTTGTTTATAGCCGTGTTACATTACGTTAAGTTTGTCTTTATTTGTCTTAATTTGCTTTTAATTATTGTATTTCAATATTAATATCAAGTTAATACAGATTTTATGGTATGGTATAGTATGGGTATAGTATTAATCGGGTCTGTTTTAACAGTATCTCTCAAGCAACTAGAAACTACATTTATCCGGCATCTACCAGTTCCCATTAGTGCTGGTTAACTGAGAGTGCTGTACTTAACATATTTATCTGTCACATAATAATTTTCTAGTCTTAACATTGCATAAGCCAATGATTTCCTTGTTTAACTCTGAAAATAACTCGACAAGCCTGTTTGAAGGAACAGGTTTAATTCACTTAGCCATACACATCTTTCGGACATAGTTTGTCCAACACTTGATATAAGATTCATAAAACAATATTCTTTATTTTTAAAAAAATCGTGTCCCCGGGCCCTTTGCCACACCGGCTCTAGCTTAAACCTGTTCAACCTAAAGGACAATTCCCCACTAATAAAACATACGCAAAGCCACACAGTGAAGCATGATAACGAATAGTTAAGAATTTTTTAAAAAGGTAAGAACAACTTTATTTATTAATGAAGCATACAGATGTAGCGCTTCAGCCTATACTTTATTCATACAAAAAATACGTGACAAAGGAATAAGGAAAAAAGGAGAAAGTATAAATTAATATCATTATCAACATATGCCATCTTCAGAACAAAGTTTGGTGGTAATGAATCTCTAGTTTCCTCGCCTTGATGGTGCACTCAACCAGGTTGTGTCCAGTCTACTCTCATGTTATCTTGCATGTCTATCTCTGAGACTGTTTCCTTCCACCTTTCCTTCTATTGTGGTATTCAACATATTATTTATATATCTTTTGATATAGCCAAAGTATTTGTTTTATTGATCTTTATTTCTTTGAGAAGTTCACATTGCTCTAGGAGTTGTTCCAATATTTGTGCATTTCTTCTTTTCATTCTCCACGATATCTGACGTAATTTTCTGATACATAGCACACAATACAGGAAAAAAGGACAAGGAGGAAGGACATGTACTTATCTCACAATAATTGGTGTATGAGTGTATAACTATATAAAGAGCACTGCAGTAAAGTTGCGATACCAAAACTAGGAAAAAAATAGGAACAGCTTTATTACTTAACAAGTGTGCCTTAATCATACAAAAAACATACAGGACGAAGAAATAGAGAGAGGAGATAAAATATAAATTCACTTGAATGCTGTGTTAAAAACTTCAAATAAAATTAATAGAGCACTTAGCTGTAACTTGCAAGAAGCTGTGGCTTGTCCGACGCTGTGTGTCAGAAATGCGATTGGTGGAGTGTAGAGAGTATTTAAATGGAGACTTGGGATGCGTGATAGGTGAGTTGTAACTGAGGGTGGTGTGTGGGGAAACCGTGGGGGGATTGTAATGTGATGCTATGAAGAGGTTCTGAGCTATGTGTAACAAGTGAGAAATGAGTGGAATTAGTGGGGAGGGATTATGATTGTGAAAGAGGAGAATGTTAGGTGTAGCTGAATAACTAGTTCAAACAATGTGGTTCCAGAGTTCCATATTCCTGAATGTAGCGGTTCTCAAGCGATAGGCAGGTTGTGTCATCTGTGTGACACTGTTTGATGGCTTTTACCAGAAAGTCAGATGTGCCTCTGTGGTTGGGGCCACTGAAATGATTCGGGACTGGTTTCGAAGCATGCTAGGTGATATCGTACAGATGTTTTTGCACGCAGTCCCATAATCTGACGCCAGTTTCAGCAATGTAAGTTATTCTGCATTTTTTGCATACAATGATACACGAGTACCTTGTATATCATATTGCGGGGCTCGCATGTGAATCCTTCAAGGAGAGTGAGGATAGTTTTGGGAAAGTTGGTTATTTTCGTTTCCCAGACTACAAGGCAGCTAACACAGCGAGGGCGGTTACATTGTCTAATGCCAACATATTCAAGGTTTTGCTTCAAGTGGCTATGGACAAGGATGTCCTTAAGATTGGGTTCCCGTTTGCATGCTAATAGGGGTGGATCAGAGAAAATGTCGCGTGTGTCGGATTAGTGGCAGATGACGGTAAAGTATTTTCTTAACCATCTGACCATCTGAGTGAAAAGGAAGTACTAATTTAACTCTGTCAGATGGGGTAACAGGTTTTTTCCTGAATGCTTCTTTTGCGGCTCACTCGTTGGATGCGGTTGAATGCTCTCCAAAGGACATTTCTGGGCAGTGGCGATGACGGAAAAATTATAATAATTTGTTGACTTGATCTATAAAGTCCAAAATATCCTGACATAAGAGCGAAGACGGAGGAGTTGGGAGAATGATATAGACTATGTCTGTGCAATCTACATTTATTATCGATAATTTGGTTAATTACTGCTGTTAAGGCACTTTCCTGGCATGTACTTCCGTGCTGCGTAGCCAGGATTCCCCAACCCAGAAGCACCAACCCAGGATTCTCTCCTCCAAGGAATACTATATGCCAGTTGGGCATCAGGTTAAACATATATCACAGACATTACCACAACATGATATAGACATTATCAAGTCATCTATAAAAATACATAAACGTTTAATTTACTCAACAACACGGATCAATGGTAATCACATGACATTCATTCACACAGAACATCAACACATATCATAACAAATATATTGCAGGTATAATGTCAATCAATGCAATATACATTAGCTCATGTAACTAAAATAACCGTGGCTACTGTTCTCAAACCCCTCATCCCAATACACAATACATTACTCCAAAACTTGCACATACACTTTATTTCCATGCGGCTACCCTGCCATGTCAGTCTACCCCTTCACACATAAATTCACGTGTGCTATCGCACTAATAATCTCACTTCTTCAATTCATGAAATCCATGTATGATATCGGATTATTACTGCTCAGTTCAATAAATATATGTGCTCACGCACTATGTTCCCTTCCAGTTCATGAAGTTCAAATAATGTGTCAATACATTAATATTCCGTCTCAGTTCATTAGTTCAAATGTGCTCATGCACTAATACATATCTCCATCGCTTCATGAAGTTCACATGAAGACTAAGCTGATTGTGTCACCCATGCTGTTCAAGAGAATGTTAATCATAGGAATCACTAATATACTTATCTCCACAGCTACATGAATTTCTCATAACAATATCAGCATTAAGGCATCATCCATGCTATTCAAGAGAACGTGGATATGCTGTGTAACCTGGGAAAGTTGGCCGGGAGGTGTGAAAGAAGAGGGTACGCTGGGCGTTAAATAAGTCTGATGGTCAAGTGATATCGGAGCCTGTTTGTCAGGTGTAGTAGAAGAGAAGTGCTGGTTGGAGAGTGGATTATTTTTGGAAGCAGAAGATACTGGCTGTGGTGGGGGTAGAGACTGGAGTTGGTTGAGTTTGTGTTGTTTGCCAGAGACATAGTTGACGATTTGTAACATGTGTATATAATGTGTTTGATAAGAAGAATGAGAACACGGCTGTCTGATGTGTAAGAGTGACGGCGGCGTTCAAGGCTATCTTTTACTAGATCGAGTTTGGACAAAAGGCGTTCTGAATGATGCAGTTCATTTTGAGTCGCGAGCAATTTTTCTCGATCTTATCCAGAAGTCTTTGTTCAACCACGTGGAGTGTGCCGGCCGCAGGCGAAAAGATGACGATAAACATTTAGGAAATATTTTGTACCGGAAATAATACTTCAGAAAGTGAAAGTGGGAGTCGAATCTTGTAGATTGTGAAGGCTAGTTCAGCGCCTGTGTTAGATGTATGTGGCGGGAGGAGATGGAAGAAAAGCGAATGAACGATTCGAGGGATCTAAGTTATTCCTTAGCTGATGGCATGTTAAAACCTGAAAGCAGGAAGAAAGAATATTGATGGTGACAGATGATAAGTAAGCTACGACTGGGATACTTTAGATAACGTGGCGATAATAGATAATAATAGATAATAGATACTTTAGATAATGTGGCGAAAGTGCTGGGAGAGGCGTATCGGAAGATCTAATAAGAGTTAAGACGTACAAAAACATTTGTCGCACTGAGAATAATTTAGTAACACAATAATTAGTGAATGAGTGTATAACTATACACGGAGCCACTGCAGTAAAGCTGTGATACTAAAATGTATAAACTAGTATGCCACAGGACGAGCTAAGAAATTTATTGAATTCACCAACTCATTTTCCGTGCCTTTGGTCATAATAATGACGCTTCCGGTATACCCGATTCGTGCCAATGGTCATTATAATGATCATTGGTTTGTTTCAATAAAGCAACCGGTGTAACATTTAGATTGTACATATTTCGTCCGCGATTCCGGTGACACTTTTCAAAATGACGAAAGAGTGCCTAGTTACGAGCGATGCTGAGGGAGAAAAAAGAAGAGAACGACCGAAATTTTTCAATTTTTGATAATGTAGATAGGGGTATGGACATGGCCTGTGACCACCCCCGCTGCTCTTGAATGTATCCCAAGTAGATCTAGACATATTAGACGACGGGAGAAGTAGTTAGAAGGTTATTTCAGACATTAATTTAGTGAGAATGCAACATAGAATCAAAATATGAGATCGACAAGTAGATCTACACATCTTTAAGTAGTGCATATCTATACCTAGCCGATGGTGAGCTGGGCACAATCAGTGTCTAAAAATATCACATTACTTTTTTTTCCTAAAAAACTATGCATTTATGAAAATTTTCATACATTTAATTATATTTTGAAACATAATAAGTACACGGAAGTACATGGAAATACTGTTTTCCATTCCATTTTACAACTATACCCCCTAAAAATATCAAGACTCGTGGTTTTATTCCGGCATCCAACTGAACGTCTGCGTTTCTTCCCGTGGCACGGGAAGTGTTAACTTCAAGAACTTTTAAAAAAAACAACATTGTAGGGCTAAAGAGTTTACTGGATAGACAAAACAAACATGGACCTGGTGATGAAATACCTGAAACAGGATCAGGAGAAATGGATATGGATGTTGTGGAAACACTAGTACGGTAGATGATGCTGTAATGGGAAATGTGCATGCAGATTTCTTGAAAAATTAATGAATATTAGTTTGCTTTGAGGCGCGCCAAATTTAAACTTACATTTCCCCTAGAAATTGATTTAAACTTAATTTGTATTTAAAGTATTTGTATTTAAAGTAAAGTATTTGTATTTAAAGTATTATTTCTTCGATATTTTATCAGTTACCTGAGAGTGCCGGATGCTTGAATTCCAGTTAATGGATAAAATACTGTATAGGTTTATTTTTCCTACATTTTTATGAAATGAGTTCAATAATTACTTCAATAATTATAAATGTAGATGTAGTGCTTAATATTTATTTTACTGATATAATTATATAATCGTCATTCCACTAAGAAAACTTTTCCATAAGAAAACTGTAAAAAAAAAAAACTATACTACTCAGAAGAATTCAAGGGCCTCATCATTTTCCACGTGAGTTGCGAAAAAATATTATTGCTGCAAGTATTGAAATGATTGTCCGTGACAACTGATTGGCAAGGTTAGGTATGTTAATAAACACATGATAATAACAGATTCTTCAGCTGTAAACACGATTAATTATGCTCTTATAGGTACTCCAATTCCCAAGAATGTCAGGAGAAAATTGTCAGTGACTTAACGATTCACCTTACGAAGGATACATTTCCTGCAGCGACAAAAATGTCTTGAACGAGCTGCCTGTGTTCTGAATACAGTGCAGTCGTTTTTTTTTTCCAGTGCAAGGGTATTTATGGTCGTGTTGGTTGGACCATTTTAATGCCTCAGAGACGACAACCTAGTGATGCTGATAGATACAAGAGTTTGCCAAACGACTTGCAGGCACCCAGTTGGTCATTAAAAGACTGGGAGATCGTTTTATCAACACCGGAACTGTGAAAGAAGCCAGAAGGTCTGTGCGTCCAAGAATAACGAATGTGCAAACAAGATCGATACGTCGTCCTAGGGTATTAAAAGACAAAACAACCAACGCGATCAGGATTTATCTGGGAGGAACAACCAAATTATTCAGCGACCAGACTATTCGCAACAGGATTCATGAGTCAGATTTTCAAACAAGACGTCCTGTAGTATGCCCCCGCCTTACACAAGTACATCGCATTGGTCGTCTTGCATGATCTGGCAGTTGACATTGGTCAATGGTACTTTTTACAGATGAGTCATGGTCTGCACGGTTTCCTCAATGTCATCATCAGAGGTGAACATGTGGCTGCCTAGAGCCTCTTAAAGTTGACTGAAGGCGAGATAATCGCACAGCACTAGATCAGTGTTGTAGAAGGATGATGAGGATATTCTAACTGCAACTGTCGCATTGCCTCTACCAATGTCGTTTAACGGTGGCATAATGTGTGCATGGAGACGGCCTAGAGTGCGCTTCTAAAAAGCCAGTTAGGGAGCATGATCGCTGTGGAGGTTGCTCACTCATGGTATGGAGTGGCTTTGAAGCGAAGTACAGAACACTGTGTCGAAGGGAACCTGACAGGCATTAGATGATACTGTCTTGTACTCCCTGCACTTCAGGGTAGTGGGCAAGGTGTTGCATTCCAAGATGATAACGCACATTCACACAGACATAGTATTGTTAATGATTTCATCCAGCAGCACTATGTTATTAGAGTGGGCTCTCACTTGATCTCATCTCAACTGAGCAATTCTGAAACATTTTGGGACGATCAACAAGAGGTAATAATCCAACACCTGGTGACTTGAATCAATAAAACTGCAGCAGGAGTGGCAGGCCCCATCATCCTATCAGGAAGTTGACTTTATCCACGAGGCACCGTAGCTTGGTGGTCCACACGTTACTGTTCATCTTGATTTCAGCAGCCAGCATATCTGAATTTCAGAAATAACTAGCAATTACTCCCTTACAAGTTTTTCTATGTTTCACGAAACTGTTACAGTCTGATGCCCAAATGAACAAAGTGATTAAATATAATTCATTTCTATAAATCTCTTAAATATATTTTAAATATATTTTAAATATATCTTAAATATGATTCATAAGAACATTTTGATTCATTTTCCATTTTTCTATTTTTAAACATGGTGGATTTGGTAAGATGGCTTTAACTTTTTTGAGTAATTAAATATTACTGGTTATATTTCATGGTTATTACTGAAAATAATTGTATAGTTTTAGATTATTAGATTATTTTAGATTATTTAGATTATTATAAGAGTTAAAGACATGAACAAAGAGTGAAAACAGGGGGAGTAGCAAGCGCTCGCACACACATACACACACATACGGAACAGTAGCCTGAGAAGGGAGATGATTCATCAAAATCGAGCTGATGAAGAACTGTGTCCATTATATCTCAAGAGAGTCTTGTAGATTTGATCAGGCTGAGAAATGAACCAGACGTTGTCAGAATAACTGACATACTATCATGCGAAATTTTTCAGAAATGATCTTCTCATGTCATTAGACCTATTTACTTTATATGCAGTTAAATTTGTTGTTCAGTTTTGGTGCCATTCTTGTTTGCAATTTAAAATTCAGTATTTCAGAAAACGCAACAAAATGAGCACTCTTTCCGTGCCTGTGGGTCATGTAAAACCCAAAGTCGATTCTGACTTTCCCGCCTTTGATTCCTATTATTCCAACATGTTTTGTTTCATATAACTCTAATTCTCATTTTGGTTCGCACGTTAACTGATTATGTCCCTTTACAAAATGGCGGAATAGTGCTTAATTAACGACCGATTCGAACGAGAAAAACTAAGGGAAATAGATAAATTTAAATTTTTGGTGATGTAGATGGGGGTATGGACGTGGCATGTGACCAGACCACTGTTCTTGAATGTATCTCAAGTAGATCTAAAATATTAGACGACTGGAGAAGTAGCTAGAAGGTTATTTAAGACATTTTAGCGCGAATGCAACATATCAAAACAAGACAACTTCGACAAGTAGTTCTAGGCATCTCAGATGGTAAGTACTCTAGATCTAGACCTACCCAATGGTAAGTAGGACACAATTATTGTCTAAAAACATGACATTACTTCTTTTTTCCTAAAAGATTCTGCATTTATGAAATCTTCATACATTTAGTTATATTTTGAAACTTAATAAGTACAAGGAAATACTGTGTTTCATTCACTTTTACTAATATATCCCTCTACATATCAAGACCCGCGCTTTTAATCTGGCACTCAACTGAACCTCCTGGCACGGAAGAGTTAATTAATGTTAGAATTTAATGTTCAGAACATATCTTTCTGTTTCAACAAATTTTGTAATGTTGTGTTTATTTATCCCCAGCTCTTCAGGAAGATTCAGTCTAAAGCAAAAGGAAATGTGACGGTGTTTTTCTGTGGTTCGCCATTGTTGGGTAAAACATTAAAAAATTATAGCCATAAATATGGATTTGCATTTCGCCATGAAAATTTTTAACCAATATGGCTTTCACCAAAGTAAGCTGCAGAAAGCAATCACAAAAACTAAGTGTTAAAATACATTGAAAGTGTTATTTAGAAGATAAAACTGAATCATATGGCATGAGGTTTCTCTTAAAGTGGACTATTCTGACTTATATTTTGCAATATAATTATAAGACGTGAACTGATTTGACAGATATTGGCTACAAAACAGCTATTGTAGTCAGCTGATATATGTATCAATGAGTAAAAATTGGAAGAAGTGGAGAGTTTTGAATATCTTGGATACAACAGAGATACAATGAGGGAAATTAAAAGGAGGACATCTATTGCTCTTCAGAAAGTAAAATAATCTGTAGAGAGGAGCAGACAGAACTACAAAAATAAGATTTTCCCATCGCAATTTATGCCTGTGAGACCTGGACACTTAACAAAACAGTTGAGAAAAATGACTTTAAATGTAAATGCTACAGAAGAGTTCTTCAGATATCATGGACGCAAAAAACAACAAATATATCCATATTACAAGAACTTAATATTGAAGAAGGCTGGCTAGTAAAGAGTATTAAACAGAGAACACTTAAATATTTTGGACACATTAAACATGATAATCTAGAGACGACTGTCTTGGAAATGAACATAATGGGAAAAAGAAAGAGAGGAAGACCAAGGCAATGATGGCTGCAAGACATCGTTGATGATCTGCAAATGGATGCATCAGCAGCAGGCCAACTTGCTCACAAGGAGGAGAAAAATACTACAGTGGGCTGACAAGTGGCATGGAAAAAAGAAACGCATCTAAATTAATCGGAAACACCGAAGACTACACAAGACGGAAAAGCACAACAGCCAACGCCATCCTGCACAGCACATAATAATAATAATAATGCATACATAAAGAGAAAAAAGCTTAAATATTTTGGACACATTAAACGTCATGATAATTTAGAGAAGACCATATTGGAAGGATACATAATGGGAAAAAGAAAGAGAGGAAGACCAAAACGAAGATGACTGCAAGACATCATTGACAATCTGCAAATGGATGCAGCAGCAGCAGGCCATCTTGCTCAGAACCGAGAGGCCTACAGGAGTGCTGATTGGGAGGCAAGGGACATGCAAATGAATGAATGAATGCATACATGTTTAAACTCTAACATTATTTCATATTCTGGCGCCGAAACTACTAACTAATGGAATATAAATAATAAAAATGGTGTTAAAGGTACATGTTGTGTGGCATATGCTACATAAGGTGGTTTTTTGTGGTGCAAGGCACTGTGAGCAGGGGCCCAGCCCGGAGGGTTTTCTCTTTTTTAAGATTGGGCTTTGGAGAGCCAATAGTGGATGAAAATAGATAAACAGGGAGGAGAGAAGAGAAGACTAACTTTGCTCTGGCTTGCAAAATCTCTCTTGGAGGTCCTGTGTGACGTCCCAGTACGCTGTAATTTCATCACGATTTGCTTGATGCTGTTTTCAGAGTAGTCAGCGTGTTTGCTGGTTGATGAAGTCATTTGTATGATACAAGGGAGTAAAAAGCTATTTGAGAAGTACACTGTATTCACAACGGACAGAAAGTGACGCAGTACAACACGTTCGCAATGAGTAGTTCAAATATGCATAGTGCAGCATTCTGCCTCTAGTCTAATTGAAGATAAGGTCAAATAAGCATGGACGTTCCTCTACCAGATTACACCACTGTTGAACAATGCCCCGCAGTGAGATTTCATATGGCAGAAGGAGTGAGCTGTGGGCTCAGCACCGAAGTAAAACAGCATGACTCATTGAAAAGTAGGTAGAAAGACTTAAAGCAAGAAGAAATAAGTAACCGACGTTATGGTAGAGGCAATGCGACAGCTGCAGTTGGAATATCCTCATCATCCTTCTACAACACTGATCTAGCGCTGTGCGATTATCTCGCCTTCAGTCAACTTTAAGAGGCTCTAGGCAGCCACATGTTCACCTCTGATGATGACATTGAGGAAACAGTGCAGACCTGGATTCGGGAGGAGTTGAAATGTTTCTTCTCTCCAGAAATGAGCTACTTGCAGGGTACTATATGGAGAAGTGATATAACCATTATATTACCAGTACTAAAGAATATGTTGCCTATCCCTTTTGACTATCCTTGTAGTAATTAATTATTACCGATACTAATTTAAATTCGGTTGCTTCAGTTTAATGAAATATGTAACAAAGTGACATGTATAGTGTTATTTTACCTGCTTCCCGTTATGAATAAAATACAACCATTAATGTTGTAGAAGAAGAATAAGAACTTTTTACAACTTTTAAGTGAAATTTTTATTGATCAAAGCCTGCTAGCAGTTCTCACCAGTTAGTTTTGACTACAAGCTTTCCACTGTGCAAGTTGAACAGTTTCTAGCTTGCCTATCTACCACTGTTGGTCCTATTGTTAAATAGAGCTGATTTTTTTTTCCTCAGTAAAAGCGTCCTTGGGCTCTTTCGTGTCCAAATGACCGTCCATGTAAAAAGGTAAAGTTAAAATTCCCGTTTCCATGCCATTAACGCGTTTTGAGGATACAGTGTTAGACCCGTATTCCTACGACTTTTGGCACATGAAAGTGCGATGTGGTCAGTATCACACCTGGCCACACTTTCAGAGGCTGGGTGGACCATGAAGTTGCAAGCAAATATATAATGTGGTAAAAGCTTGGTAATGAAAGAAGATGTTTTCATCTTACAGGAAAGAAAGTAGAACTAGTTTACAATGAACAAAATTCATCTATGTGAGTACACAGAAACGTCTGCAATGCATTTAAATACATTTTGAAAAAAGAAATAAGTTGTGATAAAGATTAACGAAAGGAGACTAGAGAGGGAAGCCATTCTTCCTAGAAACTTGTACCATTACTCCAGTACTATTTTGCACACATGTCAAATAAAACGAAAAGACATGTAAGCATCCTGCGTAATGTAATTTTCATATTTTTTTAAAAATTTAATTTGTAGAATAGTTTTTTTTTTCTTTTCTTCACTTTTATATTTAGTTTTTCTTTTCTTCACTTTTTATGTTTTCTCTCTTCACTAGCAGCAGCTTGATTTTTAAAAATGTACTCCCCACTCAACTCTCCTAGGTAAATTTTATGTAGAAATGACCAGGTGAACTGGCCTTGCTTTTATGAGTAATGTGTCTGTTGATAATTACTGTATTGCCACATTAAAATTTTTCATAATTTATTTTCCATATGTAAACATATCGTTTTTAGCTATCTTTTATTGCACATAAAATGTTAATTCTTTGGTCACATTTCTTTCTGCTGGATTATACTGTTTTTTTTAAACAGTAAATTAAATTACATTTTTAAACAGTAAATTGTTTCCAGTCTACTTTTTTTTCTATGCACAGAATGATTATTTCACATTTTATGAAAGCTTTGGTAGCTTATTCATTCAGGTTATGAATATCTTCTTCAGGTCTGGGTTACAGTGTAAAAACTGAAAGCTCACAGGTGTAAAGTCATATCTATAAAAGGTTTCAGGAAATAATTTTTTCATAAAACAATGTCAGCATTAACAGGTAAACATATAATCATTTGTTTCTTGAGCTCTGTAAAGAAATATGTAAGTTCTTGTATTAAACACTGTTTATTGATCTCACTTCATAGTCTTTTTCTAAAGTTTACTTACAGGAGGCACTTAAAGTGCCTGCCAAACACAATATGAACATTTTTGGATTATGGTAGTGTGCTATCTGGCACTCCATGATATTCTAATCTGCTAGGACTAGTTTGAACCTGATTTTCAATTTCAAGAATGATTCAGTCGTGAGTCCACTTTATTCCTAAATCTTTCAGTCCTCTTTCCTCAGTATTTATATGATTGTAATACTAGTTTAAAATGAACTAAGTTCATTATTTAGGCATCATTCCCTTAGTGCAAAGTTTCTTAAGTTTTGCTTTATGTCATTTACATTTTTCATCTAAACACAAGTTCATTCATTCATTTGCATGTCCCTTGCGGAACTTTGCCTCCCTAACAGCACTCGTGTAGGCCTCTGAGTTGTGAACAAGATGGCCTGCTGCTGATGCATCCATTTGCAGATCATCAACGATGTCTTGCAGCCATCTTCGCCTTGGTCTTCCTCTCTTTCTTTTTCCCATTATGTACCCTTCCAAAATGGTTTTCTCTAGATTATCATGATGTTTAATGTGTCCAAAATAGTTTTCTTTCTTTAATCCTGAACACAAGTCTTATCTTATATCCTTCCCGTGCCATTAAACGGCTCGGAATTTAGTTCACCAATTTTTCCTGTCTTCAGCGATTCTTTCCACCTCATCAAGGTTACTTTGGCCTCTCTTAACAATGTCCTCTTCAGAGTTTCATGCGGTCTGGCTCTTTTTCTTTGGCCTGTTGTGTTCCACTTGATAGCTTGTTTTGGGATTCTCTGATCGTTTCTTCTCATCAAGTGACCAACATATGTCCATCTCCTTTTCCTGATCATCCATGAGACTGGTTGTTGTTCAGCCATGTCTTATCTCTGCATTGTTCTAGAATTCGTTTCACTTTATTCCGAGTATTTTCCTTATGCATTTATTTTCAAAAGAGTCTATTTCTTTAGTTGTTTTTCAGCTTTCACATGCATAAATGAGGGTGGATATTACATTTGAATTGAATAGTCTTAACTTGGTTTTTGTGCTTATAACTTTTGAATTCCATATGTTCTCAAGATTGTTGAAGATTGATGCTGCTTTTGCAATTCTGATTCTAACTTCCTTTTTAGTGTCACCATCCTGGTCTATGTAGCTGCCAAGGTATGCAAATTGATTGACTTCTTCAATATCTGTCCCTTCTATGTGTATTTTTCCACTCTGATTGAGAGGAATTTTCATTATTTTTGTTTTGTCCTTGTTAATTTCAAGTCCTATTTTGCTAGCCATTGAAGACAGGCTATCTGTTTTTTCTTGCATGGAATTCACATTATTACTGATAAGAGTTATATCATCAGCAAAATCAAGATCTTCTAGTTGGGTCCCATGTACCCAGTCTGTGTTACCTGTGCAGCATTTTTTTCATTATGAAGTCTATTGTAATCCCAAAAAGTAAAGGAGACAGTATACATCCTTGTTTCACACCTGTTTCAATCTGGAACCATTCACTCATCCCTTCTTCTGTCTCGACAGCACAAACATATCCATTGTAGAATGATGTTGACAGTTTTAGATGGTATTCCATATAGACTTAAAATTCTCCATAATCTCTGTGTATCTATCAAATGCCTTTTTAAAATCTATTAAGTTCAGTATTAATGGTTTCTGCTTTTCAATATGTTCTTCAAGTATTATTCTTAGAGTAAAGATCTGGTCGAGACAGCTTCTCCCTTTTCAAAATCCTGCTTGTTCTTCTCTCATTGCAGTATTCACTATATCTTTAAGTCTATTCAAAATGACCTTGCAAAATACTTTTGACACAACTGATATTAAGGTTACACTTCTCCAGTTGTTACAGTCAATAAGGTTGCCTTTTTTTTGGTATTTTAACAATGATTCTTTTTTTTTCCAATTAGAAGGGACCTTCTCTTCTTTCCAAATCTTGTTAAACATTCTCTGTAGTTGTCTCATGTTGTCACTATTGATAGCTTTTAGCATTTTGGCTGTTATTTCATCTTCACCTGCAGCTTTGTTGTTAGCCATTAAATTCACTGCTGTTTCAATTACATGCAATTTAATTTCATCTAGGTTGACATTTAGTTGTGGGGCTGGTATGTCAGTTTCAAGGTTTAACAATTCTTTTTGGTGTGGTCAGTTAAGTATTTCTTGGAAGTGTTCAGTCCATCTTTGCTTTTGGTCTTTATTTGATGTTAATAGGGTTCTAGTTTTGCTAAGGATTGGTCTTTCTTTAGATGTAATAGTACCTGTTAACCTCTTTTGTATGTTATATAAAGTTTTGCTGTCTCCTGTTTTTGCTGTTTTTTCTGCCTCTTTCGCCATATTGTCTATGTATTCTCTTTTATCCCTTCTAGCTGAACTTGTTACTTTCTTTGTATGTTGCTTTCGCCAGATCTTTTCCAAGATCTGTTTTTTGCATTCAACATGTCTAATTTGACTGCTCGTCTTTCATGTATATACTTCCATGTTTTATCTGATATCCATGCTTCTCTATTTGGTTTTTTCAGTCCAGCGCTTGCTTTTGCTGCTGTGATTATGGCTGTGCTGTAAGAATTCCATAATTCATCCATGCCTATCTCCTCAACTTCACTAGGTGTTTTGGAATGATTGGCAAGTTCCTGATTATGTTATTATTTTCTTCTTGTAGGCTGTGGCTGTTTATCTTTCTGTGTTCTGATTTCTTGTGTTGGCTTTAAGTTTTAGTTTTATTTTCCCTATGCGCAGGTTGTGATCACTGTTGACATCTTCACCCCTATAAGCCCTTACATCTATGAGAGTTGTTCTGTATTGCTTTCTAATACAAAAATGATCTATCTGGTTTCTAGTTCTATCATAAAATCTATGGCAATTCCAAAAACC